>CM036997.1:67868889-68485317 GCA_020854095.1 Dasyurus viverrinus | reverse complement strand
AAATGCAGTAATTACTAAGAAATATTATGCTATTTAGAAAATTAATTAGTAAAAATTCATTTAAAATATTTGAAAGAACACCAATATAATATTTTAATCTCATTAACTGAATGAAGTTTTGGGTTGTAACCAAGAATGATCTCAAGGAAGTAAGCAAAAGTTAAATATTACATGATTTAGACTAATCAATTCTACAAAAAGTGACAGAATAATGGAGTCTTAGAGTTTGTTTGGCTTTTAGAAATAATATTGTCTGGCCTCTTAACTCAACACATGATGAAACTGAATTTCACAGAATAGTGATGACTTTCCTAAGGTTAGGCTATGCAACACATTTTTTATTTTAGTTATCTATTATACTTTTTAATTGACCTTTAATGTTTCAGATTGTAGATCTTGAGAAATAAAGGATTCAGAAGGCAATTAATTTAAATCCTTTACTTTAGGGAAGAAGAAAGTGACGTTAAATATTGTCTAAAATGAGCTAGGTAGAAAACTCCCTTTTCCATTGAAATTTTCATGTATTTTAAAGTCTTTGAAAATGGTCAAGTAAAGGCCTCATTTCTAAAATTTATAGAGAATGACTCAAATTCTTTATTTTTTCCAATTCACAATTCTTACTTTCCTGAGATTTTTTTACTTTTTCCAATTCGTATCTCAGGAAGTTGTTGCTCTCTTGTAAGGCTTCTCTTTCCTTTCCCCATTTATCTTCTAACTCTCTTTTGAGACTTTTAATGGTCTCTTCTATGAGAGCATCATGTAAAGGAGGACAATCTTGTGTATTTTTGCTGTTTGCTGTCTCTTCAGGTTTGCTGACCTGCTCTTTTTCTGCATAGAAGCTGTCGATTATTCTTTTCATCTTTTTATTCATGTTTTAAAGCCTTAAGGGTATGTCTCCTAGGCAAGGGGGTTACCAGCTTCCTCTGCAGAACAGGGAGAGATAAATGGATTTCCGTCTCCGATGATTGTATGGGAGAGCTCTGAGTGAGAGTTTTCCCTTCCCCTAACAGGAAGTGGATTCAGCATTGGCCAAGTTTTAGAAAGTGCCTGGTTGGGCTGTGTGGATTAGCAATTACTCTAGGCTAGAGATTAGGGGTGAAAGTGTCACTGCCCCAGGCCGGAGCCTCTTGTTGGACTGTGAGTTTTAGCAGCTGACCGCACACCACCGATTCTAGTGAACTCTGCTCGGGAACTCTCCCCCCCACCCCACGTCTCTGCCTGATGCAAATTGGCCCTGCCCAAGCTCTATGGCCCCAAGCCGAGCCCCCCACTGCGCAGACTAAAGGGTCACCTGGGCTGTGCCCTCCTGCCGTGCAGGATCACAACTGCCCCAAGGAAAATCCCCGTACTGAGGGTTGGGGCTGCGCGCTTGTGCTGAGATCTGTGCTTTCACTTTTGGTTTGAGATTCTCCTTGGAACCTAATTTCTCTCCCTGTCTGTGCTGATCTCCCCGGGCCCAGAACCAACCTTCCCTGGCGAGACTGCAGATTTTCTTCAGCTGGTGAGTTGTTCTACTTATCTTTGCGAATTGTAGCAGTCAAGACTATTTTGGAGGCTCGATATAATATTGATAGAGAGGGTAAGAGAAGAGCTTAGAAAGTCGCGTGTGCCTTCTCCGCCATCTTGGCTCCGCCCCATGACTCAAATTCATAAGAATATAAGTCATTCCCCAATTGACAAATGCTCAAAGGATATGAACAGAGAGTTTTCAGATGAAGAAATTGGAACCATTTCTAGTTAGATGAAAAAGTGCTCTAAATATTAATGAAAATTAAGACAATTCTGAAATACCACTACAGATCTCTCAGATTGGCAAAGATGATGGGAAAAGATAATGATGAAAGATGGACAGAATTCTGGCAAACTGGGACTCTAATAGATTGTTGGTGGAGTTGTGCACTGATCCAACCATTCTGGAGAGCAATATGGAACTATGCCTAAAGGGCTATCAAATGGTGCATGTACTTTGATCTCTACTGTGTCTCTACTGTGCCTGTTTCTCAAAAAGATCATAAAAAAAGAAAAAGAACCCACACATGTAAAAATGTTTATAGCAGTCCTTGTTGTAGGGGCAAGGAACTGGAAATTGAATGGATGCCCATCAGTTGAATAATGGCTGAATAAGTTATGGCATGTGAATGTTATAGAATATTATTTTTTCTGTAAGAAATGACCAAAAGGACTATTTCAGAGAGGCCTGGAGAGACTTACATGAACTGATGCTAAATGAAGTAAGTAGAACCAAGACCACATTGTACATAGCAACAACAAGATTGTGTGATGATCAATTCTGATAGATATGGCTCTTTTTAACAATGAAATGATTCAGTTCAGTTCTACCAAACTTGTCATGAAGAGAGCCATCTGCACCCAGAGAGAGAGGACTGTGGGAACTGAATGTGAATCAGAACATCATATTTTTATCGTATTTGTGGTTGTTTGCTTTTTATTTTCTTTATAATTTGTTTCCCTTTTTGATTTGATTTTACTTGTGCAGTGTGATAATGATGGAAATATGTATAGAAGAATTGCATATGTTTTATATATATATATACACACATACATATATATATGTGTTTATATATATATATATATATAGGATTACTTGCTAGCTAGCAGAGGTGGTGGTGGAAAGGAGGGAGAAAACAATTTGGAACACAAGATTTTGCAAAGGTGAATATTGACATGTATAATTATATATATTTTGAAAATAAAAAGCTATTATTAAAAAAGTGGTCAGGGATACTGAAAAGGTAAGTTACTTGTTATATTATTATATGTTAGAACTGAGTTTTGAACCCAAGTTTTTCTGTCTTTAAGATGGATTTTGATCCTCCTTGGAACTTTATTGATTAGAGTCGATAAAAATTCTAAATAGACAGATACTCCTATTTTTGTTTATCTCCCCAAAAGACTCAGTTTATGTCAATATGTAGTTTTTATGGTGATCTAAATGAGATCTAATATGGTCAATATCTTTTAACATTCTGCTGAAATATGAAATCATCCACAAGGTGCACTTTAGTTAATCTATGCAGACATCATCTCTGTTTTAACAGTAATTAGTCCAGAAATATAATGATTTAATGCATTGCAGACTTAATGCCCAGAAAAACACAATTTATTTGGTTGTGTAATCACTATAAACAAGAATGCCTATCACAATTCACCAGATAATATCTGCAACAGCAATAACTGTGAAACTTTTAGATATTAATATACAACATAAATAGGATGAAGTTCTGATTCTTCCAAATCACTATTAATTGAGAGCATGCTATTGAACAATTTTATGTGCTCTTAGGCAAGAATCTCTGACTTGGTTTAGAAAATAAGCTGAAAAAGAAAAGCTAAAATCCTATCTATCTGTTTATCAAAATTGACCATTTTGGCAGAGTAAAGACTTACAAAGTCCTAATCTGATGCTTTATCTTGCCTTGGCTGTGACCCTTACACCTAAAAGGTTATGCCAAACAACAAAAAGCCTTTGGCAAAGTTTACCAACTACAAAGGTTTCAGGAATGACCCTGACAACAAATTTCAGTAAAAATTCACAGCTCTAACCTAGCTAACTATAGAAAAGTAGGCTTGGCACCTATTGGGTAGCCATTAGTTTATCTTTACCCTTCCCCCCTCCAATCATACTAATCCAAGAAACAGGAGGAGAAAAATGGTTCTTTATTCAATGGGCCTTCTACTTCTGAAGTAATGCTGGCTAGGTGGTGGTAAATGAGAGAAAACAAAAAAGTATATTTAAGTAGATTTTTAGTTTTATATTTTGTTTTGTTTTAATACTGCCTATATCCACTATTACCTTTATCACTCTATCTCCTTTTAAAGAGTCATTTCTTATTACAAATTTAAAAAATAAAGAAATATGAGAATGAAAAGAAAACATAAATTCAATAAATTTAATCAATATCTAGAAAATATTTTAAATTCATCCCTCATGGGGCCTCTCCTTTCTCAATTTTATCATTGAATTGCCAGCTGTACCTTCTCAAATATCTTTTATTGATTCTATTACTTTGTAATTTTTGATCTAATTATATTGTTGTAGTTTTTTGATAGTTTGTTATCCTGGCCCTCTTTCCTTCGTATTGCATCAGTTCATGCAAATATTGTCCTGTCTTTCTAAATACATTATATTTGTCATTTCATATAGCATAGTAATAGTTCATTTTATTTATGCACATTCCATTTAGCCATTCCCAGTTGATGCATATCTACTTGGTTCCTAATTGTTTGCTACCGGAAAAAAAAATCTAACAGGAATATTTTGGTGTATATTCAGCCTTTCTTTTTATTGGTGATTTGTGGGGGTATATATCTGGCTGTAGATTTCCTTGAGTGAAATATTAGGGATATTTAACCAACGTATTTGCATAATTTAAAACTTATTTACAAAAGAGCTGAAATGATTTACAATCCCTTCAACAAAGCTTTATTGTTCCGATTGATACTCTTCCTAATAATTACTCTTTACCTCATTTTTTCTTATTTTTGTCAATACGATGGGTGCATACCTCAGGACTATATCAATTGGGATTTCATTTACTTTCAGTAATTTGGAATATTATATAATTTGATTTTTAATATTCTTATTTTTAAAGCTTTTTATTTTCAAAATTTATTCACAGATAATTTTCCATTCACCCTTTCCGAAGCCTGTGTTCCAAATTTTCGTCCCTCCCTTTCCATACATTCCCTCTTCTACAAAAAGGAATCTAATACATATTAAACATGTGCAATTTTCTATACACATTTCCGCAATTGTCATGCTGCACAAGAAAAGTCATATCAAAAAGGGAAAAAAAAATGAAAAAAAAAACAAAAAGAAAAAAAATTGAAAATACTATGTTGTGATACACACTCAGTTCCTACTGTTGTCTCTCTGGGTGCAGCTGGTTCTCTTCATTACAATATCACTGGAACTGGACTGATCATCTCATTGTAGAAAAGAGCCATGTCCATCAGAATTGATTATTATATAATCTTGCCATTGACATGTACAATGATCTCCTGGTTCTAATCAATTCCCTTAGCATAACTTCATGTAAGTCTGTCCAAGCCTCTCTGAAATCATCTTCCTAATAATTTCTTGTAGAATAATAATATTTCATAAAATCCATATACAACAATTTATTCAGCCACTCTCCAAATGATAGACTTCTACACACATTCCAGTTCTTTGTCACTACAAAAATAACATATATATATATATATATATATATATATATATATATATATATATATATATATATATTTGCACAAGTGCGTCTTTTGCCCTTTTTTATGATATCTTTGGAGTCCAGAAACATTAAAGATACTTCTGGATCAAAGGGTATGCACAGTATGATAGTCTTTTGGGCACAGTTCCATATTGCTCTCCAGAATGGTTGAATCAATTCACAAGTTCACCAACAATATATTAGTGTCCCAATTTTCCCACATTCCTGCCAACACTCATCATTACCTTACCTTTTCCTGTCATATTAGCCAATACGAGAGGTGTATAACGGTACCTAAGAGTTGTCTTAATTTACATTTAGCTGATTAATAGTGATTTATAGCATTTTTTTTCATATGACTTGAAATGGTTTGAATTTCTTCATCTAAAATTAGTCTGTTCATATTCTTTGATCATTTATCAATTGGAGAATGGTTTAAATTGTTATGAATTAGAGTCAATTTTCTAAATATTTTAGAAATGAGGTCTTTCTCAGAACCCTTGGATGCAAAATTTTCCCAGTTTATTGCTTTACTTCTAATGTTTTCTACATTGGTTTTGTTTGTACAAAACCTTTTAAACTTAATATAATAAAAAATTAACCATTTTTTATTCCATATATACTCTAGTTCTTCTTTGGTAACAACTTTCTTCCTTTTCCACAGATCTGAGAGATAGGCTATATTTTGTTTCTCTAATTTGCTTATAGTATTCCCCTTTATGTCTAAATCATGAACCCATTTCAACCTTATATTAATAAAAGGTGTTATGTATGGGTCAATGTCTAATTTCTGCCATGTTACTTTCCAATTTCCCAGAAATTTTTATGAAATTGTAAGTTTTTATCCCAGATGCTGGGGTCATGGATTTTTCAATGATTAGATTACAGCTCTCAATGACTAAAATATTTTGTAAGCCTAATGTATTCCACTTATCAAAAACTCTATTTCTTGGTCAGTACTAAAAAGCTTTGATGAACACTGCTTTGTAAAATAGTTTTAGGTATGCTACAACTAAGCCACCTTCATTTGCATTTTTCATTAAAACCTTTGAAATTCTTGATCTTTTATTCTTCTAGATGAACTTTGTTATTATTTTTTCTAGTTCTGTAAAATAATTTCTTGGGAGTTTGTTTGGTATGGAACTAAACAAGAAGATCAAGTTAATACCCCTTTGAAAACTATTCATATCCTTTAACCATTTATCTATTGAAGATTGTCTTTAAATCTTATATATTTATGTTAGTTGTGTATGCATTTTGGATAACAAATCATTTTCAAAGCTTTTTGATGAAGTTTTCTTTTGCTTTTCTTTTCAACCATCTTTTGAATATATTAATACTGTACATAATTTCAAAATATCAAATAATCATTATTATGTATTTCATTTTTGGTAATTATTTATTCTTTTTTGTTGAAAAATGAATTTACTTCCCTTCTCACCAATGAGATATACTTTTCTTCTTATTTTGTGTGTGTGTATAATTGTGTGTGTTATTATGATGAGGGATGTTAAGAATCACATACCTTTTATGTTGTAAAGGTCATTAACTAGATTAAGTTTATTTGTAGAGGAATCTAAGCATACTAACTGGAATATGCATGCTATAAATTAACCATAGGAAAGAAGGTGGTTGACAATAAATGGAAGAATATTTCACTGATTCAAGTTACAAAAGTTGAAAAAAAGTGCCACAATATTTTTAACATTTAACATTAAAATTACAAAGAAAAACAATTATTTTAAAATACATTTCAATATACGTACATATGCATATATATGTGTACATACACACATATAAAACAGTGCAAATATATGACATGAAAACACTGGTTGTTGAAATGATTCATCCCTGAGTCAGTTATCTCTATAGAATCCTAGATGAGTCAAAACCAGGTTCTGAATTCGTAATGATGATAAAAAAGGACAAAAATAATAATTACAAAACCATGAAATGCATTACAAAATATTAATTCTGAAGTATTTAAAGAGTAACCAAAAGTAATAAAGAGTGGACAAAGAAAATGACATCAATACTGAATATAATAATTTTATCCAAAACTTTAGCCAATGTAAATTTTTTGGCCACAATAAAAAGTCCAGAAAGTGTTTTAATTAGAGAACAGTTGATTTACTTGCCAAACAGAAAAAATGTGACTGGCAAAGACAACCCTAGTTTAGAAAATGAACTCATTTGTAAAATTTTACAGAAAAGGGAGATACACATGATTGTATTATCTCATAAAGCAAAGAGAAGCATTGGAGAATAAAACCAATTTTATTTTTGGTTGTTTGTTTGTGGATCATTCATTCCATCAATCTTCATTCAAATATCTCTGTAACATCTTCTGTTCTGTAGTAATTAGGTTAGAAATTTGGTGAATGGCATCTTACAGAATCAAATTATATTGCAGGGAATTCTTCTTTCCTGGCTAGAGAAAGCTCAGAGGAGGGTAATCTGAATTGGTAACACAATCAGATATTATTCTGAAGTAAGATTGGTCCAAATGAGTTGTTTTTTCTGAAAAAGGAAAGACTCAAAGTGTGTAATTTTGTGGCTTTAATTACTTTCAAAAGCTATGGAAACAAAACATACACTCTCTTCCACAGAGACCTGCTAAAGCTGATGACTAAATCCAACTCACATGCATGTAAAAGCACCATCTTGCAGTATGGGGTTCTCTTCAAGAACAAAGGACAGATAATAACCTCTAAGAACAAAGTTGCTCCACTGGAGACCCAATTGGAATTGATAAGATGAGCATCACAGCTCTCACTGCCTTCCTTCTTCCTTTCTTCCCTCCATTCTTCCCTCCCTCTATCCTTTTTATCCTTTTCTCCCAGAGCCCTTCTTCTCTTTCTCCCTTCCTTCTTTTTCTCCCTCTGTTCCTTTCTCTCCTTCCCTCTTTTCCTCCTTCCTTCCTTCCTTCTCTCCTTGCCTTCCTTCCTTCCTTCCTTCTTTCCTTCTCCCTTCCTTCTCTCCTTCCTTTTTCCCTCCTTCCTTCCTTCCTTTCTTCCTTCCTTCCTTCCTTCCTTCCTTCCTTCCTTCCTTCCTTCCTTCCTTCCTTCCCTCTTTTCTTCCCTTCTTCCCTCTTTCCTTCCCTCCTTTCCTCCTTCCCTCCTTCCTTCTTTCATTCCTTCCTTCCTTCCTTCCTTCCCTCCTTCCTTCCTTCTTTTCTTCTTTTTTCCTTCCTATTTAGGAATCATTGTGGCAGGCCTGGAATAGAATGCTCCCAGGATTTTTCCTTGGCCTTGTGCTGTTTAACAATTGTATAAATGATTTAAAGAATATCAGAGAAGTCATATTTATCAAATGTGCAGTTAAAAATCTATGGAAAGTAGATGACTCAATCTTTAATTGATGGCTATTTTTCCCATTGATCTGTAATTCATTACTTTGAATCCAAGTTCCTTTATTTATCTATCTTTTCATTTCTGGGACCTAGAATAGTTCCTCATGCTTTTTGTTGCTTAATTAATTAATGCTTGTTAAAATGTTTAGTTAAAAAAAAAAGTTAAGTTTTTTAGCATTATACAAACATCCTTTTAGATATGCCTGAATAAAAAAAAAATGCAAACGTATTTGGCACAATTATGACCAGAAAAGGCCCTTATATTCTTTGTAACTAGCAAATTTTGATGATCTACTATGAGTCATACAACTTATTTTTCCCTATTTAATTTTTCAGTAATTTGATGGTAAATCTAGGGGTTGGTTATTTCTGAAGTAAAGTTAAAGGAAACCATAACTTTTGTATTAAAGCAAAATGAGGGTTTGATTTATGCAGTGTAATCCAGTTCATAAAACAAAATTAAATGATGGGCCCTCAAGTTAGACTTATTTATTCTAATTTCCATATTATGGTAAACAAGATTTATCAGATTAGTCCTTGGAAATGAAGTATTTCATATGAGATTAGAAATTTATCATATGATGGCAGCTTCTTTGAAATAAATAGGATTATTTAGGGTGTCAACATATTAATGGCATCAGGAGAGTGATAAAAGGATTAAGATCAAAGACAGAAGGTAGAATAGCAAAAATAGAGTAAACAGGGTAAATAGACTTTTTGGTAGAGAATAAACTATACTGGTGGCAAAAATGCTAAGATATCCAAATAGACCTCATAATTATATCTCTTCCTTTCCCCCTCCTCTTTGTCCCTAGGCTAACTGAATGGCAGAAAGGAAATTTGAGTGATAAATATAGGCATAGCAAATGTGAAGGTCTCAACATGCAATGCAAACTCCAGCAGAGCACTTCTTTCTAAACAGAACTGATGACTGTAGAAATTCTATAGCTTTACTAAAAATAATTACCTTGTTATGGTTCATATGCATAAATTATCTGCCTGATGGGCTTAAGACTTACTTAGGCCCCTATTTAGCAACCTAAAACAAGTTATTTCAAAATAAGCAAATTGTGGGATGAGATTCAGGTGTTTTAGTTTGTTTTGTTATGTTTTCCATGAAGGAATTTTGAGTATTTAAAGTCATAGGGCTATCTCATAAACCTTGAACAGGATCCCAGACTTGGTAGGATCAGCTAGGGTTTAGTTCATTTTTTGAAGTAAATCTAGATGCATTTTGTCTGTTTTACCAGCACTAGAACTTATTTTCAAGATAATGATTAATAAATTTACTGAATTTTTTTTTCAGAATTGTTGTTCAAAGCTATAAGGTCTATTATATTGTCAAGCTATCTGGGAGATATTTTACATTATCAGAATTCAAGGAACTTGTGTTTCCTGGGGTCTTCTGGGCACCATAAAAAAAAAAAAAAAAAAAAAAAATTAATGGAAAGATATATTCCAGTTTCTGGGCAAAACAAAAGAGGTCAAGATAAAGTCTGTGAGAAGGTACATATTTACTATTACAATGGCCTTAAACTATATATTTTTTCTTCAGATTCCTTGTTTTCTTTATTGTTAGCCTTACTAGGTAAAAGAGAAACCCGAAAACTACTCAGAGGTCTTGCCCAAGCTATCTTTTTCCACCGAATTTTGTTAAATGCTTATCATTGCTCATTGGCACCTAAACCTAAAACCAAGTCCACTGCTAGAACAAAAAGAGTTATCTGGAATAAGTATTCTTTCTCATCTTTATTTGGAGAGATTGAGAAAAGTCAAAATAGATACCTAAGGGTGGAAGAGAAAGCAAGAACAATGAGAAAATGGTATTGAAGTAAATCTGAGTCTCATTTTATACAATGGTCAGAAATGATACCTACAAATGAGAACAGCCTTTCAGGCAGGCCTTTTTTTTTAGGTTTTAGAACTGACATCTTGAAAATGGAACTGGAAAAGGTCAGAAAGGGAATAGAACTAGAGAAGATGGCAAGGAGTTTAGGTTTCTCTGTTCTTTAATTCTTTTGTCAAGAAAATAAATTTCAAGAAAGTTTAGTTATCCTGGCTCTCTGTTTCAGTTTATCTAAGGCCCTCTACTCTCTCTAAGATTACAAACAATCTAATATAGATTATCCATGGGTACTCTTATAAAAATATGTTCCACATTAGTCATACTGTAAAAATAGAAACAGCATAAAAGAGAAGAACAAGGAATAAATTTAGTGAAATTTCTGTGCTTTGATCTGCATTCAGATTCCATCAGTTCTTTTTCTGAATATGAATAACATTCCATTATGGAAATTTTGGAATTATTTTGAATCATTTTATTACTGAGAACAGCTAAGTAATTCATAGCTGTTCATTATTATAAGTAACCTTCTTTCTTAGAAATTTAATACCAGGTTCATCCTTTTCTTTTCCCTTTAAGCTCCTCTCAAGAACTAAGAACAAACAAAAACTTCAGGGGTAGTAGGAGCTGCCTCACTGAGGACCCAATTGGAGTTGGTCAGCTGAGCAATACAGATCTTTTCTTTTCTTTTCTCTTCTTTGTTTTGCTTTGCTTTTTACTCTTTTCACCTCTCTTGTCCTCTTTTCTGCTCTTCTTCTCTTCTTTCTTTTCCTTCCTTTTCTTATGTCCACCTAAATTATCATACCTTTGTGAGTGCTCTGCCAAAAAAGATATAAATTTTAACCACTGAAGTTTCAGAAGGTATCTTTCTTTCTTAAGAATTAAGCCTTTAACCCAAATCATTCTGGTTCTCATAAATTGGTCAACAATAAATCCTAGATCAATCCCCACTTGATTATTGTTTGGGCCCCAAATGGCTCAGAGAAAATGTATATAGACATTGCTTCCATTTTGCTAAGAACCCTGAGGATCTCTCACTTGCCATATGCACCTCCCTCCAATTGATTTTTTTTTTTTTAATCAGGCAAAAGAGGCCAATGTCTGCCTTATTTCTTAACTAACCTTAATCACTCATTGGACACTGCTTCAGTAAACTGAGACCTATTAAAGATCTTAATTAAAAAAGAGTAGGTGTCCCACTGCCTCCAAGTCTTGTCTTAATTCCATTTGTCCAGATCTGGTGACTTTGCTATGGCCCTCCTCCCTAATTGGAATTAAATCCAATTCACTTGCATATCATGTTATCACCTCCCTGATTTGATGATTTTCTTTGAAAACTAAGGACAAACAACAACCCACTAAACTATCTACCTGTCTGTAAATGTTATAGAATATCATACAAATTGCTATGGATACTATCTAGTGAAATATGAACTGTTGCATACGTTTTATAAATTGATATTTAAAGTGCTCTTGTTTGGTTATGCTCCCCTAATTCTATATTTATTCATGTACATTTTCCCAGGCTGCTCTATAATTTGCCTTTGCTCATTTCTTGTAGCACAAGTATTCCATTAGAAATAAGTGAACTGAGGCCCAGAGAAATCAAGGGTTAATTTCATATAAGGGTTAATGAACAAAGTCAGAAATTATTAAAATTTTCTTAACTACAAATCTAGTATTCTTGACATTCCAATGTAGAACAGGGTGATGGG
The DNA here is from genome assembly GCA_020854095.1 of Dasyurus viverrinus. NCBI lineage: Eukaryota > Metazoa > Chordata > Mammalia > Dasyuromorphia > Dasyuridae > Dasyurus > Dasyurus viverrinus. Next base: position 68,473,176 of record CM036997.1, on the reverse strand, counting down.
GAACAGATATTTTGTGATATTTTTTTCCTAGGAATATATATAATACTAATAAAAGCATGCGAGATAGTCCCTGGCCTCAAGGAGTTTTAATATTTTTTGGGTGAAGATAACATGAAAAGATGTGCTAGAAAGTGGTGGAGGAAAGAGAAACAATATCTCCATGGGTCACATAGAGAGAATAACAGGAAGTGGCATAGAGACATAGTTCCTAGCCAGATAAGGCAATCAATACAACATCATATGAAGCAAAACAATCCAGGATTCTGCTGAAGAAAATGTACATATAGGGATAAAAGCAGAAAATTATTGAAAAAAAATTCCTTTGAAATTAAAATTGGGCAAGAGTAAACTAAAAATTCCATGATACTTCAATAATCCATCCAAAAAACCAAAAGAATGAAAAAAATAGAAGTAGAAATGGAAGGGAATACGAGAACTGAATGGGGACAGGGCAGATTACAGGAGGTGAAGTCAAGCAAAACACTCTTTAGGATGGACAGATTGTAAGGAGAGAGAGAAGGATTAACAATAAGAGTAAACAGGATGGATAGAAATACACAGAAATTGTAACTGTGAAAATAATTTTACAGGATGTTTTTAGGACAAAGATGTTTCTATTGACATGTTGCTATGATATAGAGAATAGAATCAAATTTGTAAGAATAAAAGTCATTCTCCAATTGATAAATGGTCAAAAATACAAATAGGCAATTTTCAAATGGAGAGATCAAACCATCTATAGGTACATGAAAAAATTTTCTAAATTACTATTGATTAGAGAGATACAGTTTAGAATGATTCTGAGGTACTGCCTCATATCCATCAGATTGATTAATATACAAGAAAAAAAGGGAATAAAAATGTTAAAAAAAAATTGTAGGAAAATTGAGACATTGATGAATTGTTGGAATTGTAAATTGATTGAACTATTCTGGAGAACAGTTTGGAACTATGATCAAAGAATTATGAAACCATGCAATATCTAGCAATGTCACTAGAAGTTCTATATTTCATAGAGATAAACAACAAAAAGAAAAAGGACATATGTGTCTTAAAATATTTATGGAAGCTCCACTAATGATGGAAAATGATTGGAATCTAAGGAGGATACCAATCAATTTAAGAATGTCTTGCCAAGTTGTAATATATGGTTGTGATAGAATACACATTTATGAGAAAAGATGAGCAAGAAGCTTTCAAAAATAGCTGAAAAGACTCATATAAACTGATGCAATGTGAAAGGAACCAAAGCAGGAAGATATTTTACATCATAACAACACGGTATTGCTTAGTAATTTTGATGACTTAGTTATTCTAAGCAACACAATGATTTAAGACAATTCTGAAGGAACTATTATGAGAAATTGTATCTCCAAGAAAAAAAGCAGATGGAGTCTGAATGCAAATAGAAGTATACTTCTTTAAGCTTTTATTTTTCATGCTTGTTTGTTTTTGATCTGTATTTTTTTTACAACATGACTAATATGGAAATATAGTTTTCATGATTGCACATGTATAACCTACATCAAATTGTTTGCCTTCTCAGGGAAAGAATAACCAAAGGAGGTGGGGGAGAGAATTTGTAACTCAAAATTAATTTTTTAAAAAATACATATAATTCAGAAAATAATGAATTTAATAAATATATTGTTTAAAAACAAGAAAACTTCAAAAGTGGTCACAAAGAGTCTAACACAACTTTAAAAAAAAAAAAAAAACAACTGAATACAACCACCAAGACCAATGGAGTCAAGTATCTTGACTAAGGCCAACAATCAAAAGTACTTGAAACTATCTCTTCTGGACTTCTCAACCAGCAGTAACTGCCAAAGCCACCTGTTATCCCAAGTTACCTCTGGAACTATATTGAAATTTGTTGAATTGGATTGCCTCCATATCAAAAGAAGAAAACTTAGATAAATATTAAGAGCTGCTATGAAAATATACTAAAAAGGAATCTATAAATCAAGATGGTATAGTTTATATGATCCATTAACACTTAGTATGATTTCAGAAAAAAAAAAAAAAACAAAAAAACAAAAAAAAAACTTTCTTTTCCCCAAAATGCTTTCTTCTCAAGATGATTTTTCTATTGTAGAGGAAAAAAGCAAACTATTAAGCTAGAAAGCCACTAAGTCCCATCTCACTTTTAAAAGCCTCAGTTCTCCTTCTTATAGGCACATAGACTTCTTTCAGACTGCGTTTATGTTGCTGTAGTCCATTTCTTCATTACTCTTAAATACTTTCTCATTCAAACTTATATATTTGACATTATAAAGAAACCCTGAAGAATAGGTTAATTTCACCAGCTCACCACTTTTATTTGTGGACTTCAGATTCTTTTGCTAGTCTTGCTATAACTCTGAATGATATTATGAAGAACTAGCATAGAATACTTTTTATCTTTTGTAAATTACCTTCATTTTCTTACTACCACTTTTTGTTAGAAATATTTTCCCTTTTAAGTCTCATTGACATAGCAATAGTTTATATTGTTTCCTTGTTAAAGGATTCATCCTCAAAAGTGAAAGTTTCCCTCTTAGAAACATGTTCATTGTAAGAATATATGCATGTATGTTTATATGTTTACAGGTTTATAAACATGTGTAGATATCTGCATGTAGGCAAATATATATATATATATATATTTGTGTTCATATTAATGTAAATGCTTATGTAAAATCCACACATGTATGTATTGCATGTGTGCCTCAAGGGGAACTACCATGTCTAGATAGATAGATGGATATACAAACAGACAGATTGATGCACTTGGCAGTTCTTGAAAGATACTCATAAATTAAGGCATCTTATTGTTTGAGATTGGCTGAAAATTAAGTGAAATAACTTTAGATATCATCTATTTTTAGATATCTATTCTAGCCATCTCATCTTAGAAATGATGAAATTGAAGTCCAGAGAACAAATGTTAATTTCTGACAATATCACATAGCAATTTAATAACATAATCTCCCCGCCCCCAAACAGTTCTTACTTTTTGATAAAAATTCTAAGATGGAATTTCCTCATCTATTTTTTATCTTATTAATTGCTGAAATTGCTGAACTTTAAGATCTATCCAATTCTAAATTTATTTTTACATCATCATAAAATCCAAAATACAATTACCAATACAATAGTCCCTCAAATCACTTAAATCCAGCAAATGTTTTTAAAAGTAACTACTAAGTTTTATGGTACTGTGCTGGGGGCAATAAAAACATGAATCATGGTCTCTGTCCTTAGAAAGTTTACAGACCAGTAAAGGGATACATATAATGATAATACAAAAACATAAGTTCATCAAAGAAGTATAAAGAACATTTTAAAATATTGTTCTAACAAGCCTTTCTTTACTGGTATTATAAACTCCTTTGTTCCAGAAGAGAAATTTTATCATTAGGTTGTAAAGTAATGTTTCTTATATCACTCTGGAACTTCCTTCTTCATTTGAATCCTGTCCTTTTCACCTGGAACATCTGTCTGTATCTATGGTCTTCTCACCTTGAATTGCCCTGCTTAGCACATCAGCCTTCTTCTCCTGTTTATGAATTTCTTATGTTATGTCTATTAAAGGGAGAATTCCCAGGCCTTCATATCTTTATTGCTCTAGTTGAATGTCTAATTTTTCTGGATGTTAATATTATGCCTTACAAGGGTACATGCCCTCTATCTTTAGCTTTTCTGCTTCCTTTTGTGTGCTGTCTTCTCTCATTAAGATATAAACTCCTTAAGGGTAGGTACTGCTCTCCTTTTCTGTCTTGAGTTTATATTACTGAATTTAGCACAATGCTTAAAAATAACTTTTTGCTTTCCAACTGCCACAACTCATTCTTACTGTTTTTAGATAAGACTCATTTTGTTCACAGAAATCAGAGATCTGGTGTCTGAAAATGATACATGTCTAATAGGGCTGTTGACTCAGGGTGTATCATGGCCATATCCATTAGCAAAAGACATTTTTAACTAAAGGTTCCTTCTCCATTCTCTCTTATTAAACTCTAGTTGAAAAGAATTAAATATTCAATGAATTCAATTTACTCCATAATGATTATTTTCTTGTGGAATGACATATTGCACTTATGAATTCAAGTACAAATGTTCATTATAATTCATTTTAAAAAGTTATTATATTGTCACATATGTCAAATAAAGAAGCATGATCATAACCTAATTATGGGTGACACAAGGTATTAAACAATATATAATATAAATAGAATAACACACATTAATGATATAAATTATTAAGTATTAATATAGGCATGGATATGACATACATTCATTGGTGGTTTGCTAGAACTTCGTTTAAATTCATTCCCTTATAAATGTCTTTCAATTATTCCAGAAAAAAAAATGAAGGAAAAGTAACTGAAAGTATAGTATTGAGAAAGACAAAATCTTGTTCAGCATAGTATGTTGGTTTGACAGTTAAAGAACCAGCATCAATTTAGGCCACAATCTCTATTTTAAGCACATTATTTTTGTTTAGAATCTTCAACATTGTCATTGGAAAAAAAGTAATCTTGAAGTATACCCATATTTGAAACATATCATATTAAGTATTAAGCATAGATTTGAAGTAGAATTTAATATATAAATTCAGTATAGGCGAGTATTAATAGTAATGCCAACCAAAGACCCATCCAGTCCCAATTTTTGACTTTAACAAGAGTATCAAATGTATATCTTAATGGAGAATGCATTCCTTTATTATTGTCTACACTGAGCTCACATATTCTGCAACATGATTTTGAAATATTTTTTTTGTCAAGATTCCAACTTCTTGTTACTTGTCTATTGACAAAAAGAAGCCTATCACCATCTTTCTTTTCTTTTTACATGTTTATATATGTTTATTCATTATTCAATTTAAGCAAGAATTATTCTATTTTTTAAAATCAAGAAGTAACCTTAATAATCTGAGATTAATAACAATGACTAACATTTAAAAATTAAGGTTTTAATAATGTTAAATTAATTGTGCTAATAAGTTTCAAACTTTGCATTCTAAATTAAGTTCTCTGACTCAAAGACTAATATTCCTTACATAAGGATAGAACTTGTTCCTTATGCTATCATCTCTACCTTTGTGAACAGAGCAATATTAATTTCATATAGACTTGTCTAATTTTTCCTAGAAGGAAGAGGGAAATTATCTTTAAGATTTAATTGCTCATGAGACTGGGGGATCAACTGTTCCATATAGCATAAAATGCAGAGGTAGAAAGATTAGGACTCCACAAACTTAATGGAATCTCCACTGCTGTAGGAGTAAAACAATCTTTCCAAACTGATAAAGCCATGGTAACATTTTTGAAGGGACAAGGAAGCTTTGTCCATCTAAAGATTTCAAGCTAGGCTAAGTAATAAAAGGGGGATACATCCTCCCCTAGTTGGACTCCCCATAAATCAACTAGGAAAAACTTGAATAGGAATAAGGAAATTAATACAAGTAAATGTTTTGGAAAAAATTATGAAAACTTTAGTTCAGTTTTAGTAATGCTAAATTGGAGTGACCAAATGATTTCCAGATGCATAGAGATATAATGGGGTTAGCACTGGGAATTCTAGACACCAGATCATTTGGAAAATTAGGGCTAGAGATAGATTCGCAAATTATCTACATATAGAACTGATTTCAACAGTCATTTGAAAGCAAAATATGACCAAGGGCGAACATGTAGTGAAAAAAGAGTGCAGAAAAACAGGGGGCCCTTAAAGAGCACTGACATTTAGAGGAGACAGAAAAGTTATGAAAAAAATAAAGTGAAAAGAATGATGAAAAAGGCAAATAGAATTAATTCTTAATATAAGAGAGAAAAGACTCAAGAGGAATAGAATAGTTAATAGTATTGAGACCATTAATTGGATTTCATAAATTACATAGATTTGCACTTTCCTGTGCAATCATTATTTTTGTACTGTGCAATAAAAATGCTTGTTTTGTTCTCTGTGTTGAAAATAAAATAGATTTAAAAATAAAATCATCAGTGTATTTTAATGATATTTTTGATGATCTTCTTTGATCAAATCTATGCTTAATACTTAATATGATATGTTTCAAATATGAGTATACTTCAAGATTACTTTTTTTCCAGTGACAATGTTGAAGATTCTAAACAAAAATGTGCTTAAAATAGATATAAAATATAAAAATGATTTTCAAATCCCTGGCTTTTTGCAGACTTTCAAGGGATTTAGGGATATTAACCAGATGAATATTCCTTCCCCTTTTGTTGCTTAGTCCCAGGGGAATACTGTTAAGTTTTGATCAACTGGATTTTTCAAATAAGAACACACTTTTAAATTTAATCTGTACTATTAACCATCTTCTCTATCACTTAAGTATCGATTCAGTAAAACAACAAATCAAACCCTCATTTGAAAAATTTGTATAACTTTGAGGTACCACTACACACCTCTCAGTATGACTAAGATGAGGAAATGACACTGATAAATTTTGGAGAGGATATGGGAAAACTAATATACATTGGTAGAGTTGTGAACTGATCCAACAATTCTGGAAAGCAATTTGGAGCTATACCCAAAAGGCTATCATACTGTGTATACATACTCTTTGATTCAACAGTGTCTCTACTGAATCTGTATTCCAAAGTGATTATAAAAAAGGGAAAAGAACCCATATGTAAAAGCCTTTTTTATTGGCCAAGAAATGGAAACTGAATGGAAGTCTATCAGTTGAGAAATGGTTGAATCAGTTGGTATGTGAATGTTGTAGAATATTATTGTTCTATAAGAAAAGACTAGCAGGCTGTTTTCAGAGAAGTCTAGAGAGATTTCCATGAACTGATGCTGAATGAAATGAGTAGAATCAAGAGAACATTGTACACAATGGAGAAATGAGAATGTGATAATCAACTATGAGGATGTGGCTCCTTTCAACAATGAGGTAATTTAGGCCAATTTTCAATTGACTTGTGATGGAAAAGTGATCTGAACCCAGATACAAGATTGTAGGGCCTGAGTGTGAATGACAACACTGTATTTGTACCCTTTTTTGTTGTCTGAATGCTATTTTGCTTTTTTTCTCAATTTTTACTTTGTGATCTGATTTTCCTTATGCAACATGATAAATGTGGAATATGTATGGAAGAATTGCACATGTTTATCATCTATTACATTGCTTGCTGTTTAGGGGAGGCAATGAGGGGAAGGGAAGGAAAAATGTAGAATAGAGGGTTTTGCAAGGGTGAATGTTAAAAACTATCATTCATATATTTTTGAACTTTATCATATTTTATTTTAATTTAATTTTTCTGCTTACCTTTTTTTAATTAAAGCCTTTTATTTTAAAAACATATGGATGGATAATTTTTTTTAACATTGACCCTTACAAATCCTTATGTTCCAAATATTGCATTCCTTTCCCCTACTCCTTCCCCTAGATAGCAAATAATCCAATACATGTTATACATGATAAAATATATGTTAAATCCAATATATGTAAAATATGTTTACAATGATCTTGCTGTATAGATAAATCAGATCAAAAAGGAAAGAAAATGAGTAAGAAAACAAAATCAAAATGAACAATCACAAAAAGAGTTTAATGTTATGTTTTGATCCATGCTCAGATCCCATAGTTCTCTCTCTGGGTGTAGATGGCTCTCTTCATAACAAGATCATTGGAATTTGTATCAATCCTCTCATTGTTGAAAAAAGTTACATCCATAAGAATTTACCATTGTATAATATTGATGTCATATACAATGATCTCTTGGTTCTGCTCATTCACTCAGCATCAATTCATGTCAGTTTCCAGGGCTTTCTGAAATCATCCTGCTGGTCATTTCTTACAGAACAATAACATTGCATAACTTTTATATACCATAATTTATTCACCCATCCTCCAACAGATGGGCATCCACTCAGTTTCCAGTTTCTTGGAACTACCAAAAACAAAACCAAAAAAACCTCTGCCACATTTTTTTGCACATGTGGGTCCCTTTTCCATCTTTTGTATCTCTTTAGGATAAAGGCCCAGTAGAAACACTTCTGGATCAAAGGATAAACACAACCAAATTGCTCTCCAGAATGGCTGGAAATGTTCACAATTCGCATTTCTCTGATCAATAGTGATTTAGAGCACCTTTTCATATGACTAAAATGTTAATTTCTTCATCTGAAAATTGTTTGTTCATGTCTTTTTACCATTTATCAATTGGAGAATACCTGGGATTTTTATATATTTGACAATACTCTAAATATTTTAAAAATTAAGCCTTTATTAGATCCTTTGGATAAAAAATGTTTTCCCAATTTATTGCTTCCCTTCTGAGCTTGTTTGCATTAGTTTTGTTTCTGCAAAAACTTTTTAACTTAATATAATGAAAATTATCTATTTGGTGTTCAATTATAAGTTCCACTTTTTCTTTGGTCACAAATTTCTTCCTTTTCCACAAATATGAGAGGTAAACAATCCTATCTTCTTCTAATTTTGTTATAATATCATTCTTTATGTGTAAATCATGAATGCATTTCAACCTTATTTTGGTATATAGTGTGGGTCAATGCCTAGTTTCTGCCATCTTAGTTTCCAATTTTCTCCACTGTTTTTGTCCAATACTGAGTTCTTAACCCAAAACCTGAAGTTTGTCGAATACTAGATTACTGTAGTTATTTACTGTTTTGTCCTGTAAACCTAACCTATTCTACTGATCAATTGCTCTATTTCTTAGCCAGAACCAAATGGTTTTTATGATGGCTGCTTTATAATATAGTTTTAGGTCTGCCACAGCTTGGCCACCTTCATTGTCATTTTTTTCATTTATTCCCTTGAAATTCTTAATCTTTTTTCTTCCAGATGAACTTTGTCATTACTTTTTCTAGATCTATAAAATAATTTCTTTGGAGTTTGATTGGTATAGCACTAAATAAGTTGATTAATTTAGGTAGCAATGTCATTTTTATTATATTTGATCAGCCTAACCATGAACATTTGATATTTTTCCAACTTATTAGATCTGACTGCATTTTTGTGGAAAGTAATTTGTAGTTTTTTTTTTTTCCCTGGCATATAGATTCCCAAATATTTTATAATATCAACAGTTATTTTGAAAAATATTGAATATTTTGATTGGAATTTGCTTTGTATATCTTGCTGCTGGACTTTGTTGGTAATCTATAAAAATGTTAATGATTTATGTGGATTTATTTTGTATCCTGCAACTTTACTAAAATTTTGAATTGTTTGTAATCATTTTTAGTTGATTCTCTAGGCTTTCTCTATACCATTATATCATCTGCAAAGAGTGATTATTTGGTTTCCTCATTGCCTATTCTAATCCCTTTAATCTCTTTTTCTTCTCCTATCCCAAAGCTAACATTTCTAATAAAATATTGAATAGTAATGGTGATAGAAGGCAACCTTATTTCACACTTGATCTTACTGGGAATGCTTCTAGTTTGTCCCCATTACATATGATACCTACTAATGGTATGAAATAAATACTACTGATCATTTAAATAAAAAGTCAATTTATTCCTTTACTCTCCAGTGGTTTTAGTAGGAATGGGTGTTGGATTTTAGCAAATGCTTTTCCTGCATCTATTGAGATAATCATATGATTTTGTTAGTTTGTTTATTGATATGATACATTATGCTAATATTTTTCCTATTATTGATCCAGGCTCTCATTCTTGATATAAACCCTACTTGGTCATACTGTATTGTTATCTGTAATCTCATTGCTAATATTTTATTTAAGACTTCCACATTAATATTCATTAGAGAAATTGTTCTATGATTTTCTTTCTTTGTTTTCACCCTATCTGGTTTAGCTATCAGCACTATAAGATGAATTTGGTAGGACTCCTTCTTTCCATATTTTTTTCAAATAATTTATATTGGAATTCATTGTTCTTTAAATGTTTGGTAGAATTCACATATAAATCTATCTGGCCCTGGAGATTTTTTTCTTGTTCTATTTCTTTTTTCTAAAATGGGATTATTTACAAAATTTATTTCCTCTTCTGTTAACTTGGGCAATCAACATTTTTGTAGATATTTCCCTCGTTTCAGGTAGATTATCAAATTGATTGACATGTAGTTGATCAAAATAACTCCTAATTATTGCTCTAATTTCTTCTTCATTGGTGGAAAGTGCTCCCTTTTCATTTTTGAGTCACAATTTGGTTTTCTTCTTTCCTTTTTCCAATAAAAGCTTTATCTATTTTGTTTTTTTTCATAAAACCAACTCCTAGTTTTATTTATAAATTCAATGGTTTTCTTATTTTCAGTTTTCTTAATCTCTCCTTTTGTTTTCAGAATTTTAAATTTGATATTTAATTGAGGGTTTTTAATTTGTTCTTTTTCTAGATTTTTTAATTGTAAGCCCAATTCATTGATCTCTTTATTTTATACAAGTAAGCATCTAGAGATGTCTAGTGTCCCCTAATAACTACTTTGGCTGCACCCCACAAATTTTGTGATGTCTCATTATTGTCATTCTCTTGGATGAAGTTATTGATTGTGTGTGTGTGATTTTAAAATTTTTTATCTATTCATTCTTAAGGATTAGATTATTTAATTTCCAATTAATTTTTTGTTTATTTTCCCTTGGCCTTTTATTGCATGCATTTTTATTGCATCATGATCTGAAAAAATGGATTTACTATTTCTGCCTTTCTACATGCGATCTTGAAGTTTTTATGCACTAATATATATTCAATTTATTTGTGTGTGTGTGTGTGTGTGTGTGTGTGTGTGTGTGTGTAGGTTCCATGAACCACTGAAAAAACCAGTAAACTCCTTTCTGTCTCCATTCAGTTTTTTCCAAAGATCTATCATACCTGACTTTTCTAACATTTTGTTTACATCCTTAACTTCTTTCTTATTTATTTTGTTGTTTGATTTATCTAGATCTGAGAGAGCAAGTTTTTTAAAAATGAGAAAAAAGACACAAAGGATCACCCTGAAAATTTAACAATTGGTTCTCAAAATCTGCTTCCAGCTAGCTTCATATCTTTTGATTTAGTATGATCCTTATTCATGTCCTTTTAAAAGGCTTCATATAAGATTTACCACACACAGCTTTCCTCTATATGTTTTTACATACCATGTATATCTGTGTAATACTTGCTTTCTAACTTCTATCATCATCGCCTTGAAATATGCTCAAGCCAATTCTTTTCAAATATGTGATATTCCCTTTTTAAAAGAATATTCCACTTTTATAAACACATTATGATCAGCAGTAGGCCTAAGGCCCCTTAAATTCACTATACATTCCTCCATTGCCATTTGGGTTACATGCAATTTTGATACTCTCAAAAGCATTATATTCCAAGATCATCAGTCACATAATCAGTCACTTTTTGCAAGGGTCAGTTTTTTTTCTGATCACTGATTACCTGCTTTGTGACAGCTTTTTAAAGGATATATTTCAGGAAATTCTGTCATGTTTCACTTTATTCCCTTCTCCCTAACCAAAACATACACAGTCACCTGGCAAAATGCATATCTGTTGTCTCTCAGTCTCCTGGAGTGCTAGAACATGAACCATGATCACAGAAAGTATGTCATTATTTCAAATTAAGGTATGTTCATTTAGTCCCCTTTAGCCCTACTGATCATCTGTATAAATTTTTGGACCCACTGCCTCTCCTAGTTTGTTGTTTCCTCCATTTCAATCTAAAGTTCTCAAGGCAAGGATCTATTCTGCTTTTTGTATTTATATTTCCTAGGGTTCTTGGCACATAGTAATAATTCTGTATTGTATAGTAATAAAAATAATAATAGCATACATGCATATTCATATAGTAATTAGCTTGTGCCAGACACTGTGCTAAATATTTTACAATTATAAACTATTTGATCCTCAGTTTTACAAATGAGGAAACTGAGGAAAATAGAGTTTAAGTTATTTGCCCAGAAAATATCGGAGGCTAGTTTTGAAGTCAGGTTTTCCTGACTCCAAATCTGTCATTCAGTCTGAAATATACATATACATATACATACGTATTCACATATATATGCAAATATTCATGCATATATATGTATATATTGATATCTTAGAATATGTGTATATACACAAACATATATATGTATGTGAATATATGTATATGTGTGTATATATCTATGTGTGAGACTTTTAAAAAAATCTCATCTCAGCAGGCAAGAAGCAAGAAATGCACAAAAAAGTATTCACATATTTCACTGTCATAGATTATATTGGCTCTAGGCTTCATACAGAGTTTGTTTACCCCAGTAAGGAAAGGTCATTTATTCCTCTGCATATATCATGTTTTCATCTAGAAAACACATGTGCTACTTATGTAGTCTAATTTCTTAAAGATGTGACAGATCAAAAATTGGGAATAATTGATTTTTGTTATTGCTAACCTTGGTAACACTGACAATTAGTAATAATATCCATTACTTTTTTCCAAAGTTTGAAATCTTTTTTCTAATATGATAACAATAGATTATCTAATGCATTCAAAACAGTGTCACTACCATCATAGATTCATTCAGTATGTGTCTGAAGTGGTACCAATGATCTTTTGGGCTTCAAATTATGTGAAATTTTCACTTCTTCAAGTAATACAAAAGGGTGTGTGTTATTAGAATACACAGATGATTGTTTACAATCACTGATGAAGATAATAAGTCATCATAGAAACATTGAAAGATGCCTTCTATTTTTCATCTTTTTGTCTTTCTAATGCTTTTTTGTTTAAGTGCATACTTTTGCTATGGAGAAACATGCTTGCTTATCATACCTAGCTTTCTATACACTGATCATCCTGCTTAGTGCTATTTGTTATTTTGTGAACTGATACTGCTTGTAAGTAGAAAACTCTATAGTGCTTTACAAATGTTGATATTTTAGAATAGCATTATTGCTTGACAATGAAATTCAACATTTGCTAGTGAATGCAGTTTTTTGTCATTTTGGTCACTGGAGCAATTTATTTACATTAGGCAAATTTTTTATAATATAATATACGGCAATAATTTGATTCAATATATTTTCCTTTTATTTCTATTTTTGCATCAATAGCTTTTAAAAATTCAAGTAAGAATTAAGAGTTATTGAAATTCACAGTCAAAATGCATGACATTTTCTCTTTTAGTTCCTTTTTCTTATTTGTTAGATTTTTCATCTGGACTGGACATAGATGTTTCAGGAATGGCAATATACTAGTAACTATTACATCTCTCTCTCCATATATATGTGTATATGTTTGTGTGTATAGATATAGATCTAAAACTATGCCAAGAATTGGAGATACAAGATTGAAAAGAAACTATTTTTGTATTTGAATAACTTACATTCTCTCTAGGTAGATACATGGACAAAGGGATTATCGATCTACAAATATAAAGTAATAATATATAAATAGATAGAAACAGATATACACAAAAATTAAATGAAAGTCGCTTTAGAAGTCATTTCCTCTGTACGTGATAGGAAATTTAATTTCCCCCCCCTTTGTTCTGTATTGCTCACAATTTCCATTGTCCTCTAAATAATTTGTGAAATAAAACATGCATGACATAAAGATTCATCTACCGAATAGCTAGAAATGTTTGGCCTTCATTATATTATATTTTCCTATTATATTATATTTTCCTAATATGTTTTGAGGTTTTCCTCTGTGCTAACTTGCTTATATAAGCAGATAGATATGGATATGACCTATGAAAGAAAGACCTACAGACACACATATATACACAAATACAGAAACATAGACAGAAACAGAGAGAAAGACACTGACAGAGAGATATTTGGTATGTACTGAAATATAAAATTTCTGTATCCCTGCATTGTCTATAAAAGTGGTCAGCACATTAACTACAATTACCTTCTTGATGATGTTTTGCATATTATAGTCATGAATGCTTCATTTTGAAAGACCCAAACTGATATATTATTGTAGTTGTAAGTATAAAACCTTGTAATTATTAAATGTGACTAATTTTTTTTCTTCTATCTTCCCATTATTTGTCTGGAGCCTATGAAATGTCAGATATATAAGAATATATTATAAGGTCCTATCACTAGTAAAATTTGTGGAAATCCAGCTAACAATATATTCATAAAGTAGTGACCAGAAAATAAGTGAATTATGCTTATGTGTGTATGGAAATGACAATGATTGTGCTGGCACTTTAGGACAGGCTAATACTGCCAAATATCATTTTAAAATTTTTAAAAAATCATTTTAAAAATGTTATAGTGAAGGAGATAGTAGAAGCCATGTGACATAGCTCTCATTGTAGAGTGTAGAAAAGTTACAACTCTCAATATAAATTGTGGTGGCTAGAATTATTCAATAAGTTTTTGTTGACATTCATGAAATGACATACAATAAATCTTCATACTGAAAATATAGATTTCTATTACTATATTAATTGAATTAGATTTAACATTGATCATAGAACATTGAACTAGAATTATAGAATTAAAATATTATCACAGGTTGATCTATTGTCCACAATCTCTTGATATAATATTTGTGTATTTAAAAAAAAAAAAACTTAACATTTTAAAATATATTTCAACCTGTCAAGTACTTATAATCTCTAATCTCTGGTAGTGAAATGATTTCAAAATAAAGAGAAGCATTTGCTTGTTAAAATACATCTTGGTCTGTAAACATCATTTGATGCTTCCTGAAGCTGAAGTGCTTTTTAGAAGGGTGAGCTGTGCTCAACATATGGAAAAGTCAAGACAGAATTCCTTGGGTAAAAGCAGGTTCTGGAATTTAAGAAACATTAAGAATAATTTGAACAAGGAAGATCAATATTCAATGGAGTAGTAATGGCCATTGCAGATTAAATAGAGTACATTAAATGAAGGCTATACTTGGGCACATTTTTGTGAAGTCATTTTGTGGTGCAGCAGATTGTATCCTATTTGGAGTCAGAAAAGTCTGAGTTCAAACCTTGTTTTGAACTACTTGTGGTTGGTAATTTAACTTCTGTCAAAAATGTTCCAAATCACTCACTGAGAAATGTGGAATAACAATCCCAAAATTCCATTTCATACCAACATGTAATAGAGAAGGAAAAAGAAATTGTAGGAATCACTAAGGGAGAATATGGCCGGTACTGGTCCAACTATTTTATACCACAGTTTGGAATTATGTTAAAACCATTATTAGATGTATTCCTCAGAGAGTTCAAAGAAAGTGGAGGAAAGAAAGGCTTATGTGTATAAAACTATGGCAGTTTTGTTGTTGTTGTTGTTGTTGTTATTGTTATTGTTGTTGTTGTTGTTGTTGTTGTTGCTGTTGTTGTTGTTGTTGTAGCAAATAGCTATGAGCTGAGGCACCCATCATTTGGGGCATGGTTGAACAAATTGGGGTTCATATATGTAACAAAATATTGTTGCATCATAAGAAAAAAAAAGTGTAGTTTTGGGCAAAGGTAAGAAAGCATTTATGAACTGATAGAAAATGAAGGTGAACAGCACTGGAAAAATGATTTACACAATAACACCTCCATTATCTAAACAGAAAGACAATTTTGAAAATCTTTATTCATTGTCTATTCATAATTCCACAGGGATTCTAGTAAAGTGTGGTATTTGATAGATTTATAGTATAAAATGAGACATTTTTGGACATAACCATCTTGAGAACTTTATATGCTTTGTCTAATATTTTTGATATAGATGTGGGCTTTAGAAGGTGTTATTATTTGGCGTGTCAAGGAAAAGAGACTGAAAAGGGTCATAGAAGCAGTTCTTTTAGAAAAAAATGCACAAAAGAAAACTAAATGAAGGCCAGCAGGGAAAGCAGGTAAAAAGGTCAGCTTTGAAAGTTACTGCTGAATTATCTATTTAAAATGAAAAGACAGAGATTTATAATTTTATATTTGGTCTTTTTTTCCTGTTTATTTTTTACTTCATATGTGGAAATGATTATTTTTATGTTAAATTCATAATAAAAAGAAAAATATCAAAAATGTTTTAGCCATCTCTGCATTTTATTTGTTGAACAGTTAGTATAAAAGAATAATAGGACAGCAATTTGTCCCTGGATCATTTCTATTTGAAACTCATTCAAAAAGTTGACAATGAGATGATGATTATAATGCTGATATAAAATGACTAAAGTTATCAATTACTTTTTAATTAGTAAAGTATATTTTAGTTGTATAGAAGAAGTGTTAATGATAGTGATGCATATGTGCATAATTTCAAAGGCGTTTGATTATACCCACTTTATACTCACTTTAACTAAGTAGGTTAGACATTACCTTTGAAATCATTCCCTTTTGAATCAATGATCAATAGACATATTATTATTATATTAATAAACCTTACTAGACATGTGTTTATATTTCCTCCTCCCCCCCCCACAATATATCACTTTCGACTAGACAATGAGACTAAAAGTGCATTTGTGTGAGTATAGGCGCATGTGTGTATGTGTGTGTGTATGTGTGTATGTGTGTATGTGTGTGTATGTGTGTATGTGTGTGTATGCATGTATGCATGTATGCGTGCGTGTGTGTTTTAAATGAAAATAAAGACAAACAATATCTATAATAGTTTCTTACCACTAAACCTCCCTATCCCCCTTACTAAATTTTATCACTTCTGTCAAACCCCAAAACCGGATGATAGGCCTTTAGTTTAGTAATTAAATACCCTGGAGAAATAGGTACTAAAACACATGCAAGCAGCAACTAGGCCTAACTAAGACCCACAAACTACCACTCACTATTAAACTTCTACTGTTACAGGGTATTATAACAAACACCCTATAAACCAAACATACAACCGCTTTCCAACCCAATCTTAAAATTTTTTCATGGAAAAAAAAAAAAAAAACAACAAAAAAAGTAAAATAAATTTAATACTGACATAGTATACAAATTTAAATTTATTAAAATTTTTGATAAGTTTTGAAATTTTTGATAGATTGTGTAGCTTAACGCAAAGCAAAGCACTGAAAATGCTTAGATGGACTTTAATCAGTTCCACAAGCACAAAGGTTTGGTCCTGGCCTTACTGTTAATTTTTATTAGACCAACACATGCAAGTTTCCGCAACCCAGTGAGTATGCCCTTTTAATTTCCATAGAGTCTAAGGAGCTGGTATCAGGCACACTTACAAAAGTAGCCCATGACACCTTGTTTAACCACACCCCCATGGGTTACAGCAGTGACTAACATTGAGCTATAAACAAAATATTGACTAAATCACAATAAATAAGGGTTGGTAAATCTCGTGCCAACCACCATGGTCATACAATTAACCCAAATTAACAGAAGAGCAGCGTAAAGGGTGTTTAAGCATATAACTTACCAAATAAAGTTAAAGCTCAACTGCGCTGTAATACGCCCTAGTTGATATTAAAATACACAACTTACGTGACTTTATCAATGCTGAAGACACTAAAGCTAAGGCACAAACTGGAATTAGAGACCCCACTATGCTTAGCCGTAAAGCAAGGTAATTAAATAACAAAAATTACTCGCCAGAGAACTACTAGCCACTGCTTAAAACTCAATGGACTTGGCAGTGCCCTAGACCCTCCTAGAAGAGCCTGTTCTATAATAGATAAACCCCGATACACCTCACCCCTTCTTGCTTATCAGCCTATATACCGCCATCGTCAGCTCACCCCAATAGGGCCCCAAAGTGAGCAAAATCATGAAACCATAAAAACATTAGGTCAAGGTATAGCATATGAAGGGGGAAGCAATGGGCTACATTTTCTATATTAGAACTCAACGGATTGTCTACTGAAATAAAGACATTAAGGAGGATTTAGTAGTAAATTAAGAATAGAGAGCTTAGTTGAAATAGGCAATAGGGTGTGTACACACCACCTGTCACCCTCCTCAATAAAGTAACCTCCAATACCTAATTAGAATACGCCAAAAAGAGGAGAAAAGTTGTAACATGGTAAGTGTATTGGAAAGTTCACTTGGACAATCAAAATGTAGCTTAATTAAAGCATTTAGCTTACACCTAAAAGATTTCAGCTAATCCTGACCATTTTGAGCTAGATCTAGTCCTAGAAACACCCGATTAAAGTATTTATAATATCTACAAAACATTTATTAAGCCCTAGTATAGGTGATAGAACAGACAAACCCCTAGGCGCACTAGAGAAAGTACCATGAGGGAATGTTGAAAGAGTCCATCCTGTGAAGGACAAAAAGGACTTGGGATTTTCCCAAGACAATTGTTCTTCACAAGCTATTTGAAAATAAAGTTTAGACTAATTTATATGTAAAATACTACCAATTCCAAGTGATTTGGCAATTAATTTTTTTTTTCACTCCTGAAGTAGTCCTTCTTATATTTTGATTTATGTTATATCTTGAACATTATATATTTGAACATCACTCAGGCTAATATTTGCTACAAAATAACAAAAATCTAAAATGTTTAACTCTTGAAAATTAACTTATATGAAAACACGGATGTTCTTTTTAAAAGGCCTGTAAAAGAAATGTGTCATATCTAATTATATATAGGCAGAAAGATAAATTGATACATACATTTCTTTATAGATGTGTTTATTTGTGTATAAGTTTATAAAATAGCAATACTGCTTTGCTTCCAGCAATAGTCATACAACATATACATCAATTTCCTAGCTGGATCAGAGTAGCACTCCCCTTATTTCTGAACCATACCATATACCCAATATGTACTGAGCTTATCCTTTTCTGGTATAGGATCTTAAAGTAAATTTCTATTCCCTTCATGTCATTTTTTTGTATTTTCAATTTTGAAGGAATAATCTTATTGAAAAAAAAAGTATTTTCCCAAATTCTTCACTAATTTTTCACCTGGTATATTTATTTCACTATTTAAGTTTGTTCCCGACCTTATCATTATACATTAATCCATCTTAAATTATTATGCACATATAAGAGAACATTATACTGGCACAATAAGTCATTGCAAGTTTTAGTCTAATCACATTTTTATAAGTTCATATTTATCCAAAGCACAGTGCTCACTTGCCTACCTGGCATTTCTCTGTGGTTCTGGAATTATTCAAAATAAAGTGACTTTTATTTGGCATATTTTAGAAATCTTACTCTGTACTTGTTTCCTTATGGAGCTGTCAAGGAGAAAACTAAGACTGCAAAGACAAAAAAAAAAGCTGCATTAATTTTCTAAACTTGATAGACTTCTGGCAACAATGATAGAATCTTTTCAAGTTCCAAAGTTTTTCTTGGTCCAAAAATTTATTCAATATATGGATTTCTTCTGTTGGATGGATAACATCACATTTCAAAAAACATCAGTCCTATTTCTATTAGATACTACCCATCTGATCTTTGACAAATTACTTGGCAATTTTAAACCATCTGAAAAATTTCAGTTTTGAATTAGATGATCTCAAATATTTTACACAGCTCTACAATTAGAACCCTTGATAAGTGATCATCTAGCATCTTCATGAATTTCAGAAATGACTGAGAATTTTCCCCCCAGAGGAAACATCCATTAATATTTTTTTCATCTCTACTGATAAATTATTTCATATAGCTTTAAAGTTTACTTTCATAGTGTCCATTAGAGATAATTGGATGAACATATGGTATAGTGTAATGCCTGCTGGGATTTAAGTCAAAGAGCCTGAAGGCTTGCTGGTGGTAAAAATATAGAATATTCACTTAACCACATTGAACCTCAGCTTTTTCATTTGTAAAATCATAGTGTTGAATTGGATGAAATCTCTGGTACCCTCCGGCTCACAGTTCAATGTTCCTCTGACTTTCTATCATTTCTGATAGTTATTTGTGAATTCATTTGTAACCTAACTCCTTACCATGCATTACTGCCTCCATTCTCTCCTCCTTATAATTTATTGTTCATACTATGGCCAGACCTCTTTTTCTTATGTTATAATATTATAATGTTTCTTCTCTGTGAAATATTCAGTAGCTTCCTATTTAAACTTCTAAGATTTATACTGTTTTGTATTCCAATTAGGATCCTTCAGTATCTGATAACATTCTAACTTCATAGTTTTACCATGTATATTCTTCCTGTCTCATTGTTGCAATTTCCAAATAAAATAAACCACTCTCTTCCCCTAAAGATGAATTTTGCCAAACTACCTTCATATTATTCTCAATGTCTGAAATGTATTCTATCTTCCTTTGCCTATAGAACGGTTGTCTTTTAAGTCCTAATGAAATGCCCCAGTCTCATGAAATGTGGAATGGGAGAGCAGAAAGGAATAAGTATTTAAATTGCACCCACAATGCACTGGGCCCTTTGTTAAGCACTTTTTATAATTATTATCTTAATAAACCTGTGAAGCAGTCTCTATCAATGTCCCCATTGTGCAGCTGAGGAAATAAACAAGTGAAATTTAAATGTCTTGTCCAGTGTCATACAGGAAGTGAGTATTTGAATCTGGACTTAAATAGAGATTTACCTGACTGCACAGTAGTACCTAAAGTCTTCTATGATACTTTTCAAAAATTATCTTTACTCTTAGACTTTATACAGTGTGTATATGTATATGTATATACATTTATATGCTTCCTCTAATGTGGAATAGAATTCATTTCCATAATCACTCTGGATACCTTATCTTTCTGTGAAATTTCAAGATGTTTTTATTGTATTGACTATGGGCCAATGATGTGAGGATGTCTTTATTTTTGCAGAGATCTGTCTTATCTAAACTTAGTATCCCTTGTTGTACCTAGAATAGTCTGTTGTACACAGTAGTTACCTAATACACATTTGAAGAATGAAAATGGGTACGAGTTATTATCCAGTCAGTCAATAAACAATTATCAACCACTTACTATGTTCCAGATAAGATGCTTAGCTCTGGGGATACAAATACTAAGAAAAATAGTAACAGTTCTTAAGAAATGTAATACAATCTAAAAAAGAGAAGATAAGATCAAAAAAGAAGCTGAAAGAGTGAAAAGAAAGGGGAGGGGTTGGGAAATTGAAGGAAGTTAAATATTTTGCCTGTTAAAATCTTTCTAACTTCTATATCTTCTACACTAAAAGAGGAAGCAACATGATGCAGTAGAGGTTACAGTGAGGAGAGTTAGAATTAAATTTGCAATTAGAATACAGAAGTTCATATCTCAGTTTTACTGCTTAGTACATTGGGAAATTTACTTAATTTCTTTGTACCTTCAAGAAGATCTTTTTTTCTTTGAAAAGGATAAGCTTAATTATATTATCTCTAAAGTTTCTTCCAGATTGAGATGTATGATATCATTCATTTTGTATGGTATTTTTATGATTGAAAAAAAAAAGGAAGGGTTGATGTTTATTAGCCATCACTTCCCAACATATATCTTTGTTAGTCATTGATTGGTGAAAAAATGAAAACTCATTGAATAAGGCATTTTTGGCTGCTATATCTGTTTTTATTTAGAGTTGTGCTATAGGGGAAAAATAAGAAAAATGAAACTTCTTAATATTCTGTTAGCTATATAACTTCTGAGAAATTTCACATTTTTTGTTTGTAATTATTCATTATAAAAGAAGGTTGAAGAAGATTATCTCTAAAATTCCTTTCAGCCCTTAGGCTATCATGGGATTTTACTACTTCTCACATTTCACAATTTCTTGGTTTAAACTGTTGTTGCTTTGCAAGTACAAATTAAAACAATAGATAGTGTATAGATATTAAATTAATCTACAAGTTAGAAAATCTTTGGTTCAAGTTTCAACACAGATATATACACTCAATTTAAATCTGGGCAATCATATATCTTCTTATTGCTTCTATGCTACTTTTTGCTAAAGATCAATCAATTGTTATGGGTCAATTAAAGGTCTATTTTGCTAAAGAAAATTCCTTCAGTTGATATACCCTGTACCAGTGAGATAATAGGTATAGGCTTAGGAACATTTATATTTACACTCACATATATGTATATATGTAATATATATATATATATATATATATATATATATATATATATATACATACATGTTGTGAACTATGTTCCCACTAATCTTAACCATATATTTGAACATCCCTATTATTCAGATATTGAACAAACCACTGACTTGCTTGACATATCAGTGTGGAAAGTACAAGACTGAACTCATTATCAGATGCCACACTGTTTGGAAACATTGGAAAGTCAGAAGGTAGACGCAAGATTGTGCAGAGTACACAGGACTTTTTCTGAGTTCTTCCTGGTTTCAATTCACAAAGCATCTTAAAAGAGAGTTAGAAAAAAATGGAGAAAGGAAATTAGAACTTTGCAAGAGAACTTGGAAAAGGAAACACAAAAATTATCTGAAGAAAACTCTTAAAAACTGATTTAGAGAAATGGAAGAAGTAAGTATATAACTCCTTGCAAAATAGATGAAAAGGAAAAAAGAAAACACATTTTTGAAAAACAGAATTTGAGATATGGGGAAAAAAGATGCAATGAACAAAACAACATAATTGAAAGTTTAATTGGCCAAATGCAAAATGAGATAAAAAATCTAACTAAAGAAAATAATCCACTAAAAAACCATAATTGAATGAATGGAGGTGAATGACTCAATGAGATACTAAGAATCAGTCAAACAAAATCAAAAAAATGAAAAAAAAAACATGTAAAATACCTCATTGAAAAAACAATCAATCAGGAAAATAGATCTGGGAGAGGCAATCTAAGAATTATTAATTTCCTAAAAACTACAATGAAAAAAAAAAAAAGCCTAGATAACATTTTTTTTTTCAGGAAATCAACGATAACTGCCCTGATGTTCTAGAACCAGAGGGTAAAATAACCAATGAAACAATTCATTGACAATATCCTGAAGAGACCCCAAAATAAAAATTCCATGGGGTATCATAGCTAACTTTCAGAATTATCTGGTCAAAAAGACAGTATTGCAAGCAGACAGAAAGAAACAATTCAAATGTAGAGAAGACAGCATCACAATGACACAGAACCTAGGACTTTAAAGAATCAATAGGACTGCTATATAATTTTACAAAGGGCAAAGGAACTTGGATTGCAGCCATGAATCAACTATGCAGCAAAATTAAGCATTATCTTTTTAGGTGAAAAGATGGATATTCAATGAAACATTTATGTCTAATGAAACTGTTCTAATGAAAAAGTTCTAATCAGAACTGAACAGAAAATCTGGTCTTCAAATACAAAACTCAAAAGAGAAGCATAAAAAGGTAAAAAGAAAAGAAAAATGCAACTGCTTCTTTTAAAAGTTAAAAAGTTTACATGTCTATATGGGAAAATGATTCGTTTAACTCTTGAGAACTGTATCTCTGTCATGGGTATACTTAGAGGGTGTAGGTATAATTTGATTTTATTATAATGATGTAAAAAATTAGAGGTGGAAAGGGGATTGCCCTGGAAGAAGAGGAAAGGGGAAGGAAAATGGGGTAAATTGCATCTTATGAAGAGGAAAAAAGAAACGTATTACAATTAAGGGAAAGATATAGAGGGCATTGTGTGAACCTTACTTTCATCAGATTTGGCTCAAAGAGAGAATATAAGACAAATTTACCTTCACAGAGAAACTTGTCTCACCCTTGTTCCCATCCTATAGGGAAGTAGGAGTGGAAATATGAAGGGGAAGCTAATAGAAGAGAGTGGAAGTAGAAGGGGAAAGCTATAAGAAATTAGGAGCGGCTGTAAAAAGGGAGGGCTGTGAGAGGAAGGTAGTAATCAGAAGCAAAACACTGGGGAGGAGGGAAAGGGGGAAAGGAAAGGGGTTGGGAATAGAAGGGAGAACAGAAGTAGAAGGGGAAAACAATAAGAATATGTACAGGTCCTTAACAAGGAGGGCTGTTTCAGGGAGGTGGTATTCAAAAGCAAAACCCTGGGGAGGAGGGGAAGAGGGGAAAAAAAGAGAAAAGTACAACTTGGGGAACATAAAATGGCAAAAATAAGAGTTAGTAATTTTAACTGTGAACTTTAATGAGATGAATTCCCTCTTAAAGCAGAAGTAAATAGCAGACTGGATTAAAAGTCAGAATTCTACAATATGTCATTTATTAGAAACACAGTTAAAGCAGAGTGTTACATGCAGAATAAATTTAAAAGGCTGGAACAGACTCTATTATGCTTCAGCCAAAATTTAAAAAAAAAATAAGCAGGGGTGGAGATGCTGATATCAGATCAAGCAAAAGCAAAAATAGATCTAATTAAAAGAGATAAGAAAGGAAACTCCATTTTGCTAAAGGATATTATAGAAAATGAAGTAATATCTTTACTAAACATATATCCATCAATTAAGCTTGCATCCAAATTTCTAGAGAAGTTAGGAGAGCTGCAAGAAGAATGAGACAGCACATCTATACTAATGGGGAATCCCAGCCTTGCTCTCTCAGAACTAGACAAATAGAACCATAAAATAAAGAAGAAAGAAGTTAAGGAGGCAAATAGCATTTTAGAAAAGTTAGGTATGATAGACCTTTGGAGAAAATTGAATGGAGACAGAAAGGAATATAGTTTTTTAAATTTTTTTTCCTTGATGGTACATTGAACATACACAAAAATTGACCTTGTACTAGTGCATAAAAATGTGAATCAAACTCAGGCAGAAATAGTAAATGCATCTCTTTAAGATCATGATGCCATAAAAATGACATGTAATAATGGGTTAAAGGAAAAGAGACTAAAATTAATTAGAAACTAAATAATCTAATTCTAAAGAATGAATGGGTGAAACAACAAATCACAGAAGCATTTGATAATTTCATCCAAGAGAATTTCAATAATGAGACAAAATACCAAAATTTATGGAATGCAGTCAACACTATTCTTGGGGGAAGGTTGCATCTTTAGACGCTTACTTGCAGATAATACAGAAAGAGAAGATCAATGCATTAGTCTTGCAATTAAAAAGACTAGAAAATAATAAATTAAAAACCCTCAATTAAACACTACACTTGAAATTCAGGAAATAAAAGGGACAATTCATTAAACTGAAAGTAAGAAAAGTATTACACTACAATAAGTTGATTCCATGGAAAAACAACAAAATAGATAATTTATTTTCTTAATTTGATTAGAAAAAGGAAAAAAGAAAATAAATTTGTTAGTATCAAAAATGAAAAGGAGAACTTTCCATCAATGAAGAGGAAACTAGAGTAATAATTAGGAGCTATTTGCCCAAATTTATGACAATGAATCTGATAATTTCAGTGAAATAGATGAATATTTACAAAAATATAGATTGCCCAGATTAACACAAGAGGAAATAAATTATATAAAGAGGCCCATTATGGGGAAAAATTAAACAAACTACTAGTTAAATCCCTAAGAAAAATTCTCCAGGGTCACATGGATTTATATATAAATTTACCAAACATATAAAGAACAATTAATTCCAAAAATATACAAACTATTTGGAAAAATAAGGAAAGAATGAGTCCTGCCAAATTCTTTCATGATACAGTTATAGTGTTGATACCTAAAACACTTAGTGTCAAAATAAAGAAAGAAAACTATATATCAATTTCTTTCATAAATATTAATGCAACAATCTTAAACAAAATATTAGCAAAGAAATTACAGCAAGTTATTCCCAGCATAATACACTATGACAAAGTAGGATTTTTATCAGGAATGCAGGGCAAGTTCAATATTAGGAAAACTATTACCATAAGTGACTATATTAATAACCAAACTAAAAAAAATCATTTGATTTTATCTCAATAGATGCAGAAAAATTTGACAAAATCAAATTCACATGCCTATTAAAAACATTAGAAAGTATAGGAATAAATGGAGTTTTCCTTAAATGCTCAATAGCATCTATTTATGACTACCAGCAAGCATAATATGCAATTGGGATAAACAAGAAACATTTTCAATGAGACCAGAGGTGAAACAAATTTGCTCATTATCAGTCAATATTGTCTTATAAATGGTAGCTTTAACAATAAGAGAAGAAAAAGAAATTAAAGGAATTAGAGTATGTAATGAGGAAACTAAATTATCACTCTTTGCAGATGATATGATGGTATATTTAAAGAGCCCTAGATAATCAACTAAAAACTATTAGAAACAATTAACAACTTTAGCAAAGTTGCAGAATACAAAATAAATCTATGTAAATCATCAACATTTTTATATTACCAACAGTATCCAACAGGAAGATACACAAAGAAAAATTCCATTTAAAATAACTTTTAAAAATAGAAAATATTTGGCAGTCTATCTGCCAAAGCAGTCAGGAATTGTATGAACAGAACTACAAAACATTTTCCACTCAAATAAAATCAGATCTAATCAATTGGAAAAATATCAAGTACTCATGAGTAGATAAAAATAACAATGCTACCAAAAATTAATCTAATTTATTGAGTGACATACCAATTAAACTCCCCAAAATTATCTTAAAATCTAGACAAAATAAAAACAAAGTTCATCTGTTAGAACAAAAGGTCAAGAATTTCAAGGGAATTAATGAAAAAACAATACAAATGAAGGTGGCCTAGTTGTGCCAGACCTAAAACTATATTAAAAATTAGCAGTTTTCAAAACCATTTGATAATTGGCTAAGAAACAGAATAGTCAATCACTGTAATAGGTTAGGTTCAGAGGACAAAGTAGTGACTATAGTGATCAAGTGTTTGATAAACTGAAAGACCCCCACTTTTGAGATAACTATTCACTATTTCACCAAAACTGCTGGGAAAATTGGAAACTAGTATGGCAGAAACTAGGCATTGACTGACACCTAACACTATTTTGCAACATAAGATTGAAATGGGTTCATGATTTGGACATAAAAAAGTGATATTGTGAGCAAATTAGAAGAAGGAAAGGATAATTTACCACTCAGATCTGTGGAAAAGCAAGGAACTTCTGGCCAATAAAGAACTGGAGTTCATTACTGAAGTCAAAATATATAATTTTGATTATATTGTTAAAATGTTTTTACACAAACAAAACTAATGAAGACAAGATTAGAAGGAAAGCAATAAACTGCAAAAATATTTTTTTACATTCAAGGCATCTCAAAAAGCCTCATTTCTAAAACACAGAGAGAATTGATTTGCATTTATAAGAATTCAAGCCATTCTCCAATTGATAAATGGTAAAAGAATATGAACAGATAATTTTTAGATAAATAAATTGAAATCATTTACATTCATATGAAAAGGTGTTCTAAATTACTATTGATCAGAGAAATACAAATTGAGACAACTCTGTGGTACCACTATACACCTCTTAGATTAGCCAAGATGATAGGAAAACATTATGAAGAATGTCAGAGAGCATGTGTGAAAGCTGGGATGCTAATACATTGTTGGTGGAATTGTCAATTGATCCAAATATTTTGGAGAGCAATTTGGAACTATGCTCATAAAGTTATCAAACTGTGCATACTCTTTGCTCCATCAGTGTTACTACTGGGCCTATATCCCAAAGAGATCTTAAAGGAGGGAAAAGGACCTGTATGTGCAAGAATGTTTATGGCAGCCCTCTTTGTATTGGCCAAAAGCTGGAAAATGAATGGATGCCCATCAATTGGAGAAAGGCTGAATAAATTGTAATATACAAGTACTTGGAAAATTATTGTTCTGTAAGAAACAACCAACAAGATGATTTCAAAGAGGCCAGGAGGAGAAGATCATTTTACACACTTTATACATAAAAACCCAACATTATATTATGATCAATTCTGATGGACGTGGCTCTTTTCAACAATAAGATGACCCAGACCAGTTCTAATGATCTCATAATAATAGGGACCATCTATATCCACAGGGAGGACTATGAGAATTTACTATGCATCACAACATAGCATTTTAATTTTTTGTTGTTGTTTGCTTGCATTTTATTTTCTTTCTCATTTTCCCTTTCATCTGATTTTTCTTATGCAGTAAGATAATTGTGCAAATATGTATTCCTATATTGGATTTAACATACATATTGTACCATGTCAAACATACATCTAGGGAGGAGGTGGTGGGAAGGGAAGGAAAAATTGGAACACAAGGTTTTGCAAGAGTCAATATTGAAAAATTACTCATGAAAGTTTTTTAAGCTAAAAAAGTTTAATTAAAAATGAAAAAAAGAAATATACATATATGAGAATACACATATTTAACATATCAGATTACTTGCCATTTATGGGAGAGGTTGGAGAGAAGATAGGGAAAAATTTGGAACATAAGGTTTTTCAAGAATGAATGTTGAAAATTATAAATGCATATGTTTTGAAAAAGAAACATTGGAAAGTCCCAGCTGCTTCCACACTATGTAATATATACCTAGAAAAAGATTTCTTACTTCCAGAAACTGTTATTTACAAGAAATTAACACTATAAATTTTAAGTTTTAAATACTCTTGCTATAACTCCCATTCAGTACACAGTACAGTATATTCTGCTCTTTCCCCAAATACACGTGCTGTACTTGGCCAATCAATGCATCAAACTTTTCACTTGAACTGCATCATTCTTTCCATTTTTCAGGTGAATACTGTGCCTCAATTAACCAAAATGCTTAAAACAACAGCACACCCAACTTTTCATGTTGACATTTGGGGTTTCCTTTGAAAAAATTCTAGATATTATTTCATTCTTCAGTTCATTGTACAGATGAAGAATTGAGACAAATTTGAATTCACTATTAGGAGTATTTCTGATTCTATTACTGATACTCTATCCATTGAATCATCTAGCTGCGCATCTTCCCATATGCTTATATACACATTTTTTTCCCCTTGAGTGAAGCCTTATTTCTTATTTATTCCCAATGGAATCTGTATGTCTTTAGCAAAAAAGATAAAAGTGCAAAGAGATGGCTGTATATCTGCATAAATGGGATATTTACCAATATTTCTAGAAATATGGTAATTTCTCTTTTTATCATTATTTATTTCTTTATTTGCAAAACATATTGCATGGGCAATTTTTCCAACTTTGATCCTTGCAAAACCTTTTGTTCCAAATTTTCCCCTCCTTCCCCCACCTCCTCCCCTACATGGCAGGTAGTAATATATGTTAAATATGTTGAAATACATCTTAAATCCAATATATTTATAAAGTTATCTTGCTGCACAAGAAAAATCAGATAAAGAAGGAAGAAAAAGAAACTGAAAAAGAAAACACAATGAAAAAAAATAACAACAGAGAAAGGGAGAATGCTAAGTTGTCTTCCATATTCTGTTCTCACAGCCCTCCCTCTAGGTAGAGATGGCTCTCTTCATCACTGTACAAGTGGAACTAGTTTGAATCCTCTCATTATTGAAGAGAGCCGTGTCCATCAGAATTGTTCATCATACAGCCTTGTTGCCAGGTATAATGATCTCCTGGTTCTTCTCATTTCAAGTAGCATCAGTTCATTCAGGTCTCTCCAGGCCTAGCTGAAATCATCCTACTGGTCATTTCTTACAGAACAATAATATCCTGTAATATTCATATTCCATAATTTATTCAGTTATTCTCCAATTGATGGATATCTATTTAGTTTCCAGTTTCTAGCCACCACACAAAGGGCTGCCACAAACATTTTTGCACATTTGGGTCCCTTTCCCTTCTTTAAGTTCTCTTTGGGATATAAGCCCAGTAATAACACGGCTGGATCAAAGGGTATTCACAGTTTGATAACTTTTTGAGCATAGTTCCAGATTGCTCTCCATAATGGCTGAATCCATTCAAAGTTCTACCAACAATGTATCAGTATCCCAGTTTTCCCACATCCCCTCTCCAACATTTGTCATTATCTTTTCTTGTTATCATAGCCAATATAACAGATATGTAGTGGTATCTCAGAGTTGTCTTAATTAACATTTCTCTGATCAGTAGTGATTTGGAGCACTTTTTCATGTGAATACAAATAATTTCAGTTTCATCAACTGAAAATTGTCTATTCATATCCTTTGACCATTTATCAATTGGAGAATGGCTTGAATTATTATAAATTTGAATCCTTTATATATTTTAGAAATGAGGCCTTTATCAGTTCCTTTGGATGTAAAAATGTTTTCCCATTTTATTGCTTCCATTCTAATCAAGTCTGCATTACTTTTGTTTGTATAAAAACTTTTTAACTTAATATAATCAAAATTACCTATTTTGTGAACAACAATGATATCTAGTTCTTTTTTGGTCACAAATTCCTTCCTTCCCCATGAATCTGAGAGGTAAACTATCCTATGTTCTTCTAATTTGTTTATATCATTCTTTATGTCTCAATCATGAACCTATTTTGACTTTATCTTGTTGTATGATGTTAGCTGTGTGTCTCTGCCTACTTTCTGCCACACTAGTTTCTAATTTTCCCAGCAGTTTTTATCAAATAGTGATTTCTTATCCCAAAAGATGGGGCCTTTACATTTGTCAAATACTAGATTGGTATAGTTATTGACTATTTTGTTTTTTGAACCTAACCTGATCAACTTCTCTATTTCTTAGCCAGTACCAAATGGTTTTGATGACTGCTGCTCTATAATATAGTTTTAGATCTGGTACAGCTAGGCCACCTTCATTTGCTTTTCTCTTCATTAATTCCTTTGAAATTCTTGATCTTTTGCTCTTCCAGATAATTTTATTGTTATTTTTCTAGGTTAGTAAAATAGTTTCTTGGGAGTTGGATTGGTATAGCACTAAATAAATAGATTCGTTAGGGAGTATTGACATCTTTATTATATTTGCTTAACCTATTCACAAGCACTTGATGTTTTTCTAGTTGCTTAGATCTGATTTTATTTGCGTCAAAAGTGTTTTGTAGTTTTGGTCATAGAGTTCCTGACTTTCCCTTGGCAGATAGATTCCAAAATATTTCATACTGTCAGTAATTACTTTGAAAAGGAATTTCTCTTTGTATCTCTAGCTGTTGGATTTTGTTAGTGATATGTAAGAATGCCGATGATTTATGGGGATTTATTTTGTATCCTGAAACTTTGCTAAAGTTGTGGATGATTGCTAATAGTTTTTTAGTAGAATCTCTGGGGTTCTCTAACTATACCATCATATTATCTGCAAAAAGTAACAATTTAGTTTCCTCATTACCTACTCTAATTCCTTTAATCTCTTTTTCTTCTCTTATTGCCAAAGCTAGCATTTCTAAAACAATATTGAATAGTAATGGTGATAGTGGACAACCTTGTTTCAACCCTGATCTTATTGGGAATGGTTCTAGTTTATCCCTATTAGATATACTGCTTGTTTACGATTTTAAATAGATGCTACTGACTTTTTAAAGAAAAAGTCCATTTATCCCTATATTCTCTAGAGTTTTTATTAGGACTGGGTGTTAGATTTTATCAAATTCTTTTTCCACATCTATTGAGATCATTATATGTTTTTTGATAATTTGGTTATTGATATCATTAATTATGCTAATAGTTTTCCTAATATTGAACCAGTTCTGTATTTCTGGTATAAATTCTCCTTGGTCATGTTGTATTATTCTGGGGATGTTTTTCTCTAGTCTCTTTGTTAATATTTTATTTAAGATTTTTCATCAATATTCACTAGGGAGATTGTCTTATAATTTTCTTTCTTTGTTTTTGTCCTATCTGGTTTAGGTATCAGTATCTGTGTCATAAATAATTTGATAGGAATCTCTATTTACCAATTTTTAAAATAGTTTATAAAGTATTGGAGTCAATTCTTCTTTAAATGTTTGATAGAATTCACATGTAAATCCATCTGGTCCTGGGGATTTTTTCTTAGGGAGTTGATTTATAGCTTGTTCTATTTCTTTTTCTAAAATGTCACTATTTAAGTAATTTATTTCCTCTTCTGTTAATCTGGGCAGTCTATATTTTTGCAGATATTCCTACATTTCACTTAGGTCATCAAATTTATTGGCATAAAGTTGGGCAAAGTAACTCCTAATAATTGCTGTTATTTCCTCTTCATTGGTAGATAGTTTTCACTTTTCATTTTTGAGACTAACAATTTGATTTTCCTTGTAAAGATAGTATATTTATTGCCTTCTTCAGCTCATTTTACAGATTAGGAATTGAGACAAATTTGAACTCACTATTAGGAGTCTTTCTGATACTAGGACTGATACGCTATCGATTGAATTATCTAGCTGCCCATTTGCCCATACATATTTCATAGAAATGCTACTAAATTGTGCATTCCTATCTGTGAATGTTAGCTCTCCTAGATTTATTTCCCCTATTGACTTTCCTGATTTATTTTAAATCCCAGTTAATATTCCATATTTTACTGGAAACCTTTCTTAATCTCTTAACTTTAAAGTCAGAATTCTGTTAGTATTTATTTTTCATTATATATATATATATATATATATATATATATATATATATATAGAGAGAGAGAGAGAGAGAGAGAGAGAGAGAGAGAGAGAGAGTCTGTATATATTTGTATGTATATTGTCTCCCTTATTAAATTGTAAGCTGTTGAGGGCAGTGATGAGGGGTATCCCTAGCACTCAGCAAATTGCCTGACATATAGTAAACACTTAATAATTGGTGTTTGACTGTTATTTCCCCTTTTCTGGCAATGTTTGTGTTACAATGTTTTGAACCTTGTTACTCTTGTAGTCTATCAAATAATGTCATTTTTATTTGAATTAAAGGACCACAAATTTATGCCTGCTAACCAAATCTCAGCCTGCCTTTTATAGTTAAGTGATGTATTATTTTTCCTTTAGTTTTTGCTTACAGGACTAAAAAAAATGGGCGTTGGGTCTCATCTGACCTCATTATCAAAATTTGCTGCCTTTTGGTCTGATTCAAATTACTCTTCTTTACTCTTTATTAAATTAGTATATCTTGTTTTATAATGTCTTTATCTTCATGTGGCCTATTTTCTGCTTTTATTCTGACTATCTGACTATATTTCCTTCTTTTTAATTTTTTTCTATTCTTTTTCATTTAATTTAAAGATTTTAATAACACATGAATTCATATTCCTTGATTCATAACACAACTATGTCAAATCTAAGGACCATTTATCATAATGTTCCAACATATTTTTAACTATGATTCCTCTTCAGTCTCCAAAGCATGAATTTAGTACACTAAAAAACTATCTATTTGCTTATCAAATTAGCTTAAACTTTTGATCAACTGAATGTCGCAAACATGCAGACAATGCAGTTTTTCTACTTTTTACTGTGAGCATATATTTTGTATATTAACATGTCAACTTCATAATAGTTTGTTGCCCTTTTTTTGGTCTTGTCACATCTAGGAAACTCATCTGCATGATGATTGCTGAGCTCAGCTTAAACAGATGGCAGCCTGGAAATGTGGAATCTTGACAATATTTCTTCTTCTGGAAATTATCCATTGAGATTACAAATGTAAAATATCTGTTCTTTAATGCACCAGCCTTGTGAATCTATTGGCATATAATTAATTTAAAATTTCAGTATCTGGATGAAATATATTCCTTATGCTTAACATGAAGGACTACATCATATGATGGTTTATTTTGCCTTGTAGCAATTGCTAGACACATTGAGTGTCTAGTAGTTGCTTAATAAACACTATTTTATTTAAATGGAGTTTAACCAGTTATATAAAAGTGAATTGTCTAAAAGCAACCCACATTCTAAAGTTTTGCATATTTTTAAACAATGGCAAGAATCATTTTGTTTTGAAGTACAAAAAACAATGCTTTCACAATACTTTCTGCCAGAAATTTTGATTTCATTAAGCATAAAAATCTTTTTAGTTTTTAATTTCTACTGTATAGGCTGTTAGATAAAATTGACATAGGAAATTATTAAAAAAAAGATTGACTTTTGAATTTCTTTAATATTGGTGAATGTATTAATTAAAAAAAACAAATCAAGTCATTTTGTCTAATGATTGATTATTTGCTAATGAGTTGTTTTCAAATGACCTCATTAACTAATTTAAAATTATTTATTTACTACTTAATTCTTTCTGAGACTGAAATCATAATATTTCAAGCACTTAGTAGTAAAATAACCAAAATTATGAGGAAAACATCTCAAAACTATTATTCAGAGATTTTCTTCTGTCTTTTCTTTCACACATAATCTTTGAATTATGCTGGGTGGGAGGAAGGGCTAACCCTTTAGGCCCTGTGTTTCCAACAGAAAGAGGTTTTGTGGTTTAGTGTTGTTTTTATTATCTTTTTCAGTGCTAGGCACATAAGTAATGCATTATTTGGACTCAGGTACTTGAGGCTTAGTGAGTTTGGAGACAAAAATCCATTCCCTATTCTGGTGGCAACCCAAAAGGTAAGCACTGATAAGCCAGGGTTCCAGATCACAAGCCCAAGGGAGCTTTGGATGCCATCAAGATCTGAGAACATCCCTCCTTTTTTTAATTCTTCTCATTTTTACTATCATGAGATCCTCTGTTTTCCAGAACTAAGACCCAACCAGCAAACCATGCCATTAGCTTTAAATAACAAAAATCTTTTATACTTTCTTTCTAGATTTATTCTGCTGCAACTAAATCACAGAAGTTACAGTCTTAATTTAGGCAAACATGGATAAACTGATATGAAGTTTTGCAATTGGTAGTACATTATGCTGATTTTTTATCTAGCCACAAATAAAAAATCATGGCTTACTCCCACTATGATTATTTTTCATAATAGAGGAGGTCCCGATGCATATGTTTGATTTTTCTCCCCCAAGAGAATTAAAAAAAAGTGTTTTTGTTGTTGTTGTTGTTGTTGTTGTTATTTTGTTTGGTTTTTGTTTTGTTTTGTTTTACTTTTAACCTGTGTGAGCTCTTTAGTATTCGGGGAGTTAACAGTGGTTGCAAAATTTCTGTAATTCTTTGGTCATTCAATAACAGAGTAAAAATTTTGAAGTTGGTGTAACTATATTATATAGGAACTGAGCTACATTATGAATCTATTTCCTCTCTATCCCAAAGACTATCATAGAGAGATTATGTTTACTTTCCCAAGGCATAAGAGTAGTGGCTATTTGTATGTTTGTTCTAATTAAACTAATCTGACTGTTAACTGGTCAAATAGAACTGAGGTAAATGGGACCCCTAAAATTGAGAAAAAAACAATTAAATGGGGGCTGATTGGCCAGAGCCAATTGACAAAGTTTGTCCAAGTCTGTCAGAATTATTTTTCTATGTCTCTTCATTTATCATTTGGTGGTACTATTTGGGATTTTTGTGAATGATATCTACATGTTCCTCTGATTCAGATAACTTCTTTTCTTTGTCCACATTTTCAGTTTTCCTTTGTGTGTTTTCTTTTTCCATTAGATTGAAAACTCCTTGAGGGCAGAGACAGTCTTTCTCTTTTGTATTTGTATTCTTAGTGCTTAGCAGAGTGTTTAGTATATAATAAATGCTTAATACATGTCTACTGACTATTGATTATTGAATTAGTCTCCTAATTTTCTGATTGGAAAGTTCCTTAATTTTGCATAAGTTCATTAAATCTTCCTTGATTTCTCTAAAGCCATCCGCTTTATCTTATCTTGAAGTACAACTTTCCAACATTTTCATAATCCATAACATGGCCAACAATTGCCAAACTGATGGGTAGTCTCACATTTTCCAAATTTTCTACCACTATGGGGGAAAAAGAAAAAAATGATATGAATAAAGTGTTCTCTTCATCTTTTAAATTTTCTGGAACAGAGACTTAATAATAGTATCATTTTTTCAAATGTTATACATGTATATATCTATAGATATAAAGATATAGATATATAATTCCAAAATTCTTTCTAGACAGCCCCATCAATTCACCTCTCACTAGTACAATATTTGTGAATGTGTTTTCATACAACTCTTTCATATATCTCAGCATTGTTTGATATGCATTGCTTTAATTATTAGTGATTTAGAACATTTTTTTTAATGTGGCTATAGAAAATTTAATTTTTCCCCTTTGAAAACTGTCTATTCTCCTCCTCAATTGATAACTGCACTTGTTTTATAAATATGGCTCAGTTGTCTATATAACTTGGAAATGAGAATTTTTTCAGAATTTGCTTCAAGGATTTCTCCCCCTCATTTTTCCACTTCTCTTTTAAGTTTAACAGTATTGGTTTTGTTTGTGTAAACTTTTTAAAATTGTATGTAACCAAAATTATTCAAATTGCTTCCTATAAATTAATTAACTCTGCATTGGTCATCAACTCCAGTCATAGATCTAAGATATTTTCTTCTATTCTCTGTTTTGTTTTTGATGCCAGCTGTTTTGTCTAAATAAAGTACCCATTTAAACCTTGTCTTAGTTTAATGTGTGAAATGTTTTTTCCCCTAGTTTCTACAAGACTGTTTTTCAATTATCCTCACAATTTTTGTCAAATAGATAGACTTGCCGTAACTGATAGGATATTTGGGTTTATCAATTTACACCATTGAGTTCATCTCATTTCTCAAATCTATATTTCCTGGATAATTGATTGTTAGGAAACTGGCCTATATGTTCCCTGAAATTGTCATTGCATTCAATTTCTTAGCTTAAGTAATCCTTTAGATGATTTCAGAAACAGGAAATACTTACATGAATTTATACTGTGTTAGTGTTATGCTAAGGGTGTAGCTCATAAAAACATTGTACACAGCAATAAGAAAATTATGTGTTGGTCAACTCTGATGGACTTGGCTCTTTTCAACAATGAGGTGATTCAGGGCAGTTCCAACAGACTTGTGATGGAGAGGGCTATCTGCAGAGAAAGGACTGTGGGAACTGATTCTGGATCACAATTTTGATTTTTGTTGTTGTTTGCTTGCTTGTTTTTTCTCTCTCTCTCAATTTTTCCTTTTTTGATCTGATTTTTCTTGTACAGCATAATAAATGTAGAAATATATTGACAAGAATTGCACATGTTTAACCATTATTGGATTACTTACTGTTTAGGGAAGTGGGCAGGTTGGGAGGGAGGGAGAAAAATATGGCACACAAGGTTTTCCAAGGGTAAATATTGAAAATTATCTTTGCATCTACTTTGAAAAATAAAAAGCTGTTATTTAAAAAAAAAGAAAATGAAAACTCTATCATAGGGACTAAAGCTATAAATTTAAATAAACAGGAAAAATGTAATCCTTTAGTCCTAAAACATAAAGCAGTAATTTAGTTCTGAAAAGATGATGAAGGTGATGAGTAGGATAGCAACAATGAAAATAATGCTAAATTACTTATAGTTTAACATTAATAAAGCACTGTTTCATATTTTCTCACATAATTTCCAAGTCATCTACTGAATTCTATGTTTTGTTCTTCTAATTAGAGTGTAATTTCTTGACTTTAGATACCCTTAATTCTTTTTGTCTCCTGTATTCCTTATTTCATAATAAAATTATAATCCAAAAACCTGGATTTGTATCATCAGCTCTACTAGTTACAACCTGCATCTCAAGAGAGTCTCCAACCTTCTTAAAGGGTCCCAGTTTTATCTATGAAAAGATAAGGCTGTACACAGAATTATGCTGGAGCCAGTTCAAATAAGTTAGAAAGAGGTATATAAACATTTGCAACTTTGAAATAAATGAAGATTATAAATTAGGGATTAATTAATTGTTTTACTGATTGTCTAGACTTTAAGTGATAGAAAGATGTTAATAATACAGTTTAAACCACAAAATATATCATAGGCACATTTTTCCCCAGGAGATCTAATTATTAAAAAGTTATCAACATACCTTGACTTAGTTTTACAAGACACTCTCCAGAATTTCTTTTAAGCCTAAAACTTATGAGCTTAAGCTATTCCAGAAACATGTTAACTGATTCAGAGATAACATTTGCTTGATGAAAACATGGTAGATTCAGACTCAGAGGAACTACATTTGATTCACTTCTCTCCTTTCCAAATACTTTGCAGATTCCTGGGAAAGTTGTAAACTCCCAATTTTCCTTATCTATTGGGGGAATTAAGAGAATTAGGACAGCAAGTGGTTAATTGTGACAAGTGAACCACATTGACTCCATCTTATGACTCATCTAGAATTAGTTTTGTTTCCTTTCTATTCAATTATGGGTCTAGTCCAAAGTCTGTCTTCTGTATTCACTTGTGGGAATTGTGAGAAAACCTTTATACATTGTTTGACCTAGACATTTTGGATGGGAAGTTAGACTACTTTTACCCATTGTTAAGTCCCTTAACAAAGGACATATATTAGTGTGACAGAGACCCAGTCAGACCCAAAGATTGACTGAGAAAGTTTTCTCACAATTGCACATTTCAAGTACCCTATATCTCTTCTTTGTAAATTGGTTTTGTATTGATAAATCACTTATTGTTTCCATTTTCCTTTGAGTGTTTCCAGAGGCATGAAGGAATGTAGGATATCTCTGTATATTGACAATTTTAAAATGTAATAATATTAATCTTCTTGTATTTTTATTTCTTTTGTTAAATATTTTAAAATTACTTTTTAATCTTGTTTAGGCCATATTCAGTAGTCTTGAGGGCCACATACAGGTGACATTTTTGAATTAAATCATCTCTAAAGATTCTTTCATGATGCTATAAATGTGAAGTGTGAGTCTTGACCCTTACATTTAGTTTAATAACTGAGCCATTTAATCTGACTCTAGTTTCTTTATTTTCAAATTAGGATAAAAATACATGCAATATTTGCCACAGGGAATCGTGCAAGGTGGTTAGCTAGGTAGCACAATCAATAGATTACCAAAGCTGAAATAATGAAAACAAATATAGCCTCAAACACTTACTAGCTGTTTGATCTTGATGAAGTCACTCAACCTTGTTTGCTTCAGTGTCTTTATCTGTAAAATGAGATGGAGAAGGAAAAGGTAAAACATTTCAATTTCTTTGCCAAGACAATCTCACAAAGGGTCACAGTCAGATATGACTGAAAAAGTATTAAAGAACAACAACAAAATCATTCAAGGAAAATAATCATATAGGTATATGTATGTGAATATTTATCATTATCTATTGGTTCATTCTTGGGACTCCTAGAAGTTTTACATTCTAATTATGCAATCTAAAATAAAAGGACATATCAGCACACATTTAACATTTTTTTACTCAAAAGAGAAAATTTGTTGTCATTTTATTCCCATCTTCTTTCAAAATATTCAAATAAAATGATTGTATAGTTTATTTCTTTACCAAGAAAATAACATCACATTACATATGTAGTCTTATACTTTTCATAAATGACAGTATAATATAGGACTGAAAGCAAAAAAACCAAGCAAATCCTTGAACTATTTTGGGCTTTCAATTCTTGTCAAATGAGGATATTTTACAAATGTATATGTACACATATACACAAGTATACAAAAATGCTATAATTTTATATTCAAAACTCTCCATCTATCTATTTATCTATATGAGTATATGATGAGATCAAGGTACCAATATGCACTTTGAAATACACATGTGATAAATCCACAATAGCCATTCTCTTTCACAAAAGGAAGATTTATTTAGGAGAGAGTTAAAATAGGAGGCAATATATGCATCAGAAATGGCAAATATGAAATAAAGCAATAGGGTTACAAAGAAAAGGAATTTGGAATAATCCATTAAAAGAATATGCCATGAAACCTAAGCATGCAATTGATTGTCAGGACAGATCCATAGAGGCATTTAGCAGACTCATCATAATTAGCTAGAGTAAGTAGAAAAGCATTATTAAAAGGAAGACTTTATGAGAGAGACAGAGAACACATCATAGTGATCTTAGTCCTGAAAAGAACTTAACAAAGATCTTTATCATAAGCATGTTTTCTTTGGAAAAAGGATAGTTTTGCAGGCTTCTCAGGGGAAAAAAAGGGAAGTAAAAGTGGGAACTCGGAGGAAAGGGTCAAAGAGAGAGAAAGTACCAGGGATTTCAAAGGAAATCCCTTTGATCAAGGAGCCAGGTAAAAATGTATCTGGCCCACGGGGTCTTAGACCTTTCTAAAATATGCTAGTCATTATTCAAATGTTGTTGAAAGATGCACAGAGGTTTGAGGGATAGACAAAAGAGCTCCTTTATCACAATCACAAAAGAGTTCCATTCTCACAATCACTCTAAACAAACAGAATAATCTGGGAATTGATTCTATCAGATAATAGTTAGTTGGGTTTCTGACTCCCCCCACACACACACAAACACACCCCTAAACTCAATCAGGGACTAAGGGAACTTCATAACAGCCTGCTCTACAAAATTCAGTTCTTCATTATTAACTCTCTTCATGTGTTAACATTTCAAGTAGATTGTATATTCTTTTAGGTGTATAGACCTTTTTGATTCTTACTTTATACTGTGCATATATTGGTAAGACTGTATCCTGGGTAAATAGCAGATATTTATTAAAACTTTTGTTTTTACTCCTTTTACAAAAAAAACAAACAAACAAACAAACAAACAACAACAAAAACGAAGAAGCATCTAAACAGAGTACATTCTGATAGCTTACTTTAAAAAATCAAAATCTAAACTACTCTGCAATGTTTAATTATATAATATATAATAATATAATTTTAGTTATGAATTATAATTTACTTTGCTTCTTACCTACACTTTTGCTTTGAAAATTCATAATCTTGTATATGTCTGGCTTACCTATTTTTTTCAATATCAAAATTTTCTCATTTTTCTTTAATTGAAAAGATGTAGGAACAATAGTAGAAGGTGCTTAATATATGTTTTTGATGGATCAGTGAGTTGTAGAAAGAAATATATGAGACTTTCAAATTGTTTGACTTTGAATACCCGACTTCATATCTGTTAATTATCACTTTCTTCATCTCTAAGGTGAGAACAGTGGGCTGTATTCTAAGGTTTCTTTCGATATTTATATACTAGTCTCTGACCCTGAAAATAGAAATTGAAGGGCAGAAAGACATTTTTATTCATGTTTTTTTTCTTGGTTGAAATGTTTGCTTGTCATAGCATAGACAAGGAAAGAGAATGATTTTAAGAAAGGAGATATTAGGTATTTTGAAACTTTTCTTTGTCTTTTCTAATTTGCAATGGTCATGTCCTATGCTATTATAAAATGGCCCATACTAGGAAGGTGAAACTATGATTTTCTCTTCTTTCATAAAACTGTCAAAATGTTGTCAAGCTTACTTCAAGGAAGTAATTTCCCTCTATCTCCAGTCAACAATATAGAATTTGCTGCTCAGGGAACATGTATTGCCTTTGATTAAAACTTAAGAATTTTCCAAATATATTCTAGGAAAAGAACAAACTAAAAATTAGAAAGATGCCTCAGAGGCCATTAGGGAAATGCAAAGAGATAGTGAAACTAGCAAGTCTAAAACTTATTCATGTGGGGAATAAAGAAACTTGGAAGTAGTGGGTAAAAAGAACTTTAGAATTGGGAAGAATTCTAAAGTTTTACTATTTCCTTCCCCTCTTTTACAAATGAGAATTGTTGAGTGACTAGGCCCTAGATAAAGATAGCCAGTCCTAGACCTTAGGCATTCTTATATCCATTATATCCTCTTTCTTCCTTCCTTTGGGCTTTCCCACTGTCCCTCATTATTATCACCACAAAAAAATTTTTTTTTTCTATTCAACTGTATTTGCATAAATATTGGGTATCCTCATTTGTTCTTTGGTACTGAGAGGTAATGATCTGACAGAATTCACTCTGCTTTTCAGTTTAGAGGTGAAACTTAGACCTAGATCTCTCAGACTCCAAGATTTAGTTCTATCCACTAGGCCACATAAGTTCTCACCTCAAAAAGAATTAACTCAAATTGAAGAAAAAAATAATAAAATATTTTACTGAAAGGTACACTGAGGTTGTGAGAGGACCTTTTTTGTGGACTATGTTCTATCAGAAATTATAATACACAATACTATTTTAGAGGTGATGTTGACCAAAGAAATATATGAATATGCATAATAACAAGCTGTGTGATTACACACACACAGAGTCAGAGAATCAATGAATCTCAGAGTTGGGAGGACCTCTAAAATCACCCATTCCAACTCTTATATGAACAAAATTTTCTCTCTAACAGTCCTAGCAAATGCTCCTCCAGTCTTTGTTTGAAGACTGTGAGGGAGAACCTGTCATTTCTGTATTCTATTGTTATCCACATATATAAGAAAGACTACAAAGGAGAAAAGAAAAAAGAAAGATTACTGGCCAGCATTACATTTTTTTAATTCTTTAAAATCACAGAAAAATTTTCCAATATGTAAAGCTATTTAATAATTTTGCTTAAAAATTTTTATATTAACTTTATGTTTAAATGATATTTTTAAAATATGTATTGCATTATGGAATCTTCATTGCTCATAGATAAGATGAACTTGCTATGGTTATTGGATATTTTATCTTCAATGTTTTTAATATGAACTTCACCTTATATTTTTTCCTCTCTATTGTCTATTAAGTAGACAAATACTGACTGGACTATGCAAGAATTATTGATTTATTGACTGATTGATTTTCCTACCTTCTCATTAATTCAGCTTGGTGCTTGGTCTGAGTCTTCCACCAGAGACTACATCCTGCCACCATTCTGGCTTCCAGTCAGCATATTGCCACATGATATGATGGGGTCAAGGGAGACTACACAATGTTCTCTCCCTGATTGAATTATTGCAATCTCCTGTACTGCACTTGGGAGCTAGGAAGTTTGCTTGTCAGGTGGTCAAACACTTAAAAAAAACAGTGGTAAATTCATTTTACACAGCTAGAGTTTGTATCATCAATAGAATTTCACTTTAGTGAAGAAAGCTGTTTTTTATTCCTGCTTCGAGATGCATGATTTGAACATATTCCCTTTCATTATTTATAAAATTGGATTACATATCTAGTTGTTGCCATAGCATTGAGATGGAGTCATTCAGGTGTTCTTTCCTCCTTCAATAGTTATGTCATTGTTAAAAGTAGAAAGTCAGAATAGAATTCTGGTTTTATTGCAACCATTTTATTATTAATTAAAATGTGTGCTTCATTCTTTTAAAGATTAATTAAAACTCATGAGATGAAAACAATTATTCTGCTAGAGATGTTTTCCTACAAAACAGAAATATTTGTTGACCCAAGAAGAGAACAGCAAAGCCATTTAGTAAATTAATACCACATATAATCTCACATTTCCTGGATTTCAGGGGAATTTTGAATAGTGTAGTATTTCAAAAGCTCTTCTCTTTGTTGTATTTCCTTAACAAATTATCTTAGTGAACATACACCTGATAAAGTCCTGGCTGAGGTTAGCAGAGAAGGAATGATGGAATCGTTCCCTGGAACAGGCAGGGAAAGAGGTTCTGATAGGAATCACTTTAGCCTCTTGGTTCCACTCTGTGGAGATCCTGCAGTCAGAATTTCAAGTTTTTTCAAACCCATGCAACCCATGCTCAGCAGAGGTAGTGAACAACCTTGCCTTGTTAGGTCCTGCCACAAATCCCAGTCATGTCCCTAAGGTTACATTTTCCCTATAAATTTGTCCAAGACTCATGTCATCTTTGATCCATTCTTCCTGGGCAGAGCAACAACAGTACTCCGTCTCCTAAGGTATTTTCTTTCCCCCTTCTCCCATGCTCCATAGTATTTCTATTCTCACCCCATTATGCCTCATGGTATGTTTCTCCTTATAGCTAACTCTTACATGGTGCAGCTCTCTAAGGACATGTTCCAACACCCATGGAGGGTTCCCTTTCTCCTGGCTAACTGTGAGTTTCACTAGGGAACATTTCTTTTCCATCATTATTTTCTGATAATTAATAGTCATATTTACCATTCCTAGTGTTTCTTGCATCTTTTTTCATTTTGTATGTAATCTTCTCTCCTAAATAAACCTACCTTTTGCCAAAGAGAATGACCATTGCAATTCTTCACAAAACTGAACCCCAACATCTGCTACTTACAAATCACTGTTTGGTACGTCACATAGAGTTTTCAAATAAAAGTTTGACTAACATAATGAGATTAGCAAGCATGAACCATCTGTTAAAAAGCAGGGGTGTGATGGAAATTGTGTATGTGAGGGAGTTATGAAAACTTAGTCAAGAAGAAAAAAACAGAATTATATCCATCCACATCAGTAAGTTTACTGGAGAGTTTCAGAAATTCTAGTTAGAATTAAACATTCTAAAGGCAGAACTAATTATGTATTCTAATGTCTATTTCAACTAACTTTCCTCTTTACTATGTATTTTCATATTTCTCCAAAAAAATTGTTTTAGAAATTCCAAACCTTAGTTTCACCATCAGCATCACCATCACCCTTGGAATTATTCAAGAGACCTCATCTTTGTAGGTTTTTCTTCAATGATGCTTTAATTTTTCCAACTTATTGGTGATTTTTTTCTTCTGAAATTTTCTATAATTATTTATCTGGATACATGAAGAATTAAAACTTATTAAATATAGCAATTTTTCTTTTCTTTTTTCTTTATTTTTGCCTTTGCAGGCCTTAAGACTCACTTAGGACTTTGTTTAATAAATGCTTAT
Source organism: Dasyurus viverrinus (assembly GCA_020854095.1). NCBI lineage: Eukaryota > Metazoa > Chordata > Mammalia > Dasyuromorphia > Dasyuridae > Dasyurus > Dasyurus viverrinus. The sequence continues at coordinate 68,428,926 of CM036997.1, read as the reverse complement.
TTAATTGATCCCAAAGATTACTTCCAACATTTCCACTCCATGGTTCTGTTTCTTAGATATGTGTGTCTCTGACCAAAATAAGTATTCTGGTCTGCTTGGCAGTTATTTCCCTATAGTGAAGATGGATGAAGCAGTTACTAATTTCCCATAAGATCATCTGCTTCCCTTCACTGTTCCCCTAGAGTAACTTACCAATTTTTAAAAATTTAGTTTGATTTCCTAAATAGACATTTCCACTGGGACAAAGTGTGCTGACCAGACAACAATGTATATGCTGGTTGTCTTGACAGGTACATTTCTCAGTAAATCAGTCCCTCTGCATATGGCTACACATTGGGTATACTGATAAAATCAAATTTGTGAAAGATTTGATTGGGGATGAACTCCTGGACGGTTAGGTGATTGACAAGAACATCAACCTGGTGAAAGTTGTATTTATGAGAAAACTCTTGGATTTAAATTTATAACTTTAAAACCCTATTTTTTACATTTCCTTTTATAATTTTAAGAAATGAAACTCATTTTGATCCATTTTTGAGATTGTTTTAGATATTTTTAGTGTTCTCATCTATATAGCTTCACCTATATCCATCTATATTAACATGATCATTCTTTGGAAGAACATGTGTACGAAGTTACTGAAATATATTACACCATAAGATTAAATGAGAAATTAAAGGAAAATAAGAAGAACAGATGCAGAGTAACACAACCAGAATCAGAATAAAAATGTCAATAGGAATTTGTTAAGTATTTGCTATATGTTAAGTATTGTGCTTTTGTGCTAGAGATTAGTGTTCTCTCTTTTCTTTTTCTGTCTCTGTCTCTGTATCTCTTTCTCTCTCTCTCTGTCTGTATGTCCCTCTGTCTTTCTCATCTATCACTATGCCCATCTATGTATTTGTATTTATGTATATATTTATATGTATACCACAAAGATGAAGTGAAAAAATGAGCATTACAGTAATGACAATGAAAAAGATTGAATTGATACTGTATAAATATAATAATTCCTTTTAGCCCCATAAAATTGATAAGGAAGCAGTTTTCTCTCTCTCTCTCTCTCTCTCTCTCTCTCTCTCTCTCTCTCTCTCTCTCTCTGTCGCTCTCGCTCTTTTTCTCTTTCTCTCAGTGTAAATGTCAAAGGGAATAAAAAGTTGAATGCTGTCAAATGCAGTCACTATGACTTGATTTTACTTAACTGTTTTTCTTTATCAAAAGGAGAGATTCACTGGGGGAGGTAAAGAAAGGTTCACTGGGGGGAATAGAAGTTATATCAGGAAATGACTTTCATATAAAAAGGTAGTAATAAAGCATATTAAAAGTTAAGAGAAACAGGACATCCAAAAAGAGATTACTAGAATAACTTCTTTGAGGATTTCTTCATTTTCAGTAACATCTGGACTAATGATAAAGTTGCCCAAATCAACAGTGAACCACAAAAATGTCAATTCTTTGTAATTAAATCCCCATCTTAATGATGTGAAACTTTATTACAATGTTATAGATATCCAGTCCAATAACTCTCTTGGTACCTTCTATCTGCTCAATCTTTATCCCTTACTCATCCAAACACGATTAATCTGGTTGCTGTGCTTTGGACTGGCAATTCCTAAGCATCTGGGATGACTCAGATGACCTCACAACCTACCTTCTTAACTCTCCCCTTGCCCTCAGGTTCCAGGCTTCATGCCTATAACTATCTACTCATCTCTTGGTATATCTGTTGATTCCAACATCACCCTCTGCCTTGCTCCATATTTAAAATAGTGTCAAGTGTTTGGGTTTGTTTTGACTTTTGATTACATAATGTGACTTGATTCTGTTCAGTTTAGTCCAAAACCCAGAAAGAGCACCTTTGACCTAAGATTTCCTCTCACCTTCTATGCAACACATTATTGTTTAAAAGGGAACATAGTCAAAATAGCTACCATAGAAGTTTTAAACTTTTTTTTTTGAAAAATGCATCACATTTATTATATCATTTGTGAAGCAGATGCTATTATTATTTTGCTTTGTGATTTGCTTGGAGTTACAAAGTTCCTAAGCATGTAAGACAATATTTAACACAGTTCAAATATGTGTATGTGTATATATACATAAACATAAAATCCCAACACTGTCTTTAATATCCCATCTAGCTATTTCTATTTAGGTGAGCTATATGGAACAGTGGATATATTACAAGACTTGAACTAAGAAGACTTATCTTTCTGAGTTCGAATCTGGCCTCAGACACTTGCTGGCTGTATGTCTCCAGGCAAATCATTTGACCCTGTTTGCCTTAATTTTCTCCTCTGTAAAAGGATATGAGGCATAAAATGGCAAACAACGCACCTCCCCCAATTGTTTTTTATTATTGTAGCTTTTTCTTTACAAAACATACGCATGTGTAATTTTTCAACATTGACCTTAGTAAAACCTTCTGTTCCATTTTTCCCCCTTTCTCCCACCCCCTTCCCTAGATGGCAGGTAATCCAATACATGTTAAATATGTTAAGATTTATGTTAAATCCAATATATGTATACATATTTATACAGTTATCTTGCTATACAAGAAAAATCAGATCTAAAAAGAAAGAAAAAACTTGAGAAGGAAAACAAAAATGCAAGCAACAATAACAGAAAGAGTGGAAATGATATGCCATGGTCCACACTCATTTCCCCTAGTTCTCTCTCTAGGTGTAGCTGATTCTCTTTGTTACTGAACTATTGGAACTGGTTAGAGTACAATCCCATATTTTTACCAAAAAAACTCCAAATTGTATCCTAGAGAGCTAGACAGGGCAAATGATAGAATAACAAAAATCTAGCTATCTAGGGGGCAAAGAGCTTTTGTCCTGTAGTTCTGCTTCACTTAGCTTCTGGCTCTCCCTGTCTCCATGAGCCAGGGGTATCTCAATTATTTTTCTCACAAGGAACTTATTATCAATTACCACAATATCATTGCTTTACCTAAAGTTTTCATTAATAACTTTATGCATACTATTATTATTATTATTATTATTTGGAGTATTTATTTATTTATTTTTATTTTTAAATTTTTTTTAATAGCCTTTTATTTACAGGTTATTGTATGGGTAACTTTACAGCATTGACAGTTGCCAAATCTCTTGCTCCAAATTTTCCCCTCCTTCCCCCCACCCCCTCCCCCAGATGGCAGGATGACCAGTAGATATTAAATATATTAAAATATAAATTAAATATTTTGCTGTACAAAAAGAATCGGACTCTGAAATATTGTACAATTAGCCTGTGAAGGAAATAAAAAAAGCAGGTGGGCAAAAATATAGGGATTGGGAATTCAACATAATGGTTTTTAGTCATCTCCCAGAATTCTTTCACTGGGCATAGCTGGTTCAGTTCATTACTGCTCCATTGGAACTGATTTGGTTCATCTCATTTCTGAGGATGGCCAGGTCCAGCAGAATTGGTCATCATATAGTATTGTTGTTGAAGTATATAATGATCTCTTGCCCCTACTCGTTTCACTCAGCATCAGTTCGTGTATGTCTCTCCAGGCCTTTCTGAAATCATCTTGTTGGTCATTTCTTACCGAACAATAATATTCTGTAATATTCATATACCACAATTTATTCAGCCATTCTCCAATTGATGGGCATCCATTCAGTTTCCAGTTTCTGGCCACTACAAAGAGGGCTGCCACAAACATTCTACACATACTATTATTAATAGATGTGAAGTCCCTATAACCACTGAATATACCTTAAATTTATAATTTATATCTTTCTAAGCATATGCGTTGTCTTGCCTGTTAGAGTGTAAACTGTTTTAAGGCAAGGCCACTTTTTGCCTTTGAATTCCCAGTGCTTTGCATAGTCCCTATCTGAAAATTAACTTCTTAATAAATGTTTGTTGATTGGCTAGTCCCTAATAGCACTTACCAATACTCTCATGACTCAGGATGGTAGATTGCTTCAGATATTTTTTCCCAAGAGATACAAATCTCCTTTTTCCCCTTAATTTATCGAATGCACAACATGGTCATTGCATGTAAGTTACTACACCATTTAATTGGGAGGTAGCAGAAAAAAACTTGTTATAAAACTGTAATGGTGAAATTTATTAAAAGTACAAGATTGGTCATACAATAAGCCTAGTTTAATTCTTTTATTTTAACTTGGAATCATCTTTCTTTCTGTACCTTTTTTTCCTCCTTTACCATCTGGTTCTCCTCTTAACTTAATAAAGAAGGGATTAGGATATAGTTGTCATAGCATTCCTATTTGCTATGGATCAATAGTGATTGCATTGAAAGACTAGTTCATCCTGATTCTGAGTGAAATGAGCAGGACCAGGAGAACATTATATACTTCAACAACAATACTATATGATGACCAGTTCTGATGGACCTGGCCATCCTCAGCAAAGAGATCAACCAAATCATCTCCAATGGAGCAGTAATGAACTGAACCAGCTATGCCCAGAGAAAGAACTTTGGGAGATGACTAAAAACCATTATATTGAATTACCAATCCCTATATTTATGCCCACCTGCATTTTTGATTTCCTTCACAAGCTAATTGCACAATATTTCAGAGTCTGATTCTTTTTATACAGCAAAATAATGTTTTGGTCATGTATACTTATTGTGTATCTAATTTATATTTTAATGTATTTAACATCTACTGGTCATCCTGCCATCTAGGGGAGGGGGTGGGGGGTGGGAGGTGAAAAATTTGAACAAGAGATTTGGCAATTGTTAATGCTGTAAAGTTATCCATGCATATAACCTGTAAATAAAAGGTTATTAAATTAAAAAAAAAAAGAAAGACTAGTTTATCAAAGGCCTCAAGCCCTGTTTGGAATAATTGTTTAATATTACAAAGTTTGTGTAAAGGACTAGCTCCAACAAGAGAGAGATGAAAATACATCAAATATAGAATAATTTCTATGTGAATCCTGAACACTTTTCATTCTTTTTTCTAAATGTATTTTATTTTTCTACTGTTTTAGAAACTGGAAGCCTAGATTATACTCATGAGTACAGCAAACTAACAAGTAACACCAACTTTGACTTTAGTCTGATTGTAAAATATGGGGATGGTGTAAGGGATTTTGTATAATAAATGACAAATACCTGATTCTCAGTTCCAAATCATATTTAAAAATAGTTTTAAAAATTTATGTGAAATATTTTGAATATTTCACCAAATATTGGTTAAAATTTAATTGAGAATATTTGAGTAAAATATCTTTTTTATTTACAGGTTATATGTATGGGTAACTTTACAGCATTGACAATTACCAAACCTCTTGTTCCAATTTTTCTCCTCCTTCCCTCCACCCCCTCCCTGAGATGGCAGGATGACCAGTAGATGTTAAATATATTAAAATATAAATTAGATACACACTGATTATACATGACCAAACTGTTATCTTGCTGTACAAAAAGAATCGGTGAGTAAAATATCAGTAACAAATTAAGTAGGTACTATATTTTATATACATTTATCTACATATACACATGTATTTACTTATGCATGTATAAGTAAATATATGCAAGTTAATATGTGTTCAAATAAATGAATATATATCTTTCTGTATGAGTGTATGTGTTGAGAGATGGGGGAGAAATATCACACTACTGTATCTGAATTAAGGGGAATTTATAATACAAATCTATATGTATTATAGATAGACATTTCTCTCTCTACATATGTATCTATATCTCCATCCATCCTTTCTTCCTTCCATCTATCTATCTATCTATCTATCTATCTATCTATCTATCTATATTTCAGACAGGCTTATTGTGAACAGTAGACCATTATCCTTCCCCCTAACCCAGAGCCTTCTCCTAATTTATCTGTTTCTGTGACGAGCAAAAACACTCTTTTTTTTTTTTTTTTTGTTTTTTTTTTTTTTTTTTTTTTTAAATAGCCTTTTATTTACAGATTATATGCATGGATAACTTTACAGCATTAACAATTGCCAAATCTCTTGTTCCAATTTTTCACCTCCCGCCCCCCACCCCTTCCCCTAGATGGCAGGATAACCAGTAGATGTTAAATACATTAAAATATAAATTAGGTACACAATAAGTATTCATGACCAAAACATTATTTTGCTGTTTAAAAAGAATCAGACTCTGAAATATTGTGCAATTAGCTTGTGGAGGAAATCAAATATGTCGGTGGGCATAAATATAGAGATTGGGAATTTAATGTAATGGTTTTTCGTCATCTCCCAAAGTTCTTTCTCTGGGCGTAACTGGTTCAGTTCATTACTGCTCCATTGGAAATGATTTGGTTGATCTCGTTGCTGAGGATGGCCAGGTCCATCAGAACTGGTCATCATATAGTATTGTTGTTGAAGTATATAATGTTCTCCTGGTCCTGCTCATTTCACTCAGCATCAGTTCATGTAAGTCTCTCCAGGCCTTTCTGAAATCCTCCTGTTGGTCATTTCTTACAGAACAGTAATATTCCATAGTATTCATATACCACAATTTATTCAGCCATTCTCCAACTGATGGACATCCATTCAGTTTCCAGTTTCTAGCCACTACAAAAAGGGCTGCCACAAACATTCGTGCACATACAGGTCCCTTTCCCTGCTTTATAATCTCTTTGGGATATAAACCCAGTAGTAACACTGATGGATCAAAGGGTATGCACAGTTTAATAACTTTTTGAGCATAATTCCAAACTATTCTCCAAAATGGTTGGATTCGTTCACAACTCCACCAACAATGCATCAATGTCCCAGTTTTCTCACATCCCCTCCAACAATCATTATTATTTTTTCCTGTCATCTTAGCCAATCTGACAGGTGTGTAGTGGTATCTTAGAGTTGTCTTAATTTGCATTTCTCTGATTAATAGTGACTTGGAGCATCTTTTCATATGACTAGAAATAGTTTCAATTTCTTCATCTGAGAATTGTCTGTTCATATCCTTTGACCATTTTTCAATTGGAGAATGGCTTGATTTTTTATAAATTAGAGTTAATTCTCTATATATTTTGGAAATGAGGCCTTTATCAGTACCTTTGACTGTAAAAATATTTTCCCAATTTATTGTTTCCCTTCTAATCTTGTCTGCATTAATTTTGTTTGTACAAAAACTTTTCAGTTTGGTATAATCGAAATTTTCTATTTTGTGATCAGTAATGATCTCTAGTTCTGCTTTGGTCATAAAGTCCTTCCCCTTCCACAGGTCTGAGAGGTAAACTATCCTGTGTTCCTCTAATTTATTAATAATTTCATTCTTTATGCCTAGGTCAGGCACCCATTTTGACCTTATCTTGGTGTACGGTGTTAAGTGTGGGTCAATGCCTAGTTTCTGCCATATTAGTTTCCAATTTTCCCAGCAATTTTTATCAAACAGTGAGTTCTTATCCCAGAAGCTGGAGTCTTTGGGTTTGTCAAAGACTATGTTGCTATATTTATTGACTGTTTTATCCCTTGAACCTAACCTATTCCACTGATCAACTAATCTATTCCTTAGCCAGTACCAAATGGTTTTGGTAACTGCTGCTCTATAATATAGTTTTAGATCTGGTACAGCTAAGCCACCTTCATTTGATTTTTTTTTCATTAATTCCCTTGAAATTCTTGACCTTTTGTTTTTCCATATGAATTTTGTTGTTATTTTTTCTAGGTCATTAAAATAGTTTTTTGGGAGTCTGATTGGTATAGCACTAAATAAGTAAATTAGTTTAGGTAATATTGTCATCTTTATTATGTTTGCTCGCCCTATCCAAGAGCATTTAATATTTTTCCAAATGGTTAGCTCAGACTTAATTTGTGTGAAAAGTGGTCTGTAATTTTGCTCATAAAGTTTCTGATTTTCCCTTGGCAGATAGATTCCTAAATATTTTATATTATCAGTAGTTACTTTAAATGGAATTTCTCTTTGTAACTCTGACTGTTGGATTTTGTTAGTGATATATAAGAATGCTGATGACTTATGTGGGTTTATTTTATAACCAGCAACATTGCTAAAGTTGTGAATTGTTTCTAATAACTTTTTAGTAGAATCTCTGGGGTTCTCTAAATATACCATCATGTCATCGGCAAAGAGTGATAGTTTGGTTTCCTCATTACCTATTCTTATTCCTTTAATCTCTTTCTCAGCTCTTATTGCCACAGCTAGCGTTTCTAATACAATATTAAATAGTAACGGTGATAGTGGGCAACCTTGTTTTACTCCAGATCTTATTGGGAATGGTTGCAGTTTGTCTCCATTACATATGATGCTTACTGATGGTTTTAAATAGATGCTGCTGATTATTTTAAGGAAAAGTCCATTTATTCCTATACTCTCAAGTGTTTTTAATAGGAATGGATGTTGGATTTTGTCAAATGCCTTTTCTGCATCTATTGAGATAATCATGTGGTTTTTGTTAATTTGGTTGTTAATATGGCCAATTATATTGATAGTTTTCCTAATATTGAACCAGCCCTGCATTCCTGGTATAAATCCTACTTGATCATAGTGTATTATCCTGGTGATGATTTTCTGTAGTCTTTTTGCTAATATCTTATTTAAGATTTTAGCATCAATATTCATTAGGGAGATGGGTCTATAATTTTCTTTCTCTGATTTTAACCTACCTGGTTTAGGTATCAGTTCCATGTCTGTGTCATAGAAGGAATTTGGTAGGACTCCTTCATTCCCTATTTTATCAAATAATTTATATAGCATTGGGGCCAATTGTTCTTTAAATGTTTGGTAAAATTCACATGTAAATCCATCTGGTCCTGGGGATTTTTTCTTAGGGAGTTCTTTAATTGCCTGTTCTATTTCTTTTTCTGAAATGGGACTATTCAAGCAATTTACTTCCTCCTCTGTTAGTTTGGGAAGTCTATATTTTTGTAGGTAGTCATCCATTTCACTTAGGTTATCAAATTTATTGGCATAAAGTTGAGCAAAATAACTCCTTATTATTTCTCTGATTTCTTCTTCATTGGTGGAAACTTCTCCCTTTTCATTTTTAAGACTACTAATTTCATTTTCCTCCCTCCTTTTTCTAATAAGATTTACCAGAGGCTTATCTATTTTATTGGCTTTTTCATAGAACCAACTCTTAGTTTTATTAATTAGTTCAATAGTTTTTTTACTTTCAATATTTTTAATTTCTCCTTTTAATTTTAGAATTTCCAATTTAGTATTAGCTTGGGGGTTTTTAATTTGGTCTTTTTTTAGTTTTTTTAGTTGCAAGCCCAATTCATTAATCTTTTCTTTCTCTGCTTTATTTAAGTAAGCTTCTAAAGATATAAAATTCCCTCTTATTACTGCTTTGGCTGCATCCCATAAATTTTGGTATGACGTCTCATCATTGTCATTATCTTGGGTGAAATTATTAATTGTATCTATAATTTGCTGCTTCACCCAATCATTCTTTAAGATGAGATTGTTTAGTTTCCAATTACTTTTTGGTCTATTTACCCCTAACTTTTTGTTGAATGTAGTTTTTATTGCATCATGATCTGAAAAGAAAGCATTTACTATTTCTGCTTTCTTGCATTTAATTTTGAGATCTTTATGTCCTAATATATGGTCAATTTTTGAATAGGTTCCATGAACTGCTGAGAAGAAAGTATATTCCTTTCTATCTCCATTCAATTTTCTCCAAAGATCTAACATACCTAATTTTTCTAATATTCTATTTACTTCTTTAATTTCTTTCTTGTTTGTTTTGTGATTTGATTTGTCTAATTCTGAGAGTGCAAGGTTGAGATCTCCCACTATTACAGTTTTGTTGTCTATTTCTTCTTGCAACTCTCTTAACTTCTCCTTTAGGAAGTTGGATGCCCTACCACTTGGTGCATATATGTTTAATATTGAAATTGCTTCGTTGTTTATGCTACCCTTTAGCAGGATGTAATTGCCTTCCTTATCTCTTTTAATTAGATCAATTTTTGCTTTTGCTTGATCTGAGATAAGGATGGCTACCCCTCCTTTTTTGACTTCACCTGAAGCATAATAGATTTTGTTCCAGCCTTTTACCTTTACTCTATATGTATCTCCCTGCTTTAAATGTGTTTCTTGTAAACAACATATTGTAGGGTTCTGATTTTTGATCCAGTCTGCTATCTGCCTCCTCTTTATAGGGGAGTTCATCCCATTCACATTTACGGTTAGAATTACTAAATCTGTATTTCCTGCCATCCTAATAACCCCAGATTATGTTTTACTTATTCTTGCCTCCCCCAACCCTCTTACCCCCTTTTAAACTTATTTACCCTTCTTGTATTACGATGCTTACCCCCTTTATAATCCCTGCCTCCCCCCCTTTGAGTCTTTTCCCCTTCCTTCCCTTATTACTCTTTTTCTTTTCCCTTTTCCTCTCCCCTGTTTTCAATGAGGTGAGAGAGAATTTTCTCTAAAACAAATGTCAATTATTTCTTCTTTGGGCCAAATCTGATGAGAGTAAGATTCACACAATGTTCCTCCCCCTCTCTAAATTCCCTCAGATATGATAAGTTTCCTTTGCCTCTTTGTGGGATGTGGTTTCCCTCTTTTTATCCCTCCTTCCCATCTTATTCTGCCATCATCCCTTTTCCATATCTACTTCCCCTTTTTATGATATATCAGTACAATCAAATTATACATGTATATTTCTTGTATAACCACAACAGAAATACAATTTTCAAGAGTTATTTTTACCTTTTCTGCATGTCTTGAGTTCTATGGTTGGAGATCAAATTTTTTGTTTAGTTCCGGTTTTTTCTTCAGAAACAAATGGAATTCATTTGTTTCATTAAATGTCCATCTTCTTCCCTGGTAGAAAATGCTCAGCTTAGCTGGGTAGTTTATTCTTGGCTGCATCCCAAGTTCTTGTGCCTTTCGGAATATCATATTCCAGGCCCTTCTTTCCTTCAATGTGGAGGCAGCCAGATCTTGGGTAATCCTTATTGTGGCACCTCGGTATTTAAATGGTTTTTTTTTGGCTGCTTGTAAAATTTTTTCTTTAATCTGATAGTTCTGGAATTTGGCCACAATATTCCTTGGGGTTTTTATTTTAGGGTTTCTTTCAGAAGGTGTTCGATGAATTCGTTCAATACCTATTTTACCTTCTGATTCTATTACATCTGGGCAGTTCTCTTTGATGATTTCTTGTAAAATAGTATCTAGGCTCTTTTTTTCATCATAGTTTTCAGAAAGTCCAATAATCCTCAGATTATCTCTCCTAGATCTATTTTCCAAGTCTGTCGTTTTTGCAAGTAGGTAATTCATGGTTTTTTCCAGTTTCTCAATTTTTTGGTTTTGCTTGACTGATTCTTGCTGTCTCAATGAATCATTAGTTTCGAATTGTTCAGTTCTAATTTTTAAAGAATTAATTTCTTCATTAGCTTTTTTTACTTCTTTCTGTATTTGTCCAATTGAGGTTTTAAATGTATTGTTTTGGTCTGTGGAATTTTTTTCTATTTCACTAATTTTTTTTTTTAGTGAAATATTTTCTTTTTCTAATTCGCAAATCTTATTTTCTTGTGAATTCTTTGTCTTTTCCAATTCGCAAATCCTATTTTCTTGTGAGTTCTTTGTCTTTTCCAATTCGCAAATCCTATTTTCTAGTGCACATTTCTTACTTTCCTGAGATTTTTTTATTCTTTCCAGTTCACAAATTTTGTTTCCCTGCGCTTCCTGATAATTTTTTAACTTTTCCAATTCGTTTCTCAGGAAGTTGTTGCTCTCTTGTAAGGCTTCCCTTTCCTTTCCCCATTTATCTTCTAACTCTCTTTTGAGACTTTTAATGGTCTCTTCTAGGAGAGCATTATGTAAAGGAGGACAGTCTGATGCTATCTCTTCAGGTTTGTTGACCTGCTCTTTTTCTGCATAGAAGCTGTCTATAGTTCTTTTCATCTTCTTATTCATGTTTTAAAGCCTTAAGGGTATGTGTCCTAGGCAAGGGGATTACCAGCTTCCTCTGCAGAACAGGGAGAGATAAAAGGATTACCGGCTCCGATTGGTATGGGAGAGCTCTGAGTGAGAGTTTTCCCTTCCCCCAGCAGGAAGTGGATTCAGCGCTGGCTGAGCTTTGGAAAGGGGCCCTTTGGGCCGTATATATTTGAGATCGCTTTTAGGCTAGAAATTAGGGGAGAGAGTTTCGTCGCCCCAGGCCGGAGCCTCTTGTGGGACTGTATCAGCAGCTGACCACAGACCGCTGATTTTAGCGAGCTCTGCCCGGGAACTCTCCCCGCCCCGCGTCTCTGCCTGAAGCAAATCGGCCCGTGCAAGCTCTATGGCCCCAAGCCGAGCCCTCCACTGTGCAGATTGGAGGCTAACCCGGGCTGTGTCCTCCTGCCGTGCAGGATTGCAGCTGCCCCAAGGAAAAGCCCCGTACTGCGGGTTGGGGCTGCGGCTTGTGCTGAGATCTGTGCTCTCACTTCCGGTTTGAGACTCTCCTGGGAACCTAATTTCTCTCCCTGCCTGTGCTGATCTCTCCCTGGGCCCCAGAACCAACCTTCTCTGGCGAGACTGCAGGTTTTCTTCGGCCGGTGGGTTGTTCTACTTCTTATCTTGAGCAAAAACACTCTTATGATCACCCAGTCACATCTCCACTATGTTAACCCTTTAGTTTCTCTTATATTGCATACTCAAATGAATAAGAATATGCGAAATTCTTTATAATGCTAAAAGGCTATACAAATAGTAATGTTATTTTTTGTAAAGTTCACCTTCTGAATAAATTTCTCTCTCTCCTTTTTCTTTTTTTACACAGACTAGTACAAGTCTTCATCATTGTTTACAATAATAATTTTCTACTCTACTAATTAATGTTCCTGCTTCTAACCTCCTGTCCCTAAGGTCCATACTCCATACAATTGCCAAATTGACCCTCCTACAGCCTAAATCTGAATCAAGCTATTCTCTTCCTCAGGGTTCAAATACTCTATAGACGTGCTGAGGAAAGTATCCATTTCATTTCCCCTTGTCTCTTTACTCCTTAGTATACTATGTTGAACATTACAGTAGACTAGTTAAATATCCTAGTTTTGCATAGTTTAGATTACAATGAAATAATAGCAAAGGATGACACCAGCTGTCACAACTGTCTCTTATCAACCTAGTGAATGCTGCCATATAAAAGATTTACTTAGAAATATTTAAACTAGGTACTTGGCCTAAGTGCAATTTTGCAGTTTGCATATAGGTATTTTCTGAGTCAGTAAAAATGCCAGAGCCTTCCTTAGAATTGTTGTCAATAATTGTTGCCTTCCTGGAGCTCTGCCTTCAGAGTTGTGCTAACAATGACAAGTCCTGTGACCTTAGGCAGTTCCCCATGTCTCTCTCAGCCTCAATTTTCTCATTTACAGAAAGAGAATAATGAGATTGTCAGGAAACACCTCACAAGGTCATTAAAAGATTCAAATATATCAATGGATTTGCAAATGTTGGGAATCCATAAAGCAGCAAGTAAATATGCGCTATTTTATCAGATGTGCTCTATAGCCAGTAAGAGATGATTATTAAATTTTCAGTGTGAGCACTTAAATCTTAAAAAGACAAACAAAAATTAATTTTATTGTTTTGTTGATTCTCTAAACTTAATGATAAAGAACATATCAATAATTCAGCTTAAAACTTAAAGTATGCCATATATACATTTTTGAAGAGCATATTTTCAAATATTTACCAGCACACTCATGGTCATTATGAGTATATCTCAATATCTAGATGATTAAGGACCATTATCTTCATCGGCCCCAAAGGGGTATGTAGGCAATGACATGCTGCCAAGTTGCATACATGATTTCTCACATATTGTTATGTAACAGCAGGTCAGAATTGAATATCTCACTCCTCCAGCAAGGGAAACAAGGAAATCTGTCACAGGATAAACATGTCATGTGTGGAAAAGAAATTCTGAGACACAGCCAGCAGCAGTGTAAATCAGCACTCGTACTTTATGACTCTTGAAACCAAATGTTCTCTTCTGGTGGATTAAAAAAAAAAAAATGGCTGCACATTGTAAACCTTATTTTAAACACAACACTGCCCAAAATGTGGTTCAATGACAAATCAAAGTAGAGAGTAGGCTAACAGTTTGAGCATATTACTAGCAGCAGAAAGAAGATATGAAATGGAAAAGATATAAGAATATTCCTGGTGCTTTGGGGAATTATCCAAAGAAATGCTAATCTTGAATTAGAAGAATTCTCTTTTTTTTTTTTTTTTTGTCTTTTAATAAATAGGAAACAATTTAGTTCTTTGAATACAAAATGTCCATAAAATAAAATACTATTGTGTCATGACTAATACCAAATACCTGTGCAATTTTCTGACCCCATTTTTCTCTATCCTACCAGCAAGCATGGGGCCCAATTACTCACCTGCTGGTTTCTTGTTATTACCACCTCCTTTTTGCCTGGGTTCCTCCTTAGCTAACATGCCACAGGAAGCTGTATTCATTATTTCTACTTTCTTTTTGAACTTGTTTTTTTTTTAAAGTTTTTAACATTTTCTTTTAAATCTGAAACATACAGAATGTTAATTCAAACTTAAAGAGTATATACTATAGAACTGTAACTGGCTAGAGACCATTTAGTCTAGAATTTTTATTTTAGAGAAGAGAAAATTAAGTGTTAGGAGGTGAAATTACATTTATGATGCCAAAATAAAAAGTAAATAGAAAATTATTAATTTTTGTCTTATAGAAAAACATAAAAACAAAAACAGTGAACTAAGTTTTCATCTTTGTTTAAGAATGAAAGAAGGAAATAAGGAAGCAAACAAAAGAAGGAATGAAATAAGCATTTATTAATTTCCTATGCAATATTTCTACTATGTTTAACATAGTAAGTAGTTGGACTACTTACTAGTCTCCTAATTAATGTTCCTGCTTCTAAGCTCTTCCCCCTAAGGTCCATACTCTACACAGTTGCCAAATTGAAAGTTCATCTAGGGGAGAGGGTAGGGGAAAGGGAGGCAATTATGACACGAAATATTGCAAGGGTTAATGTTGAAGAATGCATATGTTTTGAAAAATAAAAAGCTTTGAAAAAAAAAAGAAATGAAACAAAAAAATTCCTGTGTGCCAGGTTCTATACTAAACATTTACAAATGTTACTTCATTTGTTCTTTATAGCAACCCTGAGGCAGAGATGCTATAATAATCTCAATTTTACACTTGACAGAACAGAAGTTGACAGAAGTTAAATGACCAGACTAAGGTCAATCAGTATCTCAGGCTAAATTTAAACTTCTCTTCCCTGTTTCAAGATGTAGTGCTTAATTCAATGAGGCATTAGGTGCTTTCCCCCTTTCCATGAACTCTTTTAATTAAGTCTTGCTTTTATTTTCAGAGAATCCATTCCTATTGAGGCTGGTCCAACCCTTTGTTTCCAGCTCAATCACTCTTTTCCAGTAGAGGGCAAGCTGAATTGTTGGTAAATTCTTTATGTTACCCATACAATTACATCTCTATAATTTCTACCAACTAGTATTGGTTCACACTTTTATCAAAATTAAAAAAAAAACAGAATAATTACCTAATGTAATCATAGATTACAGGTGAAAAGGACAACAGGGATTGTCCTTCCTCCTTCTTTTGATGATTAGAAAATTGAGGCACAGATAAATTATGTATTTAATCAACATCATACTGATGGAAAATTTCAGAGCTGAGATTAAAGTTCTCATTTCAAATCTAGCTCACTCTCTACAGAAAGGACTCATACTATTTATAACCAAAAGAAAAAAAAATGAGATCATCTAATTCAATTACTTAATTTTATAAATTAGTAAATTAGTTCAGAGAGGTTAAATAATTTGTGCAAGTTCATGGTGAGAGCGAGATGGTGAGATCCACCATCTACCATTCAGTAACAGAGCCAGAATTCATCCCAGATTCGATTATTCTCAAGTTGTTATGTGTATAATAGACCTTTTGGGGAATCTGATGAAGCCTGCTGGTCCTTTCTCAAAATAATATTTGTAAATGTATAAAATAAAATACATCAGAATATAAAGAAAATCAATTATATTGCCTTATGATTATCAAAATAATTTAATTACATGTGTGTCTAGATAAAAACTAATATATTTAGCTAGCTCATAGTACTATATAAAATATTTTCCAGTACTTAGGACATTTTTTTAAATTTCATCTCTCAGTGTCTAATATTGTTTATGTGTCATTATACATAATCATTAGTTTAATGAAAATTCATTGAATAAATGGTGAATTGCCCTGATGATATCATTGAAGAATTGTTCTAGCAAAGGAAGATGATATTATACTCATGTGAATTACACTAGAATATTTGCTTTGTTCAAGATATACAATCCTTCAAAATTGTACCTTTAGGTTGCTTTTTTAATTATTTATGTAAGTAGCACTAACACTGACAATGGGTCTATTACAATTGACAATGCAACTTATCCTTCCATATTTCCCTATATTAAGAAAAAACATATTATTTTAAAGTGGTCCAAAAGATTTTAAAAGTAAAGGCAGAACATTTAAATAATAACCAAAAGAGTTTACACAGAAAACAGCACTGATTGCTTTGAAATGTTAATTTTCACCAAATGTAGTCTAGTTAAATATCTTGTTTGATAGTCTGTTTTAATCAACTTCATCTATTTTGTTATGAGTATCACCAGCAGATTAAAAAGTAATAATAACAAGATTGAATCGCCAAAGGATATTACGTCAAATAAAAGTAACAAAGAAAATAGTATACAGTAACAAAGTAAAGGAGAAAGTGTGGTTGACATTTTGGAAAGAGTCTGGACTGGAGTCAAAAAAACTGGATTTCAGTTCTGGCTCTCTTCCCAAAAAAAGCAAACTTGCTTTAAATTTACATATCTTCTTTTTAAAATGATGATGTCTGTTTTTCTACTTGAAAGAGTTGTGACTGAAATAGGATTGCAGGTTCATTTGGTAAGAATTACTAAGAGGTTGGATTTGTTTCTCAAAGAAATGGGCTTTATTGTTGTAAAAGCAGACATACTCAAATAGCATTAGGGAACTGATTGGTAAAAGGAGGTAGCTTTTGAGGGATATTTATAGGAAAATGGTAATCTCCTGAAGGGGAGGGAAAGGGATTTACTCTTCAAGCATTGGTTGGGCACTCAATAAGACTTTGAAAACTAACAAAGTTCTGCAGGAGTGGGAGCAGAGGGGAAGGGGGGATAGATTTTTGAAACATTTAGCAAGACCCAAGCTTCCTGTAGCTGGTTGACTGGTCAGCTGTATCCTATTTACCACATCCCAAATCCACTGAACTTGGATGATTAGGCAACCATAACCTGTTTTTCTCTTCCCTGTAGTCAGTTGCCAACAGAGGGCCTATTCCACTGAGGAGATAATGCAAAGTGTTTTACAAATATATTGGATTACATAAATTCTTCTTTTATCTATGCACATTTCTCCTCCTTTTCTACTCCTGCATAGAAACTGGTAGATTTAGAAATGACAGGGATCTTAGTGGTCATCCAGCCTAGCTACTTCCTTTTACAGATGATGAAATTGGAACCAAAGAATTTTAAGTGATTTGCTCAACTTAAATGGCAAATTCAGAATATGAACCTAGCTCTTCTGATCGCAAATCCACCATTCTTTCCAATGTACCACCTTCCCAATTTACACATGAATAATGGAAGGGCAAAGAGGTAAAAGTTCAAAAAGCAGTTAATAGCATATCTCAGCTATACTTCTGTTTTTTCTGATACCTATCCTAGAATATTTGTAGCTACATTGAGCCACCTTTTACATCAGCCACAGTATTCTAGTATATACTGGAGTATTCTCAAACAAATTTCAGAAAGCAGATTGTTAAACTTCTACTTTGCACATTTATGTCTTGGAAATTGTCAAATGTTACCCATTAAAGGTTAATTTATCATTTTGCTAATTTTCTATTCTAAAAAACCTTTTAATAATGCAAATTAAGTTTAAAAGCAAGAATTGTGCACTTTTGGGGGAGATATCCCTGACTATACCAAAGTTATTTAATTTATTTTTTTTCCCTTATGGCTAAAGTCAACAATTTTGTATAATTTTAAACAATAGTGAAGATAATGGGCATCATTGTTTCATCCAGCTTCCCTGCATTACAAATAATGCTTGCTGTTGGTTTTTGATAGATGATGGTTAATATTTTAAGGAAAGCTCCATTTATCCTCATGCTCTCTAGTGTTTTTAATAGGAAGGGGTACTGTATTTTTGTTTAAAGCCTTTTCTGCATCTATTGAGTTTATCATAGGATTTCTGCTGATTTTATTATTGATGTGGTTGATTATGGTAATAGTTTTCCTAATATTGAACCAGCCATCCTTTCCTGATATACATCTGACTTGGTCATAGTGAATTATCATGCTGTCAAGTTTTTATAATCTTTTTGCTAATATTGTATTTAATTTTTTTGCATCAATATTCATTAGGAAGACTGGTCTGTATTTTTTTTTCTCTGTTTTGGCTCTTTCTGATTTAAATATCAGTACGATATTTATGTCACAGAAGGAATCTGACAGGTCTTGTTCTTTAGGTATTTTTCCAAATAGTTTACACAGTAATGGGATTCACTTTTGAATCAATTTAGCCTTGGGTTTTTTTTCTTAGGGAATTACTTAATGGCTTGTTCAATTTATTCTTCTTTCTTTTCTTTCTTTCTTTTTTTCTTTCTTTCTTTCTTTCTTTCTTTCTTTCTTTCTTTCTTTCTTTCTTTCTTTCTTTCTTTCTTTCTTTCTTCTTCTTCTTCTTCTTCTTCTTCCTCTTTTATTTGTTTTTTTTTCTAAAGTGGGATTATTTAAGTAATTTATTTTCTCTTCTATTGATCTTGGTAATTTATATTTTTGTAGTTATTCATCCATTTCTGTTATATTGTTGGATTTGCTGTCATAGAGTTTGGCAAAATAACTCCTAATAATTGCCTTAATTTCTTTTTCATTGATGGTAAATTCACCCTTTTCATTTTTGATAGTTGTGATTTGATTATTTTTCCTTTCCTTTTTCTAATCAAATTAACCAAAGGCTTACCTATTTTTTTTTATTAAAACCAACTTTTAGTTTTATTTATTAATTCAATATTTTTCTTAGTTTCAATTTTATTAATTTCTCCCTCAAGTTTCAGAGTTTCTTATTTGATATTCAATTGGGGGTTTTTATTTGTTCTTTTTTTTAGCTTTTTTGTTTGCATGCATAATTCATTGATTTCCTCTATCTAAATTTTATTCATATAGTTATCTAGAGATATAAAATTTCCTCTAAGAACTGCTTTGATTGCATTAGATAGGTTTCAAAATGTGGTTTCATTTTTGTCATTGCTTTGGATGAAATTGTGGATTGCTTCTCTGATTCATTCTTTGACCCACTCATTTTTAAAAATTAGATGATTTGATCATTATATACTTCAACAACAATACTATATTATGATCAATTCTGATGGAGGTAGCCCTCTTCAACAATGAAGATGAACCAAATCAGTTCCAATAGAACAATAATGAACTGAACCAGCTATACCCAGGGAAAGAACTCTGGGAGATGACTATGAATCACCTCATAGAATTCCCAATCCCTCTATTTTTGTCTGCTGGCATTTTAGATTTCCTTCACAGGCTAATTGTACCCTATTTCAAAGTGTAACTCTTTTTATACAGCAAATTAACTGTTTGGACATGTATACATATATTGTATTTAACTTATACTTTAACATATTTAGCATGTATTGGTCAAACTGCCATCTGGAGGAAAGAGTAGGGAGAAGAAGGGAAAAAATTGGAACAAAAGGATTTGCAACTGTCAATGCTGAAAAATTATCTATGTATATATCTTATAAATAAAAATCTATAATTAAAAATAAAAATCAAAAATTTAGATGATTTAATTTCTCATTGGTTTTTACTCTATATTTCCCTGCCCCTTTATTGAATATGATTTATATTGCATCATGGTCTGAAAAGGAAGCATTTACTATCTTTCCCTTTCTACATTTGATTGTGAGGTTATTTTTTATTTTTATTTATTTATTTTTTTTGGCACAAATACATGGGCAATTTTTGTGTAGGTATCAGGTAATGCCAAAAAAAAAAAGTGTATTACTTTCTATCCCTATTTAATTTCCTCCAGAGGTCTATTATATTTACATATTCTAGGGTACTAATGTATCATAATTTGAAAAGAATGCATTTAATATTTGTGCCTTTCTGCAATTGATTTTGAGGTTTTTATTGCCCTAAGATAAGAGCAATTTTTTGTTAGATTCCATATACCATCAAGAAAAAAGTGTATTCTTTTCTACCTTTATTCAATTTTCTCCAAAGGTCTGTCATACCTAATATTTCTAAAATTCTATTTACCTCCTTTACTTCTTTCTTGTTTATTTTGTGGTTTGATTTATCTAGTTCTGAGAGAGCAAGGTTGAGATGCCCCACTAGTATAGTTTTGCTGTCTAATTCTTCTTGAAGCTCTCTTAACTTTTTTAGAAATTTGGATGTTATACCATTTGGTGTACATATGTTTAGTATAGGTATTATTTTATTATCTATGGTAGCTTTTAATATAATGTAGTTTCCTTTTTATCTTTTAATTAAATCCATTTTTGTTTTGCTTGATCTGAGATAAAGATTGCTACCCCTACTTTTTCTTACTTCAGGTAAAGAATCATAGATTCTGCTCCAGCCTTTTACCATTACTCTGAATGTATCATTCTGCTTTAACTGTATTTCTTGTAAACAATATATTGTAGAACACTGACTTTTAATTCAGTCTGCTATCTACCTCTATTTTAAGGGAGAGTTCATTTCAATCACATTCACAGTTAAAATTACTAACTCTTGATTTCCTGCCATCTTTTTTTTCCCCCTCAGTTATACTTTTTTCCCCAGTGTTTTGCTTCTGAACAACTCCTCCTTCAAACAGTCCTATTTTTTTTTAACAGATCCTCCATTTTCTTTTCCCCTTTCTTCTCCTACTTCCTAATAGGGTAAGACTAACTTATTTGTGAAGCTAAATATGTCTGCTCTTCTTTCTTTGAGCTAAATCTGATGAGAGTAAGATTCACACAATGCTCATTGTCCTCTCTTCTTTCCTTCCATTATAATAGGTCTTTTATGCCTTTTCATATGATGTAATTTTTTCCCATTTTACATCCATCTTCCTCTTCTTCCAGTACAATCACTTTTCCTACCCTTTTTTTTATGTCATCAAAACAAAATCAAATTATGCCTGTACCCTTTTCTTATACTCTAGGTGGCATTTTAGTACAATATTGAATAATAGTGATGATAATGGTCATCCTTATTTCACCCTAAAATTTATTGGGAGGATTTCTAGTTTGCCCCCTTTACATTCAGTTCTTTGCTTGATGGTTTTACATAGATACTAGTTTGCATTTTAAGCGAAACTCCATTGATTTTTATGCTTTTTAGTGGTTTTTAGTAAGAATAAGTGTTTTGTTTTGGCAAAAGCTCTTTTAACATCTATTGAGATAATCATATGCTTTTGTTGTTTCTGTTATATATGGTCAATTATGCTGATAGTTTTTTCCTAGTATTGAACCAGCTCTGCATTCATGGCATAACTCCCAGCTGGTCATAATTAATGATCAATATAATACATTGCTATAATCTTGCTAATATGTGAATTTTTTCATCATTATTCATCAGGAAAATAAGTTTATTGTTTTCTTTCTCTGTTTTTGCTCTCCATAGTTTAGGTATCAGCATCATGTTTGTGTGAAAAAAAGGAATCTGGTAGAATTCTTTCTTTGACTATTTTTTCCAATAACCTTTTTAGTACTAGAATTAATTATTCTTAAATATTTGGTAAATTCTCTTGTAAAACTATCTGGTCCTTGTATAATAGCTTGATAACTTGTATAATGTCTTTTTCTAAGACGAGGTTATTTAAGTATATTATTTCCCCTTTTGCTATTCTGAAGATAGCTGGAACTCATTTTTCTTTGAATGCTCCATTGATGAGTTGGTTAGATAAACTTAAAAATGAGGTTGCTAAAATAATCCTTTAATCCAGGGCCATGATCATAGATATCATTGGCTAATTTAGATAGCTGTATCAGCACATCATCTCCTCTTCCATTTACCTCTGGCTGAAGGAGTTTAACTAATTGGCCTTCATAAAAAGGATAATATATATATATATAAAAGCCTGAATATTGAACTGCTTGTCAAATAGTATTAGAACTAAAGAATTGTTAAATGAACTATGAAGTATATATGGAAATGAAAAAAATAACATTGTTTTTACAAGTAGAAAGAATATTTAATAAGATTGTATATTAATTGATACTTCAAAGCATATATAGATGATATATATTACACTATATTATATTAATTACTGTGTGATCATATTATATTACTTGTCACATAATATATCATACTGTATTATATTTTATTGTATCTTATCATATCAATTTTCTTCCAGTAGATCCTTTGTCAAACAAATGCTACATTAATTTGATAAATTATTTTTATGATTTTAGCCATTATCCATTGGTGAAATATTCTAAATTTTTTTTATTTCAAGATTTTAAAGTTTCACCATTTTTGATATTTTCTTCACTAATGAAGAAAGTGATTCCTATGCAATTTAATAGAAAATATATAAGAAATTATAATGGCTAGAAAAATATAGGTCACTATCTAGTCAACCAATAGATGAACCTCTATGAATTTACCTAGACTGGTCAACAGACAATTGAGCACTATACTAGGGTCTTCACAAATAAATTTTTCATTGTTAATACTGACTGATAAAGGAGTTTACTGTGTTGATTCATAGAAGAAGAAGCTCAAATGGGTTTAAGATTATTCTGAGTATTAAGGCCTATTTTTCTGCTTCTGCAAAACTCTGAGATAAAATTTCAAGGTAAGGAAGTAAAATTTTAAGGATTTAAAGATAGAAGAAATGATAAAAAAAGAGTTTTTTATGAGATGATAGAAGTCACATCTAATACTTTATAGTATTTTAAAGTTTAGAAATCCCTTTTGCAAAAATATCTCACTTTATCTTCAAAATATTTCTGGGAGCTAGGTGACTAACTACATTTTATAACTGCAGAAATTAAGGCATCTCTATGCCTTAATGATTTATCCAGAGTCACCCAGCCAGTAAGTATCAAAGGCAGCTTTTGAATCCATATCTTTCTTACTGAAGTGCTTTATCCACTCCACCATCTAGCTGCCATCACATAGAAAGGACTGAAGAGACATCATAGGGAAAAGCAAGAAAAACCTCTGGGACCTTGAAAGCAATGGAATGTAATGGCTTGTAGTAGCTTCTGTTACAATCATCTCTTTAACTAATTACCTGCATGACTCTGGGCAAGGCTTTTATACCCTCTGCTTCTGTTATCTCATTCTTTAAATGATGGATTTAATCAAAATAATTTTTTACAGCTTGAAAATCCTATAATTATCAGAGGAATTCATTTTCCCCCATTCCCAGAGACAGGTAAGAAAATATGACTAATTTCACTGAGATTTAAAGAATGCTACAGTACTGACATGGAAGGAAGATGATGGTTCACCCTAAACTTCCATTTCTGTGTTTCATAGCCTTCTGAAAGTCTGCACCTTGATAGGGATTGAAAGAGAAGAGGGATCTCAGAAATGGTAAGGCAGAAGCTTTATCAAGTCTGTGTGTGGGTAGAATGGTGAAAGAGTCCTGGGAGATAGGCAAGCCATAACACAGTATGGCTTTATGTGAAGTCTATCTCCTGTTCCAATTTTCATCCTACACCCCCATCCTCCTTTCTTTCCAACCTGCTCCCCATCTTAATATGTGTTTCGGTTACTAGAATTCCTAGTTACAGTTTAGTAAGCAAAGCCATGTACAATATAGTATTGGGAAAAGTGAGTTATATACCCCACAGGGTAACTCTTGCTTTATTGTATCAGCCACTGAAAAATGTGTAATGGCTTGTGAGAAGAAAAATCAAAATTGTTCTATACTGGTTATGTTCTATAAAGAAGGCCAAAGCAACAGCTTTAGACACCTGAATTTTACTGGTATAGAAATGATCCATGTGACTTACCTATACTTACATCTTACTCACTTATTAGATTTTTAAGGTCAAAGTATATTTTTTGTATACTCCATAACATTCAGTAGAGTGTAAAGAACACAATAAAAGGTTATTGAGTAAATATCAAAGGGAAATGATCATTTCTGGCTCTTTGGACACAAGCAGCATTATGTTTTTTTTTTTTTTTTTGTTTTTTTTTGTTTTTTTTTTTTCATCTGAGATGCAGGCATAAGAATACGGTTTCCTTCAGTTGTTCTTAAGATTTGTCTTCAAAGGGGACATTTCAAGGCACTTGAATAGTCTTTAGAATAATTCTGTTGTCATTTGAATTTCTCCATCCACAAGCAATTTTCAGAATTGTTCATAGTTAGTATTTGTGAATTACTCTAGAATTCTGACTCATAAATACTCTTTCTGTGAAAAAAAATAATCTGAGGATTTTTGCCTATTTCATGTGTTCTTTTCAGGCTCCACTATATTTCTTTGAAATAGCAAGAAGACCTATAGCTAGATGGATATTTCCTTACCTTAGGAAAAGTTAAAAAAATAAAAATAAATTTTCAAGTTGAAAGAAGATGATAAAATTTCTGAAAATGCTGCCTTTAGATCTTATGAAAAGATACCAATGTATAAGACTTAAAATTTATCATTCTTATTTCAGGGGTTTATTTCTTGGTGTGACTAATATTAAACACACCAACATGCAGCACTTCTTTAGTCAATTAAATTAATTACATTTTAGGGCAAAGGGTTTTTTGGGGAGATGAAGTAATATTCATTTACATTTCTGATCCTCCAATGACTCAAGATACTTAAGGCAGATATTTATCTTACATTATCTAATGTGAGTTTCATTTTCCTGTACAATAAACCTAAAAAGGAAATAGAAATAACAGTGTAATGGGAATTTATTAATGAGCATTTTCTTTATAGACAAATCCAAATCAGCAGTATAAGGTAAGACATTAAGGCAACAGGAGATACTGCTCAATCCTAAAGTAATTTGTGTGCAAAGACTGATAGGATGAAGCAAAACAGCTAAAGAAAACAATGAATTTGCAACTGAGAAACTCTCTTGTTCTGCATATATATATATATATATATATATATATATATATATATATATATATATTGAGCTGGGATACTAGAATGATTGCTGTATTACATATTTTTTTTAATCTTAAAAGATATGAGTCCTTTTTAGAGGGTTTTTATTAAATGAAATCTTTATTTAAATACCTGAAGATTATATTATTTTACTTAATGTGAGTCCTCTTCCAGTAGTAAACATAACAATCTTCTCCAGGTATCAGTGATTGATGTTCATGAATTTTGGGGACACTTCACCCCATATCTGAAACCATTTCCAGATATACTAAATGATGAAACTTTTAGATTTTTGGTTGTATGGCCCTCAGATGATGGATATACAATCTATTACCAAACTCACACTCCAGTAAGAAAAGCATTTCCAAAAGTAATGTTATTACATAACATGGATGATATATTGGGATGTGTACCTGAGGAACAAATGTTAGAAGCATGTCTACAAAAGACCATAGAAACACTAAGGAACTACAAATTGCATATAGCTCCAGAAAAAATTCAAAGCCATACTCCTTTTTAATATTTAGGATATGAAGTATATCCTAAGGTGCTTGCAGTACTAAAGCATTTTTTGAGAACAGAGAAGTTGAATACCTTAAATGACTTTCAGAAAAATGATAGGAGATATTCAATGGATGTGGCCAGTGTTAGGCTTAACTACCTATCAATTGCAACCATTATATGACATTTTAAGGAGAGACAGTGCTTTAAACTCACCACACCAGCTTACAAAGAAGCTCAAGAGGCTTTGAGAGAGGTTGAACTGGCTTTATCCAATGTGGTTGAAAAATATACTCAAAAACTGTTGGAAATATCATTTTTGCTACAAAAGTGGCACCCACAGCAGTCCTTCATCAAAGAGACAGTGTAATAGAGTTAGTAAACCTCCCGGCACAACCAGACAAAGCCTTACTCCTTACCCGTGCTTGTGGCTAGAATTTTATTAAAAGCCATTAAGTGAAGAGTAAAATTATCAGGGACAAGACCTGACAAAATATACATCTTTTATACCAATGCACAAATTAATATATGATGTGAAATAATTACAGAGTGGCAGATTTTATTTGGCCACAGCTCCAAATTTTACACATGGGTCTCCATTAAAGATAACCAGACTATTACATAATTGGCGATGGATTCTTGAAGAATAAGTTTCTAAAGTTCCTCTTAAAGGACAACTATCTTTACAGATGCATCCAAACATAGTATTTGTGCTGTATACTCTCGTGACTTAACTGTAGAGTAGTCAAAACTCCTTTTCAGTCCACTCAGCAGAATGAATTGTATGCAATCATTCTAGCTCTTGCTTATTATCCAGGAGATGTAAATATAATATCTAGTTTGACTTATCACATAT
Organism: Dasyurus viverrinus; assembly: GCA_020854095.1. Classification (NCBI taxonomy): domain Eukaryota; kingdom Metazoa; phylum Chordata; class Mammalia; order Dasyuromorphia; family Dasyuridae; genus Dasyurus; species Dasyurus viverrinus. Next base: position 68,402,498 of record CM036997.1, on the reverse strand, counting down.
GTGTATAGTACACAGAATTGCAACAGTCTAAATAAAATTTGTAGCTTCTAATATTTAACTGTGGATGTGAATAGGATGAAGTCTCCCATAAAACAGAAATGGCTTGCTGACTGGGTTAAAAACCAGAATACTACTACATAGAGTATTCATACAAAGTAAAGATAAAAGACTGCAGGAGAATCTATTCTGCTTCAGCTTAAGTAGAAAAAAAAATAGGGGTGGTGATACTTATCTCAGATCAATCAAAAGCCAAAATAGATTAATTAAAAGCAACACAGAAGGAAACTATATCTTGCTAAAGGATACCACAAATAATGAAGTAATATCAATATTAAACATATATGCACCAAGTGGTATAGCATCCAAGTTCCTAGAGGAGAAATTAAGGGAGGTGAAAGAAGAAATAGACAACAAAATTATTCTAGTGAGATATCTCAATCTTGCTCTATCAGAACTAGATAAATTGAACCACAAAACAAATACAAAAAAGGAGGTAAATAGACATTTAGAAATGTTAGGCATGATAGACATTTTGGAAAAAGAAAGGAATGTAATTTTTCAGGGCAATACATGGAACCTACAAAATAATTGATAATGATAGGGCATAAAATCTCAAAATCAAATAGAAAAAGGCATAAATATTTAATGCATCTTTTTTTAGATCATGATACAAAAAAATTACATGAAATAAAGGGCCAGACTAAAATAGGCCAAAATTAATTATTAACTAAATAATCTGGGGCGGAGCCAAGATGGCGGAGAAGACACACTCGACTTTCTAAACTCTTCTCTTACCCTCTATCAATATTATATATCGGGCCTCAATAATATCCTTGACTGATACAATTCGCAAAGATAAGAAGTAGAACAACTCACCAGCCAAAGAAAACCTGCAGTCTCGCCAGAGAAGGTTGGTTCTGGGGCCCAGGGAGAGAGACCAGCACAGATAGGGAGAGAAATTAGGTTCTGAGGAGAGTCTCAAACCGGAAGTGAGAGCACAGATCTCAGCACAAGCCGCAGCCCCAACCCGCAGTACTGGGCTTTTCCCTGGGGCAGCTGCGATCCTGCCCGGCAGGAGGGCACAGCCCAGGCGACCCTTTAATCTGCCCAGGGTGGGGTTCGGCTTGGGGACATAGAGCTTGCACGGGCCGATTTGCTTCAGGAAGAGACGCGGGGGGAGGGGGGGGGGGGAGGGGGGAGAGTTCCCGGGCAGAGTTCGCTAAAATCAGCAGTCTGCCTTCAGCTGCTAATACTCACAGTCCCACAAGAGGCTCCGGCCTGGGGCGACGAAACTCTCTCCCCTAATTTCTAGCCTAAAAGCGATCTCGAATATATACGGCCCAAAGGGCCCCTTTCCAAAGCTCAGCCAGCTCTGAATCCACTTCCTGCTGGGGGAAGGGAAAACTCTCACTCAGAGCTCTCCCACACAATCAGAGCCGGTAATCCTTTTATCTCTCCCTGTTCTGCAGAGGAAGCTGGTAATCCCCTTGCCTAGGAGAAATACCCTTAAGGCTTTAAAACATGAATAAAAAGATGAAAAGAACTATAGACAGCTTCTATGCAGAAAAAGAGCAGGTCAACAAACCTGAAGAGACAGCAAACAGCAAAAATGCATCAGACTGTCCTCCTTTACATAATGCTCTCCTAGAAGAGACCATTAAAAGTCTCAAAAGAGAGTTAGAAGATAAATGGGGAAAGGAAAGGGAAACCTTACAAGAGAGCAACAACTTCCTGAGAAACGAATTGGAAAAGTTAAAAAATTATCAGGAAGCCCAGGGAAACAAAATTTGTGAACTGGAAAGAATAAAAAAATCTCAGGAAAGTAAGAAATGTGCACTAGAAAATAGGATTTGCGAATTGGAAAAGACAAAGAACTCACAAGAAAATAGGATTTGCGAATTGGAAAAGACAAAGAAGTCACAAGAAAATAAGATTTGCGAATTGGAAAAAGAAAACATTTCACTAAAAAAAAAAATTAGTGAAATAGAAAAAAATTCCACAGACCAAAACAATACATTTAAAACCTCAATTGGACAAATACAGAAAGAAGTAAAAAAAGCTAATGAAGAAATTAATTCTTTAAAAATTAGAACTGAACAATTAGAAACTAATGATTCATTGAGACAGCAAGAATCAGTCAAGCAAAACCAAAAAATTGACAAACTGGAAAAAACCATGAATTATCTACTTGCAAAAACGACAGACTAGGAAAATAGATCTAGGAGAGATAATCTGAGGATTATTGGTCTTTCTGAAAACTATGATGAAAAAAAGAGGCTAGATACTATTTTACAAGAAATCATCAAAGAGAACTGCCCAGATGTAATAGAATCAGAAGGTAAAATAGGTATTGAAAGAATTCATCGAACACCTTCTGAAAGAAACCCTAAAATAAAAACCCCAAGGAATATTGTGGCCAAATTCCAGAACTATCAGATTAAAGAAAAAATTTTACAAGCAGCCAAAAAAAAAACATTTAAATACCGAGGTGCCACAATAAGGATTACCCAAGATCTGGCTGCCTCCACATTGAAGGAAAGAAGGGCCTGGAATATGATATTCCGAAAGGCACAAGAACTTGGGATGCAGCCAAGAATAAACTACCCAGCTAAGCTGAGCATTTTCTACCAGGGAAGAAGATGGACATTTAATGAAACAAATGAATTCCATTTGTTTCTGAAGAAAAAACCAGAACTAAACAAAAAATTTGATCTCCAACCATAGAACTCAAGAGATGCAGAAAAGGTAAAAATAACTCTTGAAAATTGTATTTCTGTTGTGGATATACAAAAAATATACATGTATAATTTGATTGTACTGATATATCATAAAAAGGGGAAGTAGATATGGAAAAGGGATGATGGCAGAATAAGATGGGAAGGAGGGATAAAAAGAGGGAAACCACATCCCACAAAGAGGCAAAGGAAACTTATCACATCTGAGGGAATTTAGAGAGGGGGAGGAATATTGTGTGAATCTTACTCTCATCAGATTTGGCCCAAAGAAGAAATAATTGACATTTGTTTTAGAGAAAATTCTCTCTCACCTCATTGAAAACGGGGGAGAGGAAAAGGGAAAAGAAAAAGAGTAATAAGGGAAGGAAGGGGAAAAGACTCAAAGAGGGGGAGGGAGGGATTATAAAAGGGGTAAGCATCGTAATACAAGAAGGGTATATAAGTTTAAAAGGGGGTAAGAGGGTTGGGGGAGGCAAGAATAAGTAAAACATAATCTGGGGTTATTAGGATGGCAGGAAATACAGATTTAGTAATTCTAACTGTAAATGTGAATGGGATGAACTCCCCTATAAAAAGGAGGCAGATAGCAGACTGGATCAAAAATCAGAACCCTACAATATGTTGTTTACAAGAAACACATTTAAAGCAGGGAGATACATATAGAGTAAAGGTAAAAGGCTGGAACAAAATCTATTATGCTTCAGGTGAAGTCAAAAAAGGAGGGGTAGCCATCCTTATCTCAGATCAAGCAAAAGCAAAAATTGATCTAATTAAAAGAGATAAGGAAGGCAATTACATCCTGCTAAAGGGTAGCATAAACAACGAAGCAATTTCAATATTAAACATATATGCACCAAGTGGTAGGGCATCCAACTTCCTAAAGGAGAAGTTAAGAGAGTTGCAAGAAGAAATAGACAACAAAACTGTAATAGTGGGAGATCTCAACCTTGCACTCTCAGAATTAGACAAATCAAATCACAAAAAAAAACAAGAAAGAAATTAAAGAAGTAAAGAGAATATTAGAAAAATTAGGTATGTTAGATCTTTGGAGAAAATTGAATGGAGATAGAAAGGAATATACTTTCTTCTCAGCAGTTCATGGAACCTATTCAAAAATTGACCATATATTAGGACATAAAGACCTCAAAATTAAATGCAAGAAAGCAGAAATAGTAAATGCTTTCTTTTCAGATCATGATGCAATAAAACTACATTCAACAAAAAGTTAGGGGGAAATAGACCAAAAAGTAATTGGAAAATAAACAATCTCATCTTAAAGAATGATTGGGTGAAGCAGCAAATTATAGATACAATTAATAATTTCACCCAAGATAATGACAATGATGAGACGTCATACCAAAATTTATGGGATGCAGCCAAAGCAGTGATAAGAGGGAATTTTATATCTTTAGAAGCTTCCTTAAATAAAGCAGAGAAAGAAAAGATTAATGAATTGGGGTTGCAACTAAAAAAACTAAAAAAAGACCAAATTAAAAACCCCCAATCTAATACTAAATTGGAAATTCTAAAATTAAAAGGAGAAATTAAAAATATTGAAAGTAAAAAAACTATTGAACTAATTAATAAAACTAAGAGTTGGTTCTATGAAAAAGCCAATAAAATAGATAAGCCTTTGGTAAATCTGATTAGAAAAAGGAGGGAGGAAAATGAAATTAGTAGTCTTATAAATGAAAAGGGAGAACTTTCCACCAATGAAGAAGAAATCAGAGAAATAATAAGGAGTTATTTTGCTCAACTTTATGCCAATAAATTTGATAACCTAAGTGAAATTTATGACTACCTACAAAAATATAGACTTCCCAAACTAATAGAGGAGGAAGTAAATTGCTTGAATAGTCCCATTTCAGAAAAAGAAATAGAACAGGCAATTAAAGAACTCCCTAAGAAAAAATCCCCAGGACCAGATGGATTTACATGTGAATTTTACCAAACATTTAAAGAACAATTGGCCCCAATGCTATATAAATTATTTGATAAAATAGGGAATGAAGGAGTCCTACCAAATTCCTTCTATGACACAGACATGGTACTGATACCTAAACCAGGTAGGTTAAAATCAGAGAAAGAAAATTATAGACCCATCTCCCTAATGAATATTGATGCTAAAATCTTAAATAAGATATTAGCAAAAAGACTACAGAAAATCATCACCAGGATAATACACTATGATCAAGTAGGATTTATACCAGGAATGCAGGGCTGGTTCAATATTAGGAAAACTATCAATATAATTGGCCATATTAACAACCAAATTAACAAAAACCACATGATTATCTCAATAGATGCAGAAATGGCATTTGACAAAATCCAACATTCCTTCCTATTAAAAACACTTGAGAGTATAGGAATAAATGGACTTTTCCTTAAAATAATCAGCAGCATCTATTTAAAACCATCAGTAAGCATCATATGTAATGGAGACAAACTGCAACCATTCCCAATAAGATCTGGAGTAAAACAAGGTTGCCCACTATCACCGTTACTATTTAATATTGTATTAGAAACGCTAGCTGTGGCAATAAGAGCTGAGAAAGAGATTAAAGAAATAAGAATAGGTAATGAGGAAACCAAACTATCACTCTTTGCCGATGACATGATGGTATATTTAGAGAACCCCAGAGATTCTACTAAAAAGTTATTAGAAACAATTCACAACTTTAGCAAAGTTGCTGGTTATAAAATAAACCCACATAAGTCATCAGCATTCTTATATATCACTAACAAAATCCAACAGTCAGAGTTACAAAGAGAAATTCCATTTAAAGTAACTACTGATAATATAAAATATTTAGGAATCTATCTGCCAAGGGAAAATCAGAAACTTTATGAGCAAAATTACAGACCACTTTTCACACAAATTAAGTCTGAGCTAACCATTTGGAAAAATATTAAATGCTCTTGGATAGGGCGAGCAAACATAATAAAGATGACAATATTACCTGAACTAATTTATTTATTTAGTTCTAGACCAATCAGACTCCCAAAAAACTATTTTAATGACCTAGAAAAAATAACAACAAAATTCATATGGAAAAACAAAAGGTCAAGAATTTCAAGGGAATTAATGAAAAAAAAAATCAAATGAAGGTGGCTTAGCTGTACCAGATCTAAAACTATATTATAGAGCAGCAGTTACCAAAACCATTTGGTATTGGCTAAGGAATAGATTAGTTGATCAGTGGAATAGGTTAGGTTCAAGGGATAAAACAGTCAATAAATATAGCAACATAGTCTTTGACAAACCCAAAGACTCCAGCTTCTGGAATAAGAACTCACTGTTTGATAAAAATTGCTGGGAAAATTGGAAACTAATATGGCAGAAACTAGGCATTGACCCACACTTAACACCGTACACCAAGATAAGGTCAAAATGGGTGCATGACCTAGGCATAAAGAATGAAATTATTAATAAATTAGAGCAACACAGGATAGTTTACCTCTCAGACCTGTGGAAGGGGAAGGACTTTATGACCAAAGCAGAACTAGAGATCATTACTGATCACAAAATAGAAAATTTCGATTATACCAAACTGAAAAGTTTTTGTACAAACAAAAGTAATGCAGACAAGATTAGAAGGGAAACAATAACTTGGGAAAATATTTTTACAGTCAAAGGTACTGATAAAGGCCTCATTTCCAAAATATATAGAGAATTAACCCTAATTTATAAAAAATCAAGCCATTCTCCAATTGAAAAATGGTCAAAGGATATGAACAGACAATTCTCAGATGAAGAAATTGAAACTATTTCTAGTCATGTGAAAAGATGCTCCAAGTCACTATTAATCAGAGAAATGCAAATTAAGACAACTCTAAGATACCACTACACACCTGTCAGATTGGCTAAGATGACAGGAAAAAATAATAATGATTGTTGGAGGGGATGCAGGAAAACTGGGACATTGATGCATTGTTGGTGGAGTTGTGAACGAATCCAACCATTTTGGAGAATAGTTTGGAATTACGCTCAAAAAGTTATTAAACTGTGCATACCCTTTGATCCAGCAGTGTTACTACTGGGCATATATCCCAAAGAGATTATTAAGCAGGGGAAGGGACCTGTATGTGCACGAATGTTTGTGGCAGCCCTTTTTGTAGTGGCTAGAAACTGGAAACTGAATGGATGTCCATCAGTTGGAGAATGGCTGAATAAATTGTGGTATATGAATACTATGGAATATTACTGTTCTGTAAGAAATGACCAACAGGAGGATTTCAGAAAGGCCTGGAGAGACTTACATGAACTGATGCTGAGTGAAATGAGCAGGACCAGGAGAACATTATATACTTCAACAACAATACTATATGATGACCAGTTCTGATGGACCAGGCCATCCTCAGCAACGAGATCAACCAATTCATTTCCAATGGAGCAGTAATGAACTGAACCAGCTACGCCCAGAGAAAGAACTTTGGGAGATGACTAAAAACCATTACATTAAATTCCCAATCTCTATATTTATGCCCACCGACATATTTGATTTCCTCCACAAGCTAATTGCACAATATTTCAGAGTCTGATTCTTTTTATACAGCAAAATAATGTTTTGGTCATGAATACTTATTGTGTACCTAATTTATATTTTAATATATTTAACATCTACTGGTCATCCTGCCATCTAAGGGAAGGGGTGGGGAGCGGGAGGTGAAAAATTGGAACAAGAGATTTGGCAATTGTTAATGCTGTAAAGTTATCCATGCATATAATCTGTAAATAAAAGGCTATTAAAAAAAAGATTATAAAATAAAAAAATAAAATAAAATAAAAAAAAATAAATTACTTGGGAAAAAAAAATAAACTAAATAATCTAATCCTAAAGAAAGTGTAGTTGAAATAATAAATCACAGACACAAATAACAATTTTATCTAAGAAAATGACAATAAGGAGGCATCATAGAAAAATTTATGGAATGCAGCCAAACCATAAAATAGAGAAAGAGAAGAGGAAAGAATGGGGCATTCAACTAAAAAACCTACAAAAAGAACAAATTTTAAAATCCCAATTAAATACTAAATTTGGAATTCTGAAAACAAAAGCGGGGATTAATAGAATTGAAAGTAACAAAATTATTGAATTAATAATCAAAATTAGGAGTTTTGCAACAAAAGATGTCTCAGGGATTTCTGCTTCATACCAAAGCAAAAGTTCTTTTGTCACTTTATGACAACATGATGAGAAGTAGCCAGTGAGGTCTCCATCCTCTAATGGTCCAAATGATGTTATTTCCATGTCATGGTCTAAAATTATCTTTAGAATATCTTTCTCTGAGAAGTTATGTGATTTCCCCAATGTCACATAAGTAGAAACTAGCAATGTCAAGAATTGAACTGACTTCAAAACTAGTAATGTAACCATAAGAATGATAACTTTGTTATTGAGTTTGATTGTTCTCATAGATGAAATGTAAAATGTGAACATTTTCAAAAGATATGCAATAAAATACATCCATTATCTTTTTTTCTTCTTATAATCTCTTGATGGAGCAAAAATGGACTAGAAATGCAAAATGCTATCTGAATTTTCATATATGCCCAATATGTTTATTTGTTTTCCTTTTAAAGAAGGCCTTCTATTTGAAGTGAGGAGTTGTAGCTTAGTGTTTCATTTAAATGTGAAAAATAAAAGAAAATGCTGAAAAGGACAAAAGGAAGTTATTACCTTGGTATAGGTGAATGTTTAGATATATAAATGGATTTTGAATGCATATCAAAATATACTTTAAAAACAACAATAACAAATGGATTTTTTTTGCTTTTTTTTCACAACATGAATAATATGTTTGTTTTGTTTTTTTGCATGGCTGCACATATATAACATATCAATTATTTGCCTTCTCATTTGATGAAGAGGAAATGGAAGAAAGTAGAGAATGTATAATTCAAAACTTTTAAATATGATCATTGCTTTTTACCAAGGAAAGACGTTTGCTGCCAGCATTTCCTGTTCCTAGAATGAAATTACACAATAAGCATAACAGGATGTGCCTTCTTTTGAAAATTAGGGTCAGTGAACATTGGCTGTATTTATTTCATTCCATCATAATGGGAAAGAAAGTAATTAACTTCATTTACATTCATAGAAATTTCAGACCACAAGTTGTGGGAAATATTTAATACACAAGAAATATGGATTATCACGACACCTTTGAGAATAGGTATATAGAAAGGAGAACAAGAGAGTACTTAGTCAGAGTTTTAGAGTTAGATAATTATGTTCATTGGTTAGATGCAGTACTTTTGGAAATGGAAGGCAAAGCCCAAAGGACAGTGCTGTATTTACAGAATTGGGTAACATTTCTATGTATGTTTGTATATCTTATTCTAGGATGGTTGTACTTGTGACTATAGGGAATATTCTGAGGTCTGTTTTTTACCAGATTGGTAATTGGAAAAAAAGTAGTGGAGTGCCATTTTATTTTTTAGTTATGGTGGTCACAATTTCATTGGTACTTTCTTAAAGGCAGATATATTTGAGTAGTAAGGTAGATAATCACACTTCTCTGAATACCTGAAATAAGTACTTTATTATGTTCTGTCCACAATCTAGAGCAACATATCACAAATTACACTGTAAAAATAACAATGTTTAAAATAACAAAAACTATATTTTACTTTTGAGAACTCTATATGGAACTTGTCACAGAAAAATTTATAATATCAAAAAATCCTTATCACTGTAAATCATAGCAAAAAATGAGTATGCTCTCTTCTTACTAATTTACTTATGTGTTTTTTTCATATATAATTTTTGCCACTAAGAAAGAACTAACTTACAAATATCATGATTAAACCTCAAGCATATTTCAGTTGATATGCTATATATCCTTGAGCAACCTATTTTCTAATGATTGATGTAATTTCTTCTTCCCTGGTGGTGATTTTACACTTTTTATTTTTGATACTGGATATTTCGTTTTCTTCTTTTTGTAAATCATTTTAACTAACGGTGAATCTACCTTACTTTTCTCCCATGAACATGCTCCTAAATTTATTTATTCTATTAAATGTACCTTATTCCCATAGCCATTGTCTATATGCATTCCTTTCAATTGTATTATTAGTGATATCATTATTAAGGATAGAGGTATCATGCATATATATAAACAATTTGATTCAATTAAATCCCTTATGTGCCCTTTTCCCCACTTTGCCTGTTTATGCTTCTCTTGGGTCTTGATATTAGAGGTCATTTTTTTATTTTGTTCTATTCTTCTCTTTACAAAAGCTTGAAAGCCTTCTATTTCATTGAATAATCATTTTCCCATGCAGTATTATTATTATTATTATAACTTTTTTATTTATAAGATATATGCATAGGTTATTTTTCAACATTGACAGTTGTAAAACCTTTTGTTCCAACTTTTTCTCTTCTTCCCCCCACCTCTTTCCCCAGATGGTAGGGTGACCAATATATGCTAAATATGTTAAAGTATAAGTTAAATACAATATGTGTACATGTGTCCAAACAATTATTTTGCTGTACAAAACCAGTTGGACTTTGAAATAGTGTACAATTAGCCTGTGAAGGAAATAAAAAATTCAGGTGGATAAAAATAGAGGAATTGGGAATATTATCTAGTGGTTCATAGTCATCTGCCAGAGTTCTTTCCCTGGGTGTAGTTGGTTCAGTTCATTACTGTTCTATTGGAACTGATTTGATTCATCTCATTGTTGAAGATGGTCATGTCCATCAGAATTGATTATAATATAGTATTGTTGTTCAAGTATATAATGACCTCCTTGTCCTACTCATTGCACTCAGCATCAGATCATGTAAGTCCCTCCAGGTCTTTCTGAAATCATTCTGATGGTCATTTCTTACTGAACAATAATATTCCATAATATTCATATTCGATAATTTATTCAGCCATTCTCCAAGTGAGGGGCATCTACTCAGTTTCCAGATTCTGGCCATAACAAAGAGGGCTGCCACAAACATTCGTGCACATACAGGTCCCTTTCCCTTCTTTAAAATCTCTTTGGGATATAAGCCCAGTAGTAACACTGTTAGATCAAAAGGTATGCACAGTTTGATAGCTTTTTGAGCATAGTTCCAGATTGCTCTCCAGAATGGCTGTATGTATTTACAATTCCACCAACAATGTATCAGTGTCCCTGTTTTCCCACATCCCCTCCAACATTCTGCATTATTTTTCCCTGTCATTTTATCCAGTCTGACAGGTGTGTAGGGGTATCTAAGAGTTGTCTTAAATTGCATTTCTCTGATTAATAATGACTTGGAGCATTTTTCATGTGGCTAGAAATAGTTTCAATTTCTTTGTCTGATAATCGTCTGTTCATATCCTTTGGCTTGATTCTTATAAATTAGAGTCAATTAGAGTCAATTCTCCATACATTTTGGAAATGAGGTCTTTATCAGAACCTTTAACTGTAAAAATGTTTTCCCACTTTATTGCTTCCCTTCTAACTGAAGTATTATTTTTAATTTCATTGGGTAGATGAACCTTGGTTATATTTCTTGATTTCTTCTAGAGCCTTCTAGAGCATCATGTTCCATGAACTTTAATCCATTAGTGTTTCAGCTGCCACATCCAGTCTAAATCTGATCCTGATTATCTAAAATTTAAATTATTTCTTCCTGGATACTTTTTCCTTATAATAGTTCTGAAATTTGAATATTATGCTTTTTGAAGTCTTTTTCCTGAGATTATTGGTGTTTTCTTTCAATTTGTATTTTGTCTTCTACTTTCAGAATATTGGGGCAGTTTTTCTTGATAACTTCTTGGAAAATATTGTTTAGATCCTCCTTTTGAATATAGATATAATATGCCGGGGAGTTTTTATTTGGGGATATTTTCAGGATCTGATTGGTAAATTCTTTCAATTGTATTTTATCTTCTGGTTCTAGAATATCAGGGCAATTTTCCTTGAAAATTTTCCAGGTCATTGTCAGATTAGCTAGAATGACAGGGAAAGATAATGCGGAATGTTGGAAGGGATGTGGGAAAACAGGAACACAGATACATTGTTGGTGGAATTGTGAATACATCCAGCCATTTTGGAGAGCAATTTGGAACTATGCTCAAAAAGTTATCAAACTGTGCATACCCAGTGTTGCTGTTGCTACTGCGCTTATATCCCCAAGAGATCTTAAAGAAGGGAAAGGGACCTGGATGTGCAAGAATGTTTGGCAGCCCTCTTTGTAATGGCCAGAAACTGGAAACTGAGTAGATGCCCCTTACTTGTAGAATGGCTGAATAAATTGTGGTATATGAATATTGTGGAATATTATCGTTCATTAAGAAATGACCAACAGGATGATTTCAGAAAAGCCTGGAGAGACTTGCATGAACTGATCCTGAATGAAATGAGCAGGACCAGGAGATCATTATATACTTCAGCAACAATACTATATGATGATCAATTCTGATGGACCTGGCCTTCTTCAGCAATGAGATGAAACAAATCAGTTCCAATGGAGCAGTAATGAACTGAACCAGCTACACCCAGCGAAAGTACTCTGGGAGATGACTAAGAACCATTGCATAGAATGCCCAATCCCTATATTTTTGTCCACCTGCATTTTTTGATTTCCTTCACAGGCTAATTGTACACTATTTCAGAGTCTGATCTTTTTTGTACAGCAAAATAACAGTTTGGACATGTTTACTTATTTTGTATTTAATTTGTACTTTAACATATTTAACATGTATTAGTCATCCTTCGGGGAGGGTGTGGGGTGAAGGAGGGGAAAAATTGCAACAAAAGGTTTGGCAATTGGCAATGCTGTAAAATTACCAATGCAAATAACTTCTAAATAAAAAGCTATTAATAAAAACAAGAAAATTTTCCAGGTTAGTTTTTTTTCCAATAAGATATTTCACATTGTCTTTTTTCATTTTTTCTTTTATTTTTTCTTGATTTACCATGAAGTTATTAACTTCCATTTGCTCAATTCCAATGTTTAAGAAATTATTTCTTCATTGAGCTTTTGAATCTCTTTATCTATTTGTCCAATTCTACTGTTAAAGAGGTTTTTTTTCCACAGTGCTATCAAGGACCTTTGTAATCTCCTGATCATTGGTTCAACCTTCTTACCATCCATGGGCTAACCTCTCTGAAAGTCGCCACTGCTTTGCTGATTTGATAGGTCCCATGGTTTGTTCCTGGTTTGGTGGGAAGGAGCTTTGCTGGAGCTTCATTATCACTCAGGTACAACAAAAGCTTCCTTCTGATCTTTTAAGTTATCTTTGTTGTCTGAGGGCTGAAAACTGAAAACTGCAAAGATTCCCTCCCTTTTTTGTATGTAAGTTGTTTTGTCCAATGAGATAGCTTTCATTTTTTTTGATTATTTCATTCTTTTCATTTTTTTTGTTTCTTCATGTGTCATGTTATCATGTTTCATTAAAAAAATAATTTTGGTCACTGGGATTTTGTACTTTCCCCCCCGCCATGAAGCCAATTCTGTTTTATAAAAAGCTCTTTTCTTCAATGAATTTCTGTATATCATTTACCATTTGGCCTATTTTATTTTGGAAGGTATGATCTTCAGTAATTTTTGTCCTTTTTCTAAGCTTTTGATTCCTTTTTCATGATTTATTTATTGCATCACTCTCATTTTTCTTCCTACTTTTCTTAATTTATTTTAAAATTATTTTTAATCTTTTGTAGAATTTTGTATTTGTTTTTGACCCTGTGACATATTCATATATTTCTTTGAGACTTTGGATATAGCAATTTTTACTTCGTTGCATTATTTTGTTTGTATTATAATCTTTCTTGTCACCATAATGACTTTTTATAGTTACATTCTTTGTTGTTTGTTCATTCTATAGCCTATGTTTTTTGCTTTTTAACTCTGTTTTAAAGTTGGGCTCTGCTCCCAAAGTGGAGGTTGCACTATCCCAAGATTTAGGCCCCTCTTGCTGCTGCTCTAAGAACTAGTTCTGGGGATCTAGGTAGCAGTAAATAGCAAACAGGAATTAACTCATTTAGTACTTTTAGATTTACAAAATACTTAAAATATCTTATGTACTTTAATAATCACAACAACCTGTTGCAATGAAAATTGGTTATTAGTATCAAGATGAAATGGCTGAAATTAAGCTTAAGTTATTTGCCCAAGGGGATACAACTTATAAATTTCAGGACTCAAATCTTCCAGGATCCACAGCTTCTATAGTATTTTTCAAAATGAGATGAAGAAAAAGGTCATGAAAGTTGAGAAACTTAATAAGATGGGAAGGCAGAGTCTTTAAGAACACAATCATCTATATTTTGATATCCCCACATAGGGGGATTGATGAAGGAGTGGAGAGTAATACTGTTAACTATTCTGGTTTCCTCTTTATTATTGTGATCAGTAAGAAAATCATTCTTTGAGGGTGCTCATCTTTATCTTAATTTTTTCAAGTCCTTAATTCACTCCAAAGATTCTTCACAAATTCTACTTAGTTCTTGTTTCTGGTAACTGAATATTCTGAGGGATCAGTGTTCCTATATATCTAGCTCCCTGAGGCTCAAGATATCTTGTGTTCCATTGCAACAGACATTAAGCAGAGAAACTACATTGCCCCTAATATATTCTTATTTTAATGTTTACTTTTTTGCAAACAATTTCAACTAACTTTCAATTTCCTCATCTATAAAATGGGCATATCATTTACATTATTTACTTTCTATGTATTTTTTTTTTATTTTGGTAAAGGAAAAAAGATTTTTAAACATTAAAGCCCTGAGTAAAACATGTCACATACTTTATTTTAATGAACCCCAATTTCTTCATCTGTGAAATGAGAAGTCTGAATCTGTCAATTGTTTTATAATTCTAAGAATCAATTTCCAATTATTCATGAAAATGGGGGAAAGAGAGAATGCAAGTAATTGAAGTTCATAGATAATTGTAGAATTTCATTGCTTTCAGAAGCTGATTAGCTATATGCCTTCCCCCACCAACTTTTGAAATTTGTTAAGGACAAATGATAGAAACTTTTGCTCCTGTCCCTGGCACTATCTCAATTTAAAAAGCTGACAGTAATGAAAGGGACATAAGTTAGATAACTGGATTTACAAAGCAGGAAGAACAGGAAACCTAGATCATCCGGAAGGTCTCTAGTAACCTTTGAATAATTACTGTGCTACTTGAAATTATCTGTTCTCTCTAATGTATCAAATGCACATTGTTAAAAAATAAATAAATAAATAAAGGAAGCAGAAGCTGACACAAGACTGCAAAAGTCTCTTTTAAAAACTACTAAAGCAAGTAGGAATTTATTTTATTGGCTTAAAAAGAATCACAGATATATAGATCACTAAAGCCAGTAACGACCTTAGATGATGTTTACTTGTTTATATGACCACAGAATGAACAGCTGTGCATTGAGCAACTTGGAATATAAGAAATCTAATTTGATAAGCAATCATAAATGTGCCATTCCATTTTAGGATTGCAAGGGATCTTAGAAGAAGTAAACTTCTTGAAGACATTGGCCATTAGGCCACTTTTTATTTTTGTGTCTCATCATTTAGCAGAATGTGTTGAATATAGCAGGTGCATATACAGAGGATGAAATATATTAAGAGATGAAAAAAGCCTAAAGTTTAACTAATTCAACTCTGACATTTAGCAGGTGACAAAACCAAAGCAAAATTAGAGGAAATGATTTTTTTTTAAAAAAGATCATTATTTTTTTCCCAGTTATATGTAAAACAATATTTTACATTAGTTTTCATAAGTTTGAACTCTACATTCTCTCCCTTATTCTTTCCTCTCCTCCCCACTAACAAGGAACATATGAAGTTATGCAAAACATTTCTATAAATGTCATATTGTGAAAGAAAATGTAGACCTACCCTCAAGAGGTCTCCCTTCAAAAAGAAACCCTCAAGAAAAATAAAATAAAAAAATATGTTTCAATTTATATTCAGACACGATTAGTTCTTTTTCTGGCTATGGACAGCATTTTTTATCATACATCTTTCAGAGTAGTCTTGGATCAGTGTACTGCTGAGTATAACAAAAGAATTCATGGGTGATCATCCCACAACATTGCTATTGCCTTGTTTAAAATATATTTCACTTTATTGAACTCATGACAGAATACCCAGATTTTTCTGCTCATCATTTCTTATAAAACAATAGTATTTCATCATTATTACATAACCAACTTAATCATCCAGTTTTTAATTGATAGACATTACCTCAATTTTCAATTCTTTGTCTTGAAAAAAGAACCGTTTTAAATATTTTTGTACATAGGCATCATTTTCCTTTAAAATTTTTTTTGGTTTCATGCCTAGTAGTATTATTATTAGGTCAAAAATATGTATGATTATATATCCTTTGGGACATAGTTCATATATTTTGATCATTTATTAATTTGGACTTGGATTTTTTGTAATTTTGATTCAATTCCCTATACATTTTAAAAATGAGTCCTTCACCAAAGAAACTTGTTTCAACATTGTTTTCACAATTACTATTACTGATTGTATCCCCCCATTTAGTCTATTTTTAATCTTTTGGATTTTTTTTTTTATTTAATAGCCTTTTATTTACAGGTTATATGGATGGGTAACTTTACAGCATTAACAATTGCCAAACCTCTTGTTCCGATTTTTCACCTCTTACCCCCCACCCCCTCCCCCAGATGGCAGGATGACCAATAGATGTTAAGTACATTAAAATATAAATTAGATACACAATAAGTATACATGACCAAAACGTTATTTTGCTGTACAAAAAGAATAAGACTCTGAAATATTGTAAAATTAGCTTGTGAAGGAAATAAAAAATGCATGTGGGCATAAATATAGGGATTGGGAATTCAATGTAATGGTTTTTAGTCATCTCCCAGAGTTCTTTCTCTGGGCATAGCTGGTTCAGTTCATTACTGCTCCATTGGAAATGATTTGGTTGATCTCGTTGCTGAGGAAGGCCAGGTCCATCAGAATTGGTCATCATATAATATTGTTGTTGAAGTATATAATGTTTTCCTGGTCCTGCTCATTTCACTCAGCATCAGTTCGTGTAAGTCTCTCCAGGCCTTTCTGAAATCATCCTGTTGGCCATTTCTTACAGAACAGTAATATTCCATAATATTCATATACCACAATTTATTCAGCCATTCTCCAACTGATGGACATCCATTCAGTTTCCAGTTTCTAGCCACTACAAAAAGGGCTGCCACAAACATTCGTGCACATACAGGTCCCTTTCCCTGCTTTATAATCTCTTTGGGATATAAGCTCAGTAGTAACACTGCTGGATCAAAGGGTATGCACATTTTGATAACTTTTTGAGCATAGTTCCAAACTACTCTCCAAAATGGTTGGATTCGTTCACAACTCTACCAAAAATGCATCAATGTGCCAGTTTTCCCACATCCCCTCCAACAATCATTATTATTTTTTCCTGTCATTTTAGCCAATCTGGCAGGTGTGTAGTAGTATCTTAGAGATGTCTTAATTTGCATTTCTCTGATTAATAATGACTTATAGCATCTTTTCATATGACTAGAAATAGTTTCAATTTCTTCATCTGAGAATTGTCTGTTCATATCCTTTGACCAAAATTCAATTGGAGAATGGCTTGATTTTTTATAAATTAGAGTTAATTCTCTATATATTTTGGAAATGAGGCCTTTATCAGAACCTTTGACTGTAAAAATATTTTCCAGGTTATTGCTTCCCTTCTAATCTTGTCTGCATTAGTTTTGTTTGTACAAAAACTTTTCAGTTTGGTATAATAGAAATTTTCTATTTTGTGATCAGTAATGATCTCTAGTTCTGCTTTGGTCATAAAGTCCTTCCCCTTCCACAGGTCTGAGAGGTAAACTATCCTGTGTTCCTCTAATTTATTAATAATTTCATTCTTTATGCCTAGGTCATGAACCCATTTTGACCTTATCTTGGTGTACGGTGTTAAGTGTGGATCAATGCCTAGTTTCTGCCATATTAGTTTCCAATTTTCCCAGCAATTTTTATCAAACAGTAAGTTCTTATCCCAAAAGCTGGGGTCTTTGGGTTTGTCAAAGACTAAGTTGCTATATTTGTTGACTGTTTTATCCCTTGAACCTAATCTATTCCACTGATCAATTAATCTATTCCTTAGCCATAACCAAATAGTTTTGGTAACTGCTGCTCTATAATATAATTTTAGATCTGGTGCAGCTAAGCCACCTTCATTTGATTTTTTTTTTTCATTAATTCCCTTGAAATTCTTGACATTTTGTTTTTCCATATGAATTTTGTTGTTGTTTTTTCTAGGTCATTAAAATAGTTTTTTGGGAGTCTGATTGGTATAGCGCTAAATAAATAGATTAGTTTAAGTACTATTGTCATCTTTGTTATATTTGCTCACCCTATCCAAGAGCATTTAATATTTTTCCAATTGGTTAGATCATACTTAATTTGTGTGAAAAGTGGTCTGTAATTTTGCTCATAAAGTTTCTGATTTTCCCTTGGCAGATAGATTCCTAAATATTTTATATTATCAGTAGTTACTTTTAATGGAATTTCTCTTTGTAACTCTGACTGTTGGAGTTTGTTAGTGATATATAAGAATGCTGATGACTTATGTGGGTTTATTTTAGAACCAGCAACTTTGCTAAAGTTGTGGATTATTTCTAATAAATTTTTAGTAGAATCTCTGGGGTTCTTTAAGTATACCATCATGTCGTTGGCAAAGAGTGATAATTTGGTTTCCTCATTGCCTATTCTTATTCCTTTAATCTCTTTCTCAGCTCTTATTGCCAAAGCTAGTGTTTCTAATACAATATAAAATAGTAACTAGTAACGGTGATAGTGGGCAAACTTTTTTCACTCCAAATCTTATTAGGAATGGTTGCAGTTTGTCTCCATTACATATGATGCTTACTGATGGTTTTAAATAGATGCTGCTGATTATTTTAAGGAAAAGTCCATTTATTCCTTTATTCTCAATTGTTTTTAATAGGAATGGATGTTGGATTTTGTCAAATGCTTTTTCTGCATCTATTGAGATAATCATATGGTTTTTGTTAATTTGATTATTAACATGGCCAATTGTATTGATAATTTTCCTAATATTGAACCAGCCCTGCATTCCTGGAATAAATCCTCCTTGATCATAGTGTATTATCCTGGAGATGATTTTCTGTATTCTTTTTGCTAATATCTTATTTAAGATTTTAGCATCAATATTCATTAGGGAGACTGGTCTATAATTTTCTTTCTCTGTTTTCAACCTCCCTGGTTTAGGTATCAGTAACAAGTCTGTGTCATAGAAGGAATTTGGTTGGACTCCTTCATTCCATATTTTATCAAATAATTTATATAGCATTGGGGCCAATTGTTCTTTAAATGTTTGGTAAAATTCACATGTAAATCCATGTGGTCCTGGGTCTTTTTTCTTAGGGAGTTGTTTAATTACCTGTTCTATTTCTTTTTCTGAAATGGGACTATTCAAGCAATTTACTTCCTCCTCTGTTAGTCTGGGAACTCTTTATTTTTGTAGGTAGTCATCCATTTCACTTAGGTTATCAAATTTATTGGCATAAAATTGAGCAAAATAACTTCTTATTATTTCTCTAATTTCCTCTTCATTGGTGGAAAGTTCTCCCTTTTCATTTTTAAGACTGCTAATTTCATTTTCCTCCCTCCTTTTTCTAATCAGATTTACCAAAGGCTTATCTATTTTATTGCCTTTTTCATAGAACCAATTCTTAGTTTTATTAATTAGTTCAATAGTTTTTTTTACTTTCAATATTTTTAATTTCTCCTTTTAATTTTAGAATTTCCAATTTAGTATTAGATTGGGGGTTTTTAATTTGGTCTTTTTTTAGTTTTTTTTAGTTGCAAGCCCAATTCATTAATCTTTTCTTTCTCTGTTTTATTCAAGTAAGCCTCTAAGGATATAAAATTCCCTCTTATTACTGCTTTGGCTGCATCCCACAAATTTTGGTATGATGTCTCATCATTGTCATTATCTTGAGTGAAATTATTAATTGTATCTATAATTTGCTGCTTCACCCAATCATTCTTTAAGATGAGATTGTTTAGTTTCCAATTACTTTTTCGTCTACTTCCCCCTAATTTTTGGTTGAATGTAGTTTTTATTGCATCATGATCTGAAAAGAAAGCATTTACTATTTCTGCTTTCTTGCATTTAATTTTGAGGTCTTTATGTCCTAATACCCCCATTTATTCTTTATTCTCTCTCCTTTCACCATGTCCTTCCTTAAAAGTGTTTTGCTTCTGACCATTCCCTCCCCCAATATGCCCTCTTTTCTATGACCTCTCCTTTCTCATATCTGTTTTCCCTCCTACTTTCCTTCAGGTAAAATATATGTCTATACCCATATTGAGTGTATGTTATTTCCTTTTTAAGAGGAATTCTACTGAGAGTAAGTTTCCCTCACTCCCACTCCTATCCTCTTCTTCCCCTCCACTATATTAGCACATCGCGCCACCTCTCTTTCCTTTTCTCGTAATACATTTCTGTCTTGCCCATTAATTTAATTTAATTTTATTAGATATCACCCCTTCATATTCATCTCACACCTCTGTCCTTTATATATACTCCTTCTAACTTCCATAATAATGGGAAAGTTTTTATGAGTTCTAAGAATCATCCTCCTATGTAGGAATGTAAATAGATAAAACTTATTATGTCCCTTATACTTTCCTTTTCTTAATTACCTCTTTCTGCTTCACTTGAAGAGGAAGTGTTTTTTTTTTTTTTTTTTTCAAAATTTGTATAGGGAGTAAGTTTAAGTTGGTATTAGATCCAAGGTTTTGACTTTATGTCCAATGGCAGTTCTATTCTACCACACTGCTTTCCAGAAAAATAATTACTGAATAAATTGCTAAATAAATTCTTTAGTCTCCATTTTTTCAATTTCTTCATTTCAGGAAATCAAGATCCAAAAACACTGAGTGAATAATCAAGACCAAACAGCTATTTTGTAGCAGAGATAGATTATTGGGTCATCCATTTAATGTCAAAAAGATTTTTGTTTTATGGAACTATAAATATGTTCTAAAATGAAAAGTCACCTAAAGTGTATTATGATGAATTCTCGTTTTCACATTACTTTTTTTGTGTGTAAATCATGTTTGGTGATTTTCTATTAAGATTGTTTAATAGAAAGAGAATTATATTTGGAATAATTAGACAAGTTTAAATTCTACTTCTGCTACTTATTACTTTGTGACCTTTAAACAAAAACCTTTTTGGGCATAATTGCTCCTTCTTGCATTGGAATAAGTGATTTCTAAAATAGTTTTCAGCTCTTAGACTTATAATCACTTTTCAGATATGAGGTATGTGGGGATTTACTTAGAAAACTTCTAAAGCCAATGATCTTCCCTTCTTAACCCTCCATTTCAAGAATATGCCAGTATTATTGTAAGAAGTACAGAGGGATAAAGAACATGCATCAAATAACTTTCCCCAGCCTATATATTGGCTGAGGCAGTTATATGATATATAGTGTATGATGAATTGGATTTAGAGTCATTTGGATTCAAATCTTCACTCAGACATTTAATAGATCTGTAACACTGAACCATTAATTTCAAATTTCTCAGGCTCAATTTCCTCACCTATACAATGATGATAATAATAACACCTGCCTTACAGGATTTCCATAAAGATTTTCAAATGAGATAGTGTATAAAGTACTTTGTAAAAGATAAAGTATGGTCATTACCATCATCATCATCATCATCATCATCATCATCATCATCACTGATTAATGGAATTTTAGATCTAATTGTTCTTACAGCAAAGTTAAAGTCTAGGGAGAGGCAAGTTTAAGGCACCAACTGTAAAAGTACTAATCAAGTTATCATTGGAAACCAGACCCTATTAAAAGCAGAAATGTTTGATAGGAATTAGAATTGTGGGTAATGTGGCAAAGTGGGATCAAATTATATCACACATGTGGTATAAGATTTTGGCTCTTGGGGGCGGAGCCAAGATGGCGGAGAAGACACACGCGCCTTTCTAAGCTCTTCTCTTACCCTCTCTAATCAATATTATATCGAGCCTCAAAAATAGTCTTGACTGCTACAATTCATAAAGATAAGAAGTAGAACTATTCACCAGCTGAAGAAAATCTGCAGTCTCCCCAGGGAAGGTTGGTCCCGGGGACCGGGGAGAGATCAGCGCAGAATGGGAGAGAAATTAGGTTCCGAGGAGAGTCTCAAACGGGAAGTGAGAGCACAGATCTCAGCACAAGCCGCAGCCCCAACCCGCAGTACAGGGCTTTTCCTTGGGGCAGCTGTGATCCTGCACAGCAGGAGGGCTCAGCCCAGGTTAGCCTCCAATCTGCACAGGGGAGGACTCGGCTTGGGGCTATAGAGCTTGCACCTGCCGATTTGCTTCAGGCAGAGACACGGGGCGGGGAGAGTTCCCGGGCAGAGCTCGCTAAAATCAGCTGTCTGTGGACAGCTGCTAATACTCACAGTCCCACAAGAGGCTCCGGCCTGGGGCAACGAAACTCTCTCCCCTAATTTCTAGCCTAAAAGCGATCTCGAATATATATATATACGGCCCAAAGGGCCCCTTTCCAAAGCTCAGCCAGTGCTGAATCCACTTCCTGCTGGGGGAAGGGAAAACTCTCACTCAGAGCTCTCCCACACAATCAGAGCCCATAATCCTTTTATCTCTCCCTGTTCTGCAGAGGAAGCTGGTAATCCCCTTGCCTAGGACACATACCCTTAAGGCTTTAAAACATGAATAAAAAGATGAAAAGAACTATAGACAGCTTCTATGCAGAAAAAGAGCAGGTCAACAAACCTGAAGAGATAGCAAACAGCAAAAATGCATCAGACGGCCCTCCTTTACATAATGCTCTCCTAGAAGAGACCATTAAAAGTCTCAAAAGAGAGTTAGAAGATAAATGGGGAAAGGAAAGGGAAGCCTTACAAGAGAGCAACAACTTCCTGAGAAACGAATTGGAAAAGTTAAAAAATTATCAGGAAGCTCAGGGAAACAAAATTTGTGAACTGGAAAGAATAAAAAAATCTCAGGAAAGTAAGAAATGTGCACTAGAAAATAGGATTTGCGAATTGGAAAAGACAAAGAACTCACAAGAAAGTAAGATTTGCAAATTGGAAAAGACAAAGAACTCACAAGAAAATAGGATTTGCGAATTGGAAAAGACAAAGAATTCACAAGAAAATAAGATTTGCGAATTAGAAAAAGAAAATATTTCACTAAAAAAAAAATTAGTGAAATAGAAAAAAATTCCACAGACCAAAACAATACATTTAAAACCTCAATTGGACAAATACAGAAAGAAGTAAAAAAAGCTAATGAAGAAATTAATTCTTTAAAAATTAGAACTGAACAATTAGAAACTAATGATTCATTGAGACAGCAAGAATCAGTCAAGCAAAACCAAAAAATTGACAAACTGGAAAAAACCATGAATTATCTACTTGCAAAAACGACAGACTTGGAAAATAGATCTAGGAGAGATAATCTGAGGATTATTGGACTTTCTGAAAACTATGATGAAAAAAAGAGCCTAGATACTATTTTACAAGAAATCATCAAAGAGAACTGCCCAGATGTAATAGAATCAGAAGGTAAAATAGGTATTGAAAGAATTCATCGAACACCTTCTGAAAGAAACCCTAAAATAAAAACCCCAAGGAATATTGTGGCCAAATTCCAGAACTATCAGATTAAAGAAAAAATTTTGCAAGCAGCCAAAAAAAAAACATTTAAATACCAAGGTGCCACAATAAGGATTACCCAAGATCTGGCTGCCTCCACATTGAAGGAAAGAAGGGCCTGGAATATGATATTCCGAAAGGCACAAGAACTTGGGATGCAGCCAAGAATAAACTACCCAGCTAAGCTGAGCATTTTCTACCAGGGAAGAAGATGGACATTTAATGAAACAAATGAATTCCATTTGTTTCTGAAGAAAAAACCAGAACTAAACAAAAAATTTGATCTCCAACCATAGAACTCAAGAGATGCAGAAAAGGTAAAAATAACTCTTGAAAATTGTATTTCTGTTGTGGTTATACAAGAAATATACATGTATAATTTGATTGTACTGATATATCATAAAAAGGGGAAGTAGATATGGAAAAGGGATGATGGCAGAATAAGATGGGAAGGAGGGATAAAAAGAGGGAAACCACATCCCACAAAGAGGCAAAGGAAACTTATCATATCTGAGGGAATTTAGAGAGGGGGAGGAACATTGTGTGAATCTTACTCTCATCAGATTTGGCCCAAAGAAGAAATAATTGACATTTGTTTTAGAGAAAATTCTTTCTCACCTCATTGAAAACGGGGGAGAGGAAAAGGGAAAAGAAAAAGAGTAATAAGGGAAGGAAGGGGAAAAGACTCAAAGTGGGGGAGGGAGGGATTATAAAGGGGGTAAGCATCGTAATACAAGAAGGGTATATAAGTTTAAAAGGGGGTAAGAGGGTTGGGGGAGGCAAGAATAAGTAAAACATAATCTGGGGTTATTAGGATGGCAGGAAATACAGATTTAGTAATTCTAACCGTAAATGTGAATGGGATGAACTCCCGTATAAAGAGGAGGCAGATAGCAGACTGCATCAAAAATCAGAACAGTACAATATGTTGTTTACAAGAAACACATTTAAAGCAGGGAGATACATATAGAGTAAAGGTAAAAGGCTGGAACAAAATCTATTATGCTTCAGGTGAAGTCAAAAAAGGAGGGGTAGCCATCCTTATCTCAGATCAAGCAAAAGCAAAAATTGATCTAATTAAAAGAGATAAGGAAGGCAATTGCATCCTGCTAAAGGGTAGCATAAACAACGAAGCAATTTCAATATTAAACATATATGCACCAAGTGGTAGGGCATCCAACTTCCTAAAGGAGAAGTTAAGAGAGTTGCAAGAAGAAATAGACAACAAAACTGTAATAGTGGGAGATCTCAACCTTGCACTCTCAGAATTAGACAAATCAAATCACAAAACAAACAAGAAAGAAATTAAAGAAGTAAATAGAATATTAGAAAAATTAGGTATGTTAGATCTTTGGAGAAAATTGAATGGAGATAGAAAGGAATATACTTTCTTCTCAGCAGTTCATGGAACCTATTCAAAAACTGACCATATATTAGGACATAAAGACCTCAAAATTAAATGCAAGAAAGCAGAAATAGTAAATGCTTTCTTTTCAGATCATGATGCAATAAAAACTACATTCAACAAAAAGTTAGGGGGAAATAGACCAGAAAGTAATTTGAAACTAAACAATCTCATCTTAAAGAATGATTGTGTGAAGCAGCAAATTATAGATACAATTAATAATTTCACCCAAGATAATGACAATGATGAGACGTCATACCAAAATTTATGGGATGCAGCCAAAGCAGTAATAAGAGGGAATTTTATATCCTTAGAAGCTTACTTAAATAAAGCAGAGAAAGAAAAGATTAATGAATTGGGCTTGCAACTAAAAAAACTAAAAAAAGACCAAATTAAAAACCCCCAATCTAATACTAAATTGGAAATTCTAAAATTAAAAGGAGAAATTAAAAATATTGAAAGTAAAAAACTATTGAACTAATTAATAAAACTAAGAGTTGGTTTTATGAAAAAGCCAATAAAATAGATAAGCCTTTGGTAAATCTGATTAGAAAAAGGAGGGAGGAAAATGAAATTAGTAGTCTTAAAAATGAAAAGGGAGAACTTTCCACCAATGAAGAAGAAATCAGAGAAATAATAAGGAGTTATTTTGCTCAACTTTATGCCAATAAATTTGATAACCTAAGTGAAATGGATGGATACCTACAAAAATATAGACTTCCCAAATTAACAGAAGAGGAAGTAAATTGCTTGAATAGTCCCATTTGAGAAAAAGAAATAGAACAGGCAATTAAAGAACTCCCTAAGAAAAAATCCCCAGGACCAGATGGATTTACATGTGAATTTTACCAAACATTTAAAGAACAATTGGCCCCAATGCTATATAAATTATTTGATAAAATAGGGAATGAAGGAGTCCTACCAAATTCCTTCTATGACACAGACATGGTACTGATACCTAAACCAGGTAGGTTAAAATCAGAGAAAGAAAATTATAGACCCATCTCCCTAATGAATATTGATGCTAAAATCTTAAATAAGATATTAGCAAAAAGACTACAGAAAATCATCACCAGGATAATACACTATGAGCAAGTAGGATTTATACCAGGAATGCAGGGCTGGTTCAATATTAGGAAAACTATCAATATAATTGGCCATATTAACAACCAAATTAACAAAAACCACATGATTATCTCAATAGATGCAGAAAAGGCATTTGACAAAATCCAACATCCATTCCTATTAAAAACACTTGAGAGTATAGGAATAAATGGACTTTTCCTTAAAATAATCAGCAGCATCTATTTAAAACCATCAGTAAGCATCATATGTAATGGAGACAAACTGCAACCATTCCCAATAAGATCTGGAGTAAAACAAGGTTGCCCACTATCACCGTTACTATTTAATACTGTATTAGAAAAGCTAGCTGTGGCAATAAGAGCTGAGAAAGAGATTAAAGGAATAAGAATAGGTCATGAGGAAACCAAACTATCACTCTTTGCCGATGACATGATGGTATATTTAGAGAACCCCAGAGATTCTACTAAAAAGTTATTAGAAACAATTCACAACTTTAGCAAAGTTGCTGGTTATAAAATAAACCCACATAAGTCATCAGCATTCTTATATATCACTAACAAAATCCAACAGTCAGAGTTACAAAGAGAAATTCCATTTAAAGTAACTACTGATAATATAAAATATTTAGGAATCTATCTGCCAAGGGAAAACCAGAAACTTTATGAGCAAAATTACAGACCACTTTTCACACAAATTAAGTCTGAGCTAACCATTTGGAAAAATATTAAATGCTCTTGGATAGGGCGAGCAAACATAATAAACATGACAATATTACCTAAGCTAATTTATTTATTTAGTGCTATACCAATCAGACTCCCAAAAAACTATTTTAATGACCTAGAAAAAATAACAACAAAATTCATATGGAAAAACAAAAGGTCAAGAATTTCAAGGGAATTAATGAAAAAAAAATCAAATGAAGGTGGCTTAGCTGTGCCAGATCTAAAACTATATTATAGAGCAGCAGTTACCAAAACCATTTGGTACTGGCTAAGGAATAGATTAGTTGATCAGTGGAATAGGTTAGGTTCAAGGGATAAAACAGTCAATAAATATAGCAACATAGTCTTTGACAAACCCAAAGACTCCAGCTTCTGGGATAAGAACTCACTGTTTGATAAAAATTGCTGGGAAAATTGGAAACTAATATGGCAGAAACTAGGTATTGACCCACACTTAACACCGTACACCAAGATAAGGTCAAAATGGGTGCATGACCTAGGCATAAAGAATGAAATTATTAATAAATTAGAGGAACACAGGATAGCTTACCTCTCAGACCTGTGGAAGGGGAAGGACTTTATGACCAAAGCAGAACTAGAGATCATTACTGATCACAAAATAGAAAATTTCGATTATACCAAACTGAAAAGTTTTTGTACAAACATAATTAATGCAGACAAGATTAGAAGGGAAACAATAAACTGGGAAAATATTTTTACAGTCAAAGGTACTGATAAAGGCCTCATTTCCAAAATATATAGAGAATTAACTCTAATTTATAAAAAATCAAGCCATTCTCCAATTGAAAAATGGTCAAAGGATATGAACAGACAATTCTCAGATGAAGAAATTGAAACTATTTCTAGTCATATGAAAAGATGCTACAAGTCACTATTAATCAGAGAAATGCAAATTAAGACAACTCTAAGATACCACTACACACCTGTCAGATTGGCTAAGATGACAGGAAAAAATAATAATGATTGTTGGAGGGGATGTGGGAAAACTGGGACATTGATGCATTGTTTGTGGAGTTGTGAACGAATCCAACCATTTTGGAGAATAGTTTGGAATTACGCTCAAAAAGTTATTAAACTGTGCATACCCTTTGATCCAGCAGTGTTACTACTGGGCTTATATCCCAAAGAGATTATAAAGCAGGGAAAGGGACCTGTATGTGCACGAATGTTTGTGGCAGCCCTTTTTGTAGTGGCTAGAAACTGGAAACTGAATGGATGTCCATCAGTTGGAGAATGGCTGAACAAACTGTGGTATATGAATACTATGGAATATTACTGTTCTGTAAGAAATGACCAACAGGAGGATTTCAGAAAGGCCTGGAGAGACTTACATGAACTGATGCTGAGTGAAATGAGCAGGACCAGGAGAACATTATATACTTCAACAACAATACTATATGATGACCAGTTCTGATGGACATGGCCATCCTCAGCAACGAGATCAACCAATTCATTTCCAATGGAGCAGTAATGAACTGAACCAGCTATGCCCAGAGAAAGAACTTTGGGAGATGATGAAAAGCCAATACATTAAATTCCCAATCTCTATATTTATGCCCACCGACATATTTGATTTCCTCCACAAGCTAATTGCACAATATTTCAGAGTCTGATTCTTTTTATACAGCAAAATAATGTTTTGGTCATGAATACTTATTGTGTACCTAATTTATATTTTAATGTATTTAACATCTACTGGTCATCCTGCCATCTAGGGGAAGGGGTGGAGGGCGGGAGGTGAAAAATTGGAACAAGAGATTTGGCAATTGTTAATGCTGTAAAGTTATCCATTCATATAATATGTAAATAAAAAAAAAAAAAAGAAAAGAAAAGAAAAGAAAAAATTAAAAAAACACATTAATACCAAAAAAAAAAAAAAAGAAAAAAAAAGAAAAAGGAGGGAGGAAAATGAAATTAGTAGTCTTAAAAATGAAAAGGGAAATCTTTCCACCAATGAAGAGGAAATTAGAGAAATAATGAGTCATTTTGCTCAACTTTATGCCAATAAATTTGATAACCTAAGTGAAATGGATGACTACCAACAAAAATATAGACTTCCCAGACTAACAGAGGAGGAAGCAAATTGCTTGAATAGTCCCATTTTAGAAAAAGAAATAGAACAGGCAATTAAAGAACTCCCCAAGAAAAAATCCCCAGGACCAGATGTATTTACATGTGAATTTTACCAAACATTTAAGAACAATTGGTCCCAATGCTATATAAATTATTTGATAAAATAGGGAATGAAGGAGTCCTACCAAATTCCTTTTATGAAACAGACATGGTACTGATACCTAAACCAGAGTGGTTGAAAACAGAGAAAGAAAAGTATAGGCCAATCTCCCTAATGAATATTGATGCTAAAATGTTAAATAAGATATTAGCAAAAAGACTACAGAAAACCATCTCCAGGATAATACACTATGATCAAGTAGGATTTATACCAGGAATGCAGGGCTGGTTCAATATTAGGAAAACTATCAATATAATTGGCCATATTAACAACCAAATTAAAAAAAAAACCATATGATCATCTCAATAGATGCAGAAAAGGCATTTGACAAAATCCAACATCCATTCCTATTAAAAACACTTGAGAGTATAGGAATAAATGGACTTTTCCTTAAAATAATCAGCAGCATCTATTTAAAACCATCAGTAGGCATCATATGTAATGGAGACAAACTGCAACCATTCCCAATAAGATCCGGAGTAAAACAAGCTTGCCCATTATCACCATTACTATTTAATATTGTATTAGAAATGCTATCTTTGGCAATGAGAGCTGAGAAAGAGATTAAAGGAATAAGAATAGGCAATGAGGAAACCAAACTATCACTCTTTGCCGATGACATGATGGTATATTTAGAGAACCCCAGAGATTCTACTAAAAAGTTATTAGAAATAATTCACAACTTTAGCATAGTTGATGGTTATAAAATAAATCCATATAAGTCATCAGCATTCTTATATATAACTAACAAAATCCAACAGGCAGAGTTCCAAAGAGAAATTACATTTAAAGTAACTACTGATAATATAAAATACTTAGGAATCTATCTGCCATGGTAAAGTCAGAAACTTTATGAGCAAAATTACAGACCACTTTTCACACAAATTAAGTCTGATCTAACCAATTGGAAAAATATTAAATGCTCTTGGATACGGCGAGGAAATATTATAAAGATGACAATATTACCTAAACTAATTTATTTATTTAGCGCTATGCCAATCAGACTCCCAAAAAAACTATTTTAATGACCTAGAAAAAATAACAACAAAATTCATATGGAAAAACAAAAGGTCAAGAAATTCAAGGGAATTAATGAAAAAAAAAATCAAATGAAGGTGGCTTAGCTGTACCAGATCTAAAGCTATAATATAGAGGAGCAGTTACCAAAACCATTTGGTATTGGCTAAGGAATAGATTAGTTGATCAGTGGAATAGGTTAGGTTCAAGGGATAAAACAGTCAAGAAATATAGCAACCTAGTCTTTGACAAACCCAAAGACCCTAGCTTTTGGGATAAGCACTTACTGTTTGATAAAAATTGCTGGGAAAATTGGAAACTAATATGGCAGAAACTAGGCATTGATCCACACTTAACACCGTACACCAAGATAAGGTCAAAATGGGTTCATGACCTAGGCATAAACAATGAAATTATTTATAAATTAGAGGAACACAGGATAGTCTACCTCTCAGACCTGTGGAAGGGGAAGGACTTTATGACCAAAGCAGAACTAGAGATCATTACTGATCACAAAATAGAAAATTTCGATTATACCAAACTGAAAAGTTTTTGTACAAACAAAACTAATGCAGACAAGATTAGAAGGGAAGCAATAAACTGGGAAAATATTTTTACAGTCAAAGGTTCTGATAAAGGCCTCATTTCCAAAATATATAGAGAATTAACTCTAATTTATAAAAAATCAAGCCATTCTCCAATTGAAATATGGTCAAAGGATATGAACAGACAATTCTCAGATGAAGAAATTGAAACTATTTCTAGTCATATGAAAAGATGCTCCAAGTCATTATTAATCAGAGAAATGCAAATTAAGACATCGCTAAGATACCACTACACACCTGTCAGATTGGCTAAGATGACAGGAATAAATAATAATGATTGTTGGAGGGGATGTGGGAAAACTGGGACATTGATGCATTTTTGGTAGAGTTGTGAACGAATCCAACCATTTTGGAGAGTAGTTTGGAACTATGCTCAAAACGTTATCAAAATGTGCATACCCTTTGATCCAGCAGTGTTACTACTGAGCTTATATCCCAAAGAGATTATAAAGCAGGGAAAGGGACCTGTATGTGCACGAATGTTTGTGGCAGCCCTTTTTGTAGTGGCTGGAAACTGGAAACTGAATGGATGTCCATCAGTTGGAGAATGGCTGAATAAATTTTGGCACATGAATATTATGGAATATTACTGTTCTGTAAGAAATGACCAACAGGATGATTTCAGAAAGGCCTGGAGTGACTTACACGAACTGATGCTGAGTGAAATGAGCAGGACCAGGAGAACATTATATACTTCAAAAACAATACTATATGATGACCAATTCTGATGGACCTGGCCATCCTCAGCAACGAGATAAACCAAATCATTTCCAATGGAGCAGTAATGAACTGAACCAGCTATCCCCAGAAAAAGAACTCTGGGAGATGACTAAAAACCATTACATTGAATTCCCAATCCCTATATTTATGCCCACCTGCATTTTTGATTTCCTTCACAAGCTAATTGTACAATATTTCAGAGTCTGATTCTTTTTATACAGCAAAACAATGTTTTGGTTATGTGTACTTATTGTGTATCTAATTTATATTTTAATGTATTTAGCATCTACTGGTCATCCTGCCATCTAGGGGAGGGGGTGGGGGGTAAAAGGTGAAAAATTGGAACAAGAGATTTGGCAATTGTTAACGCTGTAAAGTTATCCATGCATATAACCTGTAAATTAAAGGCTGTTGAATAAAAAAAAAAATAGATTTTGGCTCCTTCTACTAAATTTGACTGTGGTATGGGTTCTAGCAAGACTACCAACATCATTGTACCTTATTTTGTCCTCACAAACACCATGAGATATAGGTGCTATTCTGATTTCACTTTTACAATTCAGAAGCAGAAGTTCTGATACATTATTTGAACTCATGTCTTCCTTATTTTCGATGTAGTGTAATATATGTTAAATTATATTTAACCATTAGAAATGGTCTGTTATAAATGAAAAGAACATGAAATTCTAAGAAAACAAGATTTTGACTTTTTTTCCTTACTGTTTGTTTGTTGTTGTTGTTTTTATAATTCCTTTCATCTTTCTAGCCCTTAGCTTCCTAAACTTTAAAATATGAAAATGGTCTACATCAAGTGATCTTTACCTGGTTTTTGCTATAGGTCCCTATGATAGTCTGGTAAAGCCTGCTTACCACTTTTCAGTAAAAAAAAGTGCTTTAATATAATTCAAGGACATAATGATGTTCAGTTAGTGACTAGTGAAAGTAAAGATACATTTTTCCCCTCCATCTAAGCACACAGAAGCCCCACCTCTCCCAACCACAAAAAAGATTTATCCACTGACATCAGGATAAGAGCACTATATAAAGTTGTTATCTAAGGTTACTCCCACTTCCAAATCCTGTTATCTGCATATAGAGGTAGTTGGCAATGTCCTTTTCATTGAATGATATGCAAAAACTCCTGCCCTTTTCCTACCTTTAAACAGGACATAAAATTATAATTCCAGAGCAACAAATCTAGATTGAACAACAAGAAACCCTGAGAGAGAATTCATGGCTTTATATTTTTTCTAAGGTATAAAAAAAATATTCTTTCTGTCAGATACATTATGATAAAGAGGAGGAGTGGGGAGAAACTTGCTGGAAATAATTATATTAGCACAAGGCAGCATCAAAAGAGGAGAATATGAACTTAAGGACAGGTAAAGGTAAATAAGGCTAAGAGCATAAAATTCAAACATTTAAATAACAGCCTGTTATTTGCTGCATTCTCTATTCTACCTCATGAACTTTCTCTGCTCTTCATTTCCAAGATATTTATTAATTCTCCTTGATGATGGATTAAGCAAAAAGTATTTCAATGTAGTTCTATTTTTAATACACTTCAGTGTGACTTGACAATAGAAGGCTTTGCAGAAAGAATGTTTGTGGTATCCCTCTTTGTAGTGGCCAGAAACTGAAAACTGAGTGGCTGCCCATCAATTGGAGAATGGCTGAATAAACTATGGTATATGAGTGCTATGGAATAATATTGGTCTATAAGAAATGACCAGCAGGATGATTTCAGAAAGGCCTGGAGAAACTTACATGAAATGATGCTTAGTGAATTGAGCAGGACCAGGAGATAATTATAAACTTCAATAACAATACTATTTGATGATAATTTCTGATGGATGTACCATCTTCAACTATGAAATGAACCAAATCAATTCCAATAGAATGGTAATGAATTGAACCAGATACCAACCAGTGAAAGAACTCTGGGAGATGACTTTGAACCATTACATAGAATTCCCAAGTCCTCTATTTTTGTCTGCCTGCATTTTGGATTTCTTTCACAGGCTAATAGTACACTATTTCAAAGTCCGATTCTTTTTGTACAACAAAATAACTGTTTGTACATGTATACTTATATTGTATTTAATTTATACTTTAACATATTTAACATGTATTGGTCAACCTGCCACCTGAGGGAGGGGAGGAAAGGAGGAGAAAAATTAGAACAAAAGGTTTGGCAATTGTCAATGCTGTAAAATTACCCATGCATATAACTTGTAAATCAAAAACTATTAAAAATGCTTTGCAGATAAGTATTAAATAATAATAGTTAATAAATAGTGTATTTGGTACTTACTATATACTAGATGCTTTGTAAATATCTTATTTGTCCTCACAAACATCATGAGAGATAAATGCTATTATGATTTCACTTTTACAATTCAGAAGCAGAGGTTCTGATACATTATTTGAGCTCATGTCTTCCTTATTTCAGACACAGTGTCAGCATATTCAGATTTAGTCAGACATTCAGGCAATGTCTGCCTGAATAACTGAACTTTTAAGAAAGTTAAAACTATGACAAGAATATTTCCCCTCAAAAATAAAAGTATATTCATTTCAAGAATACCACAGAGAAAAATATAAGGGGTTGGAAAATCATTATTTTTCCTCTTTCTAGAAAAATGGTAATGTTAGATTGTATTATACATTTCTATATGATGCTACTATTCCCAAGTGCTATAATCCCCACTTTAAAATATCCCGTTTTTTTCATTCTACCCACTAAAACCCTACCTTTCCTACAAGACAAATTTTGCATGAAAACATCTTTGATCCTTGCAACTAAGAATGATTATTTCCTAAGTTGGTAAAATATACACTTATTTTAGATTCTGAAAACCTTAATCTGTATCTTAAAAATAATATTTGCAAGTTATAACTTGGAACAATTTAATCAATCTCTAGATGAAAAGTTTCCTATGAAACTGAATTAATATTATTTATTCTACCTCACATAATTATTGGGAGAAAGGTTTATTTAATATTATATTAGATAGATAGATACTTAAATGTATGTACAAGTAGAGGAGAGAGAGAGACACAGAGAGAGAGAGAGACAGACAGACAGGAAGAGGGAGAGGGAGAGGGAAAGGGAAAGGGAGGGAGAGAAAAATGAGGGAGAGAGAAAGGAATGAGGGAGAGTGAAAGGGATGAGGGAGGGAGAGGGAGGAAGGGAGAAGGAAAGGGAGGAAGGGAGAGGGAGAGAAAGATAAAGAAAAGCAAAACAAATAGAGAAAGACAGACAGAAATAGAGAATCCTTTTGTTTGAAATTTCTTTTTTATATAGCTTTTTATTTACAAAACACATGCATGAGTATTTTCCAACATTCACCCCTGTAAAACCTTGTGTTCCATTATTTTTCTCCCTGCCTTCACCCATTCTCTTCTCCAGATGGCAAGTAATTAAATATTAGTTAAATATATGCAATGAAAGAATCTTTTCATCGGGTATACGGTGACTTCCCAAACTAGATTGGCAGGGCCTTAAATGAAGATATCCTGTTTAATGATGCTTCAAAATATCTGTACCTGAGATAGAAAAGTGCTGTCAATATCTCTTACATGATGGATCTTTGATTACTAAAGTAACTCACTTTCTACCAAATGAAGAAAATTATTGCTTCAGTCTCTTTAATTATTCTAGGACATCACATATTCAGAAAGAAATTAAATTTAGCCTTTTATTTCTTTACTGATTATTAAAGACTTCATGCTTAGGTCTATTTTTTATGCCTATGAACCTATTTGTGTGAACAAAATAACACCACTGAAAAATTATTCCAGCATAATTAAATCTATGTCTCAAATGCAGTTGGGTACTGTTATCCCGAATCCAAAGGTTTAATTGGATAAAGTAGGCTTAAATGTATATTAGCAAAATCTTTCTCCCCTTTTTCTTTCAAATTAGGGATTAGTTTCTGCCTGTAGTTCTATGGACACCTTATCAATTAAATGGCATTCAAATGTTTTGAAAAGAATGTCATTGTACATAACAATTAAAAACAAAGAATAGTTTTGTTTTTTGGTTTTTTTTTGCATTAAAGCTGAGAGCCTCCATTTTCAACTATAATCAAATGAAAAATTATATATGAATTGCTGAATTTAATATCAAATGGTATTTCTATTTTATATTCAAGGGGATGACAGATTCAATGAAAACTATTCCTTCTATTAAGCATTGTGAATGTATAGTTATTGAGCATCCATTGATACCAAATTGTTACCACACAGTGAAACATTAGCAAATAGCTTGATTGTCCTATGTTTTCCAGACTAAGGTTAAGAGATGTCTAGAAAATTAGGTGAAAGATATATCCTTTTGAGAAGTGGTATAATATTATAGAAGAAAATAAGTTGTGTATAATATCCTATGATATGATAAAGGAAAAATTTGCGGGATGCTCATAGAATACTAGCACCTCTCGTGGGAAGACTTGACAACTCTTATTTAATGCTGTTCAATACCTTTAACTCAACTCTTACCAGTGGGTCTGAGAAGCTGAAGCATGCAAGTATGGAGACCCCAGTAAAATCATTTCTGGTGGGCTAAAAGAGGTTGTGGGTACCAAGAGGCTGCAAACCCATCTGTGAGTTGGGGTAATGTCTACTCCAAGCATGTCAAGAATTCTCCTGGCAGAATGGATGAATAAAAATGACCATAAAGACAACTGAAGCTGATGCTGTCTAGCATTAGGGCTTGATCAGACATCAGAGACATCACAGTTATTTGCTATATCCTGGATCATCACCAATCATCCTGACTTTTGTCTTGCCAGCTTCAGTGACTTTGAAAGAGAGTGAGGCTGACCACTCCGTTCAACTCTTGATTGCTTAAATCTGATTCTCCTCAAAGTCCAGACATCTTTCCACAATATGACTGATCTTCTTTAAAGTAAACGTTGAACAACAAGAAGAAAAATAAGCCAACCAAGACATATTAGCTGAAATTGCCTCAGCTGAAAAATAACAAAATCAAACAAAAAATATCAAAAAAAGAAAAGTAAAGAAAAATAAAATATGCCACCCATTCTCTCCTTATCAATACCTAAGAGATCTGAAGAGACAAAAGGAAAGAAGAGAGGAGGGGAAAAAGAAACTAGAGAACTGGAAAGAAGGGAAAAGGTAATGAATCCTATGAATTAGGGCTCTTAACCTTAACTGAAACAAATTAAGACTGTGACATTGAGAAAGACAATTTCTTTTTCTTTCCTCATCTCTAAATTGTGGTCATTCAGAGGCATGTTTTCTAATGACCCTAATATTTTTAATATATATGATTTTATTGTGTAATTAGCATATATACATAAAATAAGTATATAATATAATATAATATAATATGTTATATACTATAATATAAATATATATACAATATATAAGGGGAAAACATTTGCAAAATTGCTTACTGAGATTTGGAATTTTTATAATTTGTGACAAAAAAGGTTTCCTCATAAGTGAAAATGTATATTCTTTGTAGAACTAGAGTATGAAACGAATTGATCCCAATTAAATTATCTATGCTAGTCCACATGGATATAAATATGAATTTGAGTGGGTCAGTAATTTAGTGAAAATGAGAATAATATGAGTCAATAGTGTCATACTAGTACTTTTCTCAAAAAGTTTTGTTTTCTTTTTTTCTAATAATAGCTTTTTATTTTCAAAATACCTACAAAGATAGTTTTCAACATTCATTCTTGCAAAACCTTGTGTAAAAATGTTTTCTCCCTCTTTCCCCCATCTCTCCTCTACAAAGGCTGAAATCCAATATATGTTACACTTGTACAATTATTCTAAACATATTCCATATGTATTATGCTGCACAAGAAAAATCAGAATAGAGTGGGTGAAAAATTTAGGACATAGAAAAGAATTTCACTGAGTGAGAAAACATGGAATGTCTGTGATCTGTACCCTTTGATAGACAACTTATATTGATTAAATGGAAATGTATGTTTTTTACAGATAAGAAAGCATTGAAATGGCAAGATAGGAGGCATCTGGAGTCTTATTAACAAAGACAGAAAAAGAGGGATAGGAAGAAGAGGTTAGTACTAGAAAGGAGTGTCTACTTAAGATATCACCCCAAAACAACTTCAGATCATTTCTATTAGTACTTGTAATTCAGGGGGAAAAGTTGCCTAATTTTAAATCAAAAGCAACAGAGCATGGGAACATACTATTACTACAGGAGACCAGTACATTTAGTATCATTCAAAGATGATTTTTGTATATTAAGTTAAAAAGGCTTTGTACAAACAAAACCATTTCAGACAAAATTAGAAGGCGAGCAGAAAACTGGGGAAATTTTTTTTTTTACATCCAAGCGTTCTAATAATGGCCTCATTTCTAAAATATATAAAGAATTGACTCATTTTTTTTCGGATTACAAGCTAATGCACTATTTAATAGATTGTTATCAATTGATAAATGATAATAAGATATGAAATGACAAGTTTCAGATGAAGAAATTAAAACCATTTCTAGTCATATGAAAAAATGCTCTGAATCACTATTGATTAGAGAGATACAAATTGGGACAACTCTTCAGTACCACTACTCATATATCATATTGGTTAAGATTACAGAAAAAGATACTGATGAATGTTGGAGGGGATGTGGGAAAACTGGGATATTAATTGTTGTTGGAGTTATGAACTGATCCAACCTTTCTGGAAAACAATATGCCCAAAAGGTCATAAAACTATTTATACCATCTGCATCCAGAAAGAGGCCTATAAGAACTGAGTGTGGGTCACATCATAGTATTTTCATATTGTAGAGAGCTGGAATTCTGAAAAGGTATGCTTGAATCAAGGGCAAAAGACTACTTATAGTTAAGTACTGTAATCATATTGAGGTATTTAAGAGAGTCTTAGACAAGAAGGCTCTCTCAGCCACAGACACAGAGAAGACTTCAGGTTTGAGACTCCAGATTCCAGACTCTGGACTCCATCTTTGACCATCCTCATGAGTCTCCTGCCATCTTCATTCCTCTACTAAGACCAAGGGCTCAGGTTGGTCAGAAGGTCCCCATAGAGCTAGTCCAGACAGTACGTTTTGTCACGCAAGATTGGGGGCTCTAGAAAGCAGGATATTTTATTCACCCTGGTGTGGGGGTTCTAGAAAGGAAAGGTATGTTTTGTCACCCCAACTTGGGGCTCTAGAAAGTCTGTTTGTTGTTGTTTGCTTGCTATTTTTCTTCTTTCTCATTTTTTCCCTTCCTCATCTGATTTTTCTTTTGCAGCATGATATATACAATGTTCTTATCTAAAGTATAATATTCTCTGGGAACAGGTTTCTTGAGGGGCTTCTGGAGTCAGCTTTAGTTTCAGTTCAGTGTAATCACCCCAAATGCAGCCAGGAGTTAAAGTCCAAATCCTTATTGTCTCTTTTCAATTCGTGTCTCCTTCCTTGGCCCCAGTTAGCTTTCTTAGAGGCCTATCTCTTTCCTTGCTTCCAAGAACTCCTGCTTCTAGTCCTTTACCTCTGCCAGCTTCAGCCTCCAGCCAGCACATAGGTGGAAGATGGAATGAATCTGTCTCTGCCTCTGAGAGCTTCTAGTGGGCTTCTCCTCTCTGGCCCTGACAGCTCCTCCTTATATGCCCCACACTGAGTATACATCAATCATTATATCACTAGGAAACCATTATTTGTTGTAGGATTAAATCAATGCTAAACTACATTTAACCAATGTCTTCTCAATTCCACTTACTTAGCACCTTGTAAGAATCCTAAAATATATATGTGGAATATGTATAGAAAAATTGTACATGTATGACATATATTGGATTACTTCCTGTGTAGGGCAAAGGTGAAGCTAAAAGAGGGGGAAATTGAACACAAGGTTTTTCAAGGGTGAATGTTGAGAACTATTTTTGCATGAATTTTGAAAATAAAAATTTTTATTAAAAAAGAAAACAAAATGCAAACAAACAACAATAATAAAAATGAAAATACTATATTGTGATCCACACTCAGTCCCCACAGTCCCCTCTCTAGGTGCAGATGGTTCTCTTCATGACAAGACAACTGGAACTGGTATGAATCAGCTCACTGTTGATAAAAGCCATATCTATCAGAATTAATCATCATAAAATCTTGCTCTTTCTTTGTACAATGTTTTCTTGGCTCTATTCACTTCACACAGCATCAGTTCATGTTAAGTGTGTCAAGGCCTTTCTGAAATCATCCTGCTGATAGTTTCCTATGCAAAAAATTATATTCCAAACAATTCATATTCCATAACTTATTTAACTATTCTCCAACTTATGGGCATCCACTTTCCAGTTCTTTGCTAATACAGAAAAGGAATGCCTCAAAAATTTACCACATGTGGGTTCAGGCCTAGTAGAAACAGTGCTAAATCAAAGTGAAGGCACAGTTTTATAGTCCTTTGGGCAGAGTTCCATGTTGCTCCAGAATGGTTGAATCCATTCACAATTCTACCAACAATGTGTTAATGTCCCAGTTTTACCACATCCCCTCCAAAACTCATTATTATCTTTTCCTGTCTTCTTAGCCAATACAAGAGGCATATAGTGGCACCTCAGAGTTTTCTTAATTTGCAATCCTATGATAAATAGTTAGAGAATGTTTTCTTATGACTAGAAATGATTTCAATTGCTTCATCTGAAAATTTTCTGTTCATAATCTTTGATCATTTATCAATTGGAGATATTTTCTTGTGAATTCTTATAAATTTTCATTTAAATTATTGTTATGAATTATAGTCAATGTGCTTTTTATCAGAACATGTGGATGTAATTTTTCCCAGTTTACTGCTTCCATTCTAATCTTATCTGCATCATTTTGTTTGTACAAAAGGTTTTTAATTTAATATAATTAAAATTATACATTTTCCATTCCATGATGTACTTTATTTCTTCTTTGACAACAAATTATTTTCTTCTCCACATATATGAGAGATAGACCATACTTTATTCTTCAAATTTGCTAATAGTATCATTTGTCATGTCTAAATCACAAACCCCTTTTGATCTTATCTTGTTGTAGGATGTTAGGGGTGAGTCAATGCCTAGTTTCTGCTGTATAACTTTCCAGTTTTCCAAACAATTTTCATCAAATAATTAGTTATCCCAGAAAGTGGCATTTTTGGATTTGTCAAATACTAGATCACTATAGTTATTGACTCTTGCATTGTGTAAACCTAACCTATTTAACTTATCAGTTACTGTATTTCCTTACCAGTATCATATGACTTTGATGACTGATTTTTTTTTTTAATTGAGTTTTAAATCTGGTACAACTAGGCTACTTTAATTTGTATTTTTTTTTTCATTAATTCCTTTGACTTGAAATTTCTTCTTATTTTTTCTAGCACTGAAAAATAATTCCTTGGAAGTTTGGTTGGTATGACATGAATAAGTACATTAATTTAGGTAGAATTGTTATTTTTATTATATTACCTTGGCTAATCCATGAGCACTTAATATTCTTTGAATTGATTAGACTCATGTTTATTTGTGTGGAAAGTGTTTGGTGATTGCTTTCATATAGTTCCTGACTTTGTCTTAGTATTTAGACTGCCAAAATTTTATATTATCTACAGTAATTTTCAATGGAATTTCTCTTTATATCTCTTGCTAATGAACTTTGTTGGTAACATATAGACATGTTCGTGATTTATGTGGATTTATTTTGTATCCTGCATCTTAACTAAAGTTAGTAACTGTTTCTAGTAATTTTTAGTTGATTATCTAAGATTCTCTAAGTATATCATCATATCATCTACAAAGAGTGATAATTGTGTTTCCTTATCAACTACTCTAATTCCTTTAATTTCTTTTTCTTCTCTTATTGCTAAAGCTAATAATGCTGAATAGTAATGGTGATAATGGACAATCTGGTTTCACCCTTAATCTTACTGGGGATGGTTCTATGGGTATTCCCATTACATATGAAGCTTGCTAATAGTTTTGGTGATATCTTAATCTAGTAATTTTTTGTTGGATGATTCATACACTTGGTGACAAATGATATAAAATAGAATCTAGAATGTATTTAATAAGAACTCTGGGGGGAGAAGCACACAAATCCTCAATATAAAGAAGATATTTTAATTATTGCTACAAATTACAGGTAGAAACATCCTAACAGAAAGGGATATTTGTAAAATGATTGTCTTGTTAAGAAGATGTT
This sequence comes from Dasyurus viverrinus, assembly GCA_020854095.1. Lineage (NCBI taxonomy): Eukaryota > Metazoa > Chordata > Mammalia > Dasyuromorphia > Dasyuridae > Dasyurus > Dasyurus viverrinus. The sequence continues at coordinate 68,361,125 of CM036997.1, read as the reverse complement.
GAGAATAAGATTTGGATTCTAGCTTAAAATATGCTTAGAAGGCTGAGAATGCCTAATAAATTCCTAACAAATTTATATTTTCATAAGGTCTTTTGAATCTAAAGGAGCTGGGTATAAGAGAGAAAAAGGGGGGAAAACTACTATCACATTTCTCTCAAGTCTAATGGAACCAAGTCAAGTAGGCACAAAGCAGGGAGAAATGTCATAAAAATGGACTACTCCTATATAAGTCATTTTCAGCACTAGCACCATCACTAATAATAACAAAATCCAGCAATGTAACTTATGGTCTTATATGTCTATACACAAACATATTAAATGTTAATAATATTATCAAGGCAAATTGAACAAATTTTATATGACAAATAGCATAAATAATAAATCTAGCATAATAAATACTTCTGAGATTTAATGGACAGGACTTATAATAGTGTGTGTACCATTATAAGACTAAAAGTTTTATTGGGATCTCATGAGAAATGGACAGTCTACTCACTGGAATTCTTCAGTGAAGTGAGGCCAACCCCCACAGAAGTCAAAGGCAATTATATAGTCACAAATCACAAGAATCCATAGCATCCCCCTTCCCTTATCCAATTAATTTTATATAATTGCTTAGTATTTGGAAGTAGCATAAGTTTACTAAATTCTAGTCAGGCCCATATGGTTGACTTAAATTTTATGGTCATCATTTTTACAAGGTTTACAACTGTTTGCAGGTATGTTTTCCTAAGTGATTTATAGTGGTCAGTTTACAACTGTTTATTTCAGCTGGTATGAATATTCCATTTCATTTTCCCAAACCCATCAGACCTTCATAAACTAAATTTAGGTTATAGGTTCAATCTAGCTTAGTTAATAAATTCATAAAAAACTACATAATCCGTCACAATTGAAAAGATTGAGAGCAGTTATAATTCTGAGAAGTCCTCGTTTCCCATCACACTCAATGGAAACAAAGTTATGAAGATATTCATTTCATTTAAAAAATACTATTAAAGGGGTACATCAGTATCACTTTATATTAAGTAAAAATATTAATGTGAAGAAATTTAGCCCCTAGAAGAGGAAGAAAAATGAAATGGAAGTGGAAAGAAGCCAATGGAAAGAAGAAAAAAAATGAAATAATATTGTTTTTCCAATTATAGATTAGCAAAAATGAAGTATGGTTACTTGTGATCCATTCAAAAAAAATTACCAATTCTGGAATAGAAGTATAGCAATGGGGAACTTAAAATATCCACATGTCTACTAGAATTCTTCCTTCAAACCATCTCATAAATTAAATTCTTAATAATAGGTAGCTTGAAATGGCAGGTAAGATTCAGAGTTGTATTGGATCTTAGATATTTAGTATAAATCCTTCATTTATAGGGTACAATTGAAGACCAGCCCAAACCTGGTCTCACAGGAATGAATTACTAATTAATTTATGGAATTATAAAATGGAGGTACATAGGCCAGGTTCTTTTACTACTCACTAAGAATGACTGTTGTTGGTAGGAAGTGAGACTACAGTCACACTTTAATAATGTGTGAATGGTTCAAGGGGAAATGACATAAATAAGTACAAACTCTATGTAAAATCCGAGGAGAATACAGAGTTGTATAGAAGGGGGGGGGGAGATGGAATGATTGAAAAAGTAACAATCATGGAAAAAGAAATGGGGAAAAGAAAAGTCACAGATAACCATTTATATAACTATAGATTACAGCTGGAGGCACTAGGTAGTATGTACTCTGAGAAAGAATGCTCAGGGGCCAAGATTTTAGGGGTCTCATTTTCATAGGGTTTGGTGGGAGACAGAATAACTTTTATCTGTTTCACCTTGAAATTAAATAACCAACAAATACACATCATTTCATAGTTGTCAGAAAAAAACTTTAGAATTAACAGTTATATCCCCTCAAAATTATCAACAGCATTTGGTGTTCTGCTGATCTTCTTGCAGATGACTGAAATTTATCTGAGGTTTATCTATTATAGTACCAAAAGCTTCTGACAACTTAAAAAAGCTTAAAAGACTTCTATTAAACTAAATCATTTCCAATGGAGCAGTAATGAACTGAACCAGCTATGCCCAGAGAAAGAACTCTGGGTGATGACTAAAAACCATTACATTGAATTCCCAATCCTTATATTTATGCCCACCTGCATTTTTGATTTCCTTCACAAGCTAATTGTACAATATTTCAGAGTCTGATTCTTTTTGTAAAGCAAAATAACGGTTTGGTCATGTATACTTATTGTGCACCTAATTTATATTTTAATATATTTAACATCTACTGGTCATCCTGCCATCTGGGGGAGGGGGTAGGGGATAAGAGGTGAAAAATTGGAACAAGAGGTTTGGAAATTGTTAATGCTGTAAAGTTACCCATACATATAACCTGTAAATAAAAGGCTATTAAATTAAAAAAAAGACTTCTAATTAAGCCATAATCTTGGCATACTATTGTTGGTTAATGTAACATAGTTTTCAAATTTTGCTCATTTGATCTATGGAACAGTTTCTATGTGACTTCTAGGTTCCTCTTTGAAAACTTACTTTTTGTTACTGTTAGTTAAAAATGTATGTACTATATTTACTACACAGACAGAGGAAAAGTGGTCAAAGGAACCAGAATAAGAAGTAATTTTAACACACATAGTTAGTAATAAAAGTGGGATTTGAACCTGATTTTCTGATTCTAGATCCAATGGAAGCATGGCTTCCATTACACCACACTGCTTCACATAGGAATTATTATTGTTAATTCCTATTAAAATATTACTGTTTAGAGCCTTCAAGGGAGTAATTTTTCCACTTTAGAATTCAAGATGGAGAAAAGAGAACAAAGCTAGTAATAGACACTCACCTAGATTGGAAAAAGTGTATTTCAAAGGGTTCGAAAAAAAATGAGAGTTCTGCTGCTATAACCTAAAGTTGTATAGCTCAAATAAACTCGAGAATCATAAAAGTCCATAAAGAATGAAAATCTGAAAAAATTAACTCAAATTTACATGTTGACAGGTCTATTGAGGGGGAAGTATAACAATACTTAAAGCAGCCAATTTGTTTCATTGGGGAATTTGTAATCCTAATTAAACATCTTACACATAATAAGTCCTTAATAATAACAATAATAATTATATTTTAGATAGTACTTTAAAGTTTGTAAAATATTTAATTTGGTTTTATTTTAATTTTCAGTATAATGACCATTTTACTTATGAGGATACTAGGGTAAAGAAAAGTTAAATGACTTTCTGAGGATTACACATCTAAAATGTGCCTCAGACAGGATTTGAATTCAGATCTTTTTGATTTCAAGTCTAACATTCTAATTGAAATACATAGTAATTGATTAAACCCATTTGAACTATATTTATCAATCTACATAGATACACAGATATGTGCATCTATGTACATATATGCATTTCTATATCTGCATTTATGTATAATCGAATATTATATAACTGTGCTATAAGAACCCAAAGTTATGAAGAATTTATAGAAATATTAGAATTCTTATGAATTTATTCAAAATGCAGTAAGCAGAACCAGGCAATAATGTAGAAATTGATTATAGAAATGTAATTTGTGCACAGGAAAGACCAAAGGAAAAACAAAACAAGCAAAAAAAATCCCTTAAGAGTATAATTTTAATATCCATCTCTGACTTCAGAAATGGTGATAAAATGCATTGTTTCTTTCTTTTATGAGATTAGAGACTATGGGCATAAAACATTACATAAAATATGAGACATAGTTAATGTGTTAACTGGTTTGATGAAATGTTTTTTTAAATTTTTTTTAATTTCTTTTTTTGAAATCTTTGCCATATAAGAGTGTTTCTGGGGGGGACAGACTTAGAAATAAAGGTAATCTGCATACACACATATGCATACATATTATATGTATATATAGATAGATAGATAGATAGATAGATATAGATAGATAGATAGATGCATATATGTTTTTGTGTGTGCTATCAACCAAATAAGCAATGAAAATATTTCTAAATGATATATAGCAGATTGAAGCCAGGTAGAGTAAAAGTGGATGAAGGCAAAAGAATGGCACAGATTAAGTATCATGCCACAATGAATTTAGAGTGGTGATAAATATTAAAGACAAACAAAAAGTCTTTCCTAAAAAATGGTGTTGTCAGGGCAAAGAACAAAGAAAGGATAGAGTTCTGATTAAGTCACAGTCAGAGGATATTAGATCAAAATTGTGTCAAACTCACAGCTTGTGTGACATTAGAAAAATATTTTAACTTTTTTGGATCTCAGCTTTTTCACTTGCAAAGTGAGTTTATTGGACTAATCCATATCTAAGTTTTCTTATAGACCCACTGGACTCTAGTTATGTAGTTATGTAGAACTTAGAGTACTATATAATTGTAAACTTAATGGTATTTCCAATATAAAACAATTTTAGAAACAATCCTAATTTTAATTCTTTTTAGAGAATTGGACAGTTTGATTTTTAAAGATATTTGTCATTTATCTTATACACAAATCGAAATAATTTACGAATTCTTCTTGATCACAAGGCTTGTTGTACCACTGCCATGAAATTAATGAACACAAACATTCAAGACGTACTAAAAGATTCAATGGGAATAAATGACAGCTGTATGACCTATGACAAATTGCTTTGCCACTCATCGAATTTTATGTCAGTTTTCAAAGCACTTTGCTAATAAGAGGTGATCCACTGAGCTATGCTATCTTAGTTAGATGAAATGAAATAATCAAAAGTGCCATTGTGGGGCTAGCTTTTCAACCTTGCAGAGAATAAATTAGGCATAGCTCTCTTACACCTGTCATTTAGATTTGTTTAGGAATTTTAGAAGCATGGATTTTATTGCTTTTTTTTAGTAAACAATCCTTCAGTTGGTTAAAATCTCTAGAAACCATATTTTACTAAAGATGAACATTTAAATAAATGATTCAAATACATCAACTTATATTGCAAATATGAATTTGCAAGAATGCTTTTATTTTTTTCTATACTTTTTAGTGGGTAAATATTATTAAATATGTTGGCAAAGAGTAATTATCTCAGTATTTGTTATTTAGAACTCCAAAAGGAGATCTGATAAAATGCTATCCTTTATATTGTTTCTAATAGTTTTGAAATAATATATTCTATTCTATTCCAGGGAGGAGAGAGTTTACTTTAATTCCATCTAGAGTGTGAGCATTAAAGGGACTCATGAGATCTTCCAGAATCTAAGAGCCAGGACAGACCTCAGAAATAATTTAATCCAACCTTTTCAGTTTAGAGATAAAGAAAGTAAAATACAAGAGAGATAAAAGGATCACCTCAGATTACACAGTTAGTGACCAGTAATTTGTCTGATCATTATTCATAGTTCTTTTTCTTTTGCTTTATTGAGTAATGTGATCTGAAGGGTTTTTTTATGAAAAAAAAAAAAGGAAAGCCATTTTCCTGATCTGTCAAGTGTGGTGCTTCAAAGATGTGAAATTCGAAGTATACACAAAGGCATTTATTGTACAATCCATCCTGGAGAGGGTTAGATTTTGCCAAGTATTTTGCTACCTATGCAGCAGAGGGTCCTCTCAACATCAACATTGATGATTTCCTTGTTCACAATTTAAATCAGAGTTGGGGAAGTAGCCATGAAGATATTGGTATCAGGAATTTATGGTCACCCTGAGATGTTCCAGAGTCATAGATATGATGCCCACAATTTGACACCAATTAGTAATCTCACCTTCTCAAAGTAAATACCCACATCCACAAAATGATAGGTTGACAGTCTTTATGCCTACATAACTGTTGCATGCCTGTGAAACCTAGACAGTCTATCAATTTGATTCCAGAAAACTGAAGTACTTATACTTGAATTTTCTTGGGATTCTGAAGTTTACCTAGCAGTATGCCACCAGACATTGAATTCTTCTCTAATGCTGAACTTTCAAACATTCAGAGCCTACTGCATAGAGCTTAACCCTGAACTTATCTAAAAGACTATTTTATGGGAACTCACATAAGCCAAGCACTCACATACAGTTCAGAAGAAACACTACTTGGAGGCACTCAAGATCTCATGAAGAACTTTTCTTCGGCCCATGTTGAAAGGTCATAGATATTAATAGCATTCTCATACAGTTGTTAATGAGATAGTATATATAAAGTACTTCACAAACTTAAAATTCTTCTATAAATATTTGTTGTGGTCAAAAGCATTGATCTTTTCCTCTGTAGCATTTCTGGACCCTTCATTTATTTTCAAATCAGCTCAAGTCATCTAAGCATCTGTTATTAGGAACTGATATAATTACTAATATACAGTTACTATTTATATTAATTATAGAAAAATAGATACACAGAGAAGTATTACCTAAATGTCAAATAAAGCAAGAGCTATCAGGAAAAACAAACTTTTTCTATACTGTTGGGAGCCGGCACTAATTTACAACCACTCAAGGCCAAACCTTCAACCTGAATAGATTGAATCTCCTAATGCCATTCCTGAATAGGAGTCTCCTAGTCACACCCTAACTTTGAATAGGCAGATATCTAGGCACTCCCTAAACCCATTATAGAGCTTTGTTTCACCAGAAACACCTGAGCAGTTCGCCCTTAGGCGATATACCAACCCTTTGCCTAGGACCCCCACCCTGTACTGTGATTGTGCAACTCTGACTTTGTTCCTACTGCTATATATATCTGTACTATTGCAACCATTAAAATGAGGCTTGATCGGAATTCGTCTTGCCTCCATTTTGCGCATCCCCTCTCTCTTGCCCTTATCTCTTTTCTTCCAGGGTCCACACACTCAGCCTCACGGGCCGAGGCAAATGGCGCCCATACGTGGGGTCCGGAAGATTTTGGAGAAAGGTGTAGCCATTGCTAGATCAAACAAGAAGAAGACTGCACAGTCCCGGAGAATTTGGAGAATATAGAGAATAAGGTCGCCACGGGTCCACCTGCCCCGAGGAACAGAGACCTGGGTGTGGTAAGAGATTTCGATACCAAGAGAGAGAAGTTAGTGTATATGATAGATTTGTTGAGGATTTCAAGGATTTATTAAGGATACGTAGAGTAAAGGTTTAAGAAAAAATGAATTTGTAAAATTTTTAAGCTTTTAGAGATTGCTTTAATGATTTTTATGTTAACAAAGTAATTCAGGATAATGCCGCTTTCTTAAAAGGTGCCCTTAAGCACACCAATTCTAGGCTCAAATTAGGCTCCCAAAACAATGAAAAGGATTCTGTATGACCCTCCTCCCAAAGCTTCTATGGCTTTTCTTCAGCTTCCCCAAGCGAGAGCCTTTAGCTCTGCTGACTTGAAGGAAGCGGTTCTTCAGCTTCAATCAGGCCTACAGTGGACAATGATATTGATTAAGCATATGGGAGAGTAAGTAAGTCTGAATGCCTTTTGGTGTACCCATCTGGTTCTGGTTATTCTGAGTAAAGCTCTGAAACGGGTATTTTCTGGGACGCTGGAAAATATCCTTTGGGTATGTGTTATATGTTTAATGTTGTAACTGTGTGTTCTGTGTTCTGTGTGATTTGTCTGCTTTTTTGGTTGAAAAATTTTTAAGTACACCGTTGCAACTGTGCTTAGTAAAATGGAGCTCCATGTGTGTCCATGTGTGTCTGTGTTAAAAGTTAGTAAGTTCGTAAAGGTTAAGAATTCAGCCTCTGTGTTGCAGGCTTAGAAAATATCAAGAAGTTCGAAAAAAATCTCTCTCTTTCTCTCTCGTGTGTGTGTGTGTGTGTGTGTGTGTGTGTGTGTGTGTGTGTGTGTGTTTGTGTTTCTCTGGCTGACTGCAGTAGCCTGAGAAAAAGGGAGAGAAGGGAAGAAATAAAATAAATAAATAAATAAATAAATAAATAAAATAAAGGGGGGGTTTGAAAGTTTGGAAAGTTAAAAATCTAGAAGAGCAGTGTGCTAACATTTAAAGAAAAGAAGTTTAAATGGAATATCTAGGCCTTCTCTGTAAAAGCAGAGAAAAGCACAGTCTGTTTGCTGATGTAAAACATTTGTTATTGTTTTAAGAACAATGATAAAGGAATTTGGGAATTGGTTATTTGAAAATCTGCTTATGATTTTAAAACTTTTAACCTGATGTACTAATTTTGTAAGTAAATGGAATTTAGATATTTTAAACAGACAGGAAAGATTTTTTCCCTTGAAACAGAGCCCAGGCCGAAGGAGCATCTGAGTGTTCAAGTATATAGCTAGAGAGAAAGAGAAAACTGGAAATGGGTAGATTTGGGAAGAAAGTAAATAAAACTGATTGGCTAAATCTTAAAGGATCCCTATGTAGGACACTGAGCGGAGAACCTGAGAAGTTTTTTCCTAGGGGACAGGAGTGGGGGAAGGGAGTCCTCTTCTCCCCACAATGCAGCAAACTGTGATTTAAAGGAACATGCTTACTTTTAGGTTACTTGATTGAATATTTGTTTCTTGATACATAAGTTTTCTTGGTTGAAGAATATGGTCATAAATGTGATCCATACTTTGGTAAGAATATTTCTGAAAGTTAATTACTATTTTTAAGAAACTTCTTGAATTCTTATAATGGAATTGGGTATTCTGTATAAGTTTAAATTAATTGTATTAGTTCATCCTGAAGTTATTTAAAGGGCCTCTGAAAATAATTTTTTCTTTGTCCTTTTGGGAAATGTTTGTTATGGACAATATGCAATTTGGGATATTTTTCTATGTATTGGGCATTTGAAAAGCAAAATAACTTGTGTATATAACGTTCACTTATATAACGTGTATAACGTTCACTTATATTATCTACCTAGATATGATAATTGTTTTTAAGTTGTGAACTTACGGAAACAAAATTTCTTATTACTATAAGGTTATGATAAGTAAGATTTTTAAGATTTTTTTTATTTTTAAGATTTATGATCAGAAATTTAATTAATGAAATTTGTTATTAGAAGTAAAATTTCTCGGACTCCCAAATAGCAAATAACTATTTGAAACTCACCTATAACTCCCAAATAGCGTTAACTATTAATTATGAGTTTTAAAGCTCCACCCTCTAGACAGTTACTGGGACAATTGATTGGAATAAAACTGGGTTAAGGCTATTTTATCCTATATGTGCTAAAGGTTGAGTTTTAACTGCTTATGTTATGTTATACTTTTTCCTCCTGTAACTGATCTCTATGATCAGAGCAATGGTCAATAGAAACTGTTAATTCAATTATGTCATACCTTGCTATTTTCAGTCTGGTTATATGTAATCATTGTATCGTAAATGCTTGGGCAACTAAGTATTTTGCCTGGTCATATTTCTGTTACTGGATATTTGTTCCTTTAAGGTTTCTACATGATAGGACAATTAACAGGGGTCTATAAGACAGCAGCCATTTGCCTGGCCTGTAAAGCAAACTCACCTCACAGCAGTCTGGTGAACTGAGTCTTTCTATCTGAGACTGATCAAATTATAGATATTGGCTTGCTTTTGGAACCTGGCTGGATCAGCTTTGATCAGCTTTGTCTGCATGGCCAGTCTGCATGGAATGAGAGCCTCCTATCACTTCACAGCCTGAAGCTGTAGTTTTTAAAATGAGACCATGGACTGAACCCTGTATCTACTGTACTTTGGACTGATATGAAGGACTTTGGGAATGTTTGATGACTGACTGTTGAACCTTGCCTGGATCATCTATCGCTCTGTGTTTAAGATTTGGGATGGGATTTGTTAAAACTGTAATTATTGCTGTTATGTTTGAGGGATTTTTAGGAAATGCCACTGTACTAGTCTGTTATGTATAGGGATTTTAATTCATTCTTGGGATTTATATGGAGAAGAGTCATTTGATAATTCCTTTCCGTGAAAAAAAAGAAAAAGGGAGGAAGAGATAGAACATTTGGAAAACTGGTAGATTTTTTCAAAATACCTGAAATAATGGGAACCCCTATTCACTTTGCCTTAGGCACTTCTGCCCCACCCCCTATCTCACTAGTTCAGATTCAATTTGGATGCTTTAGCTTTAAAATGCCTTATTTTGTTAAAATTGCCCTGGCAGACTCAGTTTTGTGGAGTCCGTTTTTAAGCTTTAGAATTAATTAGTACTAAAGAAGTTCAAAGGGCCTTTAATTGGCCTTCTTACTTTTGGCTTTTGGACCCTGGGCCTTCCGGAAAATCACTTCCTTTGTAATATCCCAAGTAGATAGGGTGCTAGCCAAACCCATTCATGTACACTATCACCACCTTGAGACTGGTGATGATCCCCTTGATGCTCATATAAGCAATAGAAATTTTTGACAAACATCGAGACCTGGTTAGCCAATGACAGGTAAGATTCCTCAAGGACTAGCCAACCTAAGCCAGGAAGAGACGTTTCTGTACATCCTTCCTATGACGGGTAAGGCTTTTCCCCATAGGAACAACCTAAGCCAGGCACAGGTCGAGAAATGAAAAATTCTACATTTTGATTTTTTTTTTTATATAAATGAAAAAATGGAAACCTGTTGGGAGCCGGCACTAATTTACAACCACTTAAGGCCAAACCTTCAACCTGAATAGATTGAATCTCCTAATGCCATTCCTGAATAGGAGTCTCCTAGTCACACCCTAACTTTGAATAGGCAGATATCTAGGCACTCCCTAAACCCATTATAGAGCTTTGTTTCACCAGAAACACCTGAGCAATTCGCCCTTAGGCAATATACCAACCCTTTGCCTAGGACCCCCACTCTGTACTGTGATTGTGCAACTCTGACTTTGTTCCTACTGCTATATATATCTGTACTATTGCAACCATTAAAATGAGGCTTGATCGGAATTCGTCTTGCCTCCATTTTGCGCATCCCCTCTCTCTTGCCCTTATCTCTTTTCTTCCAGGGTCCACACACTCCGCCTCGCGGGCCGAGGCACTATACAACTTCAAGGTATGTAGAATTAGAGATTTTCCTTGAATGGTGATACTTGGGAATATGGAATAGAAAGATTTATAGAATGCAAAATCAAAACTCACAAAGGCTAAAAGAAGCCTCTCCCACAAAAGGAATTGTTATTGCTTTAATATTACCTTTTTCATTGATGAACATAGAACTATTTATGATCATTTCTGTGGGTATTTGCCTTAAATAGATATGGAAATGAAATAATGATATTTATCTTGAATTTTGTAAAAGATCTCATTGATAGTTCACATGGATGATATTTCTAATACTACAGATATCAATGCTTCTGTGCCATATCATTCTATATGTCTCTTATTTTGCCTTGTAAGAATTTCTCTCCAAGAATAGAAATAGCTTTAATGTGAAAAGTCATAAAGGTCATGATGAGGCAGAAAAATCCTTGCCAGGGTCAGTAACTATAAATAGTAAAAATAGGTTCATTGTCAACATTTATTGCCTTGCTTCAAAATTTTCTGATAACAATCATAGATTTGAAGGTTGAAGTGACCCTGGAGGTCATCTTGAGTTCTCTCATTTTACACATGTGGAGAAGTTTAGAGAGGATAAGTAATTTTCCCAAGTTCACAGTAATGTGTAACAGAGGAAAGATTTGAGGCTAGGGCTTTTCACCTCAAAGTCATTGTATACACATGGTATAGACTTTTTTTTGAGGAAGAGCCAGTAGTTTAAAAGAGACAAACACTAATATCCTAAAGTTACATCCTCAGGGCTATTTTCAAGTACCTGTCATTCTCCTTCTACATCTATTTGAAATCATTTCTCTCAAGCCTCCATTTCTCCTAAATCTTCCCAGGCAAAGCAAACATAGCTCAAAGGAAATCACATAAAAAGAGCATTTACTTAAAATCAGAATGTTAAATAAATAACAAATTAAATCAAAGTAACAGTTCTTAGCACAAAAGCTGGCATATACTAGGAATTTAATAAGAGTTTGTTGTCTTGCCATGATAAATCCTATCTTCAATCATATCCAAACTCTCATCAGTTCTCTGGGAATGGAGTTGATTTATCACCATTTTGCTTCTCAGAATGGCACTTCAGTCTAGAGAATGAGAAAGATGTGTTGATTACTTAAACCTGCATGATGCAACATGAAGACACATAAAATAAGGGAGCAGAAGAGAAATAATTATTGCTTCTTCTCAGGACTCTTAGTATTTGCATGTATGAGTGTGAGAATATATTGATAAGGAGTGATACCTCTTTCTAATATTTCTTCTAGGAGCATTTATACCACAGGAATAAAAATATCTCATTTTTCCCTTTCCCCTTTCATTGTTTTATCTTCTAGCTCTAAACTGTGTATGTCCTTTTCAACTAGAATTCATACAATATCTAATCCCTTTTACAAACTGAGTGTCTTGGAATTTTCTAAGCCCTTAAAGATAGCTCCTTCCTGCCCTAGCTCTATATCTCTTCATGTAAAGCATCTTCCAGCAAGTCTAAGTATAATTTTAAGTTTTAATAAGGAAAAAAAAAAGAATAAACATGTGTAAAATGTCTACTGTATTCCAGGGAGTATGCAGAGAATTTTACAAATGTTATCTCATTTGTTCTTCACAATAACTATGTTGGGTAGATGCCATTATTATAATCATTTTAAGGATTTCAACGACTCCTACAAACTAAAGCAAACAGAGCTGAAATAACTTGCCCAGTATCATACAATATCAATCTGAGGCAGGATTTAAAGTAATTGTCCTGATTCTAAGACCAGAGCTCTATACTCTGTGCAACTTATCTATTAAAACTAGATTAAAATTGCATTAACATTTTTGGAAATCCAGCATATTCTTATTATTTAATTATCGTTGTACATGAGACAGTTACCTTGTTTGTCACTTTATTAATATGTACTGCTTGGAGCCCTGAGACTTTCCTTATATTTGAAGGTCAGAAAGGTTTAGGGGTATGATTTTGTTTATAAATTTTTATTTTCTCATGTTTTAGAAGGCTAGGAACTCTCCTCTTATTTCACAAAAGCAAGGCATTATCTTTTACCTTATGGAAATATTGGACTTATGGCCTTTCCTTATACTTCCAAGTGTCTCAGAACCAGCTGTAAATGCAGTTCTATAAAACACTGCAACTTGCTGCAACATAGGGGGGACATTTCCTAAAAGAAATGAATTCATTTTACAATGTATAAGGAATGAATTTTCATAAAATCATTGAATATCAGGTTTTCAAATTACTTTAAAGAGCATCTATTTCAAAATTCATTTTACATTCTGGAAAATAGCCCCAGAAAGATGAGATCACTTGACCAAGGTCACAGAACCAGTGAATAGGAAAGTAGAACTGGACAGCCCATCCTAAGACATTGATCTTTTCACTAAGTACATGATTTATAATTAAACCATGTCTTCTTTAACAGCATTTAAGTTTTTTTTTTTAATTTAAGCAAAGCCATTAGAAAGAGGGCCCAAAGTGTAATTCTATTTTTCTATTTCATACAAATGGAAGATGTCATAGAAATTCTTTAGAAAATTTGTGAGTGTGTGTGTGTGTGTGTGTGTGTGTGTGTGTGTGTGCATGTATGTGTGTATTGAAATACAAACTCCCAATTTCTTGACCTTGGCAACACTGATTTTTTTTTTTTAATTCATAATACCTAGCTAGTAAAGCAGTCACAGAAAGCAGTTCATCAACATATAGAACTATTTAATACCAAGCCATCAACATTAATGTTCCTTCTCTTGGATTGTTTGACTGAAACAGCTCATTGAAAGGGCATTTATGAGACCTTTCATTGAGTGCACTTTCTTTGGTCTTCCACCTCCTGATCCCTTAGTATCATTCAGTACTACTGCCCATCTCATCTCTCTCTAGTTGCTTCAGGTTCTGTGATCCCATCTGTTAGATGAATAAGAATACTTACTCCACTGTACAAATTAGGATCTGTACGTGTCTCATAATCCTGTTTAGTTGTATAGGGGATCCCTATACTATGACCCCAAATACTATGTATATAGTATGAAATATAGGGGATCCCAAATACTGTGAACAATTTGTGACTATTTGAAAAAAAAATTTAGCCAGTTTCTTCATCTCTAAATGTAGACATTTGATGTGATCTTTTTTTCCTTTATAAATAGTATTTTTTTTTAACCAGTTACATGTCAAGAACATTTTTGGTATTCATTTTTTACAAGATTTTGAGTTCCTTTTTTCTTCCACCCTCCATTTTTTCCCTTCTGAAGATGCAGTCAATTTAATATAGTTTATATATGTGCTACCCTGTAAAATATATTTCGATATTAGTCACAGTGGTGAAAGAAGAAACAGATCAATAGGGAAATAAAACCATGAAAAAAAACAAAATAAAAAAATATGATTTGAACTGCATTTAGAATTCATCAGTTATTTAACTGAATATGGAAGCATTTTCCTTTGAGTTCTCTGTATTTGTGAGACCATTGTGTTGCTGAAAAGAGCCCAGTCATTCATAGCTGATCATCATACAATGTTTCTGATACAGTGTACAATCTTCTCCTGGTTCTTCTCATTTCATTTTGTGTCAGTTGTTATGAGTCTTTCAATTTTTTTTTCAAAACTTGCTTGTTCATAATTTCTTAATGCACAATGATATTTATCCATTGCATTCATATCCCACAGCTTATTCAGCAGTCCCTAATTAAAGGACTTCCCATCAATTTTCAATATTTTGCCACCACAAAAAGGGATGCTCTAATTATTTGACACATCTAGGTCTTTGCCCATATCTTACTATCTCTTTGAAATATTGACTTAGTCATGTTATTACTAGATCTAAAGATATGCAGTTTGGCTATCCTTTGAAAATAGGTCCAAATTGCTCTACAGAATGATTGGATCAGGTCACAACTCTTACTAACAGAGGATTAGTGTAGCAATTTCCCTGCATACTCTCCAGCACTGATTACATTAATTTTTTTTGCCATATTAACCAAGCTGAGAGAAGTGAGGTGGCATCACAGAGTTGTTTTAATTGGCATGTTTCTAATCAAAAGTGATTTAGAACACTTGTTCATATACCTTTGAATAGTTTTGATATCTTCATCTGAAAACTAACTGTTCATATCCTTTAACAACTGGAGAATGGCTGTTTTCTTATAAATTCGACTCAGTTTTCTATATATTTGAAAACTAAGGTCTTTATCAGTCTCTTGCTGTAAAGATTGTTTATCAGCTATTTGCCTTACTTCTAATCTTTGTTTTATTCATTTTCTTCGTATAAAAG
Organism: Dasyurus viverrinus; assembly: GCA_020854095.1. Classification (NCBI taxonomy): domain Eukaryota; kingdom Metazoa; phylum Chordata; class Mammalia; order Dasyuromorphia; family Dasyuridae; genus Dasyurus; species Dasyurus viverrinus. Next base: position 68,345,981 of record CM036997.1, on the reverse strand, counting down.
CTTTTTAGTTTAATACAATCAAAATTTTTTTGTATTATATAATGTTTTCTATCTTATTTTGGTTATGGATTATTTCTTGACATGATGTTTTCTATGTTCCTTCCCATTCACTACAATTTAATAGAAATACAGTTAACTGAGAAAGACTGAAATAGAAAGAACACAGACAAGATCTATTCAGTAGATATAGGTTCATATGTTGGTTTTCCAGTATTGCATGTGTATGATTTTGGGGTTATCACGTAATCATTCTGGGTCGTTGAGTCCTCATCTATAAAATGAGAGAGAAGATGCAGTTAGCTGACCTTTAAATGTGTAAGTGCCCTGGGATGTTTTACTTTCTGATGTATGAGACAAAGAGCAATTCTGACACATCTGTCTGTCCAAAAAACTGATAATACATCATCAAGTAATCTCTATACTCATGATCTTTCTTTGAAGTAATTCTGTCCACACTGAGACTCTCCAAGGAAACATCTGGGCATAGGAAATATTTTAACTACCTTCAAAGATTTGAAGGCTTTTAATAATTTTTAAACATGCTCCAACTGGCCTCAGAGGACAGATTGAAGAGCAGGGGGTAGATATTACAGAAAGCATGTGGCTGGATGTAAAAAGAGTGAAAGAAAGTAGGCTGCCTTAGGAAATGTTGGGTACCTCCTCAATAGAGGATTTCTAGTAAAAGATAGATCATTACTCTTTGGGGATATTAAAAAAGGGAGGCTTGGTCAAGTTGAAATTGAATAGATGGGCTCTTGGGTCCTTTTTAACTCAGTGATTTGGAAATACTGGGTTATTTTTTGAAATAGAAATGTAGCTCACAGGCTTGCTTATGTTCTGAAGCACTACTATAGAACAGTAGTCTAATCATCAGAGAATGAGCACTTTTAATATAATACTGGTCAGTTAAACTAAAAAAATGAAGCCTCTGGTGATTGGAAAGAGAATGTTCACAATTTATAGTCAGATAAACATAAGGAAGTTTGGGTTGAATGCTATTTTTAATTTTTTAAGCTATCAAATAGGTTCACACACCTACTGCCCTACTAAAGTATACCTTTTCTGAAAGTTCATTTCTGTTGCCAGGGAAACTATTTGCAAAGACATTCTGCAGTCTAATAGCTATAGGTAAATATTTCCAGACCATTGTTCATGGAAACTTGTTCTATAGGATCCTGACTTTCAACTCTATATGAAACTCAAACAATAGCTAACTTTGCATGAGTTAGACCTTCCTGAAATAGCACTAGAAATGCAGAAAATTGTTTATAAACAATATAATATAGAGAAAAAAAAACATAGAAACAAACAACCTGTAGTAGGTAAAATAGGAATATATTTTTAGAATTCAATGAAATATATAATTTTTGTTAATCATGTAGGCCTGTAAATATTATTGAAAATTCTATGAATGACACAGAATTGTATTGTTTCAAAATTATTTCACATACAGTCCAGAGATTAGACTTTTAGGTCTGGAAAAACATCAGTTCAAGTGAGTTAGGAGGACAAAGTACAAATCTTGCCTCAGACACTTTCTGACTATGCACGTTTGGATCAGTCTGATACTATGGTCAGTGTTTAAATCCTATCTCTGACATAACTTGCATTGCTTTGGGAAAGTTAGGGTTGTCAGTTTTCTTATGTATAAAACAAGGGGATTAGACAAGATGGTTTCTGATGTCCCTTCTGGTTCTAGATACCCTGTATGATCCCATGAGATTGTGATGAGTATAAAGTTGCAGAATGATTTCTTTTTTTTTTTTTTTTTTTTTTTTAATAGCCTTTTATTTACAGATTATATGCATGGATAACTTTACAGCATTAACAATTGCCAAATCTCTTGTTCCAATTTTTTACCTCCCGCCCCCCACCCCTTCCCCTAGATGGCAAGATGACCAGTAGATGTTAAATACATTAAAATATAACTTAGGTACACAATAAGTATTCATGACCAAAACATTATTTTGCTGTATAAAAAGAATCAGACTCTGAAATATTGTGCAATTAGTTTGTGGAGGAAATCAAATATGTCGGTGGGCATAAATATAGAGATTGGGAATTTAATGTATTGGTTTTTCGTCATCTCCCAAAGTTCTTTCTCTGGGCGTAGCTGGTTCAGTTCATTACTGCTCCATTGGAAATGAATTGGTTGATCTCGTTGCTGAGGATGGCCAGGTCCATCAGAACTGGTCATCATATAGTATTGTTGTTGAAGTATATAATGTTCTCCTGGTGCTGCTCATTTCACTCAGCATCAGTTCATGTAAGTCTCTCCAGGCCTTTCTGAAATCCTCCTGTTGGTCATTTCTTACAGAACAGTAATATTCCATAGTATTCATATACCACAGTTTGTTCAGCCATTCTCCAACTGATGGACATCCATTCAGTTTCCAGTTTCTAGCCACTACAAAAAGGGCTGCCACAAACATTCGTGCACATACAGGTCCCTTTCCCTGCTTTATAATCTCTTTGGGATATAAGTCCAGTAGTAACACTGCTGGATCAAAGGGTATGCACAGTTTAATAACTTTTTGAGCGTAATTCCAAACTATTCTCCAAAATAGTTGGATTCGTTCACAACTCCACCAACAATGCATCAATGTCCCAGTTTTCCCACATCCCCTCCAACAATCATTATTATTTTTTCCTGTCATCTTAGCCAATCTGACAGGTGTGTAGTGGTATCTTAGAGTTGTCTTAATTTGCATTTCTCTGATTAATAGTGACTTGGAGCATCTTTTCATATGACTAGAAATAGTTTCAATTTCTTCATCTGAGAATTGTCTGTTCATATCCTTTGACCATTTTTCAATTGGAGAATGGCTTGATTTTTTATAAATTAGAGTTAATTCTCTATATATTTTGGAAATGAGGCCTTTATCAGTACCTTTGACTGTAAAAATATTTTCCCAGTTTATTGTTTCCCTTCTAATCTTGTCTGCATTAATTTTGTTTGTACAAAAACTTTTCAGTTTGGTATAATCGAAATTTTCTATTTTGTGATCAGTAATGATCTCTAGTTCTGCTTTGGTCATAAAGTCCTTCCCCTTCCACAGGTCTGAGAGGTAAACTATCCTGTGTTCCTCTAATTTATTAATAATTTCATTCTTTATGCCTAGGTCATGCACCCATTTTGACCTTATCTTGGTGTACGGTGTTAAGTGTGGGTCAATGCCTAGTTTCTGCCATATTAGTTTCCAATTTTCCCAGCAATTTTTATCAAACAGTGAGTTCTTATCCCAGAAGCTGGAGTCTTTGGGTTTGTCAAAGACTATGTTGCTATATTTATTGACTGTTTTATCCCTTGAACCTAACCTATTCCACTGATCAACTAATCTATTCCTTAGCCAATACCAAATGGTTTTGGTAACTGCTGCTCTATAATATAGTTTTAGATCTGGTACAGCTAAGCCACCTTCATTTGATTTTTTTTTCATTAATTCCCTTGAAATTCTTGACCTTTTGTTTTTCCATATGAATTTTGTTGTTATTTTTTCTAGGTCATTAAAATAGTTTTTTGGGAGTCTGATTGGTATAGCACTAAATAAATAAATTAGTTTAGGTAATATTGTCATCTTTATTATGTTTGCTCGCCCTATCCAAGAGCATTTAATATTTTTCCAAATAGTTAGCTCAGACTTAATTTGTGTGAAAAGTGGTCTGTAATTTTGCTCATAAAGTTTCTGATTTTCCCTTGGCAGATAGATTCCTAAATATTTTATATTATCAGTAGTTACTTTAAATGGAATTTCTCTTTGTAACTCTGACTGTTGGATTTTGTTAGTGATATATAAGAATGCTGATGACTTATGTGGGTTTATTTTATAACCAGCAACTTTGCTAAAGTTGTAAATTGTTTCTAATAACTTTTTAGTAGAATCTCTGGGGTTCTCTAAATATACCATCATGTCATCGGCAAAGAGTGATAGTTTGGTTTCCTCATGACCTATTCTTATTCCTTTAATCTCTTTCTCAGCTCTTATTGCCACAGCTAGCGTTTCTAATACAATATTAAATAGTAACGGTGATAGTGGGCAACCTTGTTTTACTCCAGATCTTATTGGGAATGGTTGCAGTTTGTCTCCATTACATATGATGCTTACTGATGGTTTTAAATAGATGCTGCTGATTATTTTAAGGAAAAGTCCATTTATTCCTATACTCTCAAGTGTTTTTAATAGGAATGGATGTTGGATTTTGTCAAATGCCTTTTCTGCATCTATTGAGATAATCATGTGGTTTTTGTTAATTTGGTTGTTAATATGGCCAATTATATTGATAGTTTTCCTAATATTGAACCAGCCCTGCTTTCCTGGTATAAATCCTACTTGATCATAGTGTATTATCCTGGTGATGATTTTCTGTAGTCTTTTTGCTAATATCTTATTTAAGATTTTAGCATCAATATTCATTAGGGAGATGGGTCTATAATTTTCTTTCTCTGATTTTAACCTACCTGGTTTAGGTATCAGTACCATGTCTGTGTCATAGAAGGAATTTGGTAGGACTCCTTCATTCCCTATTTTATCAAATAATTTATATAGCATTGGGGCCAATTGTTCTTTAAATGTTTGGTAAAATTCACATGTAAATCCATCTGGTCCTGGGGATTTTTTCTTAGGGAGTTCTTTAATTGCCTGTTCTATCTCTTTTTCTGAAATGGGACTATTTAAGCAATTTACTTCCTCCTCTGTTAGTTTGGGAAGTCTATATTTTTGTAGGTATTCATCCATTTCACTTAGGTTATCAAATTTATTGGCATAAAGTTGAGCAAAATAACTCCTTATTATTTCTCTGATTTCTTCTTCATTGGTGGAAAGTTCTCCCTTTTCATTTTTAAGACTACTAATTTCATTTTCCTCCCTCCTTTTTCTAATCAGATTTACCAAAGGCTTGTCTATTTTATTGGCTTTTTCATAGAACCAGCTCTTAGTTTTGTTAATTAGTTCAATAGTTTTTTTACTTTCAATATTTTTAATTTCTCCTTTTAATTTTAGAATTTCCAATTTAGTATTAGATTGGGGGTTTTTAATTTGGTCTTTTTTTAGTTTTTTTAGTTGCAAGCCCAATTCATTAATTTTTTCTTTCTCTGCTTTATTTAAGTAAGCTTCTAAGGATATAAAATTCCCTCTTATTACTGCTTTGGCTGCATCCCATAGATTTTGGTATGATGTCTCATCATTGTCATTATCTTGGGTGAAATTATTAATTGTATCTATAATTTGCTGCTTCACCCAATCATTCTTTAAGATGAGATTGTTTAGTTTCCAATTACTTTTTGATCTATTTCCCTCTAACTTTTTGCTGAATGTAGTTTTTATTGCATCATGATCTGAAAAGAAAGCATTTACTATTTCTGCTTTCTTGAATTTAATTTTGAGGTCTTTATGTCCTAATATATGGTCAGTTTTTGAATAGGTTCCATGAACTGCTGAGAAGAAAGTATATTCCTTTCTATCTCCATTCAATTTTCTCCAAAGATCTAACATACCTAATTTTTCTAATATTCTATTTACTTCTTTAATTTCTTTCTTATTTGTTTTGTGGTTTGATTTGTCTAATTCTGAGAGTGCAAGGTTGAGATCTCCCACTGTTACAGTTTTGTTGTCTATTTCTTCTTGCAACTCTCTTAACTTCTCCTTTAGGAAGTTGGATGCCCTACCACTTGGTGCATATATGTTTAATATTGATATTGCTTCGTTGTTTATGCTACCCTTTAGCAGGATGTAATTGCCTTCCTTATCTCTTTTAATTAGATCAATTTTTGCTTTTGCTTGATCTGAGATAAGGATGGCTACCCCTCCTTTTTTGACTTCACCTGAAGCATAATAGATTTTGTTCCAGCCTTTTACCTTTACTCTATATGTATCTCCCTGCTTTAAGTGTGTTTCTTGTAAACAACATATTGTAGGGTTTTGATTTTTGATCCAGTCTGCTATCTGCCTCCTCTTTATGGGGGAGTTCATCCCATTCACATTTACGGTTAGAATTACTAAATCTGTATTTCCTGCCATCCTAATACCCCCAGATTATGTTTTACTTATTCTTGCCTCCCCCCACCCTCTTTCCCCCTTTTAAACTTATATACCCCTCTTGTTTCACGATGCTTACCCCCTTTATAATCCCTCCCTCCCCCCCTTCGAGTCTTTTCCCCTTCCTTCCCTTATTACTCTTTTTCTTTTCCCTTTTCCTCTCCCCCGTTTTCAATGAGGCGAGAGAATGTTCTCTAAAACAAATGTCAATTATTTTTTCTTTGAGCCAATTCTGATGAGAGTAAGATTCACATATTGTTCCTCCCCCTCTCTAAATTCCCTGAGATATGATGTTTCCTTTGCCTCTTTGTGGGATGTGGTTTCCCTCTTTTTATCCCTCCTTCCCACCTTATTCTGCCATCATCCCTTTTCCATATCTACTTCCCCTTTTTATGTTATATCAATACAATCAAATTATACATGTATATTCTTTGTATATTCACAACAAAAATACAATTCTCAAGAGTTATTTTTACCTTTTCTGCATCTCTTGAGTTTTAAGGTTGGAGATCAAATTTTTTGTTTAGTTCTGGTTTTTTCTTCAGAAACAAATGGAATTCATTTGTTTCATTAAATGTCCATCTTCTTCCCTGGTAGAAAATGCTCAGCTTAGCTGGGTAGTTTATTCTTGGCTGCATCCCAATTCTTGTGCCTTTCGGAATATCATATTCCAGGCCCTTCTTTCCTTCAATGTGGAGGCAGCCAGATCTTGGGTAATCCTTATTGTGGCACCTCGGTATTTAAATGGTTTTTTTTTGGCTGCTTGTAAAATTTTTTCCTTAATCTGATAGTTCTGGAATTTGGCCACAATATTCCTTGGGGTTTTTATTTTAGGGTTTCTTTCAGAAGGTGTTCGATGAATTCTTTCAATACCTATTTTACCTTCTGATTCTATTACATCTGGGCAGTTCTCTTTGATGATTTCTTGTAAAATAGAATCTAGGCTCTTTTTTTCATCATAGTTTTCAGAAAGTCCAATAATCCTCAGATTATCTCTCCTAGATCTATTTTCCAAGTCTGTCGTTTTTGCAAGTAGATAATTCATGGTTTTTTCCAGTTTGTCAATTTTTTGGTTTTGCTTGACTGATTCTTGCTGTCTCAATGAATCATTAGTTTCTATTTGTTCAATTCTAATTTTTAAAGAATTAGTTTCTTCATTAGCTTTTTTTACTTCTTTCTGTATTTGTCCAATTGAGCTTTTAAGTGTATTGTTTTGGTCTGTGGAATTTTTTTCCATTTCACTAATTTTTTTTTTTAGTGAAGTATTTTCTTTTTCCAATTCGCAAATCCTATTTTCTAGTGCACATTGCTTACTTTCCTGAGATTTTTTTATTTTTTCCATTTCACAGATTTTGTTTCCCTGCACTTCCAGGGAATTTTTTAACTTTTCCAATTCGTTTCTCAGGAAGTTGTTGCTCTCTTGTAAGGCTTCCCTTTCCTTTCCCCATTTATCTTCTAACTCTCTTTTGAGACTTTTAATGGTCTCTTCTAGGAGAGCATTATGTAAAGGAGGACAGTCTGATGGATTTTTGCAGTTTGAGGTCTCTTCAGGTTTGTTGACCTGCTCTTTTTCTGCATAGAAGCTGTCAATTGTTCTTTTCATCTTCTTATTCATGTTTTAAAGCCTTAAGGGTATGTGTCCTAGGCAAGGGGATTACCAGCTTCCTCTGCAGAACAGGGAGAGATAATTGGATTACCAGCTCCGATTGTGTGGGAGAGCTCTGAGTGAGAGTTTTCCCTTCCCCCAACAGGAAGTGGATTCAGTGCTGGCTGAGCTTTGGAAAGGGGCCCTTTGGGTTAGAATGATTTCTAATGTATATGAGTTGTGTTGATTTCTGCCTCAGGAACTTCTTACAACACTAAAATCATAGATTCAGTCTCTCTTCACTTTCTAAAATTTAATAATAATGAAAGTTATCAAAATAGGTTTGGAGTTTTTTCCCTGAGAATTCCAGATATTTCTGGATCATATTTTATTAATGGGAGTAAAGATTTATCATTTTCTAGCTGAAAATAGTTTTCATAATGATAAAACAAGGTTGCAGGGCCATGGGACCTCCATTACTGTACCTTAACCTGACCTCATTAAAGATGAAATGATATATCAATTAATATCTGTAGAGTCATCAAATATAAACAAGGGAAGAACATTATTAAAAATATCCATTCCACTTTCTCTTTACAATTATTGAACCAAATTGATTTTCTTATTCTGTGGAATAAGACTCAGTGAAATATTTCTCTGTGACTCTTCCTTCTCATTCTAATTCTTAGTGGCTCCTCACTGCATCAGGAAACATCTGTTTAAATTTCTAATGGAAAACACAGTATTAGAATTAAAGGATTTCCAGTGGTTCACTGGCAGTTACCACACATTAATGCCTAGTTAGATTGATCTATTAAAAGTCTTAAAATTCATTTTGCATTATTATACTTCCCCACCCAATGTTTCTCAAGGCTATCAGACATTTTCCTTTCTATTCCAATTGCTCATAACTCACATCAGTTTTGTAAAATTTCACAGGTTAAATATTGATTGAGATTAAAGGAGGTAGGTATTCATAACACTTTGTGTTTGTTTGTACCCCGTTATTTATATATTATCTCTAGCTAAATATTGTCTTATTCATGGAACAACTTGTCATATGAAATTTATATATATATATATATATATATATATAGAGAGAGAGAGAGAGAGAGAGAGGCAGATAGATTTCTAGTCAAGACAATTATAATGTCAAAGTGATTTTGTTAAAGATCTCAATGTCATTCCCTATTTTATTAAACACTTGCATTCATTGTTTTCTTTCTTTTAAATAACATTTGAGTTGATATCTCAATTGTTTTTATTTATATTTTTCTAATAAAAATTTATTTATAGTACCTTTTGTATGTCTACAAATAGTTTTGAATTCCTCATCTGAAAACTACCTTTCCACTTTTCTTCTCTCTCTCTCTCTCTTTCTCTCTTTCTCTCTCTCTTTCTTTCTGTCTCTCTTTGCTTTTTCTCTCACTTATCTCTCTCTGTGTGAATAAACCATTTATCAATGAGAGAAAGCCTTATATTCTTAGAAATTTGACACAGCTCTCTATGTATTTGATAAATGAATCATTTCTCAAGGAAACTTGCTGTAAAGATTATTTCCCAGCTATCTGCTTTCTTTTTAATTTTGGTTGCCTTGATTTTGTCTGTATAAAAACTTTTAAAAAATAATATATTCAATTATTCTATCTTTTGTTTGGTTGTGAATTCTTCATTTTTCCATAGTTTTGACTCTTTTTTTCTAAATTTCTTATTCTGTCATCATTTGTGCCTATATCCTGCATCTATTTTTACCTTATCTTGGTATACATTATGAGATGTTGATTTATAACTAATTCTGTCCTGTAATTTCCCATTTTTTTCCCTAGCCATTTTAGCGAAATGCTGTTTTTATTCCAGATTTGGATCCAAAGATTTGAATTTATCAAACATTAGGTGAGTATAATAATTGACTTGTATCATGTGTACCAAATCTATTCCACTGATTCACTACGTTTTATCTAGCATTAGATTGTTTTGATCATTAATACTTTATTAAGTGGTGGCTTAGGTAGGCCACTTTTTTTTGTATTTCTTTCATCAATTCCCTTAATATTAGTGATCTTTGTTTTTGTACATGAAATTGATTGCTATTTTTATTAGCTTTTCAAAATGAATTTAGTAGCTTTATTATTGAATAATGAAAATGAATAAGTAATTTTAGGCTGAATTGTCATTTTTATTAGAGTAACTCAACCTACCCATGAACAATTGAAATTTTTCAAATTGTTTTGATTTGACTTTATTTCTGCAAAAATTGTTTTATTTTATTTTATTTTATTCATATAGCTTCTGTGTTTGCCTTGGCAGATAGATAGACTCTCAAATATTTTCTATTGTCTACAATTATTTTTAATGGATTTTTTCTTTCTCTTGGTACTGGGCTTTATTGGTCATATAAAAAATGCTGATGCTTTATGTAGTTTTATCTTATAGCCTACAATTTTGCTAAACTTGTTAATTAAATCAAATAGGTTTTAGTTGGTTTTGTAAGGTTCTCTAAGTATCTCATATGTTCAGCAAAAAGTGATAGATTTGTTTCCTCATTGTGTATTCCAATTCCTTTGATTTCCTTTTCTTCTCATTGCTATGACTAACAATTCTGGTACTTTATTGAACAATAGCAGTGATAATAGCATCTTTGCTTCACCCCTGATGTTAGTATGAAGACTTTTAGATTGTCTCATTCTTGTTGATTATTTTAGATAGATTTTAAGGAACACTCTCATTATTATTATGCTCTATAGAGATTTTTATTGGGAATGGGTATTTTTCAAAATATACTGAGATATTGATTTCCTTATTGGTATCCTCATTTACTTTCATAGTTTTCCTAATATTGAACCAAATCTGCAAGACTAGTATAAATTCCATCTCACCATGGTGAATAATCCTTATGATATATTGCTGTAATTGTCTTGTTATTTTGTGCAAAGTTTTTGCAGTGATATTCATTAGGACAACTTTCATATATATATATATATATATATATATATATATATATATATATGTATTTAGTTTTAGCTCTTCCTGGTTTAGGTATCAACACTCATAAAATGAGTTTGCCAGGGCTCTTTCGTCACCTATAATTCCAAATAGCTTATATGGCATTGGAAATAATTGTTCTCTGAATATTTGGTAGAATTCACTTGTGAATCCATCTGCCTGGGGAGATTTTTTTTTTCAGGAATTCATTAATGGGTTGCTCAATTTATTTTTCTAAGGGAATAGAAACACAAGAGGCAGCTAAATGGTGCAGTGGATAAACCAGCCCTGAAGTCAGGAGGACCTGAGTTCAAATATGTCTTCAGCCACTTAACACTTTCTAGCTATGTGTCCCTGGACAAGTCACTTAACCCCAATTGCCTTAGCAAATAAACACATAAATAAAAATATAATAATAATAATAATAATAGGGAAACTATTTGATGCATTTATGTTTATTATTGATATTATTTCATTCCATATAGTACCTTTTAGCAAGATGCAGTTTTCTTCCTTATTCCTTTTAATTAGATTTATTTTTGCTTTTCTTTTGTTTGAGATCAGGATTGCTACTTCTACTTTTTCTTTACTTCCACAGAAGCATAATATATTCTGCTTTATCCCTTTACCTGTGCTTTTGTGTGTGTTTTTGCTTCAAAAGTGTTTCTTGTAAATAAGATATTGTGAGTTTTTTTATTTTAGATTTCTTAAGTGGATGCTTGTATTTCCCTTTGTATTTTGCCAATTCTTCTTTTTAAGCAGTTGTTTTCTTCCCCCAAGCTTCTGGACCTATCTGTTTACCTGGTTCTGCACTGCTGCTGCTCTAAGGCTTGTGACAAATCCTCATATCTGGTCTTACAATGAGGAGATTGGGTCAGGGGTGGCTGGTGCTTCTGGAAGCCATAGGGATCTATCTAGCAGCTTCTTTAGTGATGAGTTGGAATCTTGGTGCTGATGTCTGCTGAGTTATGAGGACAGAGTCCTGTTTCAGCACATGCTGGTCTGGCTACGGAAAAATAACCGGATTTTGGAAGTTTCCTGTTTCCCCAGGGCAAGGCAGAAACACATGGCACTTCTCAAAGCAGGAGTCCTCCTGTTCCCTCGACTATGCTGAGACACATGGGATAGGATGCAGTGGGTACATGGGACTCAGGATGTCCTTATGATTCACTGCAGTGGGGCTTTGATGGGACATTTTCTATCCTTGACTGTGTTCCCTTTTTATCTGACCGAGATAGCCCTTTCCTTTCAATCTTCCAACGTTCTCATGGTCCAAGATTGTTTCACTCCATTTTTAGTGGTTCTGCTGTTGCAGGACTTGCTTTTGAGCACAATTTTATAATTGTTCAGAGGTGAACATAGGAGAATTATGGTGATTTACACTACTTTCATTCTTTACCCCTGGTCTCTTCCCATTTTAACAGTGTTACACATTATTTTTTCCCCCATAATATATGGTCAAGACATGACCTACTTGTTACTCTATAGTTCTTTCTGTAATCTCCATGCTTTGGTGCAATCTATTTCTATGTCTGAAATATATTTACTTTTCCCCTTCTCTTCCTAGAATCCCTGATTTCTTTAAATCTCAGGCTAAATGTTACTTTCCACATGAATTTTTTTGTGGTTTTTTTGTGTTATCTTCTTTCTTTATAATATTCTCCCACAATTATGGTGTTGATATTTACATATAAATGTGTATTTATAATATATATGTTACATTTATATTATATATTTATTTATATTTACATAATACAATATTTTTAAACCTATATATGCTATTATCTTCACTGAAAGCTAAGCTATTTTAAGGGCAGGGTGTTTCCCTTTTGTTTTGGCATTTCCTAGCATTTAGGATTTTGGCTGCTGCCTAGAGGATTGATTGTTAAAGAAAGCAAAGAGTATTGCAATAATACAGGTGAAAGGTGATGATGGTCTATAGTGAATACATGAGTTAAAAGAAGGTATAATATTGACAGATGTAGGGATTCATAGAAATGGCAAGATTGGCTACTGGACATATGAGTGAATTAAAGTGTGTCATCAAGAATAACAATCATTGATGTGAGGAGATTGCATAACAAGAACAGTGGTGACCTCAGTGATAATAGGGAATCTTAGGGGTAGGATAATGTGAATAGTTTTTGTCTTTCCTTTGGGCATGTTTTTTAGATGTACAAGGGACACTGAATTTGAAGAATAATGACTATTAGAAATCATGATCCATAGTGTATCATGGGAGATCACAGATTATTAAATATTTGTTGAATAAGTACATTTTCTTAACATGGAGAACTTATTTTTTATGTTTTAAAAGATTTCAAAATTAAATAAATAAATAAAAAGCCATCTAAGAAAAATATATTAATAAGCTCAAAGTAGACTTTTCTTTTCATCATTGTCATCCTCATCATCCTCATAATCATCATCATCATCTTCATCATCATATAAATGACCTAATTGCGATTAAGCACTCACAGGATGACTTAGTAGCAGTAGGCCTCGTGTTCTACATTTCAGACATACCAAAGTACAATGACTAAAATGGAACATAAAGAATTTTTTTTTGTTTGTAGGACTCACCTCCTCCATAAGATTAGAACATGAAATAATGGAGTGAAGGGAAACAAAAAAAATAAATTCATTTGATTTTTTTGTAATTAGAAGTTTGAAATCCTAGTTCAGTATTTATTAACAATATAACAATTGAACAAGTCACTTAACCTCATTTGGTCTCCCTTTCCTCATTTGTAAAGTAAGGGCTTTGGACAGATGCCCTCTTAACACCTGATAAATCTATGATCATTTCTATATATGAAGAATAAAGTAGCAAGATTTCTGATGTTTGGAATCCCCATGCTAAATGACCTACTTAGAGCAAAGAGAACAGAAAAACACAGTATATCACAACTGATCAAGCAACAGAAAAATGTGGATCCAACAAGAAAATGTTTCCTTTTGCTGATGACCCAATTAGTTGAGCCTAGTGAATCTGTGTATAAAGAGAGGCTTCACATCATCCCTCTTTCCACATCAGGGCCCCTGGGTCTGCACTTTTCCTTTATTGTTATTGAATATGAACAGTGCATGCATAAGCTGAATCAGTCCTAGAAACAGCTTCTCAGCATTGCAGTTTCTGAAGAAAGGCTAAGTTTACTTGATGTACTCATGAGGATGTTTGAATGCTCTTTTATAGGGAACTCATAGTCTCCAATTTGCTCAAGGCACAGTCGTTAAATTCTCAGGCTTTTATTGCTGAATTATAGCAGTTCCATCAGGGCTTCGAGCAAACAAAATGAAAATGAGAATAAAAATGGAGAAAGCTGCAATATTAGACCACTTTGTATTTTTCCTTTGGAGGAAGAAGTCAGGGCTTCAGTGAAAATGTTTTAGAGTGGAAGGTATGAATGCTAATAGTGGTACCATAATAAGACTACTGAAGAGCAGACTTTTAAATGTTGTTTTAGTTCCAGGAGATATCACAGTTATAATTTGGAAACATATGTAGGGGCTGGTAAGGCATAAGGACTCCTAAATTACTAGACGGATTTTAGGCACTCTTCAAGAAAAATACTAAATGTGGGAAGGAATAAATGGTTTGCCTTTTTTATAGTCTCATCAGATTAGTTCATTAATTTTTCTGTGGGGAGGAAAGGAAAGGAGCAATGATTTTACAAATAAAGAGATCTTTCAATAAGCAAATTCCATCTTCTAATCTAGATTAGCACTGTAATATGCCACCTTAAAGAGTTTCTTGGAGGAATGAAGTGACTTTGCTAGGATCATACAATATGTATTAGAGGCAGAATGAGAATTAAGATCCTGATTCCAATGATTGTTCTATTAAGAAAGGACCAGCAGGATGAATACAGAGAGGCTTGGAGAGACTTACATGAACTGATGCTAAGTGAAATGCGCAGAACCAGGAGATCATTATATACTGCAACAACGATACTGTATGAAAATGTATTCTGATGGAAGTGGATTTCTTTGACAAAGAGAAGATCTAACTCAGTTTCAATTGATCAACAATGCACAGAAGCAGCTACACCGATAGAAAGAACACTGGGAAATGAATGTAAACTATTTGCATTTTGGTTTTTCTTCCCGGGTTATTTTTACCTTATGAATCCAATTCTTCCTGTGCAACAAGAGAACTGTTCGGTTCTTCACACATATATTGTATCTAGGATATACTGTGACATAGTTAACAAGTATAGGACTGCTTGCCACCTGGGGGAGGGGGTGGAGGGAGAGAGGGGAAAAGTCGGAACAGAAGTGAATACAAGGGGTAATGTTGCAAAAAGTTACCCATGCATGGGCTCTGTCAATAAAAAGTTATAATTAATTTTTAAAAAGCTATAATAAAAATAAAATAAAAAAAATCCTTAATCCAAGATTAGCTCTCTGTTCATGGTTAGTCACCTACTAATAAGATTAGTACCATAATAACTGACATTTATCTTGTGCCTTAAGATTTCTAAGTTACTTGGACAGGCACCCCATTACCTTATTTTATAACTTTGATGATATTACCAGATTCCTTTATGAGATAGTGAAACAGATGCTAGGAGAGATCAAGAAATTCATTCTAAGTCATATAACTAGTGAGGTATGATTTTGAACTCTGGCATTCCTGTCTTTAAAATGTAGCAGTCTACTAAACTATGCCATGCTTCAAATAGCCCTTTAGAAAAAATATAATTCCAGGAACTGAGAATGACAGGCATCTTTTGCCAAGCATTTTACTGTATTAGCCCACATTTAATTCATACATACATACACACATACACACATGAATGTTTTTGTGTATGCATGTATGTATTGTGGAATGTATATGTGTATATGTATATGTATATATCACTTAATCAGCCTCCAATAGAAGCTTAAAATCAAGCTTAAAATAAATGAATATCTGAAGACATAAAAGTGATCTCAGAATAAAGTATGCTCATTTGTTAATATCCATTTATATTTAAATCTATATAGAATCATGATTTATTTTCCTAGAGAAATAACCAGAAATCTATTAGTCCAACTCATTCATTTTATACATCATGATAAAAGGATTATTTGATGTTAGGGGAGTTGAGGTAACTTCATAATTATTTAAACTATTACAGATATTTTTATTGTAGTAACTGTTTATTTTTAATATACATTGTTTTATGAAATCATTTTGGGAGAGAAATATCAGAGCAAAAGGGAAAAATCATAAGAGAGATTTAAAAAAAAAGAGAAAAGGGAACATAACATGTGTTGACCGACATTCAGTCTACTTAGTTTTCTTTCTGGAAGCAGATGACATTTTTTGTTCAAAGTCTATTTTGCTTCACTCATCATCAGTTTATGGTAAATCTTTCCAAGTCTTTCTAAACTCAGTTTGCTCCCTATTTTTGTGGAAAAATAGCATTCTATTACCTTCATGTTCCATAATTTGTGTAGCTGTTTCTAATTGATGAACATATAATCCTTTTCACTTTCTTTGCTACTACAAAAAGAGCTGCTACAAACTTTTTTTTTTCACATGTGGATTCTTTCCTCTCCTTTATTTATGATTTTCTTGGGATACAGACCCAGTAGTGTCATTGCTGGGTCAAAGGGTATGCACAGTTTTATAGCTCTTTAGACATAGTTTCAGATTGCTTTCCAGAATGGTTGGATAATTTCAGAATGCCACCAATAATGTATGTGTCCCAGTTTTCCCACAACCCCTCCAACAATTATCATTATCTTTTTCTGTCATCTTAGCCAATCTCAGAGGCGTGACATTGTACCTGAGAGTTGTTTTAATTTGCATTTCTCTAATCAATAGTGGTTGAGAACATTTTTATATGATTAAAAATGGCTTCAATCTCATCATCAAAAAATTGTCTGTTTACATCCTTTGAATATTTATCAATTGGGAAATAACTCTTATTCTTATGAATTTGTCACAATTCTTTCTTTACATATTTTATAAATGAGAACTTTATCAGAAATACTGATGGTAAGGATTTTTCCCAGCTTTGAACTTCCATTTTAATCTTGTTTCTGTTGGTTTTGTTTGTGCAAAATCTTTTAATTTAGTGTAATCAAAATTGTCCATTTTGTCTTTCATAATATTCTCTAGTTCTTCTTTTGTCATAAAGTACTTCCTACCATAACAGATTCTTTAAAAAATTCAGGAATTCTGAGCATAGTACATGACAGAATTCTGAGTACAGTATATCACTATTTTATATGATCAGTTTTATATAGGATAACTATCATATTCCCTCCAAAAATAACAAACATGGAATATGGGCAGAAAACATCAATTCATATTGAGCTGGTTGAGCTGATAATTATGGTAACTTCAAGGCTAGTCAACAAGCAATTAAGTCCCTACTATGTTCAGAGTTGGAGATATGAGTGAGACAAAGACATTTTCTATTTTAATTTCCACTTTATCATGTCTGCTTTTAGAGAGCTAATTTTGTAGCATGTCTATGAAACCAAAATCTATTTAATATAACATAGTGCAAGTACATTAAATTTTAATATTTCCATAGCATTTTGGATTGTGATTTTCTTTCTAATCAGACAAGTCATTTCCAAGACATGTCAGGTTTGAGCACTGACTGTTCATGGGTGTAATCAGAGTATGTGATAACTACTCATTGTCTTGTCACTTGTGGTTCCATTAGTGAAGACACTGAAGAAATATTTTATATTTGAAGATTGTGCTCTATCATCCATAGGCCATGCACTTTGCTATTTTCCATTCAATGGAAAAGATTTCTTAGCAATTTATTTACCATTCTTTTTTCAGATTTCCTTATAGAAACCAAAACCAAATAAACAAAAATATGAATTTGTAACAATTATGTCTGTAAATACACAGACATGTTTTATAAATGCAATTTCAGAAGCATTGCCAACTTTCTCCAAGCAAACTATCATATCAGTTCATATAAGCATCTTCTCTTCAATTTACAATCATGAAGACTTCCTTGGAATATGTGGGAGAAGAAAGTCAACACTGATATATTAAAGGATTTTCCCCATGTCATGTTGTTTGTATTTGTAAAGATAGAATATGAATCTAAATTTTTCTGACTACAAATTTAGCTTCCTATCCACCATGTACTGCTGCTGAGAAAACCAAAAGGAAAAATAAAACAACTGAGCTTTTTGTGGTGCTTACATTTATTGGGACATAAGGGTGCCACAGATATATAGAATATATAAAGAATATGTATATATATGTATATATATATATATATATATATATATAAATTAATAAATATATATGATAATTTGAGGAGAGAGCACGAATTATCAACTAAAGTAGTAAGGGAACATAAACATACAAAATAGCGTGGGCTTTGCACTAGGATGGGAGTAGAGATTCTAAGAGATGAAGTGGTAGAGGAAGAACATACTAGGTCTACAGAGTCATAGAGAGTTTACAATCTCACAGTTAAGTAAAACAATGGATATAGCACAGGGGCTGGAATCAGGAGAACAAGAATTCAAATGTGACTTTAAACATTTATTAGTTATATTATCCTGGGAAACTTGTTTTCTCTTTACCTCAGTTTTCTCAACTATTAAATGGGGATAATAAGAGCAACCATCAGCATGGTTGACAACAAAATATCTGTAAAAGAGCTTAGTATAGAGCCTGATATGTCATGGGAATTATAGAAAAAATCCTTTTCCAGCTTTTGATCATTGTCTCCTTCTTCAAAATTAAATTTATCTCTTTCTACTGGCTTCTTCCTTTCAATTTAAATCATTTCTATATCTCTCCTATCATTAGGAAAAAAAATTCATTTGATCTCCTCATTTCTTTGAGATTTAAACATAGGTTTCATCTTTATTCCAGAGCTCCCTAATGGAAAATATTCTGATTTCATTGCTTCTTGTATTTTTGTTTGTTTTACATATTACTTTTGAATTCCTTGCAGTCTGGTTTCCCCTTCTTTCTTCAAGTTTCTCAAAATCTCTTCACTTAAAAAACCAGTGGCCTCTCATTCTTTGTTATCACTTTTGTATTCCTTGAAGACTATTCCCCATCCTATCTCCTGTATTTTCAGCTTCTTTCACAGATCAACAGGCAGCTCCTATATTACCAAACTGAGGATTTTCAAGGGTTAGAGCTTATGTTTTTCTTTTACCTTCCTTTTCAATGGTTTTATAATCTCTCCTGGATCAAATTATTATTTCATTTACAAATAAGAATCTAAGACAAATATTACTGTTATTCAGTTGTTTCAGTCATGTTCTACTCTTTGCCTGCCACCTTATTTTGGGACTTCTTAGCTCGAGAATACTGGCATAATTCAACATTTTCTTCTTCACGTTGTTTTGTGGATGAGAAAATTGAGGCAAACAGGGTTAAGTGACTTTCCCAGGATCACACCTAATAAGTGCCTGAGACTGGATTTAAACTCAAATCTTTCTAATTCTTGATCCATCCAGCACACAATCTATTTCCCCCCTCCTACAGGGGCCCCTTAAACATTGATAGCCGTTCTGAATTATGATTCTAATTTATTGTGTTCTAAGCAAATCAAACTAGGTATAAGCAGATGTAACCAGACGCAAATATTCATGTAGGAGTATGTGTATGCATATACCAAGCTTGTATACACATATATACATACACACATATAAGTATATATTAAAGATAAGTTATATATAAGTATATGCATTTATATATGCATGTATATATATATTTGTGTATATATATATCACACACACACACACACACACATACACACACACACCCTTTTCTAGGACTTTGGCAATGAAAAGGAAGCTGAAAATGAAGAAGTTGAATCAGGGGACATAGTGCAAATCCTGATCTTTTTAACCTCTCCAGGCTTCAGTTCCCTTGATTTCAAAATGATCTGGTGGAGTAGATGATATCTGAGGTTTCTAAATCTGTTTCAATGATTTCTTGTTTGAGGAAAATGAAGCTCAGGGAAAAATAACTTATCCAAAGTCACACAGAAAATGACAGAATTGAGACTCAACCACATGCTGAAAGAGCAAGATAACTTGAAAGTCACATAGATAAATAGTATCAAAACAACTGTCTTTTGAATCTTAGGCCAGGGTTCTTTTCATTACCCCTTTGTCCTAATTGAAATTATAATTAGTGATTCCATTTATATTTGTTTATTCCAAATATATTTCTATGTTATAATATTAGAATTTGTACATTTGTATTTATTTAAAATAACAATAAATGGTTTCTAAAAGAGCTATTATGGAATTGTTAACTTCTGGAAGTTTCTTCCTACAACATCTCAAATGCAATAATGGCAGGGACTCTTTGTAAGTGTGTATGTGCCTGAGCATGCAAATGCATTCATATTTGGAACTGTATTTCTGGTGATTTCTTCCTTAAATTAATTAAAAAATTTCAGGTCTTATGTTTGTTGATACATGATTATATGTCATTAAACTGCTCAATCATGTGTTTCAGCATGAAGAATTTTGCATTCTATTTGATCTAAGAAAGAAAAACTGGCCTGAAGCAAAATTTTGAGGAAAGGAAAGGAAAATTTTGAGGCCTTTCAATTTCTTTTCCTTGTATCTACTAGATTAAATTATTCGCAGGAGTCTCATATTCCCTATATTCTCTAGAAAACGTTAACTATCCTGTGATATAGGGATATAAAAATAATCCTTTTAGAATCTAATGATCAGGATTGTTTCCTCAGCTTTGTTACTTATTACTAGTTTGGGCATGGGTAAGTCACTTCCCTTTCCTAGATTTCTTTTTCTTCATTTATGACATAAAGGACTTGAGGCTAGAAAGCTTTGGGGTTTCTTTTAGCTATAAGATATATGAGTTTCTATGCCTAAAGACTATGAAAGGTGCATACCATTTGATCCAGTAGTGCCATTATTGGGTCTGCATCACAAAGGAGTCAAAAAAGAAGGAAGAGGATTCACATGTGCAAAAATGTTTGTAGCAGCACTTTTTGTGTGGACAAAGAATTGGAAAAATAAGTGGGGAAATGACAATAAGTTATGGTATATGAAAGTAATGGAATATTGTTCTCTAAAAAAGATGAACAGATTGATTTTAGAAAGTCCAGGAAAAATTTGCATTAATTAATACTGATCAAAACAAGCAGAACCATGAAAACTTTGTACACAGTAACAACAAAATTGTGCAATGATCAAATATGAAAGACTTGCCTCTTTTCAACAATACAATAATCCAAGACAATTCCAAAACTCTTTGGATAGAAAACCTTATACAACAGAACTATGGAGACTGAATGTGTAAGAACATTATATTCAACCTTCCCCCTTTTTTCTTTTGTTTTTTCCCTTTTGTTTTCATTTTTTTCTCCTAACATGATACACAAGGAAATATGTAAAAAAATGAGTGTACGTGCATAGCAAAACTAATGCTGTTTCTGCCTGTAACTGAGGAAAATAAAAATAAAAAAGATATATGTGCTTCCATGATAAAAGTATTCTTAATGAATTATAAACAATTTGAAAGGATTAATTACTTATATCTTTCAGGAACTATCCTCAGTGTCTTCATCTGTATAATGAGAGCTATATACAATAGTCTAAATATTAAAATTTGATCATTCTCTTTCACTTCATTCTATTCTACTTTTAAATTGTAGTCAATAAAGTTATCAATTAAACTTAATTCAATGCACTAAAAATTCATACAGTATCTACTGTGTTTTAAGCATTCGAAAATTAAAACACCATTAAACCTATTTTCTTGCCCTTGTAGAGGGTAGATTCTTTTTCTGAGTGACATGAGTACAGAAAGGGAGTAATATGTCTACATTTTTTTTAATTCATCCATGCTTTTATTGTTACAAAGGAATCATTGAAATCACAAATGATTAATATTGGCAGCTGCTCTGTAATTTAAAGTATTAAAGAATTACTAGACAGACAAGAAAATATGTATTCATAAAAATCTTTCTACTCTGTTTACTCTCCCTCCAATTGGGAACAAGAATAATTGAAGAAATTAGATTAAGATTCCTAAGGTAGGATAGTGTTGAGCTGAGAATGATGCCCAGATGCAGAGATGAGAAAAAAGCCATTGTAGCCATGGGTGAATAACCTATTAAAAGGTCCATCAGACACTTTGGAATTTCTGGTACCTGTTTAATGTCAGAAGAAATTTGTTATTTTTGTTGTTGAGGAAGAATAATTTGAGTAATAATGAAGTGATTTCCTGTGCTCCATTAAAAGGATCAGTTGCATAGTTGCCTACTATTCCTCCACATAAAGGCAAGCTTAGATAAGAGAGAGTCCAGATAATGAATGCAGAAATGAAAAAAAATAAATAAATAAGAGCATAAGCAATGAAGATAGACACAACTACTATGTATACATGCACTATGGCAATATTTTTGTAAGGTACAATTAAAAATCAAGTGAAGGAAGTAAAAGCACATTTAAAAATAACTGAAGTGATATTTGGCAATAACACTGTGTCAGTGCTGTCAAGAAAGAAAATAAATAATTAAAAATTAAGATGGTTTCTTTTTTATTAAAAATTTTTCTTTTCATTTTTTGAGTATTCAATTAAATATTTTTATTTTGTACACAAATCCTCATTATTATATTTTAATTATATTATTCCTAAAAGGTAAAAGTATTAATTATATTTCTTTTTAACATTTTTAGTTCATTTTGAAAACGTATGTAGATTAATTTGTTTCTATTTTTTAATTAAAGCTTTTTATTTTCAAAATATATGTATAGATACATTTTCAAAATTGACCCTTGCAGAACTTAGTGTTCCAAAATTTCCCCTCCTTCTCCCCACTATTTCCCATAGATGTCAGATAATACAATATATGTTAAATATGTTAAAATATATAAATCTGATATATGTATACATATTTATATAATTATCTTGCTGTGCAAGAAAAATCAGATCAAAAAGGAATAAAAAAATGAAAAAGAAAATAAAACGCAAGCAAACAACAAAAGTGGGAAAATGTTGTTTTGTGATCCACACTCAGTATCTGCAGTCCCCTCTCTGGGTGTAGATAGCTCTCTTCATCACATGATCATTGGAATTAGCCTCAATCATCTCATTGCTGGAAAGAGTCACATCCATCAGAATTGAATATCATATAATCTAATTGTTGCCATCTACAATAATCTCCTAGTTCTGCCGATTTCACTTAATAAAAGTTCATGTGACTCTCTCTAAAATCACCCTTCTGATCTTTTCTTTTAGAGATTAATTATTTATAACATTCATACAGAATAACTTAATCAGCCATTTTCCAATGGGAATTTACTCAGTTTCCAGTTTCTTGCCACTACAAAAAAAAAGGCTGCTAGAAACATTTTTGCACACATAGGTCCCTTTCCCTCCCTTAAGATTTCTTTGGGACATAAATCCAATAGAAATACTGCTGGATCAAAGGGTATGCATCATTTGATAACTTTTTGAGCAAATTGCTCTCCAGAATGGCTAGATATGTTCACAATTTCATCAAGAATGTATTAGTGTCCCAGTTTCCCCACATTCCCTCCAACATTTTTCATTATCTTTTCCTGACTTCTAGACAATTTGATATGTGTGCAGTGGTATCTCAGAATTATCTTAATTTGCATTTCTCTCATCAATGGCGATTTAGAGTACCTTTTCATATGATTAGAAATGGTTTTAATTTCTTCATCTGAAAATTATCTTTTCACATCTTCTGACCATTTATCAAATGGAGAATAGCTTGAATTCTTACAAATTTGAGTTAATTCTCTGTATAATTTTAGAAATAAGGTTTTTATGAGAACCCTTTTTCCCCAATTTATTGCTTCCCTTATAAACTTGTCTGCATTAGTTTTGTTTGTATAAAACCTTTTTAACTTAATATTGTCAAAATTATGTATTTGATGTGCAATAATGATCTTGAGTTTTCCCATATCCCCTCCAACATTTATCACTATTTGTTCCTGTCATCTTAATTAATCTGATAGATGTGTAGTGGTAATCTAGAGTTGTCTTAATTTGCATTTCACTGATCAATAGTGATTTGGAGCACTTTTTCATGTGACTACAAAAAGTTTCAATTTCTTCATCTGAAAATTGTCTTTTCATATCCTTTGACCATTTATCAACTGGAGAATGGCTTGAATTCTTACCAATTTGAGTAAATTATCTATATATTTTAGAAATAATGCCTTTATCAGATCCTTTGGATGTAAAAATGATTTCCCAATTTATTGATTCCTATCTAATCTTACCTGCAATGGATTTGTGTGTACAAAATCTTTTATACTTATAATCAAACTTATCTATTTTGTGATCAATAATGATCTCTAGTTCTTCTTTGGTCACAAATTTCTTCCTCCTCCATAAATATGAGAGGTAAACTGTTTTATGTTCTTCTAATTTGTTTATAATATCATTCTTTATGTCTACATCATGAACCCATTTCGACTTATCTTGGGATATGGTCTATGCCTCTTTCTGCCATACTAGTTTCCAATTTTCCCAGCAGTTTTTGTCAAATAGAGAAATCTTATCCCCAAAACTGGAGTCTTTCAGTTTCTCAAATACTAGATTGCTATAGTCATTGACTATTTTGGTCTGTGAATCACAACTTTTCCATTGATCAACTTTATTGTTTAGTCAGTATCAAATGATTTTGATGATTGCTGCTTTATAATGTAGTTTTAGATCTGGTACAGGTAGGCTACTTTGTTTTGCTTTTCTCTTTGTTAAAACCTTTGGAATTCTTGAACTTTTATTCTTCCAGATGAATTTTGTTGTTATTTTTTCTAGGTAAGAAAAATACTTTCTTAGGAGTTTGATTGGTATAGCATTAAATAGATAGATTGATTTGGGGAATATTGTCATATTTATGCTATCCAAAAGCACTTGATATTTTTTCCAATTGCTTGGATCTGATTTTATTTGAGAGAAAAGTGTTTTGTACTTTGCTCATATAGTTCCTGAATTTCCCTTGGCAGATAGATTCCCAAATATTTTATAGTATCAACAGTTATTTTAAATGGAATTTCTCTTTGTATCTCTCGCTATTGGATTTCATTAGTGATGTATAAAAATGCTGGTGATTTATGTGAATTTATTTTGTATCCTGCAACTTTGCTAAAGTTGTGGTTTATTTCTAATAACTTTTAATTGATTCTCTAGGGTTATGTAAGTATACCATCATATCATCTGCAAAGATGATAGTTTGGTTTCTTCATTGCCTACTTTAATTCCTTTAATCTCTTTTTCATCTCTTATTGCCAAAGCTAACACTTCTAATATAATACTGAATAGTAATGGTAATAATGGGCAACCTTGTTCCAGCCCTGATTTATTGGGAATGGTTCCAGTATATCATCATTATATATGATCCTTGCAGATGGGCTTTAAACAGATATTACTGACTATTTTAATGAAAAGTCCATTTATTCCTATATTCTCTAGTGATTTTAATAGGAATGGGTGTTGGATTTTATCAAAAGCTTTATCTGCATCTATTGAGATAATCATATGTATTTTTGTTAATTTGTTTTTTGATATAGTCAATTATGCCAATAGTTTTCCTAATATTGTACCAGCCCTTTATCCCTGGTATAAATCTTATGTGGTCATGTTATATTATCCTGAGGATAATTTTCTGTAATCTCTTTGCTAATATTTTATTTAATATTTTTGCATCAATATTCATTAGTGAGATTATTGTATATTTTTTTCCTCTGTGTTCATCCTACATGGTTTAGGTATGAGTACCATGTCTGTGTCATAAAATAAATTTGGTAGGAGTCATTCATTCCCTATTTTTAAAAATATATAGTATTAGAGTTAATTGTTCTTTAAACTTTTATTTTTTAAGACTAACAATTTGATTTTCTTTTTCCTAGTCAAATTAACTAAAGGTTTATCCATTTTTTTAATGAAACCAGCTCTTTGTTTTATTTATTGATTCAATAGTTTTGTTTTTGTCTTTGATTTTGATTTTTTTTTACTTTCAATTTTATAAATCTCTGCTTTTATTTTTAGAATTTCGGGCTTAGTATTTGATTGGAGGTTTTTAATTTGTCCTTTTTCCTTTTTTAGTTGCAAGTCCAATTCATTGATCTTTTCTTCATCTATTTTATGCAAATAAGCATATAGAAATATAAATTTTTTACTTCTTACCACTTTGACTGTATCCCACAAATTTTGGTATGTTGTCTCATTATTGCCATTCATTTTGATGAAATTATTTATTGTGTCTATGATTTTCTGTCTTTATCTAGTTCTGAGAGAGCAAGGCTGAGATGTCCCACTGTTATAATTTTACTATCTCTGTCTTCTTGCAATTCTCTTAACTTCTCCTTTAGGAATATAGATAATAATTATAACGTTTTATTGACAGAATCCATGCCTGGGTAATTTTTTACAACATTATCCCTTGCACTGACTTCTGTTCCAACTTTTTCTCTCCCTCCCTCCACTCCTTCCCCCGGATGGCAAGCAGTCCTATACATGTTAAATATGCCTGAATCACTTCCAGTGGGGAACAATTTCCCAAAGCACCCCTGAAACTCTCTGCTCTCTGCAGCCATTTGCAGAACAGCTGCTGTTCATATATCTATCCCTGCTCTGCAGAAGAAATTAGTAATCTCCTTGCCCTGAAGGCAGACTCTATAGGATGTAAAAAAATGAATAAAAAAATCAAAACGACCATTGATAGCTTCTATACAGAAAGAGAGCAGGTATTCAACCCTGAAGAGACTCATAATAAACAGTCTCCAGACAATACCCCAAAAGGAGAATTTAACCTGGCACCCATCACACAAATCTCTCCTTGAAGAGACTATTAAAAATCTTAAAAGAAAGCTAGAAGAAAAATGGGGAAACTAAAGAGAAGCTATGCAAGAGAATAACAATTTGCTGAAATGTGAATTAGAAAAGGTAAAGAACTCCCAGGAAGAATAGGGAAACAGAATTTGTGAATTGGAAAAGATAAAGAACTCCCACAAAAGTAGCATTTGTGATTTGGAAAAGACAAAGAACTCCCAAGAAAGTAGGATTTGTGAATTGGAAAAAGAAAATAACTTACTAAAAACAAAATTCCATAGAGCAAAACAACTCATTTAAAAACAACTCAATTGCACATATACAAAAAGAAATTTAAAAAGCTAATGAAGAAAATAACTCTTTAAAAATCAGAACTGAACAACTAGAAATGAATGATTCATTGAGACATCAAAAATCAGTCAAGCAAAACCAAAAAAAAAAAAAAAAAAGAAAAATTAGAAAAACACATTAAATATGTACTTGGAAAAACAACAGACCTGGAAAATGTTCTAGGAGAGATAATCTGAGAATTATTGGACTTCCCAAAAATTATGATGAAAAAAAGAGCCTAGATATTATTTAACAGGAAATCATCAAAGAGAACTGTCCAGATGTAAGAGAATCAGTAGGTAATATAGGCGTTGAAAGAATTCATTGAACACCTTCTGAAAAAGAAACTAAAATAAAAACTCCAAGGAATATTGTGGCCAAATTTCAGAACTATAAGACTAAGGAAAAATATTCCAAGCAGCCAGAAAAAAATTCAAATACAGAGATGCCACAATAAGGATCACTCAAGATTTGGCTACCTCCACATTAAAGCATCAAAGGGCCTGTATTGATATTCTGAAAGGCAAAAAAAAACTAGGAATGCAACCAAGAATAAACTACCCAGCTACGTTGAGCATTTTATTCCATGGAAGAAGATGGATATTTAATTTAATAGATGAATTCCATTTGTTTCTAAGCAAAAAATCAGGTCTAAAGACAAAATTTGATTTCCAACCATAGCACTCAAGAGAAGCAGAAAAAGGTAAAAAAACTCTTGAGAACTGTATTTCTGTTGTGGATATACAAAAAGACTACATGTATAATTTAATTTTACTGTTATAACATCAAAAGGAAAGTAGAAATAGAAAGGGGATGGTGTCAGAATAAGGGAAAAGGGGAGATAACAAGAGGGAAACTACATCCCACAAAGAGGCAAAGTAAACCTATTGTATCTGAGGGAACTTAAAGAAAGGGAGGAATATTACTCTCATCAGAGTTGACTCAAAGAGAAAATAATTGACATATTCATTTTACAGAGAATCTTCTCTTACCTCATTAAAAAGGGGGAGGGGAAAAAGGAAAAATAAAAGAGTAATAAGGGAAGGGAACAAGAAAGGGGAAGAGATTCAAAGGGGGGAGGGATGAATCCTAAATTGGGTGAGCGGCATGATGCAAGTGGGGCCCATAAGTTTAAAACTGGGAAAGAGGATTAGGGGGGACAAGAAAAAGAAAAGCAAAATCTGAGGATAATAACATGGCAGAAAATACAGAATTCGTCATTTGAACAGTAAATGTGAATGGGATGAACTCTCCCATTAAGCGGAGGCAGATAGCAGACTGGATCAAAAGTCAGAACCCTACAATATGTTGTTTACAGGAAACACTTTTAAAACAGGGAGATACATATAGAGTAAAGGTAAAAGGCTAGAGCAGAATCTATTGTGCTTCAGGTGAAGCCAAAAAAGCAGGGGCAGCCATCCTTATCTCAGATCAAGCAAAAACAAAATTTGATCTAATTAAAAGAGATAAGGAAGGAAACTATATCTTGCCAAAGGGTAGCATAGACAATGAAGCAATATCAATACTACACATATATGCCCAAAGTGTTATAGCATCTAACTTCCTAAATGAGAAGTTAAGAGAGTTGCAAGAAGGCATAGACAGCAAAAATATAACAGTGGGAGATCTCAACCTTGCAGTCTCAGAATTAAATAAATCAAACCACAAAAGAAACAAGAAAGAAATCAAAGAGGTAAATAGAATAATAGAAAAATTAGGTATGATAGATCTTTGGAGAAAAGTGAATGGAGACAGAAATACTTTTTTCTCAGCAATTCATGCCACATGGAGTCTGCACTACCCTACAAAGTCCCCACTGCCCATAGAGTCTGTACTGCCTCAGGAGTCTGCATTGTCTGTGCTGGTCTTTGTGCTTACCTGATTGCCCTAGCTTCCTCCCTCCAATTTTCAATTGAAACATATATTTTCTGGCAGTCTTTGGAATTATCTTCAGCTGGTAATTTGTTGCACTCCAAATATTTGTGGGTTCTGCTGGTCCAGACATAATTCTGAAACAGGATTTGCTAATTAGTCTTAGGGTTGTAGGAAAAGGTTAGAAAGAAAAGTGTGTCATCTTCACCATCTTGCCTGTGACCCTGCAAGTCCTTGGGTCAGGGAATATATGAGCAAAAATACAAAACACTTTCCACAATAATAAAGTCAGATTTAAGCAATTAGAAAAATATCAAGTGCTCTTGGATAGGCCGAGTAGATAATAAAGATGACAATACTTTCTAAACTAATCTATTTATTTAGTGCTTTGTCAATCACACTTCCATGAAACTATTTTACTGACCTAGAAAAAATAATAAAATTCATCTGGAAAAATAAAAGGTCAAGAATTTCAAGGGAATAAATGAAAAAAAAATCAAATGAAGGTGACCTAGCTTGTACTAGATCTAAAATTATATTATAAAGCAGCGGTTACAAAAACCATTTGATATTGGCTAAGAAATAGACTAGTTGATCAGTGGAATAAGTTCAAAGGACAAAAGTCAATAACTTGAATAATCTAGTCTTTTACAAACCCAAAGATTCCAGCTTTTGGGATTGCACTATTTGACAAAAATTGCTTGGAAAATTGGTAACTAGTATGGCAGAAACAAGACATAGACCCATACCTAATACCATATCCCAAGATAAGGTCAAAATGGGTTCATGATCTAGACATTAAGAATGATATTATAAACAAATTAGAAGAACATAGGATAGTTTATCTCTCAGATATGTGGAGGGGGAAAGAATTTGTGGCCAAAGAACTAGAGATCATTATTGATCACAAAATATATAATTTTGATTATATTAAGTTAAAAAGAGCTTTTTATACAAATAAAACTAATGCAGACAAGATTAGAAGGGAAACAACAAAATAGGAAACCATTTTTACATCCAAAGTATCTGATAAAGGCCTTATTTCTAAAATATATAGAGGATTGACTCAAATAGAAACTAGCTCCATCCATTCTACAATTTGTGAATGGTCAAAGGATATGAATAGACAATTTTCAGAAATTGAAACTATTTGTAGTCACATGACAAAGTGCTCCAAATCAATATTGTTCAAAGAAATGCAAATTAAGAGAACTCTGATATACCACAACACACCTGTCAGATTGGCTAAGATGACAGGAAAAGATAGTGACCAATGTTGGAGGGGATGTTGGAAAAACTGGGACACTGATACACTGTTGGTAGAACTGTGAATGGATACCACCATTCTGGTGAGCACTTTGGAACTATGCTCAAAAAGTTATCAAACTGTACCCTATGATCCAGCCATGTTTCCATTGTGATTGTTATCCTAAAGCAATCATGTTCAAAAAATGTTTGTGGCAGCCCTATTTGTAGTGGCAAGAAACTGGAAACTTAGTGGATTGCCAGCAATTGGAGAATGGCTGAATAAATTATGGCATATGAATGTTATGGAATATCATTGTTTTGTAAGAAATGACCAGCAGTATGATTTCAGAAAGGGCTGGAGAGACTTCCATGAACTGATGCTAAGTGAAATGAGCAAGAGATCATTATACACAGCAAAAACATGACTATAAGACTATGCATTCTGATGGATGTGGCTCTCTTCAATAATGACATGATTCAAATCAGTTCTAATTGTTCAGTGATGAAGAGAGCCATCTACACCCAGAGAGAGCATTGTGGGAACTGAAAGTGGACCACAACATAAGATTTGCACTCTCTCTGTTGTTATTTTCTTGCATTATGTCTTCTTTCTCTGTGTTTCTTTTTCTTGCTACTTGATCTGATTTTTGTGTGTGTGTGCAGCAAGATAACTGTAGAAATATGTATACATATATTGGATTTAACATATATTATAACATATTTAAGATGTATTGGACTACCTGCCAACTAGGGGAAGGGGTGGTAGGAAGGAGGGGAAAATTTGGAACAAAAGGTTTTGCAAGGGTCAATGTTGAAAAAATTACCTATCCATATGTTTTGTAAATAAAAGGCTTTAATAAAAAATAAATATTTCATTATATTTTCTCATATTAAATTTCTCATATTAAATCTTGCTATTCCCATTGCTGTTTCAAGGCTTCTCAAGAAAATCCCAAATGTATTTAAGCTATAGATCTTAAATTAAGTTTGATTATACACATAAATACAAAGCCTAATAAGTCCCACCTCTCAAGTAGACAAAATATATTTGCACTTTCCCCTCATAATTTTCCCTGTTTATACAATTCCTCATCTCTAAGTTGTGAACATAATTGGTAAAATTTTCCCAGAGTATTGCTTCATGAATATTGGCATACCATGCAAATGCACACAATGTCTTTTTACAAATCTGCCTCTTCTTTGCCTTTTGTTCAGCTTTTTCCTCTTGGGGAACAAGTAAAAAAAATAAAATTTGGACTTGGTGATTTATTTCTCATTTTTTACCCTGAATTGAGAGATAAATTCATCACCTCATTGTGTGATAAATTAACTAACTTCTTTATGTGTGTGTGTGTGTGTGTGTGTGTGTGTGTGTGTGTGTTTTGTAGAGGGAATCTACTCTAGCATTCTCTCATGTAATAGCTGAACCCCACCTTACAATAATGGAACAGGTCTGCCCAAAGTAGGAGTCAGGGATGAAAATCCTGAAAAGAACTCTGGGATGAATAGTAGTTAAAACAAATCTGTAGACCTGGTTGTTACATGAGTTCTTCTACTAAAAGAAACCACCTAATCTTTTTATAGCCTCAGTTTCCTCATTTGAAAAAATGGAAAAATAATGTTTTCCTTAACTTTAATCATATAAAATACATGTTTTTCCCCAAAAAATCTTAATGAAGTTTTAAATTATTATAGCTTATTTAAATTTGTGTTGCTAATGCTGAATATTGCACTGAAAATTTTGAAATGATATATTAAATCACCACAGAAAAAGTGAATTGTTATTATCATTATCATAATTATTCTGTGAAGTTTTTCTATGTTTAAACTATGAAGATCAAAACATTTGTATGCTCAACCCAGTCTCTTGGAAACACAGCATTTATCCATCTCTCTGGGGTCCTGAGTTGAAGTATAAGAACATTTTTGCACCCAAAGCAAAACAATGTTTTAGTTTGACATTTTGGTGTCAATTTGCTTCAGGCTCAAAACTGTTTTGGGAAGAGAAAAGTGCTTTCCAAGGAAATGGGCCCCTCCTCTTTTTGCACTTCTATTAATAGCAAGTCTGGACTATTGAAATCTAAAGACTTTCAAGGGCAAAAGTAGTTTACTATTCTGGAAAGTATTTATCTGAAAATTTCCCTAAGCCTCCTTTTGAACTCACAAGATCATAGGTCAGTTGATTTAATATTAAAACTCTTGCACAGTAAGTTTGCTCATTAAATAATTATGTCAGATCCAGTCTTTATTGTTTTCTTATTTTGGAGAGGAAAGGGAAAGAGACAGAGAGAGAGAGAAGCAGAGATAGAAACAGAGACACAGAGAGATAAAAACAGAGACAGAGATAGAGAGACATGATACAGAGACAAAAAGAAGACAAAATCTGAGGTAGAGATTTTTTCTTTTTATTTTATCTCCTTGCAATTATGCCTAGCATCAAAGGTAATGCATCATCTGGATTTGTAGTCAGAAGACATGTGTTCAAATTTTAGTTCTGTCACTTCTTATCCTTCCTGAACACAGACAAGATACTAAGTATCTGAGTCTCAGTTGGATTCTATTTATGAAGTTCCTTCTACTCTAAAATCTAACTTATCATGAAAAAGTAATTCCTCTTTGATGAAATGAACTCTGGAGACTCCTTTGAAAAAGGTATGTTGAAATGAATTGTGAAGTGGGATGGAGAAGACCTGGGTCTTATTCTATTTCTGATACTATGATGGGCAAGTCAATAAACCTACATTAAAAAAATCTGTAAAATGAAAAGTGAAGATAGGTTGGGATTGAATAATTTTAAAGATCCCTTTTAGTTGTAACATTCTAAGTGTACAGGACAAAGAAATAATATAATCTAATGAAGTCTAGCTTTAATGGAAGGCAAGATATAATTATACTGCCACATCAAATTTATTTTTACTTTTTCTCTGTGACCTATTCCTTTATTAACTTAGAATTTCTGAATTCAACACTTTTGCATTTAACCTTCCTAGATGTAATCTTTCTTGATGGTTACAATAGAAATATCATGGAGAGTGTTTATTTTTTTCTAACTTAACATGTTGATATACAGACAATAACTTATTTAGAGGCAGAACTTCTGTAAGGCACAGTGTTGAGATAGCAGTAAGTCTATGTGACCCTTTTCCCTATTCCAAATATAGTCTCCCCCTATTCTTTGATGAATTCTTTCATCAGCATTTTTTAAATGCTGTTATATATAACAGCATTTAAAAATAAAAAATATAAAATATATTATATATATAACAGCATTTAAAAATAAAAAATATAAAATATATTATATATATATTATATATAATACAAATGCCACATTTTATCATTACAGGGAAGCAGGTTTCTTTTCTTGTTTACAAATGTGTGTGCATATGCATGCATGTATGCATGTGTGTTAATTGTGGTAAAGAAGGAAGATAAGATAGAAAAATACTACTAGTGACTTAGAAATTTCATTGACACCTTGTTATACTAAAGTCATTTTCCAATGATCCACCCAATTTGTAATAATATATACTTAATTAAAACAAATTAATATTATCCACATATGTTAATTCACACCTCTTTGACATTTGTCACATATCACTTGTTTATCACACGCACACAATTTTCAGAAACTGAAAAATGGTACCACATTGATCAGAATTTGTAATTCTTCCATTGTCATTTTTATGTAGATTACTGGCTCAGTGAAAAAACAGTTAAATTTGGAGGTCATAATTGATAAATTCAAATCCTAGTTCTGACACTTTCTTGGGCACTCAATCAGTCACCACTTGCTAATCCTTAATTTCCTCATCTGTAAAATGAAAGCATTGTTATGATCTCTGTGGTTCCTACTATCTCTTAATCTATAATCTCTGATTTTAATCGCCTCATAAATTGTTCTTTGTGAAATTTTAAATCCATTTTCTCTGAAAATCAGGTGTACACTTTTGCTAATGCTCTCAAATTTTGAGGACCATTTAAAAAGCAGAACTATATCAAATTAGACATTACATTAAATAAAGTAATAGAAAATTCTTTGGGGGGCAGAGCCAAGATGGCGGAGAAGACACATGCGACTTTCTAAGTTCTTCCCTCTTACCCATTAACAACAGCATATCAGCCTCAATAATATACTTGACTGCTACAATTCACAAAGATAAGAAGTAGATCAACTCACCAGCCGAAGAAAACCTGCAGTCTCATCAAAAAAGGTTGGTTCTGGGGCCCAGGGAGAGACCAGCACAGACAGGGAGAGAAATTAGGTTCCGAGGAGAGTCTCAAACCAGAAGTGAGAGCACAGATCTCAGCACAAGCCGCAGCCCCAACCCGCAGTACGGGGCTTTTCCTTGGGGCAGTTGTGATCCTGCACAGCAGGAGGGCACGGCCCAGGCGACCCTTTAATCTGCACAGTGGGGGGCTCGGATTGGGGCCATAGAGCTTGCACGGGGCCGATTTACATCAGGCAGAGATGCTGGGTGGGATGAGTTCCCGGGCAGAGTTCGCTAAAATCAGCAGTCTGCGGTCAGCTGCTAATACTCACAGTCCCACAAGAGGCTCCAGCCTGGGGCAACGAAACTCTCACCCCTAATTTCTAGCCTAAAGCGATCACTAATATATACGGCCCAAAGGGCCACTTTCAAAAGCTCAGCCAGCACTGAATCCACTTCCTGTTGGGGGAAGGGAAAACTCTCACTCAGAACTCTCCCACACAATAGGAGCCGGTAATCCGATTATCTCTCCCTGTTCTGCAGAGGAAGCTGGTAATCCCCTTGCCTAGGACACATACCCTTAAGGCTTTAAAACATGAATAAGAAGATGAAAAGAACGATCAACAGCTTCTATGTAGAAAAAGAGCAGGTCAGCAAACCTGAAGAGACCTCAAACTGCAAAAATGCATCAGACTGTCCTCCTTTACAAAATGCTCTCCTAGAAGAGACCATTAAAAGTCTCAAAAGAGAGTTAGAAGATAAAGGGGGAAAGGAAAGGGAATCCTTATAAGAGAGCAACAACTTCCTGAGAAAAAAATTGGAAAAGTTAAAAAATTCCCTGGAAGTGCAGGGAAACAAAATCTGTGAACTGGAAAAAATAAAAAAAATCTCAGCAAAGTAAGAAATGTGCACTAGAAAATAGGATTTGCGAATTGGAAAAAGAAAATACTTCACTAAAAAAAAAAAAAAAAAAATTAGTGAAATGGAAAAAAAATTCCACAGACCTAAACAATACACTTAAAAGCTCAATTGGACAAATACAGAAAGAAGTAAAAAAAGCTAATAAAGAAACTAATTCTTTAAAAATTAGAATTGAACAAATAGAAACTAATGATTCATTGAGACAGCAAGAATCAGTCAAGCAAAACCAAAAAATTGACAAACTGGAAAAAACCATGAATTATCTACTTGCAAAAACGACAGACTTGGAAAATAGATCTAGGAGAGATAATCTGAGGATTATTGGACTTTCTGAAAACTATGATAAAAAAAAGAGCCTAGATACTATTTTAGAAGAAATCATCAAAGAGAACTGCCCAGATGTAATAGAATCAGAAGGTAAAATAGGTATTGAAAGAATTCATCGAACACCTTCTGAAAGAAACCCCAAAATAAAAACCCCAAGGAATATTGTGGCCAAATTCCAGAATTATCAGATTAAGGAAAAAATTTTACAAGCAGCCAAAAAAAAAACCATTTAAATACCGAGTTGCCACAATGAGGATTACCCAAGATCTGGCTGCCTCCACATTGAAGGAAAGAAGGGCTTGGAATATGATATTCCGAAAGGCACAAGAACTTGGGATGCAGCCAAGAATAAACTACCCAGCTAAGCTGAGCATTTTCTTCCAAGGAAGAAGATGGACATTTAATGAAACAAATGAATTCCATTTGTTTCTGAAGAAAAAACCAGAACTAAACAAAAAATTTGATCTCCAACCATAAAACTCAAGAGAGGCAGAAAAGGTAAAAATAACTCTTGAGAATTGTATTTCTGTTGTGAATATACAAAAAATATACATGCATAATTTGATTGTACTGATATACCATAAAAAAGGGAAGTAGATATGGAAAAGGGATGATGGCAGAATAAGGTGGGAAGGAGGGATAAAAAGAGGGAAACCACATCCCACAAAGAGGCAAAGGAAACTTATTATATCTGAGGGAATTTAGAGAGGGGGAGGAACAATATGTGAATCTTACTCTCATCAGAATTGACTCAAAGAAAAAATAATTGACATTTGTTTTAGAGAAAATTCTCTCTCACCTCATTGAAAACGGGGGAGAGGAAAAGGGAAAAGAAAAAGTGTAATAAGGGAAGGAAGGGGAAAAGACTCAAAGTGGGGGGGGGAGGGATTATAAAGGGGGTAAGCATCGTGAAACAAGAGGGGTATATAAGTTTAAAAGGGGGAAAGAGGGTGGGGGGAGGCAAGAATAAGTAAAACATAATCTGGGGTTATTAGGATGGCACGAAATACAGATTTAGTAATTCTAACCGTAAATGTGAATGGGATTAACTCCCCCATAAAGAGGAGGCAGATAGCAGACTGGATCAAAAATCAGAACCCTACAATATGTTGTTTACAAGAAACACACTTAAAGCAGGGAGATACATATAGAGTAAAGGTAAAAGGCTGGAACAAAATCTATTATGCTTCAGGTGAAGTCAAAAAAGGAGGGGTAGCCATCCTTATCTCAGATCACCAAAAGCAAAAATTGATCTAATTAAAAGAGATAAGGAAGGCAATTACATCCTGCTAAAGGGTAGCATAAACAACGAAGCAATATCAATATTAAACATATATGCACCAAGTGGTATGGCATCCAACTTCCTAAAGGAGATGTTAAGAGAGTTGCAAGAAGAAATAGACAACAAAAATGTAATAGTGGGAGATCTCAACCTTGCATTCTCAGAATTAGACAAATCAAACCACAAATCAAATAAGAAAGAAATTAAAGAAGTAAATAGAATATTAGAAAAATTAGGTATGTTAGATCTTTGGAGAAAATTGAATGGAGATAGAAAGGAATATACTTTCTTCTCAGCAGTTCATGGAACCTATTCAAAAATTGACCATATATTAGGACATAAAGACCTCAAAATTAAATGCAAGAAAGCAGAAATAGTAAATGCTTTCTTTTCAGATCATGATGCAATAAAAACTACATTCAACAAAAAGTTAGGGGGAAATAGACCAAAAAGTAATTGGAAACTAAACAATCTCATCTTAAAGAATGATTGGGTGAAGCAGCAAATTATAGATACAATTAATAATTTCACCCAAGATAATGACAATGATGAGACATCATACCAAAACTTATGGGATACAGCCAAAGCAGTAATAAGAGGGAATTTTATATCCTTAGAAGCTAACTTAAATAAAGCAGAGAAAGAAAAGATTAATGAATTGGGCTTGCAACTAAAAAACCTAAAAAAAGACCAAATTAAAAACCCCCAATCTAATACTAAATTGGAAATTCTAAAATTAAAAGGAGAAATTAAAAATATTGAAAGTAAAAAAACTATTTTGAATAATTAATAAAACTAAGAGTTGGTTCTATGAAAAAGCCAATAAAATAGACAAGCCTTTGGCAAATCTGATTAGAAAATGGAGGAAGGAAAATGAAATTAGTAGTCTAAAAAATGAAAAGGGAGAACTTTCCACCAATGAAGAAGAAATCAGAGATATAATAAGGAGTTATTTTTCTCAACTTTATGCCAATAAATTTGATAACCTAAGTGAAATGGATGACTACCCACAAAAATATAAACTTCCCAGATTAACAGAGGAGGAAGTAAATTGCTTGAATAGTCCCATTTCAGAAAAAGAAATAGAACAGACAATTAAAGAACTCCCTAAGAAAAAATCCCCAGGACCAGGTGGATTTACATGTGAATTTTACCAAACATTTAAAGAGCAATTGGCCCCAATGCTATATAAATTATTTGATAAAATAGGGAATGAAGGAGTCCTACCAAATTCCTTCTATGACACAGACATGGTACTCATACCTAACCAGGTAGGTTAAAATCAGAGAAAGAAAATTATAGACCAATCTCCCTAATGAATATTGATGCTAAAATCTTAAATAAGATATTAGCAAAAAGACTACAGAAAATCACCACCAGGATAATACACTATGATCAAGTAGGATTTATACCAGGAATGCAGGGCTGGTTCAATATTAGGAAAAGTATCAATATAATTGGCCATATTAACAACCAAATTAACAAAAATCACATGATCATCTCAATAGATGCAGAAAAGGCATTTGACAAAATCCAACATCCATTCCTATTAAAACACTTGAGAGTATAGGAATAAATGGACTTTTCCTTAAAATAATCAACAACATCTATTTAAAACCATCAGTAAGCATCATATGTAATGGAGACAAACTGCAATCATTCCCAATAAGATCTGGAGTAAAACAAGGTTGCCCACTATCACCGTTACCATTTAATATTGTATTAGAAATGCTAGCTGTGGCAATAAGAGCTGAGAAAGAGATTAAAGGAATAAGAATAGGCAATGAGGAAACCAAACTATCACTCTTTGCCAATGACATGATGGTATATTTAGAGAACCCAAGAGATTCTACTAAAGAGTTATTAGAAATAATTCCCAACTTTAGCAAAGTTGCTGGTTATAAAATAACCCACATAAGTCATCCGCATTCTTATATATCACTAACAAAATCCAACAGTCAGAGTTACAAAGAGAAATTCCATTTAAAGTAACTACTGATAATATAATATTTAGGAATCTATCTACCAAGGAAAAATCAGAAAATTTATGAGCAAAATTACAGACCGCTTTTCACACAAATTAAGTCTGATCTAACCAATTCGAAAAATATTAAATGCTCTTGGATAGATCGAGCAAATATAATAAAGATGACAATATTACCTGAACTAATTTATTTATTTAGTGCTATACCAATCAGACTCCCAAAAAACTATTTTAATGACCTAGAAAAAATAACAACAAAATTCATATGGAAAAACAAAAGGTCAAGAATTTCAAGGGATTTAATGAAAAAAAAAATCAAATGAAGGTGGCTTAGCGGTACCAGATCTAAAACTATACTATAGAGCAGCAGTTACCAAAACCATTTGGTATTGGCTAAGGAATAGATTAGTTGATCAGTGGAATAGGTTAGGTTCAAGGGATAAAACAGTCAATAAATATAGCAACATAGTCTTTGACAAACCCAAAGACCCCAGCTTCTGGGTCTCACTGTTTAATAAAACTCACTGTTTGATAAAAATTGCTGGGAAAATTGGAAACTAATATGGCAGAAACTAGGCATTGATCCACACTTAACACCGTACACCAAGATAAGGTCAAAATGGGTTCATGACCTAGGCATAAAGAATGAAATTATTAATAAATTAGAGGAACACAGGATAGTTTACCTCTCAGACCTGTGGAAGGGGAAGGACTTTATGACCAAAGCAGAACTAGAGATCATTACTGATCACAAAATTGAAAATGTCGATTATACCAAACTGAAAAGTTTTTGTACAAACAAAATTAATGCAGAAAAGATTAGAAGGGAAGCAATAAACTGGGAAAATATTTTTACAGTCAAAGGTACTGATATAGGCCTCATTTCCAAAATATATAGAGAATTAACTCTAATTTATAAAAAATCAAGCCATTCTCCAATTGAAAAGTGGTCAAAGGATATGAACAGACAATTCTCAGATGAAGAAATTGAAACTATTTCTAGTCATATGAAAAGATGCTCCAAGTCACTATTAATCAGAGAAATGCAAATTAAGACAACTCTAAGATACCACTACACACCTGTCAGATTGAATTAGATGACAGGAAAAAATAATAATGATTGTTGGAGGGGATGTGGAAAACTGGGACATTGATGCATTGTTGGTGGAGTTGTGAACGAATCCAAACATTTTGAAGAGTTGTTTGGGACTATGCTCAAAAAGTTATCAAACTGTGCATACCCTTTGATCCAGCAGTGTTACTACTGGGCTTATATCCCATAAAGAGTATAAAGCAGGGAAAGGGACCTGTATGTGCACGAATGTTTGTGGCAGCCCTTTTTGTAATGGCTAGAAACTGGAATCTGAATGGATGTCCATCAATTGGAGAATGGCTGAATAAATTGTGGTATATGAATACTATGGAATATCACTGTTCTGTAAGAAATGACCAACAGAATGATTTCAGAAAGGCCTGGAGAGACTTACATGAACTGATGCTGAGTGAAATGAGCAGGAACAGGAGAACATTATATACTTCAACAACAATACTATATGATGACCAGTTCTGATGGACCTGGCCATCCTCAGCAACGAGACCAACCAAATCATTTCCAATGGAGCAGTAATGAACTGAACCAGTTACGCCCAAAGAAAGAACTTTGGGAGATGACGAAAAACCAATACATTGAATTCCCAATCCCTATATTTATGCCCACCTGCATATTTGATTTCCTCCACAAGTTAATTGCACAATATTTCGGCGTCTGATTCTTTTTATACAGCAAAATAATGTTTTGGTCATGAATACTTATTGTGTATCTAATTTATATTTTAATATATTTAACATCTACTGATCATCCTGCCATCTAGGGGAAGGGGTGAGGGGTGGGAGGTGAAAAATTGGAACAAGAGAGTTGGCAATTGTTAATGCTGTAAAGTTATCCATGCATATAACCTGTAAATAAAAGGCTATTAAAAAAAAGAAAATTCTTCCTCTCTGTCATAATGATTTAAAAAATAAAAACAATAGAGCAAATTAATGAACTCATTGTTAAAAGACAGTTTAAATAAAAGATGTTTTATGGAACATTTTAAGAGTTACCATTAAGGATTTTACTTTTCAGTAGTTCCCTTGAATATTTCAGTTTTGAAATAATGATGTAATTTATTTTTCTAGAATAAATGACTGGATACCTAGTATTATTTAAATAATAGTCAGCTCTTTCACCTTTCACAACTGTTATTCAATGTATTGTGTGCAATTTGTACTGAAGGCATTTATGATTATTTTAACATCAAAATTCTACCAAGTGATAGAATCATATTTTCTTCTCATTTTAGTGTAACTAATCTAAATGTAAAAGATTCAGAACAAGCAGACACCAGTGAGATTTGGGACAGAAATGGACATATCAGGCTTCTCCTGTATAGGGCAAGTAATTAGATACAGTCTACAGCAAACAAAGAAAATTTGACTGGCATTTTATTTTGGTTTGATAGTTTAGTGACAGACCATTTTTTCTTTATTAAGAAAATCACATAGGATAGAACTGAAATCCAAACAAGAATGCTAGCTAGTTTATCTCAATATATGATTCACCAGAATCTTATGTCAGTTATAGCACTCGTGTATGCAACAAAATAATATTTTGATTAAAAGTTCACAAAGGTAAACTTTTGTGAATTTCATTTGCATGGAATCCAATCCTATAAAAATTTAATAGGTGCCTACTATGTGACAAGCCACTGGACTGTATACAATGAAGATAAAATGCAAAATGCAAAACTCCAATTCCTCAGGGAGTATTCTATTTGGGCCTAAAGCATATAAAAATTTAGGCATACAAAGGTGATTTAAGAATGGAGAAGTACTTACATTGAAAGAGAATAGACAAGGACTTCTTATATAAAAATGACAAATAAGTTGATCTGTGAAAAAAACCTGTGGATGCTGAGAGATGAAGTGAAAGAGAAAGTGTATTCTTAGCATGGATAATGGATTTTGTTTAAGGAATAGATAGGAAAAATTGGATACTATGTTTGAGGAGCAATAAGCTCTCCAATTTTTCTGAAAACAGAAAGAATAAAAGGGCATAGTATTTAAAAAGGCAGGAAATAAAGGTAAAACAATATATCTTAAGAGATACTAAATATCAACCTGAAGAAATTATACATTATTTTTAAGATCAGCTAACAGGAACAACACATGCTGAACTTAGTATCAGGAATACCTGAGTTCAAATACCACCTTAGTATAAGGCACATATTCTCTTTGTGTCTCAGTTTTATCATCTCTAAAATGGGGATAATAATAGCACCAATCTGCTGGTTTATCACTAGGAGAAAATGAGATACTATTATAAAATTTAGATAAAGATAATCTTTGTAAAACTTTAAAGTATTATGGAATTACAATTGTTGAGGGACAGATCATTCACCAAGAGCATTCACAGCTGTGGATCATAACATTTGAAGGACTTGCAAAGCAGTCTTTGCTGATACAGGTGTTGCAGACCAGGAATAACGTAAATTGGAGGCAGAGGGAAAAGGAGAGAGGTCAGACAATGCAATGGCCTCTCAGTCAGAGAGGTTAGAGAAGAACAACTGCCTCTCAGTCTCCTTGTATCATCCTCTCATAAGAGGAGATCCATTCTGCAGGTCTGGGTTGTATCTCCAACAGCCACTATCAGGTGGCTTCCATGTATTCTAACAACTCCCATGTATTCCAACATACAATAATTATTATTATATACTAAACGCAATAGGGAGAAATTAGTTTCATGAATAAAAAAAACTTAGGTTCATATCCTTTTATAACTTAAAAAACATTCTTTTCTTGTAAAATTTTTCGTTAAATATTCTCTTCTCTACCACCTCTCTACCACCTACTGAAAAAAGGCAATTTGATATCAGTTTATATTTATGGAATGATGAAAGTATTTTCATATTCACTACAAATTAATAACTAAGGCAAGGACGTTATGCTTCTGTTTGCACTCAGAGTTCATCATTCCTTTCTCTGGAAGAAGATAACATTTATTATCATGAGTCCTTTGAAATTACTTCATAATTAATCAGAAGCAAAGTCGTTTATGGTTATTCATCATTATAAAATTATTATTATTGTGTATAATGATTTCCTGGTTCTTCTCAGTTTAATTTTTATCAGTTAATATAGGGAATGTTGTGTTCTAATTTTGTTTTGACTATGTTTAAACCACTCTCTCATCATTTCTTATAGCACAATTTTCGAGTCCCATGTCTCAGAGAATCCAATGATTCCTGAGAGTTTTCAAGTCCTATGTCTCAGAGAATCCAATGATT
The DNA here is from genome assembly GCA_020854095.1 of Dasyurus viverrinus. Taxonomy (NCBI): domain Eukaryota; kingdom Metazoa; phylum Chordata; class Mammalia; order Dasyuromorphia; family Dasyuridae; genus Dasyurus; species Dasyurus viverrinus. The sequence continues at coordinate 68,303,098 of CM036997.1, read as the reverse complement.
CCTGAGAATTTTCGAGTCCCATGTCTCAGAGAATCCAATGGTTCCTGATGATTTTTGAGTCCTATGGCTCAGAGAATCCAATGATTCCTGAGGGTTTTGAAGTCCAACAATCTTTGATGTCCATGAGTCAAACGCCATAACTGCCACGCTCTTTCAATGGTCAGCACAATCGGCAACAGAACCACCCGAGATTTCATTGGGTCTCAAACCACGAGGGTTCTTCCCTGGAGGCAGTGTAGGAGCATGGAAAGGAAGGCAAGCCATACAGGCTTTTACTATGCTCCTAGCTTCCTCTCTTGTTATTCCAAATTGTAAATGTAAAGCTCGAGCAGCTTGATGATATTTAGAATGAGATGCCTAAGCTTCTTGGAACAAAGGGGTATTGACCAACATAGTTAGAAGGCTAGCCATTCTTTATCCAATCATGTATATTAATAGAGTATAGCCCAATTACTATTTAGCCTCAAGTACTTGGAACCTCAGTGCATCAACTCAAACTTCAGCCCATTACATCTAAGTGCATCTGCAGAATGGCTGGATCGGTTCACTACTGGAGCAACAATTAAATTATATACCTACTATTCCTCATTCCCTCCAGAATTTGTCATTTTTGACAGATGTAAAATAGTGCTTCAAAGTGGTTTTAATTTGCCTTTATCCAATCAGAAAGGCATTTTTTCATTCTCCCCTAATTTGTTTATTTCACCCATTATCTTTAAATTATATGCCTGCTTTAACCTTATCTTGTAGTATAGTGTGAAATGTTAGTCTAAAACTCTTCCAACAAACTGCTTTTCAGTTTTCCTGAAATTTTTTTTGTGTGAAATGATGAGTTCTTATGCCAAATACTTGGATTTTTGCATTTGTAAAAGATGAGATGACTTTGTTAATTTATTACTGAGTATTATGGACCTAATCTATTCCACTGAACAACCATTCTTTAATTGACACCAGATTCTTTAGATGATTTCCACTTTGTTATAGAGTTTGAAATCCAGAATGGCAAGATTACTTTCCTTCACATTGTTTTCCACTAATTCCCTTAATATTATCATCTCTTCCCCCTTTCACATATATGTTTATACTTTGATTAAGTATGAAATTAGCAAGTTATTTAGACAGAATTGTCATTTTTAATAAAATGGCTTACTTATCCTTGAGCAATTAATAATTTTCCCCAACTGTTCAGAACTATCTTTATTCATGTTGAAAGTGTTTTATTATTATTGTATAAAGTTCTTGTTTTTATCTTACATTTTAGACAGCTAAACATTTTATGTTTTCCTTTCTATCTCTTCTTGATAGACTATATTGATAATATTTAAAATGCTAATATTTCACTAGGGTTTAGTTCCCATACTTTTGCTCATTATAAATTAATTAATTACTTGATGCTCTAGAATTCTCTAATAATATTATTCTATTGCCTGCATAGTGTGATGCATTTGTTTCTTTGTTGCATATTTTAATTCCCACATTTCTTTTTTTCATCTTATTGCTATAACTAGTATTTGTAACACAATATTTAATATTAGTGATGACAGTTTGGATAGGTACTACTTATCATTTTAAGGTAGCTATTACTCCAATGCTCCTTAAATGTGGAAGCCTCTGAATTTTGTGTGATCCTGGGAGAAGGGTAGTCACTGATTTCCCAGAAAATATTCTGGTCTTTATCCAGGATGGGTCCCTTACTCCCTGCAGTTACAAGGACAAGTGTTTCTCTTTCCCTGGAAATATAACTGGGGTTTCTTATCCCTTGTGATCTACCACTACTGTTCCTCTTAATCCTGGAATGGTGATAGAAAAATGCTTATGTGCAATAGAGTTGCCTGTCAATGCCAGCAAAGGGTAACCTCTAATCTCTTTGTGACCAGTTGTTAACCCTCTTATTGTCTCCACTCTGAGAAGTCCTGAAGCTGCTGCTACTGCTCCTATTGTCAGTCACTTCCAATTAGGCTCATTGACCTATATTTTGAAAAGCATGCTTTTGAGTTTCCATGTCTTCTATACTTTCCTTGTTTTTCATAGTTTTGTCAAAGGCTTTATAAAGTCTGCCTATGGGAAAACAGTTTAGAGGTTCTTAGATGAAGGGAAAGGAGTTGTATATTAGTTTCTTTTTTCATTTCCTTTCCTGCCCTCTTTTTGAATGTTACTGATAAATTCATTCCTGCCTTCTTTCCCCTTCCTGTCCTATTTTCAAATGTTACTGATAAAGTACAGAAAACTTAAGGATTCCTTATATAAAACATCATGATACAAACAGATAACTATATTGGATGTTAGAAAATTTTGTTTCTAGGAAAAGTAATGTCATTAACAAATTTTAATTCAAATCCTTCAAAACTTCCCTGGGTCTTTATCATGGGTTCAGGGATAAAGTGAAAGATATCATCAATAATATTTACCATAATTTAACTAAACATAATCATCCATTATCTTTTTAAATTTTGGAACATATATACTTTAGTGAAAGAGCTAGATGAATTTTCATTCTTATTAAAATGTATAATTACAGGGGCAGAACCAAAATGGCAGAGAGGACACATATTTCTTTCTGAACTTCTCCTACTACCTCACACTAATTATGAAACCCAAACTCTGAATTAACTCTGGACCAGCAGAACAAATGTTGATAATGCAGCAAATTACCAGCAGAAGATAATTTTGAAGTTCTACAGAAAAGGTCTGTTCTTGTCAGGCACGGGAGAAGGTGGCCAAGAACCCAGATGCCAGCTAGGCAGTGCGTGGTCTCTGAGGGACAGTGAAGACTCTAGGCAGTGGAGAATCTATGGGGAGAAATCTACAACAGTGTTGGCTTATCTGCCCTGTGTGCAAACCAGTAGATCAGCAGAGAAGTTATAAAATATACAACTAAAAGCACCTCCTAACTATTTTTTGTTTAAATGAGTAAAAATGCAAAGAGAACTCTAACCATAGATAGTTTCTATGGTGAAAGAGAAGAACAGATTTGAAACCCTGAGCAGACTAAAAGCAGATTTTTCTCCAGATGAAGCTCCAAAGAGTGATATAACCTGGTCCTCACCACACAAGTCTCTGCTAGAAGAAATTAAAAAGGATCTCAAAAGAGATCAAAAGAGAGTTAAAAGAAAAATGGGGAAAGGAAAGGAAAACATTGCTAGAAAGTTTGGAAAAGTCATATAAGTCATTAAAATATAGATATGACAAAATGGAAAAAGAAAGCAACTCCTTGAAAAACAGAATTTGTGAAATGGAAAAAGAAAATGAAAAAGAAAATAACACCTTAAAAAATAAAATTAGTGTAATAGAAAAAAAATTCCATAGAACAAAATAACTCATTTGAAAATTGAATTAGACAAATACAAAAAGTAGTAAAAAAAGTAAATGAAAAAAATAATTCCCTAAAAATCAGAACTGAACAAATGAAAATGAATGACTTGATGAGACATCAAGAATAAGTCAAGCAAAACTAAAAAAAAAGAAAAAGAAAAAGAAAAAAAATGTAAAGTTCCTTATTGGGACAACAACTCACCTGAAAACTAGTTGTAGAAGAGACAATCAAAGTATTATTGGGCTCCCTGAAAAACATGATAAAAAAAAGAGCCTATACACTATTTTTCAGGAAATCATCAGAGAACTGCTGTGATGTCATATAATCAGAAGGTAAAATAGCCATTGAAATAATTCACTGAATATCATCTGAAAGAGACCCCAAATTAAAACTCCAAGGAATATTGTGGCTAAATTTCAGAACTATTGGATTAAGGAAAAATATTACAAGCAGCAAGAAAAAAAAAATCAAATACTGAGGAAACACAGTAAGGATTACTTAGGATCAAGCAACTTTTACTTTAAAGAATTGAAGGGTCTAATATCTGATATTCTTAATAGCAAAAGAATTTGGAATGCAGCCATGAATAAACAACCCACTACAGTGAGCATTTTCTTCCAGAGAAAAAGATGGGCATTCAATGATACAGATGAATTCCATTTATTTCTGAAAAAAAAAAAAAAAAGAATTTAACAAAAAATTTGACCTCCAAATATAGGACTCAAGAGAAACATAAAAAGGTAAAAAGAATACTTAGGAACATATTCAGCATGTATTAGACTACTTGCCATCTAGGGGAGGGAGTGAGGGGAAGGAGGGGAAATTTTGGAAAAGAAGGTTTTGCAAGGATTATTGTTGAGAAATAAGCCATTCATATGTTTTGTAAATAAAAAGCTATAATAAAAAATAAAATGCATAGGTATATGTGCATAGCATAACATAGCATAGATAGATAGATAGATAGATAGATAGATATAAATATATCTGCTTTATAAAAAAGTAAAGACACCTTTCAGTAGATGCAGCTTCAAGGTATTAAGAATATAAGTTAGCTGAAAGAGGTTGTTCCTCACCAGTTTAAGTGATGTGAAATTTTAAATTAAAATGTTTTTGGCTGTAACTGTATCCAATAGGAATTATGGTGTTAGGGGAATAGTGCATAGACTGCTTGACCTGGAGCAATTAAAACTCACCTTTATTAATTCAAACACTGTACAGGTTTCTTAAGCCTATTTGCCTCAGCTTCATTATCTATAAAATGAGCTAGAGAAGGAAATCACAAACCACACCAGTATTTTTGACAAGAAAACTCAAATTATGTTGAATCAGACATAACTGAAATCACTGAACAACAACAAAACATTTTGTGATCAGCCATAAAATGAACCACAATGTTGTGCAAATATTCTGCTACCTCCATAACTCTGTCTTCTCAGTTGGGAATATGGAAATGTAGTTCCTTAAATAATCCAAATTTCTTATAAGGATAGTGTTTTTTCCCCCAAAGATTATTCAAAACCCTAGTTCCTGCTGTATCTTAAAACCTTAATTAAACCTGCTAACTTCTTATATGAATGAATGGATGGAAGATATGATGTTGAATTGGACCAACACTGCACCACTGCTACTTACAGCATAGAATGTCATAAATAGTTGAAACTCAAGACTCAGAATCAATATCTAAGATATGAGACAGTAAATTCTGGATTGCACTCATTATACAATATCTAGTCACTCAACTATATATCATTATGAAGTAGTATCAAAAACTATTTTTTTCAGTGTGAAGATTTATAGAACCTCCATATAGAATTTACCAGGATGTATTACTTATTTTTTGTAAACATTAGACAGGATAGAGCTTAAGAATATTTCAAAAAATACTATGTATTTACACATACTGAAAGTAATAGAATGAACATTTTTATTTAAAATAAAATTGCAATGCTTGATTATAATTCTTTATACTTAATGTCCATTTCCATATGCAGGAGAAATTTATAATGTTTTTAAAAATATTTTAAGAATGCTTGCATCAATTGATAAAATTGCTGCTTCTGGCTCATAAAGGAGAAAATAATTGTATTTACATAAGATAAATCAGTAGGGACTCGTCATCCAGAAAATACTATTGTGTTGTAAAAATTAAAAAAAAAAAACACAGATAAACATGCAGGTTTTTACTTAATTGCTTTTGTTTTAGTGAGGTGCTGACAAAATATGTAGGTACCTAGAATCAGCCACAGGAAAGAAAATGGCTAGATTAAAAATTCTGCAAGAGGACTAACCCAATTTTCTTTTACTCTTCGGAGTTCTTAGGGTCCCATCATTTGTTTTACTTTTGCTAATTTATTAAGAGATATCAGTACTTAAACATTAATGTATAGTTCCCAAAAATGTCATACAAACGGCAGGCGGCAAAGGCAGAGCTCACCTACTTCAACTTCTTCATTTCCAATCAAGGTAACTTAAATGACAGACTACAAGTTCCATAGTTATTGGGCAGATCTCCAAAGTCCTAAGCTAATGTTACTTTTATTCTTGTATCATAGATGTTAAACTAAAAAGCATCTCAGAGGCCAAGCATAGCTTTGATTTAACATTTAAGAATACCTAGTGCCAGGAAAGTTAAATGATGGTCCCAAGGTTATACAGATAGTAAATGTCAAACCATGCCATTTTATTTAGTTTGCCAACAACAAAAAAGCACAAATTTTCCTTTGTTGTGTGTTTAAAAATAATTAGACACATTCCGGCAATAATTTTAAGGATTTAAAATCCTTTCACAAAACAGAGCAGGAGAGGAAGAAAGAAGAATTATGTTGAATAAACCAAAAAGTATACTTACATTATGAATTTGAGCTGGAACAAGCAAGAGGTTTCACATAGATCTAGGACACTTATCTAGAATAGTCAAGTGGTAACATGTTTTGATAAGGTTCAAATCAAAATACCCAGATTAGAAAAGGGCAATGTTCCCAAAGATTCTAGAATGTAGAGCTGAACTATTCTGACGGCCTTTTTACTATTAAAAAATGTAGATTTCTTTCCCTCTAGCCATGCTTTCCTTTAGTTCTTTCCCTCCCTTTTCTCTCTGTCCTTCTTTTCCTATTCATTTTCTTGCTCCTCCTTTTCTTCCTCTCCAAGAACAATATAATTGATGGTATTTGTTATAGTTTAAATTTTTCAAGGCACATTATATCATATATCATAAGATATCACGACCAAAATGTAAGGAAGGTGCAATTTTGTATTTCTTCTATTTAAGAAACTGAAACTGACAGAGAGCTTAAGTAATTTGCATAGTCATAGAGCTAGTAAATGTTTGAGGTAGAATTCAAACTCAGATCTTCCCAACTCAAAGTCCAACATTTTAACTACCACACCAGCAGCATCAAACTCAAATAGAAATGAGATTCTTCATCCACATATAAAGATCCTGGTGGATCATATATTGACAGTTAAAATTAAAATAATATTATCTATATTTTATTAAATATTTTAATTTGTAAAATCATTTCCTAATTATGTTTTCATATAAATTGCTATGTAATCAGAATTTTTGAGGCCACATTTTTGACATTTCTGTTCGACATTTTGCCACTGTAAAAAGTAATTAGTATCATAGTCTTGAAACTGGGGACTTTAGGAATCATCTCTCTAACACATATATGTAGCATGGATTCCATCTCTGCCATACCCAAGTCGAATATGAATGTCATTTAGGCTTCTCCTGACCACCAGCAGTAATGACTGACTCCTTCCTGCCAGAAACAATAAATTCCCATTTTTGAACAATTCCGGTTTATTAAGAAGCTTTTTCTTAGGTTAAGCTATATAGTTCCAGTTAGAATGTTCCCAAATGAAAAGCAAACTCATTTGAACTCAATGAAGATCCAATATGCTATGCAATCAAAGAGATCAAGAATATCTATCAAACAGAAAAAAAAAAATCACAAGCTAAATGCCACATAGAATTAATACTCTGATAAACCAACCATGAAGTAGTACTTTGACTCAAATCACTACACAGAAAAAAAGCAGCTAAAAGTCACATGTTGCATCAAACATATTGCCTCACTAGCTGTGTGATCCTGGAATAAATCCTTAAATTTCCTCATGCTTAGTTTTCAAATCTCTACGTAGAATATATTAACCATGTCTTTCTTATAGGTTTCTTTTGAAGATCAATTAAAATTATGTTTGTAAAATGTCTTACAAACCATAAAGTACAATAAGAACAAGTAGCATGGAGGATTTTAATACTAATTATCTGATCTTACTTTAGTCAAGATGCTTTTATCAAAAGAATTTTAAAGCAGTCTATATAAATGGAGAAATTCTTTAAAGGAATTATTTCCAGAACCTGATTCTTAGTATAATTGTGTGTGAGTTTACAAGTTTCTTTTAGGATCTGCCTACTCAAAATTGTTCCAGAGAGATGCCTAAGTTTGTGTGTCCAGAGGATAGAAGTTCCACTTTGCAGTGTCTATCTGTGGGGACAGGAGTAATAAGGAGAAGGAAGAGAAATGGAATTTAACTGGTCATATAACTAGAAGAAGCAGTTGCTATTTAAAAGTAGCTTCTGACAAAGATAACAAAAGTATATTTCTGATGAATTCTAATACCAAATAGATTGTAGAAGAAAGTAAGAATCTTTTATTACTTGTCTTCATCTGAGGCACTAATAGAAGTATATTAAGAAAGGTTTTGTTCCTGGATTGTCTGAAAAAAATATGTAAATCTTTTAGAATCTCAGGAAGGTACTAAACCCACAGCCTTAGTATTTTTTGGAGCTGGTTGCGCAGTAAACAACATGCATAAAATGTTTCTAAGAACCATCATAATTACCATGGTTGATATTTATATAATACTTCAAGATTTTTGAAGCACTTTGCATTATATAATTATCTCAGTTGAAGCATTTGAGGTGGCTTTGGGAACTGCAACACAAAATTACAGACTTCAGAATTTTAGCAACCTGGGGAAATTAGTAAATCTTAATAAGGAGACATAACTCTCATTCCCTCACCAGATTTCCCTATATGTGCATCATCTTCTTCATTATAATAAATGTTATGGAAATGCTTGTTTTTTTCCATAAATTAAAAATACAAGAAAGAAAAATAAAGGACAGCTGAATTTATATAATACAGAACTTATTCATTCCCCACCTGAAATTATTGATGTTTTAAAATTACCAAGATAATTCCATATTTCCAATTGTTTTGTGAAAAACAATTGCCTTCCCTAGGTAAACATATTACTGAATAAGTTTGAAATGCACTTTGGCCATTAGGGGATCTTATGTGACACAGAATTTGGATTAACAAGAATGAATTATCACCTCCCAGTGGAAAAAAAAAAAGACTTTAGTTCTGTTCCCAGTTCTTCCCTTAAAATCTGTAATTAGTTATCGCTGTCTTGGCTGCTTGTCACAGCATCCATCCCCTAAACTATATCCTTGAAGAATAGCAACTTCTCAAATGAACCACCATACACCCACTTTTACAGATTCCTCACCCTGTCCATTTCCTCAAAGATTGACTACCTACTGATACCAACCCTCAGTTTTTGTCATAGCAGCTGGGAACTCTGCCCACATTCAGGTGAACATGAGATTAAGCAAAAGGCAAATGTGATTCCTCTAAACCTGTTTAGAATTGTTTGTTCTCTTTCCAAATGGCTTCAAATTCCATTCACACATGGTGAATGGACCAAAGTATCTTCCTGTGCTCTTATTGGATGATAAACAATTACTTACCAACTAGCAGGCTTTAGTCATGGTCTGTGTGATGAGAACCTCTATCAGGGTGGTGATTCTGTCAGAAGAGAGAAGAGGATCATCCAAAAGATATTTTGATAATAGCCGCAAAAGTAGACCTTGGCAACTGATTGGAATAGTGTGTGACAGTGAGAGAAAAAAATAACAACTAATGATGGATTTTTGACAGATAGATAGAACACTAATCCCAGAGTTAGGAAGACTCATCTTCATGAGTTCAAGTTTAGCCTCGGATAACTTGTGAGCCTGGGCAAGTCATGGATTCTCAGTTGCCTCAGTTTCATCATCTGAAAAATGAACTGGAGAAAGAAATGGCAAACTATGACATAATGTTTGCCAAGAAAACCCCAAATGGCATCACAAAATGTCAGACATATCTGAAAAAACTGAAGAACAAATTTGCACTTAGAAATATATACCTCTTTCTTACCTATTATTCAAAATATTCATTGATAGTAGCATGTCACATGGGCCTATACATTTTTAAATTAAGTTTTAATTATACGCAGAGCTGGGCTGGTAAACTCTTGGAGTAACCCTGATTATTACGGACCTTGTGATTCTTTGAAGTTTACATATTAGTGACAGTGGGAGGCTATTGGTTGGCAACCTTATAAATATGACACATTTATTCATAATGGTTCCTTTGTATAAACATATAGTAGTACTTTGGGCTGTTCACCATTTCCTCACCAATAGGATTCTTTCCCTTGAGATATATTTACCATGAAAAATAGACTACCATTTTGTGAAGCTTCATAGTTATGCTCTCTTCACTGTTTTCTCAACAGTCTCTAGAAATTATCCTACCTCTCTGCTAGCAAACTTGTCTTGAAATGGGTAGAATTTATGACATCCCCAACTTTCCTGGTTTCATTTCTGGGTTGTCACATCTCCTTTCCTTAGAATATAAAGTAGACCTTTTTATTTATTCATAGTCAAATTACCATGGCTAGTAATGGTAAACAATGAATAAATCCTTCATCTATCTATTTATCTATCTATCTATCTATCTATCTATCTATCTATCTATCTATCTGTACAACCATTCATCCATCTGTCAATCTTTCTGTATATCAGCATTCTCTTGCGACTTTTCAATATTCCTGTGGCCTCTTTAATCCATCTATATGCTTCAAGATATTATGAATTGTTTGACTATACAGAGGCAAATTAAATAGTGAAAAAAGCCCTTGGTTTCCTATAGTTCTCCAAGGTAAAAATATAATTAACTTTAATAACCTTCTTGAATTACAGGTACAAATTGAGGATAAAGGGCAATAGTATTAATATCAATAGTTTCACTATATTAAAAAGTAGGAAAAGACATAATTTGAAAAAAGTGTGTTTCTTAATTTTGATGGCACTGAAATGAAAAATTTACAAGTAATCTTGAACAAAAATGGAGACAGTTATAAATGACACCAAATAACCACTTTGAATAATTTTATGCTTCCCCTTCTAACAATCGTCTAAGTTTTTTCATTGAACTTATGAATTTGAGTGAATAAATGACGAAAAATACTAAGACCTTATTCTACCTAAAGTGTTTTAAATACTGGTGATTAAAAACAAAGGAAGGAGAAAGAGAGAAGAGAGAGAGAGAAGAGAGAGAGAGAGAGAGAGAGAGAGAGAGAGAGAGAGAGAGAGAGAGAGAGAGAAATGGGGAAAAGAGTGGAAGAGGGAAAGGGGTAGAGGAAGAGAAACTAGCCAATTTCTTTCCTGAAGAAGCTTACATCCTCATAGGTAAAGACAATTCCTCAGGGAAATTATGGTCATAAAAGTCATGAGGAGAATAAGTATATTTATTTTCAGTAGCACTGGCAAAATTGATTTGATTATGGTTGCACAAGTGGAGGGTATAAGGAAGTTATGGAATTTACATGAATAGAGGGAAAATGAGTGTTTAGAAGATAATCTGGTGCAATTTGAAGCATTTCTGGGTTTTCCTAAAAATACTGGGATATATGAATTATTTATCAGTGAAAATAACTAAGCCTCAGGGTAGAAGTTCCTCCTGTATATTCTGCATTTTAGACACCTTTCAGGATGAAAGAATGGTTCTGGTAGAATGTGAAGTTATTGGGTCCTCCCATGTAGAATAACTCTTAGGAGGTGTTCACTATTTAGGAAAGTAAGACTCCAGAGCAATTGGCAATAAGATGACTTAGGGTAGAATATAGGAATGCAGAAATGATTTCTTGACTTCTGCTAGCAAGGTTGGAAGATGGAGCAGTTTAAACAGTCTAGACATAGACTCAGAAGTGAACTTAGATTTAGGATATATAAACATGGTAATGAGCACAACTCCTAGGTTCTTAACACAATAGGTATGTTGCCTCACTTGAATTGGATAGTTAAGTGTTTAACATCATCTTCTTCTAGTGTTTCCTAGCAGAACCATAAATACATTTTCTGAGAAGGTATTGATTCTAATTTAAGAGATTCAGAGTGAGTTAAAAGTCACACCAGAAGTCTAGATGAAAAATCAGGCTGTATCGAGCAATACCTGATAACATTTAAATGTGAGTGAGAAAGGAACTTGTTGGAAATCATTATTGAAATAAACAAGATTGTATTGCCTTTTAAATATTAATATGTGATAAGGGAATAATATTCATTAAAATCTAGGCTATAATTTTAATGAGATTTTTTTTTTACATTTTAAAAGTTTTCTAATCCATCTTCCTGGTTAACCCTGACTATGGTAGGCCTTTGTAAGGCCAAAGTACTAGAATTATAAGGAAGGCACCATGATTCATGTGGTGACAGTAGCAGCTTACTCTAATTATAAGTAAAGTATTGAGTGAACCTGGCATCTAAAACATATAGCATGACTATAAACAGTGAAAGTAAATAAAAAACTATATATATATATATATATATATATATATATATGATAGGGAAGTACACACACATACACATATGCCCTTATATATACAGATACACATTTATATCACACTTTATTTTGAAGACATGAATTTTTCCTGCAAAAGGATATTTTTCAACCAATTTAGTAATTAATACCGATGAAAGGAAGGAAATGCATCCTCTTCCTTTATTTCCCATATTAGTGGACCTCCTTGCCTTATGAATTTTATAGTTGTGTCTGATTTTTCTTTAGGCACCCAGGCTTCTAAACAAAGGCAGTATATCATTATATGCTTGTGCCTGTTAATTATATCTCTCAATTTAACTACTATAGAATTACAGTGACAAAGTATATACATAGTTTTCTTCACAGTCTGAATTTTAAGCTTTAATAGCTTAAATTATGATAAAACTTTGAATGTCATGTATTATGATGAATTAATGTTCAAAAATGGAGAGAGGCAATGACATAATAAGTTATTCAGATAAGACCATACTTCTTTGTGTAGGTTTAAATCACTGTTGAATGAATGAGAATTATTGGTTTAAATTTTATATGCCTTATATAAAATGTTTATCATATCGTCAAATGTACTTGTCAATATCATTAATATAAAATTTTAGAGTTACAAAGAACCTTTGTGATTATCTAGGCCAATTCCCTTTATACTGATGAGGAATCTGATACTCATGTATCAATTTTGTTTCTTTGTCTTTGTCTGTCTTTGTGAAAAATACTAATTTCCAAAATATATTATAGAGAAACAAATCTTAAGAAACAAGAATATTCTTTAAATTAATATTTACAATATGAACACAGTTATTATTGGAGATATATTCAATATCCTAATTAATACATTTGCTAGTTTTGATTCCTTGTTTACAAAGATTAGCTCAAAATTCCATTTTCAACTATAGCATATCGGAAATCATATCTACTGACTTATTGGAAAAGGAAATTGTTATTCACCAGTCATTATGATAAGAAATGGGCCTACCAATTAAATTCAAGATAGTTTTAAGTCTATTTAATAGACACCATAAAAAATGAATAACTACACAAAAGTTGGAATATTATATCTTAAGTACCCAGTGACTAACTTTGCCAGACAAAATCAATCCTTGTATAATGGAAGCCAAAAGGAGTAAAGCACTGGAGAAAAGCCAATTTATTTGATAAAGAGGAAACCAAGCTGTCCCAAACTATTCTTGTGAATGTTTCTTTCATCTCTTTTATTGGTGAATGACATAAATGACAATGCAGAAAAAGTCAAATAACTCAAGTTATAATTCTCTTTGCCATTGTTTTTAGCTGCAGAAACAAATACCCTAGGCATTTCATAGTGTTTCTAAGGCCATAGTAATACTTCTAAAGGTCAATGAACTATGTGAGAAAATTTCACTTTAGATAGCTTTATATTAATAAAAGAGTGTTTTTTCTAAACAAAGATAAAATGATTTCCCCTACTATTGGTATAAAGAAAGATTAATTTAATACCAGGAAAAGAGAAAAATAATTAGAAAAAAAAACCTTCTCTTGCATTTCTAGTATCCCAGGAACATTATTAATATTCAAGATAATTCTTTTATCAGAGACATTACATTGTTTTTTTTTTTCCCACACATATAATGAATAAAACTCAAAAGACTCATAGGAATTCATCAACAAATTTTTCCCCTTCTTTGATGATTCTTCCTTTCTGCATGAGTCTGAAAATTCTTCAAAATCAGCACAGTGGACATATGAGAACATATACTACTATATGTTTCCATTATATCATTATATAGGTATATATTTTGCCATTATAGGTTTACTATTCTATACTATAAAATTCACTAAGAAGAAAAAAGACACTTAAGAGGGGTACAGAGTTATCATTGCAATATTCGAGTGAGTCCTGCTTTCACATGCCAGAGACCAAAAAAATATTCAACTTTATTATGCTAGTCTTGGTGACCTGAATTCTTCTGAAAGGAAAATATGTTTGGAGATGATAGAAAGACACACCTCTCCTTTTTGTCCATTTTACAATAATAGATTCTTATCAAAGAAAAATGCCCAGGTTGTTCTTCCATCTATTCAAACCCAGCCGGCACATTGTGGCTATAGTCTCTAAGGACTATTCTCACTGAAAGCCACAACTATCCCCTGGTTCCAAGAGGCATCCTACCTAGGAAATTCTACTTTTCTTATTTCAAGACCCAGACTCCAGAAATCTCAAATTTGGAATTTTCATGAGGGAGCCTTGAAAGCTAATGCTATTCAGAAAGTACTTTCTGTAGCCTATGTCTCCATAGACTGAAAGGCTTGAGAGGAGAATAAAAAATTCCTCCCCAAACCTCTATGTGGAAGCTGCTGGAGCTCTCCCAATATCCCTTGAAAACTACATGAAAACAAACTTCTGACCAGAGTCTGATGGACTAATAATACCCTTCAGCTCAAGACAGACTGAAAAAACTTCAAGAATGACCTGGAGAGAAAAGGATGTTCAATTCAGCTTAGACTGATTCTGAGAAAGTCAATGAGAGGGTCATGATGACAACAAATCAGCAACTAAAACCCTCAGGCCTGGCTTAGTAGGGGAGCAAATCAGGGAGGGCAGTTTCCAGTCCTAGCTCAGAAAGCAAACTCTGGGAAACCAGGCTGTTTCCTGAAAAGAAAAGGCAAAGCTACCCCCTCTAAATATGTGCTCAAAGCCAAGGCTCAGAGCTGCCCAGGGAGTTTAGCACAGTTTCCCCTTTACTCCAAGAACAGAATTCAACCATAAAAGTAAAACAAAAAGGTGAAATAACAAAAGATAAGGGAAGAAAATTAGCAAGAAATAGAAGTGAACTTTGACCATAGAAAGCTACTCTGGTGACAGGAAAGAACAAAATACAAACTCATATGAGGACAAAATATCCACAGAAGAAATCTCGGACTTGGTCTTAAAGAAGGGAAAAGGAACTGTATGTGCTAAAATGATTGTCGCAGCCCTTTTTGTAGTGGCTAGAAACTGGAAACTGAGTGGATGCCCACCGACTGAAGGATGGTTGGGTAAATTGTGGTATATAAATGTTATGGAATATTATTATTCAGTAAGAAATGACCAGCAGGATGATTTCAGAAAGGCCTGGAGGGACTTATATGAATTGATGCTGAGTGAAATGAAATTATATACTTCAATAACAATACTATATGATGACCAGTTCTGATGGATCTGGCCATCTTCAACAATGAGATGAACCAAATCAATTCCAATAGAGCAGTAATGAATTGAACCAGCTACACCCAGCGAAAGAACTCTGGGAGATGACTATGAACCACTACATAGAATTCCCAATCCCTCTATTTTTGTCTACCTGTATTTTTGATTTCCTTCACAGGTTAATTGTACATTATGTCAGAGCCTGATTCTTCTTGTGCAGCAAAATAACTGTATGGACATGTATACATATATTGTATTTAACATATACTTTAACATATTTAACATGTATTGGTCTACCTGCCATCTGAGGGAGATGGTAGGGGAAAGGAGGGGAAAATTGGAACAAAAGGTTTTGCATTTGTAAAAGCTGAAAAATTACCCATGCATATATCTTGTAAATAAAATGCTATAATAGAAAAGGAAAAACAAAAAAATCTCAGACTTTTATGAATTGGTTTCAAACACAAAGATACTTCTTGGAAGTGTTCATTAAAAAATAATATATAACAAAAATGTGAGAGGCAGAAGAAAAATGAGAAAGAATGGAGGTATGCATGATATAGTCAAGAGTTTTGAAGTGGAAAGAAATTATTGACTGAAGAAAATACTTTAAAAATACATTTGGCCAAATGCAAAAAAAAATCGCTTAAGAAAACAATACCTTCAAACATAGAATTAACTAAATGGAAAAAAAAAGGATAAAAAAGCTAACTGAAGGAAATCACACATTAAAAACTATCCTGGAGCAAATGGAAGCTAATAACTTGGTGAGATAGCAAGAATCAGTGAAACTAAAAATAGTGAAATAAATGGAAGAAAATGTGAAATAGCTCAGTAGAAAAACAGCCAATCTGGAAAATAGATCCAGGAGACAATTAAAAATTATTGGTCTACCTGAAAGTCATGAATAAAAACAGAGCCTAGATAGCATTCTTCAACAGATCATTAAGGAAAACTGCCCCAATATTCAAGAAACAGTGGGGGAAATAGTCATTGAAAGAATCCACCTATCATCTTTGGAAAGAGATCCCACAAGGAAATGGAAGGAACATTGTTGCAAAACTTCAGAAATTCAACCTCAAGGAAAAAATATTACAAGCTGTTAGACAAAACAATTCAAATATCAAAGAAATCAGTCAGGGTAACCCAGGACCTGGAAGCTTCTACAACAACAAATAGCAGGGCCTGAAATACCAGACCTGAGGCTACAACCAAGAATTAACTACCCAGCAAAGTTCAGCATCATCTTTCAGAGGAAGAGATAGAGCTTCAGAACAGAAGTTTTAATTAAGAAATGCAGCACTCAAGAGAACTTTCAAAAAGTAAACAGGGGAAAACATGTATAATTGAAACTGTTTACATGGCACCCACACAAAAAGTCACCATTTAGTAGGGCATAAAAGCATAATCAAATGCAGATGGGCAAATATAGTAAATTTAGACCACAACCTAATAAAAATTATTTTAAATAAATGGCAGGGAAAGATAAACTAAAAGCTACTTGGAAATTAAATAATCTAATTGTAAAGAATGAATCACAGAAATAATTCATAATTTCATACAGGAAAATTATAATAATGAGACAACCTACCAAAACCTATGGGATTCAGCCAAAGCAGTATTTAGAGGAAATTCCATATCTCTAAACAGGCATATGAATAAAATAGAGAAAGAGGAGATCAGTGAATTAGTCATACAACAAAAAAGCTAGAAAAACAACAGATTAAAACTCCCAATTAAATATGAAATTAGAAATTCTGAAACTCAAAGGATAGAATAATAAAATTGAAACTAAGAAAATTATCGAACCAATAAATAAAAACAAGTTGGTTTCATGAAAAAAAAACAGCAAAATATATAAACCTTTGGTTAATTTGATTAGAAAAAGGAAAGAAAACACCCACATCATAACCATCAAAAATGAAAAAGGTTAACTTACTACCAATGACAACAAAATTAAAGTAATAATGAGAAGTTATTTTGCCCAACTGTATAGCATCAAGTCTGACAATCGAACCAAAATGGATGGATATTTACGAAAACATAAACTGTCCAGATTAACAGAAGAAGAAAAAGTTACTTAAATAGTCACATTTTAGAAAAAGAAATTGAATAAGCCATTAATGTACTCCCTTCTCTTAACTTTTTAATTATTTTCAAGGATACCACCATCCTCCAAGTCTTTCAGACTAGCAACTCAGGTGTTAACCTGGACTCCTGACTCTCTCATTCTTCATACCTAACAATTATAAGACCTTATGTTTTATTTATGTATTATGTCCTTCCTTTTTATTGTAGCTTTTTGATTTTCAAAACAAGTGCATAATTTTCAACAATCACCCTTGCAAAACCTTGTGTTCCAAATAGTTTTTCCTCCCTTTCTTCCACCCTTTCCCATCTTGATTGCAAGTAATCCAACATTTGTCAAACATGTGTGATTCTTCTATATATATTTCTACAATTCTCTTGCTGTTTAAGACAAATCAGATCAAAGAGTAAAAAAAAAAAAAAAAGATAAGCAACAAACTACAGCAAAGAAAGTGAAAATATTATATTGTGATCCACAATCCTCATTCTGGGTGCAGGTGATTGTCACCATCCCATGACCATTGGAATTGGCCTGAATCACCTTGCTTTTGAAAAGACCCATGCCCAAGACCTTATGATTTAAATATATGTAACATCTAATTTATGTGTCCCTAATCTTCTTTTATAATCTTGAGCAGTCCCTCATCATTTCATCCCTGGTGATTGCTATAGACTTCTGATTGGTGCTCTAGCTTCAAGTTTCTCCAATCTTTCTTACACTAACTTGTCAAAGTGATATTCATAAAGCATAAATTTGACCACTTCATCACTATTTAATAAATAGTGGTGACTCCCTAATGTCCATAGGATCAAAAATGAAATCATTTTTCCCTTTTAAAACACTTTACTGAGAAACTGCTTATCTTTCCTGTCTTATATAGTTCTGTCCTCCACAAATTTTCTGCTATTCAATGACATGACATATCTGTTGTTTTCTGAACATGATATTCCATCCCGTGATCTAAGATTTTCCTCTCATTTTGGAACTCTCCCTCCTCATATCATTGCTATTTTGGTATTATTAACATTTAATCTAAGCCCTTTTTTCTTCTTCTTTTTCCCCCCTGAGGCAATTGGGGTTATGTGACTTGCCCAGGGTCATACAGCTAGGAAGTATTAAGTGCCTGAGACCAGATTTGAACTCAGGTCCTTCTGACTTCAGGACTGATGTTCTATCCACTGCACTGCCTAGCTCCTCCTAAGCCCCATTTTTATAAGAACTTTTTCTTATTACTTTTTAATAAAAACTTAAACAGTCATACTGAAATTATCTCTAATTTACATGGTTTGGGACATGGTCAATCTCCATTTGATTTTTAGTTCTTTGAGAACAGAACTATTAAAAACTTTTTTTTTTTTTTTTTGGTAACCTCAGAACTTAGCATAGTGCCTGGAATAAAATAGTTCTGTAATAGATATTTATTGAAGCTTTTTCCCCCTTCCAATTAGTTAGATATTTCTTCCTCCCTTCCTTTTTAAAAGTTTATTTAATATTTTATTTTCCTCAGTTACATATAAATACAATTTGTAACATTCGTTTTAAAAAGTTTGAGCTACAGATTCTTTCATCATCTTCCTTTCTATCCCAACCCTCATTGAGGATGCAATCAATTTCTTAAAGATAATATGTGTTTAATCATGTAAGAAAGTTTTGCAATATCCATGTTATAATAAAAAACACAGACACCCCCTTCATCTTCCCCCCCAAAAAAAAAAACTCAACAAACTCAGAACCAAAATAATGAAAGTCAAAAAAAAATATGCTTCAATCATCAGTTCTTTCTCTGGGTATAGGTAACATTTTTCATCATAAGTACTTTAAAGTTCTTTTTAGGGGGGGCAGAGCCAAGATGGCGGAGAAGACACACACGACTTTCTAAGCTCTTCTCTCTCTTACCCTCTAACAAGAGTATATCAGCCTCAATAATATCCTTGACTGCTACAATTCGCAAAGATAAGAAGCAGAACAACTCACCAGCTGAAGAAAATCTGCAGTCTCATCAAAAAAGGTTGGTTCTGGGGACAGGGGAGAGACCAGTGCAGGCAGGGGGAGAAATTAGGTTCCGAGGAGAGTCTCAAACCAGAAGTGAGAGCACAGATCTCAACACAAGCCGCAGCCCCAACACGCAGTACTGGGCTTTTCCTTGGGGCAGTTGTGATCCTGCACAGCAGGAGGGCACAGCCCAGGAGACCCTTTAATCTGTGCAGTGGGGGGCTCGGCTTGGGGCCATAGAGATTACACTGGCTGATTTGCATCAGGCAGAGACGCAGGGCGGGGAGAATTCCCGGGCAGAGCTTGCTAAAATCGGTGGTCTGTGGTCAGCTGCTAATACTAACAGTCCCACAAGAGGCTCCGGCCTGGGGCAACGAAAATCTCTCCCCTAATTTCTAGCCTAAAGCAATCGCTAATATATACAACCCAAAAGGCCACTTTCAAAGCTCAGCCAGCACTGAATCCACTTCCTGCTTGGGGTAAGGGAAAACTCTCACTCAGAGCTCTCCCACACAATGGGAGCCAGTAATCTGATTATCTCTCCCTGTTCTGCAGAGGAAGCTGGTAATCCCCTTGCCTAGGAGAAATACCCTTAAGGCTTTAAAACATGAATAAGAAGATGAAAAGAATGATCAACAGCTTCTATGCAGAAAAAGAGCAGGTCAGCAAACCTGAAGAGACCTCAAACTGCAAAAATGCATCAGACTGTCCTCCTTTATATGATGCTCTCATAGAAGAGACCATCAAAAGTCTCAAAAGAGAGTTAGAAGATAAATGGGGAAAGGAAAGGGAAGCCTTACAAGGGAGCAACAACTTCCTGAGAAACGAATTGGAAAAGTTAAAAAATTCCCTGGAAGGGCAGGGAAACAAAATCTGTGAACTGGAAAAAATAAAAAAAAATCTCAGGAAAATAAGAAATGTGCACTAGAAAATAGGATTTGCGAATTGGAAAAAATAAATACTTCACTAAAAAAAAAAAAAAAAAAAAAAAAAAAAAAAATTAGTGAAATGGAAAAAAATTCCACAGACCAAAACAATACACTTAAAAGCTCAATTGGACAAATACAGAAAGAAGTAAAAAAAGCTAATGAAGAAATTAATACTTTAAAAATTAGAAGTGAACAAATAGAAACTAATGATTCATTGAGACAGCACGAATCAGTCAAGCAAAACCAAAAAATTGAAAAACTGGAAAAAAACCATGAATTATCTACTTGCAAAAACGACAGACTTGGAAAATAGATCTAGGAGAGATAATCTGAGGATTATTGGACTTTCTGAAAACTATGATGAAAAAAAGAGCCTAGATACTATTTTACAAGAAATCATCAAAGAGAACTGCCCAGATGTAATAGAATCAGAAGGTAAAATAGGTATTGAAATAATTCATCAAACACCGTCTGAAAGAAACCCTAAAATAAAAACCCCAAGGAATATTGTGGCCAAATTCCAGAATTATCAGATTAAGAAAAAATTTTACAAGAAGGCAAAAAAAAAAAAAAAAAAAAAAACTATTTAAATACCGAGGTGCCACAATAAGGATTACCCAAGATCTGGCTGCCTCCACATTGAAGGAAAGAAGGGCCTGGAATATGATATTCCGAAAGGCACAAGAACTTGGGATGCAGCCAAGAATAAACTACCCAGCTAAGCTGAGCATTTTCTACCAGGGAAGAAGATGGACATTTAATGAAAAAAATGAATTCCATGCCAAAATTTATGGGATGCAGCCAAAGCAGTAATAAGAGGGAATTTTATATCCTTTTGAAGCTTACTTAAATAAAGCAGAGAAAGAAAAGATTAATGAATTGGGCTTGCAACTAAAAAAAACTAAAAAAAGACCAAATTAAAAACCCCCAATCTAATACTAATTTGGAAATTCTAAAATTAAAAGGAGAAATTAAAAATATTGAAAGTAAAAAAACTATTGAATTAATTAATAAAACTAAGAGTTGGTTCTATGAAAAAGCCAATAAAATAGACAAGCCTTTGGTAAATTTGATTAGAAAAAGGAGGGAGGAAAATGAAATTAGTAGTCTTAAAAATGAAAAGGGAGAACTTTCCACCAATGAAGAAGAAATTAGAGAAATAATAAGGAGTTATTTTGCTCAACTTTATGCCAATAAATTTGATAACCTAATATAGACTTCCCAGACTAACAGAGGAGGAAGTAAATTGCTTGAATAGTGCCATTTCAGAAAAAGAAATAGAACAGGCAATTAAAGAACGCCCTAAGAAAAAATCCCCAGGACCAGATGGATTTAAATGTGAATTTTACCAAACATTTAAAGAACAATTGGCCCCAAAGCTATATAAATTATTTGATAAAATAGGGAATGAAGGAGTCCTACCAAATTCCTTCTATGACACAGACGTGGTACTCATACCTAACCAGGTAGGTTAAAATCAGAGAAAGAAAATTATAGACCAATCTCCCTAATGAATATTGATGCTAAAATCTTAAATAAGATATTAGCAAAAAGACTACAGAAAATCATCACCAGCATAATACACTATGATCAAGTAGCATTTATACCAGGAATGCAGGGCTGGTTCAATATTAGGAAAACTATCAATATAATTGGCCATATTAACAACCAAATTAACAAAAATCACATGATCATCTCAATAGATGCAGAAAAGACATTTGACAAAATCCAACATCCATTCCTATTAAAACAATTGAGAGTATAGGAATAAATGGACTTTTCTTTAAAATAATCAACAACATCTATTTAAAACCATCAGTAAGCATCATATGTAATGGAGACAAACTGCAATCATTCCCAATAAGATCTGGGGTAAAACAAGGTTGCCCACTATTACCGTTACTATTTAATATTGTATTAGAAATGCTAGCTGTGGCAATAAGAGCTGAGAAAGAGATTAAAGGAATAAGAATAGGCAATGAGGAAACCAAACTATCACTCTTTGCCGATGACATGATGGTATATTTAGAGAACCCAAGAGATTCTACTAAAAAGTTATTAGAAATAATTCACAACTTTAGCAAAGTTGCTGGTTATAAAATAAACACACATAAGTCATCCGCATTCTTATATATCACTAACAAAATCCAACAGTCAGAGTTACAAAGAGAAATTCCATTTAAAGTAACTACTGATAATATAAAATATTTAGGAATCTATCTACCAAGGGAAAATCAGAAACTTTATGAGCAAAATTACAGACCACTTTTCACACAAATTAAGTCTGATCTAACCAATTTGAAAAATATTAAATGCTCTTGGATAGGTCGAGCAAATATAATAAAGATGACAATATTACCCGAACTAATTTATTTATTTAGTGCTATACCAATCAGACTCCCAAAAAACTATTTTAATGACCTAGAAAAAATAATAACAAAATTCATATGGAAAAACAAAAGGACAAGAATTTCAAGGGAATTAATGAAAAAAAAATCAAATGAAGGTGGCTTAGCTGTACCAGATCTAAAACTATATTATAGAGCAGCAGTTACCAAAACCATTTGGTATTGGCTAAGGAATAGATTAGTTGATCAGTGGAATAGGTTAGGTTCAAGGGATAAAACAGTCAATAAATATAGCAACATAGTCTTTGACAAACTCAAAGACCCCAGCTTTTAGGATAAGAACTCACTGTTTGATAAAAATTGCTGGGAAAATTGGAAACTAATATGGCAGAAACTAGGCATTGATCCACACTTAACACCATACACCAAGATAAGGTCAAAATGGGTTCATGACCTAGGCATAAAGAATGAAATTATTAATAAATTAGAGGAACACAAGATAGTTTACCTCTCAGACCTGTGGAAGGGGAAGGACTTTATGACCAAAGCAGAACTAGAGATCATTACTGATCACAAAATAGAAAATTTCAATTATACCAAACTGAAAAGTTTTTGTACAAACAAAACTAATGCAGACAAGATTAGAAGGGAAGCAATAAACTGGGAAAATATTTTTACAGTCAAATGTACTGATAAAGGCCTCATTTCCAAAATATATAGAGAATTAACTCTAATTTATAAAAAATCAAGCCATTCTCCAATTGAAAAATGGTCAAAGGATATGAACAGACCATTCTCAAATGAAGAAATTGAAACTATTTCTAGTCATATGAAAAGATGCTCCAAGTCAGAGAAATGCAAATTAAGACAACTCTAAGATACCACTACACACCTGTCAGATTGGCTAAGATGACAGGAAAAAATAACAATGATTGTTGGAGGGGATGTGGGAAAACTGGGACATTGATGCATTGTTGGTGGAGTTGTGAACGAATCCAACCATTCTGGAGACCAGTTTGGAACTATACTCAAAAAGTTATCAAATTGTGCATACCCTTTGATCCAGCAGTGTTACTACTGGGCTTATATCTCAAAGAGATTATAAAGCAGGGAAAGGGACCTGTATGTGCACGAATGTTTGTGGCAGCCCTTTTTGTAGTGGCTAGAAACTGGAAACTGAATGGATGTCCATCAGTTGGAGAATGGCTGAATAAATTGTGGTATATGAATACTATGGAATATTACTGTTCTGTAAGAAATGACCAACAGAATGATTTCAGAAAGGCCTG
This sequence comes from Dasyurus viverrinus, assembly GCA_020854095.1. Lineage (NCBI taxonomy): Eukaryota > Metazoa > Chordata > Mammalia > Dasyuromorphia > Dasyuridae > Dasyurus > Dasyurus viverrinus. The sequence continues at coordinate 68,279,294 of CM036997.1, read as the reverse complement.
GAGAGACTTACATGAACTGATGCTGAGTGAAATGAGCAGGACCAGGAGAACATTATATACTTCAACAACAATACTATATGATGACCAGTTCTGATAGACCTGGCCATCCTCAGCAACGAGATCAACCAAATCATTTCCAATGGAGCAGTAATGAACTGAACTAGCTACACCCAGAGAAAGAACTTTGGGAGATGACTAAAAACCATTACATTGAATTCCCAATCCCTATATTTATGCCCACCGGCATATTTGATTTCCTCCACAAGCTAATTGCACAATATTTCAGAGTCTGATTCTTTTTATACAGCAAAATAATGTTTTGGTCATGAATACTTATTGTGTATCTAATTTATATTTTAATGTATTTAACATTTACTGGTCATCCTGCCATCTAGGGGAAGGGCAGGGGGGTGGGAGGTGAAAAATTGGTACAAGAGAGTTGGCAATTGTTAATGTTGTAAATTTATCCTTGCATATAACCTGTAAATAAAAGGCTATTAAATAAAAAAAATAAAGTTCTTTTTAATAATTGTATTGGTGAGAACAATTATGGCATTCACAACTGATTATCTTACAATGTTGCTGCTATTGTACATAGCACATTTCACTTTGTTTCAGTTCATGGAAGGCTTTCCAGGTTTTTCTGAGAGCATCTTGCTCATCATTTCTTACAGCACAATAGTATTCCATCATAATTACACTTCATAGTTTATTCAACCATTTCACAATTGATGAGTATCTATTCAGTTTCCAACTTTGTGTCCTCAGAGCTACTTTTTATATAATTATAATTATTTTATATAATTTATATATTTTATATTTTTATTTTTATATATTTAGGCCTTTTTATATTTTATTTTTATCTCTTTTGGGATATAGACCTAGAAATGGGATTGCTATGTCAAAGGTTAAGCATGGTTTTAAATTTTACTTCGGTCCTTGTCCCTCATTCAACACTAGAAAGTTAGTCCTTTTAAAACAGAAATAGTTGTAGAAGTGTATTGTTAACTTTTTAGCAATTGGTTCCCTGTACAAAATACACAGGGCATAATATTTAATCTTTAATTCAATTTAATAATAATTTCTCCATTACTTTTTTTTGTCAAGACAATTAACAAAACAATAAATGCAGCTCTGATTTATAGCATTTCTTGATTTTTGAAGTATAAATTTTCACAATGAAAATTTAAGTTTCATTTGCAAGTCAGGACCAGCTGACACTTCTAGATATGTATGAAAACAATAGAGATTGTGTTGTGATCTAAAAGTGCTATGCAAAAGAAAAAAAAAGGAATATCTTGGAAGGTAGTGTATTTCCTCTCATTGGAAATCTTCAAACCAAGTCCCTCATTCAAGATGTTAAAATCAAAATTTTGTTCAGCCACAAGCTAGATGGTGCTTCTGTACTATTCTCTAATACTGAAATTTTGTATTTCTGACCATAAATAATTTAGACCATCTAGAAGACTGTAGGTAATAAACCAAAAGTATTGAGTAAAGAAAAATATTATATAGTGGATTTGTGTTTTGTTTTTGAATATCTCTGCTCAGTGTATTTAGGAATTCTCTATTTCTGAAGAAACATCAAGATGAAATAATGTGGCTCATATTTAAATAACATGTTACTATTTTTAATTATGTAACCTGACTTTTTCAAAGTGTGAATGTTTTCAAAGTTTTTTAAGTACATTTCCAAATCTGATCCTGATAACAACCTTATAAGACACTTACTTGAGCTTATAATTATGTTACAGTTGAAGAAACTCAGACATTTACACAATTGCTGTGTAAATGTTGACTGAAATTTAATCTCTGGTCTTCTGACTTTGACATACTGCTTATGATAGATTTGTGAGCACTAACTTTGTTTACCGAACTATTCATTATTTTTTTTCCCTGAATTATTACATTGTTTGTCCCAATTGCTTTTCAAGGCATCTGGAAAAACTATTGTGTGATACAACATTGCCTTTGTGTTATGACCGCGTATTTTAAAATCAGCCGGAGTCAGGAATTCAGGTTAGGGGAAAATCCTCAATCTTTATTCCCAGGGAAGAAGATTGGAGGTAGAAGGGAATCGGCAATAGCAATGTGTGCAGCTGAGTCAAGAAGCTAGCTAGACCAGAAGCCACACGACTAGCAGCTCCAGAATAGAACCCAGGCCCACTCTTCCCCAGCCTCTTTTCCTGTCTCTCTGCTTCCCCCCACCAAAATCGTCATTTCCCATACAACACATCAGTACTTGCACAGAGAGTGGGTGGGGGGCATTCTTTATCCAAGCATGTATATTAATATAGTCCAATTACTCTTTAGCCTCACTGGCTTGGGACCTCAGTGCATCAACTCAAGCCTCAGGCCATTACACCTTTGTATAAAGTCTTCTTGATTATTTTTCTCCTACTTTTACAAAGTATAATAACACACTTATTTCTCATGTGAAGCTTTACCTGAGTTACTGTGTGAGAGCCATCTTGATTTATGCCTGTGGTCTTTCAGGGGAAAGAAAAAAGAAAAAAAAAAGTGTTGACTGATGAGGCAGAAAATTAGCATGAAGACTAGCTCCATATGAATATTGGCCCAATTAGATGCTATGCTCTAAACAGGTTTGCCTAATATATTTACATTCATAGACAATAGTTACATATTTAGACCTAAGGGGTACCTGCTTTCTGATTACATTTTGACATGACTCAATCATAACTCTCATGTGTAAACTACATAATCCTGTGGCAATTCCCCCAGAAGGGAATAAAGTTTGTGTTGCAAAGTTTAAGTTGCCTATTTTATATATATGTTGCAAAGTGAGTAAAGTCTCTATGAATTAAGAAATAGATAAAATGATGAAACTAGATGCAGAAATTGGTAATAGATTTTAAATACTTTTGGTGTGCTGAATAATCTGTTCATAGATAAATTTTGTGGATCTTATTGGTAATTCAGACATTACTCTGTGACCATTCAGAGCACTGAGCCTCAGATTGTCAACATGTCTCTTGCTGATGATTTATTTTTATTCAAGGTAGTATAATTATGTCTGTGATAATTCTAATCAAGTCAATTCTACTCAATTCAATTTAGCTATGTAATAATTCTGGTAAGTCTAATTCTACTCAATTTAATTTAACTTAATCCATCAAGGACTTATTAAATCTGTTACATATAAGGCTTTGGTCTAGTAATTGTGAATACAAATACAAATGAAAAATAGTTTTTGCCTCTGGTGGAGGAAATTATTTTCTTCTTATGCTTAGCAAATTTGTCTGAAAATTGTGAATTTCATCACAGAGAACATACTTTAAATTGTCTGTTTGAAATTTACCTTTGTAATCTATATCACATATACCCCTTTCTGTCATTTGATACTCCTTTTATCCATCCCAGTATAAGCTCTGATCAACTTAGTTCTGAGCTATGCCAGTAGCTTGCTAACCAATGGGTCTCTTTGTTATAAAACTTTTCACTATTCTAGTCCATCCTTCGTTTAGATCTTAAAGGAATTTTCCTACAATATAAATCTGACCTATTTCCTTATCTATTCAAGGAATTTTAGTGTTTCATGATCACCGACAGGTTCAAACAAACATTTCTTTATTTGGCATTAAAGCTCCTTCATAATAGCCACAACCCCATCTTCTATTTTTCTTATACCTTACATGCCCACCTTGCACTTCATAATTCAGTGACATTATCTTTCTTGCTCTTCTCAAATGAGATGCTCCATCTCCCAACTAAACAATTTACCATCCGTATCTCAAGCCTAAAATATTTTCATTTTACAGTAATGCCTTGTGGCTTCCTGGCTTACTTCAACTTCTACTTCTATAATAAACCTTTAGCAATCCCCTTTTGTTCTAAAGCCTTACTTCTGTTGATTATCTTTAATTTATTCTGTATATAACTTATTTGTATGAATTGAGTTGCCTGTTGTCTCTTCCAATAGACTATGAACTCCTGGAGATAAGGCCCTATCTTCTACCTTTCTTTGAATGCTCAGTGATTAGTGTAATAATTGACATATAAAGCACCGAAGAAAAATTTTTCTTTCTTATTTTTGAGTTTCATACTAATTATCACATTAAAATATAATTTAGAAGATATACAAATACATATAGACATATTTGTAGATAGATATTTATATGCATTACACATATGTACATGTATATTGAAATGACCATTTTCAGGTCATATATATACAAAATATAATTTATATAAAATATAATTTAGAAGAAATGTAAATACATATAGACATATCTGTAGATAGATATTTATGTACATTACACACACACACACACACACACACACACATATATATATATATATATATACATAAATATACATATATATATATATATATATATATTGAAATGACCATTATCAGGGTTCTTCTGACCTATAACATTATATAACACATTCCCAAATTTTTACTAAAAAATTATTGAAAGAATTATTAAAGTAAATTGAAATTATTGCATAAGTAAAATCTTTACAAATTTGTCTGTAGTTGTTTTTTTTTTTTTTTTTTTTTTTTTTTTTTTTTTTTTTTTTAATAGCCTTTTATTTACAGATTATATGCATGGATAACTTTACAGCATTAACAATTGCCAAATCTCTTGTTCCAATTTTTTACCTCCCGCCCCCCACCCCTTCCCCTAGATGGCAAGATGACCAGTAGATGTTAAATACATTAAAATATAACTTAGGTACACAATAAGTATTCATGACCAAAACATTATTTTGCTGTATAAAAAGAATCAGACTCTGAAATATTGTGCAATTAGTTTGTGGAGGAAATCAAATATGTCGGTGGCATAAATATACAGATTGGGAATTTAATGTATTGGTTTTTCGTCATCTCCCAAAGTTCTTTCTCTGGGCGTAGCTGGTTCAGTTCAATACTGCTCCATTGGAAATGAATTGGTTGATCTCGTTGCTGAGGATGGCCAGGTCCATCAGAACTGGTCATCATATAGTATTGTTGTTGAAGTATATAATGTTCTCCTCGTCCTGCTCATTTCACTCAGCATCAGTTCATGTAAGTCTCTCCAGGCCTTTCTGAAATCCTCCTGTTGGTCATTTCTTACAGAACAGTAATATTCCATAGTATTCATATACCACAGTTTGTTCAGCCATTCTCCAACTGATGGACATCCATTCAGTTTCCAGTTTCTAGCCACTACAAAAAGGGCTGCCACAAACATTCGTGCACATACAGGTCCCTTTCCCTGCTTTATAATCTCTTTGGGATATAAGCCCAGTAGTAACACTGCTGGATCAAAGGGTATGCACAGTTTAATAACTTTTTGAGCATAATTCCAAACTATTCTCCAAAATGGTTGGATTCGTTCACAACTCCACCAACAATGCATCAATGTCCCAGTTTTCCCACATCCCCTCCAACAATCATTATTATTTTTTTCTGTCATCTTAGCCAATCTGACAGGTGTGTAGTGGTATCTTAGAGTTGTCTTAATTTGCATTTCTCTGATTAATAGTGACTTGGAGCATCTTTTCATATGACTAGAAATAGTTTCAATTTCTTCATCTGAGAATTGTCTGTTCATATCCTTTGACCATTTTTCAATTGGAGAATGGCTTGATTTTTTATAAATTAGAGTTAATTCTCTATATATTTTGGAAATGAGGCCTTTATCAGTACCTTTGACTGTAAAAATATTTTCCCAGTTTATTGTTTCCCTTCTAATCTTGTCTGCATTAATTTTGTTTGTACAAAAACTTTTCAGTTTGGTATAATCAAAATTTTCTATTTTGTGATCAGTAATGATCTCTAGTTCTGCTTTGGTCATAAAGTCCTTCCCCTTCCACAGGTCTGAGAGGTAAACTATCCTGTGTTCCTCTAATTTATTAATAATTTCATTCTTTATGCCTAGGTCATGCACCCATTTTGACCTTATCTTGGTGTACGGTGTTAAGTGTGGGTCAATGCCTAGTTTCTGCCATATTAGTTTCCAATTTTCCCAGCAATTTTTATCAAACAGTGAGTTCTTATCCCAGAAGCTGGAGTCTTTGGGTTTGTCAAAGACTATGTTGCTATATTTATTGACTGTTTTATCCCTTGAACCTAACCTATTCCACTGATCAACTAATCTATTCCTTAGCCAATACCAAATGGTTTTGGTAACTGCTGCTCTATAATATAGTTTTAGATCTGGTACAGCTAAGCCACCTTCATTTGATTTTTTTTTCATTAATTCCCTTGAAATTCTTAACCTTTTGTTTTTCCATATGAATTTTGTTGTTATTTTTTCTAGGTCATTAAAATAGTTTTTTGGGAGTCTGATTGGTATAGCACTAAATAAATAAATTAGTTTAGGTAATATTGTCATCTTTATTATGTTTGCTCGCCCTATCCAAGAGCATTTAATATTTTTCCAAATAGTTAGCTCAGACTTAATTTGTGTGAAAAGTGGTCTGTAATTTTGCTCATAAAGTTTCTGATTTTCCCTTGGCAGATAGATTCCTAAATATTTTATATTATCAGTAGTTACTTTAAATGGAATTTCTCTTTGTAACTCTGACTGTTGGATTTTGTTAGTGATATATAAGAATGCTGATGACTTATGTGGGTTTATTTTATAACCCGCAACTTTGCTAAAGTTGTGAATTGTTTCTAATAACTTTTTAGTAGAATCTCTGGGGTTCTCTAAATATACCATCATGTCATCGGCAAAGAGTGATAGTTTGGTTTCCTCATGACCTATTCTTATTCCTTTAATCTCTTTCTCAGCTCTTATTGCCACAGCTAGTGTTTCTAATACAATATTAAATAGTAACGGTGATAGTGGGCAACCTTGTTTTACTCCAGATCTTATTGGGAATGGTTGAAGTTTGTCTCCATTACATATGATGCTTACTGATGGTTTTAAATAGATGCTGCTGATTATTTTAAGGAAAAGTCCATTTATTCCTATACTCTCAAGTGTTTTTAATAGGAATGGATGTTGGATTTTGTCAAATGCCTTTTCTGCATCTATTGAGATAATCATGTGGTTTTTGTTAATTTGGTTGTTAATATGGCCAATTATATTGATAGTTTTCCTAATATTGAACCAGCCCTGCATTCCTGGTATAAATCCTACTTGATCATAGTGTATTATCCTGGTGATGATTTTCTGTAGTCTTTTTGCTAATATCTTATTTAAGATTTTAGCATCAATATTCATTAGGGAGATGGGTCTATAATTTTCTTTCTCTGATTTTAACCTACCTGGTTTAGGTATCAGTACCATGTCTGTGTCATAGAAGGAATTTGGTAGGACTCCTTCATTCCCTATTTTATCAAATAATTTATATAGCATTGGGGCCAATTGTTCTTTAAATGTTTGGTAAAATTCACATGTAAATCCATCTGGTCCTGGGGATTTTTTCTTAGGGAGTTCTTTAATTGCCTGTTCTATCTCTTTTTCTGAAATGGGACTATTTAAGCAATTTACTTCCTCCTCTGTTAGTTTGGGAAGTCTATATTTTTGTAGGTATTCATCCATTTCACTTAGGTTATCAAATTTATTGGCATAAAGTTGAGCAAAATAACTCCTTATTATTTCTCTGATTTCTTCTTCATTGGTGGAAAGTTCTCCCTTTTCATTTTTAAGACTACTAATTTCATTTTCCTCCCTCCTTTTTCTAATCAGATTTACCAAAGGCTTGTCTATTTTATTGGCTTTTTCATAGAACCAACTCTTAGTTTTATTAATTAGTTCAATAGTTTTTTTACTTTCAATATTTTTAATTTCTCCTTTTAATTTTAGAATTTCCAATTTAGTATTAGATTGGGGGTTTTTAATTTGGTCTTTTTTTAGTTTTTTTAGTTGCAAGCCCAATTCATTAATTTTTTCTTTCTCTGCTTTATTTAAGTAAGCTTCTAAGGATATAAAATTCCCTCTTATTACTGCTTTGGCTGCATCCCATAGATTTTGGTATGATGTCTCATCATTGTCATTATCTTGGGTGAAATTATTAATTGTATCTATAATTTGCTGCTTCACCCAATCATTCTTTAAGATGAGATTGTTTAGTTTCCAATTACTTTTTGGTCTATTTCCCCCTAACTTTTTGCTGAATGTAGTTTTTATTGCATCATGATCTGAAAAGAAAGCATTTACTATTTCTGCTTTCTTGCATTTAATTTTGAGGTCTTTATGTCCTAATATATGGTCAATTTTTGAATAGGTTCCATGAACTGCTGAGAAGAAAGTATATTCCTTTCTATCTCCATTCAATTTTCTCCAAAGATCTAACATACCTAATTTTTCTAATATTCTATTTACTTCTTTAATTTCTTTCTTATTTGTTTTGTGGTTTGATTTGTCTAATTCTGAGAGTGCAAGGTTGAGATCTCCCACTATTACAGTTTTGTTGTCTATTTCTTCTTGCAACTCTCTTAACTTCTCCTTTAGGAAGTTGGAAGCCCTACCACTTGGTGCATATATGTTTAATATTGATATTGCTTCGTTGTTTATGCTACCCTTTAGCAGGATGTAATTGCCTTCCTTATCTCTTTTAATTAGATCAATTTTTGCTTTTGCTTGATCTGAGATAAGGATGGCTACCCCTCCTTTTTTGACTTCACCTGAAGCATAATAGATTTTGTTCCAGCCTTTTACCTTTACTCTATATGTATCTCCCTGCTTTAAGTGTGTTTCTTGTAAACAACATATTGTAGGGTTCTGATTTTTGATCCAGTCTGCTATCTGCCTCCTCTTTATGGGGGAGTTCATCCCATTCACATTTACGGTTAGAATTACTAAATCTGTATTTCCTGCCATCCTAATACCCCCAGATTATGTTTTACTTATTCTTGCCTCCCCCCACCCTCTTTCCCCCTTTTAAACTTATATACCCCTCTTGTTTCACGATGCTTACCCCCTTTATAATCCCTCCCTCCCCCCCTTCGAGTCTTTTCCCCTTCCTTCCCTTATTACTCTTTTTCTTTTCCCTTTTCCTCTCCCCCGTTTTCAATGAGGCGAGAGAATGTTCTCTAAAACAAATGTCAATTATTTTTTCTTTGAGCCAATTCTGATGAGAGTAAGATTCACATATTGTTCCTCCCCCTCTCTAAATTCCCTGAGATATGATGTTTCCTTTGCCTCTTTGTGGGATGTGGTTTCCCTCTTTTTATCCCTCCTTCCCACCTTATTCTGCCATCATCCCTTTTCCATATCTACTTCCCCTTTTTATGTTATATCAATACAATCAAATTATACATGTATATTCTTTGTATATTCACAACAAAAATACAATTCTCAAGAGTTATTTTTACCTTTTATGCATCTCTTGAGTTTTAAGGTTGGAGATCAAATTTTTTGTTTAGTTCTGGTTTTTTCTTCAGAAACAAATGGAATTCATTTGTTTCATTAAATGTCCATCTTCTTCCCTGGTAGAAAATGCTCAGCTTAGCTGGGTAGTTTATTCTTGGCTGCATCCCAAGTTCTTGTGCCTTTCGGAACATCATATTCCAGGCCCTTCTTTCCTTCAATGTGGAGGCAGCCAGATCTTGGGTAATCCTTATTGTGGCACCTCGGTATTTAAATGGTTTTTTTTTGGATGCTTGTAAAATTTTTTCCTTAATCTGATAGTTCTGGAATTTGGCCACAATATTCCTTGGGGTTTTTATTTTAGGGTTTCTTTCAGAAGGTGTTCGATGAATTCTTTCAAAACCTATTTTACCTTCTGATTCTATTACATCTGGGCAGTTCTCTTTGATGATTTCTTGTAAAATAGAATCTAGGCTCTTTTTTTCATCATAGTTTTCAGAAAGTCCAATAATCCTCAGATTATCTCTCCTAGATCTATTTTCCAAGTCTGTAGTTTTTGCAAGTAGATAATTCATGGTTTTTTCCAGTTTGTCAATTTTTTGGTTTTGCTTGACTGATTCTTGCTGTCTCAATGAATCATTAGTTTCTATTTGTTCAGTTCTAATTTTTAAAGAATTAGTTTCTTCATTAGCTTTTTTTACTTCTTTCTGTATTTGTCCAATTGAGCTTTTAAGTGTATTGTTTTGGTCTGTGGAATTTTTTTCCATTTCACTAATTTTTTTTTTTTAGTGAAGTATTTTCTTTTTCCAATTCGCAAATCCTATTTTCTAGTGCACATTTCTTACTTTCCTGAGATTTTTTTATTTTTTCCATTTCACAGATTTTGTTTCCCTGCACTTCCAGGGAATTTTTTAACTTTTCCAATTCGTTTCTCAGGAAGTTGTTGCTCTCTTGTAAGGCTTCCCTTTCCTTTCCCCATTTATCTTCTAACTCTCTTTTGAGACTTTTAATGGTCTCTTCTAGGAGAGCATTATGTAAAGGAGGACAGTCTGATGCTATCTCTTCAGGTTTGTTGACCTGCTCTTTTTCTGTATAGAAGCTGTCAATTGTTCTTTTCATCTTCTTATTCATGTTTTAAAGCCTTAAGGGTATGTGTCCTAGGCAAGGGGATTACCAGCTTCCTCTGCAGAACAGGGAGAGATAATTGGATTACCCGCTCTGATTGTGTGGGAGAGCTCTGAGTGAGAGTTTTCCCTTCCCCCAGCAGGAAGTGGATTCAGCGCTGGCTGAGCTTTCGAAAGTGGCCCTTTGGGCCGTATATATTCGAGATCGCTTTTAGGCTAGAAATTAGGGGAGAGAGTTTTGCTGCCCCAGGCCAGAGTCTCTTGTGGGACTGTGAGTATTAGCAGCTGACCGCAGACCGCTGATTTTAGCGAGCTCTGCCCGGGAACTCTCCCCGCCCGGCGTCTCTGCCTGATGCAAATCGGCCCCTGCAAGCTCTATGGCCCCAAGCCGAACCCCACCCTGGGCAGATTAAAGGGTCGCCTGGGCTGTGCCCTCCTGCTGTGCAGGATCGCAGCTGCCCCAAGGAAAAGCCCCGTACTGCGGGTTGGGGCTGCGGCTTGTGCTGAGATCTGTGCTCTCACTTCCGGGTTGAGACTCTCCTCGGAACCTAATTTCTCTCTCTGCCTGCGCTGGTCTCTCCCTGGGCCCCAGAACCAACCTTTTTTTTGATGAGACTGCAGGTTTTCTTTGGCTGGTGAGTTGATCTACTTCTTATCTTTGCGAATTGTAGCAGTCAAGTATATTTTTGAGGCTGATATGCTGTTGTTAGAGGGTAAGAGAGGAGAACTTAGAAAGTAGCGTGTGTCTTCTCTGCCATCTTGGCTCCGCCCCCCTGTAGTTGTTTATTGATATAGAAAATTTAGATCTATAGAAAGAAGAAAATATTTGTCCACTATTACCTAGACATTCATTAATCCATTAAAAAAAGTAAAATGCACAGTCAAAGGAATGTAAGTGATAAATAGAACTTTCTGAAAGTGAGCTGGTGACTTGAGAATAGACCTTCTGCAAGAAGCATTAAAACATTTTTAATATTAAACATCGTAGAAATATGTTCATTAGAATATATGCTTAATATTTATACAATTACCTTGCTGCACAAGAAAAATCAAATCAAATAAGAAAACAAATAAGAAAGAAAATAAAATGCAAGCAAATTATGACAAAAAGAGTAAAAATGCTATGTTGTCGCCATACTCAGTTCCCATAGTTTACTCTCAGGATCACAATAATTCTCTTCATCACAAGATCATTGGAACTGGTTTGAATCGTCTCTATTTTTAAAAGAGCCACATCCATCAGTATTGATCATCTTATAATCTTATTGTTGCCATGTATAATGATCTCCTGGTTCTACTCCTTTCACTTAACATCAGTTAAGGTAAGTCTCTCCAAGCCTCTCTGAAATCATTCTGCTGATCATTTCTTATAGAACAATAATATTCCACAACAATCACATAGCATACCTTATTTAACCATTCTCCAACTGATGAGTATCCATTGAGTTTTCACTTTTTTACCACTACAAAAAGGGCTGCCACAAATGTTTTTGCCCGGGTGGGTCCCTTCCTGTCCTTTAAGATTTATGTGGAATATAAGCCCAGTAAAAAATAGTGCTGGATCAAAGGGTATGCACAGTTTGATAACTTTTTTGGGCATAGGAGAGATTGTTCTCCAGAATGGTTGAAACCATTAACAATTCCATCAACAATGTATTTGTGTCCCAGTTTTCGCACATCCCTTCCAACATTCATTATTATCCTTTCCTGTCATCTTAACCAATCTCAGAGGTTTTCTTAATTTCCATTTCACTGATTAATAGTGATTTAGTGAAATGAGCAGGACCAGGAGATCATTATATACTTCAACAACAATACTATATGATGACCAGTTCTGATGGACCTGGCCATCCTCAGCAATGAGATCAACCAAATCATTTCCAATGGAGCAGTAATGAATTGAACCAACTACGCCCAGAGAAAGAACTATGGGTGATGACTAAAAACCATTACATTGAATTCCCAATTCCTATATTTTTGCCCACCTGCATTTTTGATTTCCTTCACAAGCTAATTGTACAATATTTCAGAGTCTGATTCTTTTTGTACAGCAAAATAACGTTTTGGTCATGTATACTTATTGTGTATCTAATTTATATTTTAATATATTTAACATTTACTGGTCATCCTGCCATCTGGGGGAGGGGGTGGGAGGTAAGAGGTGAAAAATTGGAACAAGAGGTTTGGCAATTGTTTTTTTTTTTAACATTTTCTTTTTTTGTTTAATTTAATAGCCTTTTATTTACAGGTTATATGCATGGATAACTTTACAGCATTAACAATTGCCAAATCTCTTGTTCCAATTTTTCACCTCCCACCCCCCACCCCTTCCCCTAGATGACAGGATGACCAGTAGATGTTAAATACCTTAAAATATAAATTAGATACACAATAAGTATTCATGACCAAAACATTATTTTGCTGTATAAAAAGAATCAGACTCTGAAATATTGTGCAATTAGCTTGTGGAGGAAATCAAATATGCCGGTGGGCATAAATATAGGGATTAGGAATTTAATGTAATGGTTTTTCGTCATCTCCCAAAGTTCTTTCTCTGGGCGTAGCTGGTTCAGTTCATTACTGTTCCATTGGAAATGATTTGGTTGATCTTGTTGCTGAGGATGGCCAGGTCCATCAGAACTGGTCATCATATAGTATTGTTGTTGAAGTATATAATGTTCTCCTGGTCCTGCTCATTTCACTCAGCATCAGTTCATGTAAGTCTCTCCAGGCCTTTCTGAAATCATTCTGTTGGTCATTTCTTACAGAACAGTAATATTCCATAGTATTCATATACCACAATTTATTCAGCCATTCTCCAACTGATGGACATCCATTCAGTTTCCAGTTTCTAGCCACTACAAAAAGGGCTGCCACAAACATTCGTGCACATACAGGTCCCTTTCCCTGCTTTATAACCTCTTTGGGATATAAGCCCAGTAGTAACACTGCTGGATCAAAGGGTATGCACAGTTTAATAACTTTTTGAGCATAGTTCCAAACTACTCTCCAAAATGGTTGGATTTGTTCACAACTCCACCAACAATGCATCAATGTCCCAGTTTTCCCACATCCCCTCCAACAATCATTATTATTTTTTCCTGTCATCTTAGCCAATCTGACAGGTGTGTAGTGGTATCTTAGAGTTGTCGTAATTTGCATTTCTCTGATTAATAGTGACTTGGAACATCTTTTCATATGACTAGAAATAGTTTCAATTTCTTCATCTGAGAATTGTCTGTTCATATCCTTTGACCATTTTTCAATTGGAGAATGGCTTGATTTTTTATAAATTAGAGTTAATTCTCTATATATTTTGGAAATGAGGCCTTTATCAGTACCTTTGACTGTAAAAATATTTTCCCAGTTTATTGGTTTGGCAATTGTTAATGCTGTAAAGTCACCAATACATAAAACCTGTAAATAAAAGGCTATTAAATAAAAAAATACTGCCAAAAGAAAAAAAAATAGTAATTTAGAGCATCTTTTCATATGACTAGAAATGGTTTCAATTTCTTCATCTGAAAATTGTGTGTTCATATCCTTTGACCATTTAGCAATTGGAGAATACCTTGAATTCTTATAAATTCAAGTCAATTCTCTCGATATTTTAGAAATTAGGCTTTTTTTCAGAACCCTTGAATGTAAAACTGTTTTCCCAGTTTATTAAAGTATAATTTCTTAATATGTGAGAAAAGATTTAAACTTCAATAGAAACAGACTGTTTCTCAATATCTAGCAACCATAATGGTCCCCAGCCAAAATTCTTCAGTCAAAAAACCCCTCTTTTTAAGGATGCTCAATATTAAACATTCACAATCCCTCCTAGCCTCTGTGTATGATTTAAATTAGCTACTTAATCAGTATACAATCACCAAGTTCTCACAGGAATGACAGAGACAAGGTTTTGTCCTTGATGTAGTTGTGACTGAATTATTGCATTGGGCAGTCTCATGGTACATCTTCAACAAGAAAATGAATTAGTACCTTGTTCATTTTAGTACTATCAAGAGAATTCTATTTTATCATTTCTTCAGGATTTTTCAACTGTATAATATGTTTTTTTTTCTGGCAAGAATTAATTCTGAATGGTTTACAAATATATCCATTTTGATTAATACACTTTTTCTTTTATTTATCTTTTTTGAAGGAGATAAGTAATATTGTCTCTGTGTTTTCTATGATAATATGTTAAAGTGCATTATCTTTATTTTTGATAGAAAGGTTTTTTTATATTTTTGGATAAAATCTATAATTCCATGCCATATTTTGGTCTTTTTTATTCTTTTGATGTTGTTTTTTTAAGAAAATCATAGTGTTTGGTCTTCAGTAAAAAGCAGAATGATGGAAAGAGCATCAGCCATGATAGTGGTTTATGGACATAGTATTTAACTCTTTTACCATAAGAGACTTGATTTGAGGATCTTCAGCCAAGATATTTGTTTTGCCTAAACTACTAGAATAAAATATCCCCTTCTTTCATTGTTTCAAAGGCTAAGTCCTATGACCTTTACAGTTGGAAACTAGTGAAATTCATGTAAGTAGCACTATGTTTATTTGTTTGCTAGCTTTCTAAGTCAAAAATTCTGGTACACTTCTGTATTTTAACAAAAACATGGTAACACTAGAAAGAACTGCTGTCTTAATTCATGCACCTCTCATTCTACTACATCTTGTTTTGCCTTTTGGATCAAAAGAAAAACAAAACAAAACATGTACTAGTTCAAGTACCACTGGTTGGTTTCCCCTAAATATTTTTAATTTCCAGGTTCCTGTCTGCATAGTGGATAGAACTGTGGTTTTGGAGTAAGAAAGATCCAAATTAAAATCCTACCTCAAATTTATACAGGTTCTATTAGCCTGAGCAAGCTAATTTATCTCTCTGAACCCCAGATACCTTATGTGTAAATTGGGGACAGTACAAATTCTTCCCTCATAAAATTGTAAAGATTAAGTGAGATGATATAGGACAATGTTTTAAAATTTAAAAAACTATATAATAATCAACTAATTCTGTTATTGTTATCAAAAAAGAAATATTGATAGATACATTTGTGAAATGTTAAAGCATAAACTCAAACACTTCATGCATAATTGGGTGAATTGGATATTTTTGAGATAGAACATTCCAAGACATGAGGAAGAGATTCTGGCAATTCTGCACTCAAACCAAGACAGAGGAGATAACGATATTAATAGTCACCACAAACAATTCACAGCTTGGTTTGGGGTATATTAGATAGTTCTTGTATCTTCATGAAGCAGCAAATTTCATAATAGATTTATTAGGAGAGGAAGGTTTAGTTAGTATTAATGGATTCCCATCTTGAGTAAATTCACAGCTTTATAGGATGCTTCAATATGTTGATGTGTGTTTTCTTCCATCTGTATCCTCCCATTCCTGCCCTTGGATATAATTGATAGAAGAATCTAATGCAGAACCCAGTCTACTAAACTGAACTCAACAGGAGGACCCTAGTACATATGTAACTATTAATATGCTGGTGATTTAAGAAGCTATAAATAATCAGGAAGCCTGAAAAAAAATAAAATCTTCCATAACCAAGAGGTAGTTCTTTACTTTGTATTTTGAGAATCCTATATTGAAAGTTACAGGCAAAAAATATAAAGTTGCAGTCAAGTTTAGAAGGTATAACTAAGATTTTACAGATGAAGAAAGAGGTGTAATAAAGTGAAAAAAAAAACAACTTTTCTAAAACCACCCACTTTTTAGTGTCAGAACTTAAGTACAAGTTCTTTGACTCCACATTTACACATTATGCTATATTCTCAAAAATACTTTTTAAAAAACATATTCTTAGAAGGTTTATGTAGAATTTTATACATAGATAGCGAACAAAAGATTTTCATGTTTTGGAACTTTTTTCTAAACTTACACATTTTTTTTAAACTAATTGACTCTGATCATGCTCTTTTGCTCTCTGAGATATGGTCTCAATGACTTAATGTGACAACAATAACAATTACAACAATATCAATTTACCTAGTGTACAGTCATCTAGTGATAATGCTTTCTCTATTTGTTGTAGTCTTCTCACAATAAATGTGATCAAATCCACCACTGATCATTCCTGAAATCTCAACTTAGGAATTTTTAGGAATAAATTATGTTCTAGTGGCCTAGTGTTGATGAAGACATGGAAAACTCATGACAAAATGATGCATAATATTTCAGGAGAGAAAATTATTTTTTAAAAATTAAAAAAATATTTCAGGGAGCAAAAGAAAAAGCAAAGAGTAAATATATGCTTCCTAATTCTGTGCCTTAATGTTATTGCTAATGTATATCTCTGGAGAAGATGGGCTCAAATATATAAATGCAGTTTTCAAATTAATAAGAAGAAAATTTTTATTTTGTATGATATTCCTCGCATATGCACATGTTCATGACCTCACACTTGTAAACATATGCATGTTTATCAGCAGAACCACATAAAATTTATGTCATCTGGCCCATAACACCAGGACTTTTTAAAATTATGCCATTGTCATCATCACTGGCATTTCTATATAGATTATAGAATTTCTATATAGATTACCTAATTTGATCCTTACAATAAAACCCCTAGATGGCAGATAATATAGAAATTATATATACCCACTTCATAAATAAGAAAATTGAGGTCCAGAGAAATTGAGTGATATTTCTCTAAGGTTGTTATAAGGCATCTACTCCGTATTATAGATCACACACCCATGTACATGTAATCTTTCCCCTGAATGAATGTAAATTTCTTCAGGACAACTGATTGCTGTTTCATTTGAGGCTTTGCACCCAGAACCCTGACTGATACAGAATCGATGCTTAATAAATAGTTTCTTTTTGATTGATTGATTGACCAGAGTAACATAACCAGAAAATGTGAGACATAATTTGAACCTTTGTCCTACCTCCAGGTTAGCATACTATCTCTCAAGGCTGTGCTACACAATTTATAGAATCTGCCCTTGGTCACCAAACCAAGAAATATAACAATATATATTTGGCCATAGTCCCCTTTAAACTGAATTCAATAGTCTTTTCAGGGTTTGTGGCTGAATCTCAAGAGAAGCATTCCATAATGAGGTGCTGTATCTGAAGCCTCTCATAATCCCCAGCTAACCAATCTTGGACAGTGGTATATCCAGAAGGCTTACTGAGGACTTTAGTTTTACATGTATCATTCTTGTAACACTATGGAATCCCTCTTTATTTTTCAGATTCTGACAATCCTGAGAGTTTTGCATGGAAACAAAGTTAATTAAGCTGAGGCCCTTGTGCAGGTGTCTCATAATGATTTCATTAGAGCCCTATAAAACCCTCTTTCAAGCATTAAGTGCAAATATGCATTCCCAGTGCAGAGAGTAAAGTTTTCTAAACTGACAGCAAAAGGCAAGGACATAGCAGCAAACTCTCCTAATGTCAAAGGCTCCCTTTATTTCACATATTGGCTCCATTTCTTTTATATTATTAAATATAATTTACCATTTTCTATGTTCAATTTTTCATAAAGGCAAATAGTTGCTAACCAATGTTATTCCTAAATGCTTGATATGTAAAGTATATTCCTCCATAATATAGGAAAATATCATTTATTCAAATTCATGAAATATGGTTGCTAGTCTAAAGAAATCAGAATTGTTTCATCATTGTTCTCTTAGCTACTTGGTAACCAATTATGCATCCTTATTTAAGGAGGAAAAACATGTAAGACATACCCCAAGACAAAGACAAGAAAAAGTGAAGAAAAGGAAAAAAACTCATTGTCTTATTACATGTGGCCCTGGCTGTAACTATTCCTGATTTAATCAAAAAGTCAGGTAGGTGAAGGGGACATTGATGCATAGATTTTTCAGTCTAAAGGTGAGGAAAAGAAGAGAAAATAGGCTTAATTGGGTTAATAGATACAGAACCCAAAACACCTTTTTTGGGTAGCTAAATCAGTAGCTAAATAAGATACTTAAGCTCTTGTTCCTAGCTTCTTAAGAAGATATATCTTTTGACATTGCTAAGTGGGGGCACAATGCTCCTGCAATCTTGTAAAACCATGTAAAGATTCGTGGTTCTACTTTCACATACTGAAAAGTCTGTTTTTTATCTTCTTCTTGTCTAGTGTGGTTTATGGTACCCTATTGTAAAATATTCATTAGGTATTTGGTTAAAGGTCAAATTATAGCTTATATAAGTTTTAAGTCATAGATCAATGTTAAGTAAAACTGCCAGTCTTTTGTTTCATCTGGTGGCTTTCATGTTTTCTCCAACTTTATTTTTTTTACTTATTTTAACTTTAAAAAATTGTGCATACTTATGGTATTAAATGATAGAATTTTGATGTTATACAATACCGTATACATTTTTATGTGTTTCTGAGCGTCTGAACTTTTTCTGTGTCATCTCCTAGCCTACACATATTGCCAGCTTTCTAGAAAACTCCCCCAAAATGCTCATTAAATTTCTTATACTTGCCTGCATTATATTGAAATCCTGACCAAGAAAGTCATGCTATGGAAGGAATAACTATGCCTTGAAAGCTCAAGCTAGATATAGGTCTGAAGAGAGGTTGACCTGAGTACAGCAAGGCCCACTAAAAATGTAATATGCAGAAGATGGGCCTTCTTCTCTTTTCATTTTAAAGTATTCTCTCACATTTAGTGAACTCATCATCTCCTGAATTCAACAATTATTTCAGTGCAGATGATTCCTAGACTTACTTCTATATCCATCTTTATTTTTCTCCTGAGCCTCAGTCTCATATTACCAACTGCATTTCAAGTTCAATAAAGTACAAAATAAGACTGTTTATTAGCCTCTCTCCCAAGTCTCCCACAAATCCTTCTCTTTTACCAATTTTTTTTAAAAAAAATGTTGTTATTATGATTCTAATCTCAACATTGTTATTATTTTATACTCTTCACTTGCATTCATCCTAAATTTTGGATCGTTCTCCAGGATCTTGTTCTTTGTAATTTTAGAAAAATCTCTCATGTATATCTCCTCCTCTCCATTTATGTAGCCCCCACACTAATTCAGGCTATTACTAGCCTTTGTCTGAACTATTTCAAATGCCTTGTAATTGATCTCTGTGACAAAAGTCTGTTGTTAATCCCTAGCCTCAACTACATTGCCAAAGGGATTTGCCTAAAGTGTAGGTGTGGCCATTTTCCATCCCTCCAGACCATCCCTCCACTCATAGAATGAATTCCACTTGCTTCCACATACCAAGGGGTCAAATGTAAAATTATCTTTTCTTGGGATTCAAATAATAGTCTTCACAACCTAGTCTTTTCTAGTCTTCAAAAATCAGCTTATTCCTCAACTACAACATTCTCCCAAATTCCTGAATTGGAACTTTTCTCCATCCAGGGAGATGCCTCTTCCTCCTCTTCTCAATTTTCCTGGGCTCCTACAAGGCTCAAATTGTGGAATTGAAATTCCACTTTTTACAGGTGACCTTTGCATTCTTCTTTTCCACCTATCTTGATTGGAAATATTGGTATTCTGTCTCCTTTTACTGAGTTGAGGATCATTATTTTTCTGTTCTTTATATCAATTAGCCCAATGTCTAGCACAGAGTAACAGCTCAATAAATATATTCTGGCTGACTGGATAATTGATGCTAAAATGATAATGTTTTACTCCTTTTAGTTCGGAAAGCTCAAGGCCACACATAGAGACACAGACACACAATTTAATGTGAGCCCTAGAGACACACCATTTTGGATATTTTTGTTTGTATGTTTTTGACTGTATTTTGTTTAAATTTTTTTTTGTTTTTTTGTTTTTTTTTTCAGTGGAGGATATTGATTTTGCTAATTAAAATTTTGTTAAAGATTTTTATTTTCAAAACACATACATAAATAATTTTCAACAATGATTCTTGCAAAATCTAATGTTCCAATTTTTCCTCCCTTCCCCCTACCTCCTTTCCTTAGTAGCAAGCAATGTAGCATATGTTAAACCTGTGCAATTCCTCCATACATGTTTCTGTAATTGTGTTGCACAAGAAAAAACAGATCAAAAAGGAAAAATGAGGAAGAAAACAAAATTCAAGCAAGCAAAAAAAAAAAAGTAAAAATACTATGTTTTTATCTATTCAATCCCCACAGTATTCTCTCTGGGTGCAAATGGATCTCTTCATCACAAGACAATTGGAACTAGCCTGAATCACCTTGCTATTGACAAGGACCACATCCATCAGAATTGATCATCATATAATCTAGTTGTTGTTGTGTACAATATTCTCTTGGTTTAACTCATTTCACTTTGTATCAGTTTATGTCAATCTCTCCAGGCCTCTCTGAAATCATTCTTAATATTTTTATTTTGTTTTCCATAACATTCATATACCTCAGCTTATTCAACCATTCCCCAACTGATGAACATCCACTCAGTTTCCAGTCTCTTGTCACTACAAAAAGGGCTGCTACAAATATTTTTGCACACATAGGTTGTTTATTTTTTTAATGATTTCATTGCAATACAAGCCCAGTACAGATAATTTGGGATCAAAGGATATACAGATTTTGATAGCCCTTTGGCTATAGTTCCTAATTGCTCTCCAGAATAATTGGATCATTCACAACTCCATCAACAATGAATTAGTGCCTTAGTTTTCCAACAACTCTTCCAACATTCACCATTATCTTTTCCAGTACTCTTAGCCAGAGAGGTATGTAATAGTACCTCATAGTTGTCTTAATTTGCATTTCTCTGATCAATAATAATTTAGAACATTTTGAAAAAAAATCTTTAAAAGTAGAGATATATAGGAAGAAAAATATAAATATTGAATCATTGTACTAAACAATTACATATATATATATATATATATATATATATATATATACACCCTAGAAATTTGATTTCCTTGGTATAGGGAACTCCCTGAGGAAATGCTCCTCTAAGGCATAGTTTCTCTATAACTTAAAGTTTTAAAAAGTATTTATAGTAGTGAAATTAACTATAAATAGAATGCATCCTTTTGACTATATATATATATATATATATATATATATATATATATATATATTTATTTAGGAAACCACAAGTAAACACTATCTGTTTTCTTAAACATTTCTCTGGTATATTTTAATATGATTAGGAAACGTTGGAGTTCACTCTGGGTCTATTTGACACATCTGGTCTAGAACACTAAGGTGAAATGACTTATTCAGACAAACAACAATGTTAGTCAAAGGTGAGACTCTAAGAAGAAAGATTTCTTTATACTTTATAATCTTAACGACTTCTCTCAAAAAGTGAGAGAGATTAGACTTGCTCAGTATTACATAGTCAATATGTGTTATAGATGAGATTTGGATCCAGGGTATCCTGACTGCAAAGTCATTTTTCTATCCATTATGATCCAATGTTTTTTTTTTTTTTTTGTTTGTTTGTTTTAAACACGATTTCAAGTAGTTGATAAACATTTATTCAGGGGTTACTATGTGTCAGTCGCAGAGGTAATTGCTAGGGATATTAGAAAACAACATAACAAAACCAAACATAACCAGGCAAAAATAATCCCTTTTCTCAAAAAGTTAAAAGTTTAATGAAAAGTCAGGGAGTAGAGATCCAAAAGGACAGAGCTGTTATGAAAGTTTTCCTTTCTTTTCAATGAATTTACATCTGTCTTCTCATCCTATTGAATATCTTAAAACAATAACTCAGTGAACTTGACATGCAATTAAATATGTTAAGCTTTATGAAACTTTTGCTTCCTAGCATGCATAGATCACATTACCTTTTTTCCATCCCTGTTTTGCAAAAGTCCTAAAGAAGTACTGCTTGTTCTCAATGATGACTTGTTTTATTTTTGTTAAACTTGGTATTGTCTAGGTTTAATAAGAATTGTTTGTGTCTTTTGACTATCTCTCCACAAATAAACTGTATTCCCAATATCCTAATCTGTCATTTTCATTTTTAAAGTTTAATTACCACACTGATAGATGAAGAAAAAGAGACAACTATCTTGGAATCAAACCCATGGGAGGGTATCTTTAAATTTTAGCAAATTCACTCTAAATTGGCTCAAGCTTGAATCCTGCAAATGGATGAAAAATTGTGTGAGGGAAAGGAAATAACAGGCAATTAGAAAAATTTGCCAAGTAAGGTGCAATGAGGATCACTGTTATGACTGGATTTTATATTTTTATTAATATCTTAGGTGAAGATGAAGTAACATATTAACATGTTATGTCAGAGCTTGTAAAATTTATTATGGACCAACTCCATTTACTAAAGGGAATGCATTTACTTTGCATTAAAGATGAATTCTCCTGACGAATCAAAATGATAATGGAATATCATATACTTTATTCTACAGTATGTCCCTTCCTTCCCTCTCTTTTTTCCTCCCTTTCTCCCTCTGTTCTTTTCTTTCCTCTTTCCCCTCTTTTTCTCTCCTTGTTCCCTCCTTTCCTCTCTTCCTCCATCCTTTCCTTCTTTCTTTCCTCCCTTTTCCTTTTTTCTCTTTTTTCTTTCTTTCTTTCCTTCTTTCTTTATTTTTCTTTCTTTTTCTTTCTTTCTTTCTTTCTTTCTTTCTTTCTTTCTTTCTTTCTTTCTTTCTTTCTTTCTTTCTTTCTTTCTTTCTTTCTTTCTTTCTTTCTTTCTTTCTTTCTTTCTTCCTTCCTTCCTTCCTTCCTTTCTTTCTTCCTTCCTTCCTTCCTTCCTTCCTTCTTTCCTTCCTTCCTTCCTTCCTTCCTTCCTTCCTTCCTTCCTTCCTTATTTCCTTCCTTCCTCCCTTCCTTATTTCCTTCCTTCTTTCACTCCTTCCTTCTTTCTTTCATTCCTTCCTTCCTTCCTTCTTTCATTCCTTCTTTTCTTTTGGGGGGATGAGGAGGTTTAAAATTTCCTGAGTCATTTATTTTATATTTTAAAAAAATTTTTCCCAAGTAATTTATTTAAAACAGTCTATGAAAAGTTTCATGGATCTACAGAATTGGTGGCACTATAAAGTTCAATTATATATAAATTTAAATTGTGTGTCCTTACTGTTCCTAGAGAAAATAATTTCATAATGTTACTCTGATGATTTTTGTCCAATGTAGGTCAATCTTAGCTTCTTCTGAAGTGAGCTAGTCTTGTCCCATTTATATTGCTCCCAGTGGGGAGGTTGACCCAGGTATCATTCTTAGAACAAAAAGTTTTAATAGTAATGTTTCCTTTTATATCACTGAGATTTTCTTTTCTGTGGTAATGGAATGTAATACTTTTTTTTTCCATTTGTTTTTCTTTTTTTCCATTTATTTATTTATTTAATAACTTTTTATTTACAAGATATATGCATGGGTAATTTTTCAGCATAGACAATTGCCAAACCTTTTGTTCCAACTTTTCCCCTCTTTCCTCCAGCCCCTCCCCCAGATGGCAGGTTGACCAATATGTGTTAGATATGTTAAAGATTAAGTTACGTACAATATAGATATATATGTCCATACGGTTATTTTGCTGTACAAAAAGAATTGTACTTTGAAATAGTGTACAATTAACCTGTGAAGGAAATCAAATATGCAGGCAGTCAAAAATAGAGGGATTGGGAAATCTATGTAGTGGTTCATAGACATCTCCCAGAGTTCTTTTGCTGGGTGTAGCTAGTTCAATTCATTACTGATCTCTTGGAACTGATTTGCTTTCATCTCATTGCTGGAGATGGCCACATCCATCAATTGATCATCATATAGTACTGTTGTTGAAGTATTTAATGATGTCCTGGTCCTGCTCATTTCACTCAGCATCAGTTCATATGGAATGTGAATGATTAATAGTGAATGATTCACTTTCAATTATTTACTATTTAAAAAATCATGCTTCCTACCTGTTTGTAAAAGACCTTCTGAAATATGGTAATTTCACCAGCTATGTCCTCATCAGTACATTACCTATTCGTTGATGACTTATTTTACTTTTAGTTCTATTAATCCATCTGTTCAATTATATAGAAGCACACTACAAAAGCAATTCTACCATCTGAGTTAATTGTGCTAGTTAATTGTGCAAAATAAACAAAATATTTTCATGAAAGCAGTTATGAGTCTGTTCCTGCATTCTAGAAGGGGTTTTGAAATTTGAAACTCAATTTAGACATAAGAAATAGATTTGACTCAAGAAAATAATAACGTTACAAAAGGAAGAAAATGAAATAGAGATAGAATAGGAAGCATATTGCTTGCAAATATAATTCTGTGCATAGAGAACATAATAAGTAGGTATGATGATGATGATAATAAAGATGATGATGATGATAAAATGACTATAATAAGAGAGCTTAAATAAGTTTCTGGTTGGCATGTTATCTCATTCAATCTCCACAAAAGTCCTGTGTGCTAACTGTTTTTATTAGACCCATTTTACATTTAGAAAACTGTTAAATGACTTTCCCAAGATGATGCAGCTAGTAAATGTTTTAAAATAATTTGAATTTATCTTCTTGACTAGAAGTCTAGCGCTTCCTGCCTCCTTCAGTGAATGAATGAAATTATAATAAAATTCAAACACTAAAGATTTTGAAACTATTTGCAAAATGATCATTATTTCTTTTCATAAAATTTATCTAATTTCTTTTAATTTCTGGTAATGTATAATGGGTATCAACTCTCTTTTTTATATTTCTTCTGTATCTAATATTTAATTTTCATGAAAAAGTGTGGTCTTATATACTCCCTGACAATTAACCTTTTAATGGTATTATAATATTCAAACCTGTTTTTCATAAACACTTGTCATCCCTTTTGATTAATAAAATGTAATTAAAAAATTAAGCTAGTGAAAACCAAATTATTTTTTGTTTTTATTTTTTTATTTTCAGTGAGAACATGCCATGGGGAAATTATCATATAAGGTGATTAATTTGTCAAAACAAGAATTAGGATTAAAAAAAACGTAAATGAATTACACATCTCAACTCACAAGCTGTCAATTCCAGGTAACCACTTTCTCCATAAATCTTTCCTTATGCCGTCAATTGAAAATTCTCTCTGCCTTGATCCATTATAAATTTATATTCAGGGCAGGTAGTATTTATTATAGTGCTTGTATATAATTGGGAAATGATAATTTTAAAAAAAACATATTGAAGCTCAGGTAACACATATTTCAGTCTATGAGCTAGCAAGTAATTATGAAATATGACAAATATATGACACAGGAATTCCCCATACCTAAGAAAATCATGAAATCCTGACTCCTGGATACAATAAAAATTTTTTAAATGTTCAACAGGCCTTACATTTAGCCTAAAAATTTATTAATATATGATTTATTCATATCACAGTACCTAAAGTTTGTGTGCCAACTGTCCTAAAACAAAAGCATATAAAGAAATTTTAAAATATCCCTGATCCAAAGAAATTTGCAATCTGATAAGGAAGACAACTCCACAACCACTCAGCATGGGAAGGAAGCTGGCAACACCAAAAGCTTGGAACAATTCTCCTTTGCCCTAACAGCAGAACTCAAGCTTTAAAAATGAGCAAAAAAGAAAAAGGAGCTCTGACCATAGATAGCTTCTATGGAGATAGGGAAGAATAGCCCTAAAATTTTGAGGCAAAACAACTCCAAATGAAGATTTAATGTGTGATGTGAGTTGGTCTCCATCTCACAAGGCTCTCTTGGAAGAATGCAAAAAGAATCTTAAAAGAGTTAGGAGAAAATGGTGAAAGGAAATGAGAACTTTGCAGAAACATTTAGAGAAAGAAACAGAAATTACCTAAAGAAAACTTTTTAAAATATATTTGGTGAAGTGGATAAAGAATATAACTTTTAAAAATAGATTTGAAAAAAATAAAAAAAAGAAAACAACTCCTTGAAAAATGAAATTTGTGAAATAGAAAAAAAATTCATCAAACAAAATAACTCATTTAAAGGCTCAATTGGCTAAATGCAAAAGGAGATAAAAAAGCACCCCGAATCAATATCATTTTAGATTATTTAGAATAACTAGACAGCATAAGATTGAAATATTACTGTGGTATAGAAGATGGTGAATTAATGTAGTTAGAAAAAGATGGAAAGACTTATTCTTAGGAATGAAGATATTATCCACCTTTAAAGAAACAGAACATAAATAAACATAATATGCATGGTCTTTCAGTGATGCATAAGGATATATAAGTGTATCCAAGTGTATGATTATAAATATCTATGTATATGTATGTATATATGTTTGTGTGCATAGTATATATGTATGTGTGTATGCATGCACACACACACACACACACACACACACACATATATATATATATATATATATATATATATATATATATATCTGTGCTTAATTTTAGGCTTCTTGAGGAAAAGGGACAGAAAAGGGGAAAACTAAAAAGCAAAAAGCGCACAGCAAAGAACAAAAGAAAATCTACAGGAAAGCAAAAAAATGGACACTGAACAGAACATGTAGTATTTATTACATATACCTTTTTAACACAGAAATTTATTGTTTCATAATTTGAATCATTTCTTATGTTCTGCTATGCAGATGACAATTTTTTTGTTTTCTTTTCCTTTCCTATTTTTCAGTTATTTAAAATAAGTAAATTAAAAAAAAAAACTACTTAAGAGTTTACTGGTACTAGCTCTCTGGACTTGGTACTTGAAGAAAATATTTCTCTCTCATTAACCTTTGACTTTCGTATAATTGTCTATCCTACTATTATGACTTCTGAAATATACATAACATTAAAGTGTACATGAATATTAATATTTATTGTAGTCTTTCCTCTTTAATCAATCATTTTGTTAAGGGATACAGCTATATGGCACAAAAATAATTTGATTTGGCTTGATTTGTTTTTAAGCTAGGGAAGTCCCCAAAAGGCTTAAAGGAGAGGAAGGAGTAACAGAAAAAATTCTAATTAGGCAGTTTTGATCACATTCCTGAATTTCCTTGCATTTCAGTTTCCAAACCTGTGAAATGAAGGCATTGGATAGCTCCTAAGGCACCTTCCAACTTTATATTTATAATATATTGTTATCTATATCTCTTGATTTTATATTTAAGGCCTTCACTACACAATGACTCTCTTAAAAGTAAAATATCTACTTTTCCTTCTAATTGCTTACTAAATTAAGCGTATATAGTTTGAATAACAGCTAAAGAAGTGGCAAGTACATGTTTTTACTTTTAAAAAGAAAAAAGTGCTAGACATATTAGGGGAAAATAACAGGGATTAAAAATTAGAACAATGAAATTTGAAGGATTTAAAATCACCCATGGAGATGAGGAAACAAATTACATTCTTTTCATCTTACCTAAATGAGATCAGTATTCCCTGTATTTTATACAAATTAGAATGAAGGAGCAGGCAAAACTTTAACCAATATAAACTAAACATAAAAATGAATGCATAACTAAATATCTGGTCCCTATGGCTCACTGGAGCCCGCAACTCAATGCAGATTGAATAAAACACTATTTCCTTATCACTGCTGTGTCTCTTTTCCAAATAAAGGAGCTATAACAAATTTAATGAATACAAAGTAGATGCAGTAAGTCAGTCAACAAACGTTTATTGTCCACTATATGGCTGGTACTGAGCTAAGTAAGCCCTAGACTCAGTCTTAGTAAGGACAGCTAATGCTATCTTATATATGAGGAGACTGCTGTTTAGGCAGCGTAAATCTTTGCCCTGGACCACATATCTACCTAATGTTAGTTCCAGGATTAAGATTCAATGCTTTTATTTATTTTTTATTCTAAATCTAGTGTTCTTTCCACCAAATCACACAGCCACTGGTAATATCTCACTTAATAAAAACTAGGTAGCTAGCTAGCTAGGTAATAGAAAGTAAGAGAAACAGATATTAGGAAGGGAAATGGATAGACAGAAATTTGATAGATATATCAAGAAATAACTACAAAACTTCACTGGATTGTTTAAGTGTACTTTATATACTCCAACCCCTTCATTATGGATATTGATTTCTAAATGTAGACATCAGTTTTTTTATTTTTTTTAATAATAGCCTTTTATTTACAGGTTATATGCATGGATAACTTTACAGCCTTAACAATTGCCAACTCTCTTGTTCCAATTTTTCACCTCCCACCCCCCACCCCTTCCCCTAGATGGCAGGATGATCAGTAGATGTTAAATACATTAAAATATAAATTAGATATACAATAAGTATTCATGACCAAAACATTATTTTGCTGTATAAAAAGAATCAGATTCTGAAATATTGTACAATTAGCTTGTGGAGGAAATCAAATATGCAGGTGGGCATAAATATAGGGATTGGGAATTCAATGTATTGGTTTTTCGTCATCTCCCAAAGTTCTTTCTCTGGGCACAGCTGGTTCAGTTCATTACTGCTCCATTGGAAATGATTTGGTTGATCTCGTTGCTGAGGATGGCCAGGTCCATCAGAAATGTTCATCATATAGTATTGTTGTTGAAGTATATAATGTTCTCCTGGTCCTGCTCATTTCACTCAGCATCAGTTCATGTAAGTCTCTCCAGGCCTTTCTGAAATCATCCTGTTGGTCATTTCTTACAGAACAGTAATATTCCATAGTATTCATATACCACAATTTATTCAGCCATTCTCCAATTGTTGGACATCCATTCAGTTTCCAGTTTCTAGCCACTACAAAAAGGGCTGCCACAAACATTCGTGCACATACAGGTCCCTTTCCCTGCTTTATAATCTCTTTGGGATATAAGCCCAGTAGTTACACTGTTGGATCAAAGGGTATGCACAGTTTGATAACTTTTTGAGCATAGTTCTAAACAACTCTCCAAAATGGTTGGATTCGTTCACAACTCCACCAACAATGCAACAATGTCCCAGTTTTCCCACATCCCCTCCAACAATCATTATTATTTTTTCCTGTCATCTTAGCCAATCTGACAGGTGTGTAGTGGTATCTTAGAGTTGTCTTAATTTGCATTTCTCTGATTAATAGTGACTTGGAGCATCTTTTCATATGACTAGAAATAGTTTCAATTTCTTCATCTGAGAATTGTCTGTTCATATCCTTTGACCATTTTTCAATTGGAGAATGGCTTGATTTTTTATAGATTAGAGTTAATTCTCTATATATTTTGAAAATGAGGCCTTTATCAGTACCTTTGACTGTAAAAATATTTTCCCAGTTTATTGCTTCCCTTCTAATCATGTCTGAATTAGTTTTGTTTGTACAAAAACTTTTCAGTTTGGTATAATCGAAATTTTCTATTTTGTGATCAGTAATGATCTCTAGTTCTGCTTTGGTCATAAAGTCCTTCCCCTTCCACAGGTCTGAGAGGTAAACTATCCTGTGTTCCTCTAATTTATTAATAATTTCATTCTTTA
The DNA here is from genome assembly GCA_020854095.1 of Dasyurus viverrinus. Taxonomy (NCBI): domain Eukaryota; kingdom Metazoa; phylum Chordata; class Mammalia; order Dasyuromorphia; family Dasyuridae; genus Dasyurus; species Dasyurus viverrinus. The sequence goes on along the minus strand of CM036997.1, from coordinate 68,249,601 downwards.
TGCCTAGGTCTTGAACCCATTTTGACCTTATCTTGGTGTACGGTGTTAAGTGTGGATCAATGCCTAGTTTCTGCCAAATTAGTTTCCAATTTTCCCAGCAATTTTTATCAAACAGTGAGTTCTTATCCCAGAAGCTGGGGTCTTTGGGTTTGTCAAAGACTATGTTGCTATATTCATTGACTATTTTATCCCTTGAACCTAACCTATTCCACTGATCAACTAATCTATTCCTTAGCCAATACCAAATGGTTTTGGTAACTGCTGCTCTATAGTATAGTTTTAGATCTGGAACTGCTAAGCCACCTTCATTTGTTTTTTTTTTTTTTTTCATTAATTCCCTTGAAATTCTTGACCTTTTGTTTTTCCATATGAATTTTGTTGTTATTTTTTCTAGGTCATTAAAATAGTTTTTTGGGAGTCTGATTGGTATAGCACTAAATAAATAAATTAGTTTAGGTAATATTGTCATCTTTATTATATTTGCTCGCCCTATCCAAGAGCATTTAATATTTTTCGAATTGGTTAGATCAGACTTGATTTGTGTGAAAAGCGGTCTGTAATTTTTCTCATAAAGTTTCTGATTTTCCCTTGGTAGATAGATTCCTAAATATTTTATATTATCAGTAGTTACTTTAAATGGAATTTCTCTTTGTAACTCTGACTGTTGGATTTTGTTAGTGATATATAAGAATGCTGATGACTTATGTGGGTTTATTTTATAACCAGAAACTTTGCTAAAGTTGTGAATTATTTCTAATAACTTTTTAGTAGAATCTCTGGGGTTCTCTAAATATACCATCATGTCATCGGCAAAGAGTGATAGTTTGGTTTCCGCATTGCCTATTCTTATTCCTTTAATCTCTTTCTCAGCTCTTATTGTCACAGCTAGCTTTTCTAATACAATATTAAATAGTAACGGTGATAGTGGGCAACCTTGTTTTACTCCAGATCTTATTGGGAATGGTTGCAGTTTGTCTCCATTACATATGATGCTTACTGATGGTTTTAAATAGATGCTGTTGATTATTTTAAGGAAAAGTCCATTTATTCCTATACTCTCAAGTGTTTTTAATAGGAATGGATGTTGGATTTTGTCAAATGCCTTTTCTGCATCTATTGAGATGATCATGTGGTTTTTGTTAATTTGGTTGTTAATATGGCCAATTATATTGATAGTTTTCCTAATATTGAACCAGCCCTGCATTCCTGGTATAAATCCTACTTGATCATAGTGTATTATCCTGGTGATGATTTTCTGTAGTCTTTTTGCTAATATCTTATTTAAGATTTTAGCATCAATATTAATTAGGGAGATTGGTCTATAATTTTCTTTCTCTGATTTTAACCTACCTGGTTTAGGTATCAATACCATGTCTGTGTCATAGAAGGAATTTGGTGGGACTCCTTCATTCCCTATTTTATCAAATAATTTATATAGCATTGGGGCCAATTGTTCTTTAAATGTTTGGTAAAATTCACATGTAAATCCACCTGGTCCTGGGGATTTTTTCTTAGGGAGTTCTTTAATTGCCTGTTCTATTTCTTTTTCTGAAATGGGACTATTCAAGCAATTTACTTCCTCCTCTGTTAATCTGGGAAGTTTATATTTTTGTAGTTAGTCATCCATTTCACTTAGGTTATCAAATTTATTGGCATAAAGTTGAGCAAAATATCACCGTATTATATCTCTGATTTCTTCTTCATTGGTGGAAAGTTCTCCTTTTTCATTTTTTAGACTGCTAATCTCATTTTCCTCCCTCCTTTTTCTAATCAAATTTACCAAAGGCTTGTCTATTTTATTGGCTTTTTCATAGAACCAACTCTTAGTTTTATTAATTAGTTCAATAGTTTTTTTACTTTCAATATTTTTAATTTCTCCTTTTAATTTTAGAATTTCCAATTTAGTATTAGATTGGGGGTTTTTAATTTGGTCTTTTTTTAGTTTTTTTAGTTGCAAGCCCAATTCATTAATCTTTTCTTTCTCTGCTTTATTTAAGTAAGCTTCTAAGGATATAAAATTCCCTCTTATTACTGCTTTGGCTGCATCCCATAAATTTTGGTATGATGTCTCATCATTGTCATTATCTTGGGTGAAATTAATGATTGTATCTATAATTTGCTGCTTCACCCAATCATTCTTTAAGATGAGATTGTTTAGTTTCCAATTATTTTTTGGTCTATTTCCCCCTAACTTTTTGTTGAATGTAGTTTTTATTGCATCATGATCTGAAAAGAAAGCATTTACTATTTCTGCTTTCTTGCATTTTATTTTGAGGTCTTTATGTCCTAATATATGGTCAATTTTTGAATAGGTTCCATGAACTGCTGAGAAGAAAGTATATTCCTTTCTATCTCCATTCAATTTTCTCCAAAGATCTAACATACCTAATTTTTCTAATATTCTATTTACTTCTTTAATTTCTTTCTTATTTGTTTTGTGGTTTGATTTGTCTAATTCTGAGAGTGCAAGGTTGAGATCTCCCACTATTACAGTTTTGTTGTCTATTTCTTCTTGCAACTCTCTTAACTTCTCCTTTAGGAAGTTGGATGCCCTACCACTTGGTGCATATATGTTTAATATTGATTTTGCTTCGTTGTTTATGCTACCCTTTAGCAGGATGTAATTGCCTTCCTTATCTCTTTTAATTAGATCAATTTTTGCTTTTGCTTGATCTGAGATAACGATGGCTACCCCTCCTTTTTTGACTTCACCTGAAGCATAATAGATTTTGTTCCAGCCTTTTACCTTTACTCTATATGTATCTCCCTGCTTTAAGTGTGTTTCTTGTAAACAACATATTGTAGGGTTCTGATTTTTGATCCAGTCTGCTATCTGCCTCCTCTTTATGGGGGAGTTCATCCCATTCAAATTTACGGTTAGAATTACTAAATCTGTATTTCCTGCCATCCTAATAACCCCAGATTATGTTTTACTTATTCTTGCCTCCCCCCACCTTCTTTCCCCCTTTTAAACTTATATACCCCTCTTGTTTCACGATAATTACCCCCTTTATAATCCCTCCCTCCCCCCCTTTGAGTCTTTTCCCCTTCCTTCCCTTATTACTCTTTTTCTTTTCCCTTTTCCTCTCCCCCGTTTTCAATGAGGCGAGAGAATTTTCTCTAAAACAAATGTCAATTATTTTTTCTTTGAGCCAATTCTGATGAGAGTAAGATTCACATATTGTTCCTCCCCCTCTCTAAATTCCCTCAGATATGATGTTTCCTTTGCCTCTTTGTGGGATGTGGTTTCCCTCTTTTTATCCCTCCTTCCCACCTTATTCTGCCATCATCCCTTTTTCATATCTACTTCCACTTTTTATGTTATATCAGTACAAATTATACATGTATATTTTTTGTATATTCACAACAGAAATACAATTCTCAAGAGTTATTTTTACCTTTTCTGCATCTCTTGAGTTTTAAGGTTAGAGATCAAATTTTTTGTTTAGTTCTGGTTTTTTCTTCAGAAACAAATGGAATTCATTTGTTTCATTAAATGCCCATCTTCTTCCCTGGTAGAAAATGCTCAGCTTAGCTGGGTAGTTTATTCTTGGCTGCATCCCAAGTTCTTGTGCCTTTCGGAATATCATATTCCAGGCCCTTCTTTCCTTCAATGTGGGGGCAGCCAGATCTTGGGTAATTCTTATTGTGACACCTCGGTATTTAAATGTTTTTTTTTTTTTTAGCTGCTTGTAAAATTTTTTCCTTAATCTGATAGTTCTGGAATTTGGCCACAATATTCCTTGGGGTTTTTATTTTAGGGTTTCTTTCAGAAGGTGTTTGATGACTTCTTTCAATACCTATTTTACCTTCTGATTCTATTACATCTGGGCAGTTCTCTTTGATGATTTCTTGCAAAATAGTATCTAGGCTCTTTTTTTCATCATAGTTTTCAGAAAGTCCAATAATCCTCAGATTATCTCTCCTAGATCTATTTTCCAAGTCTGTCGTTTTTGCAAGTAGATAATTCATGTTTTTTTCCAGTTTGTCAATTTTTTGGTTTTGCTTGACTGATTCTTGCTGTCTCAATGAATCATTAGTTTCTATTTGTTCAGTTCTAATTTTTAAAGAATTAGTTTCTTCATTAGCTTTTTTTACTTCTTTCTGTATTTGTCCAATTGAGCTTTTAAGTGTATTGTTTTGGTCTGTGGAATTTTTTTCCATTTCACTAATTTTTTTTTTTTAGTGAAGTATTTTCTTTTTCCAATTTGCAAATCCTATTTTCTAGTGCACATTTCTTACTTTCCTGAGTTTTTTTATTTTTTCCATTTCACAGATTTTGTTTCCCTGCACTTCCAGGGAATTTTTTAACTTTTCCAATTCGTTTCTCAGGAAGTTGTTGCTCTCTTGTAAGGCTTCCCTTTCCTTTCCGCATTTATCTTCTAACTCTCTTTTGAGACTTTTAATGGTCTCTTCTAGGAGAGCATTATGTAAAGGAGGACAGTCTAATGCATTTTTGCAGTTTGAGGTCTCTTCAGGTTTGTTGACCTGCTCTTTTTCTGCATAGAAGCTGTCAATTGTTCTTTTAATCTTCTTATTCATGTTTTATAGCCTTAAGGGTATGTGTCCTAGGCAAGGGGATTACCAGCTTCCTCTGCAGAACAGGGAGAGATAATTGGATTACCCGCTCTGATTGTGTGGGAGAGCTCTGAGTGAGAGTTTTCCCTTCCCCCAACAGGAAGTGGATTCAGTGCTGGCTGAGCTTTGGAAAGTGGCCCTTTGGGCCGTATATATTAGTGATCGCTTTAGGCTAGAAATTAGGGGAGAGAGTTTCGCTGCTCCAGGCCGGAGCCTCTTGTGGGACTGTGAGTATTAGCAGCTGACCACAGACCGCTGATTTTAGCGAGCTCTGCCTGGGCACTCTCCCCGCCCCCACGTCTCTGCCTGATGCAGATCGCACCCTTGCAAGCTCTATGGCCCCAAGCCGAACCCCACCCTGGGCAGATTAAAGGGCCGCCTGGGCTGTGCCCTCCTGCTGTACAGGATCGCAGCTGCCCCAAGGAAAAGCCCTGTACTGCGGGTTGGGGCTGCGGCTTGTGCTGAGATCTGTGCTCTCACTTCTGGTTTGAGACTCTCCTCGGAACTTAATTTCTCTCCCTGCCTGTGCTGGTCTCTCCCTGGGCCCCAGAACCAACCTTTTTTTGATGAGACTGCAGGTTTTCTTTGGCTGGTGAGTTGATCTACTTCTTATCTTTGCGAATTGTAGCAGTCAAGTATATTTTTGAGGCTGATATGCTGTTGTTAGAGGGTAAGAGAGGAGAACTTAGAAAGTAGCGTGTGTCTTCTCCGCCATCTTGGCTCCTCCCCCTAAATGTAGAGATCATAATAGATAAGACTACTTAACATACATATGTGATTTTAAAGTTTGTAATACATTTTTATACATTATCTCACTCTTTTCTTATAAGATAGGTTTATGCTGTAAAAAAAGGACAAATATGGAGTCATAGGAACTGAGTTCAAAGCAAAGTCCTCACCTTATTTTTATATGACCCCAGCCAGGAAATATGAACACATAAAATCTCAGGTTTATCATTAGTAAAATGTTGGAGTTATGCGAAATGATTTTTATATTTGCTTTTATTAACATTTCTTTGATTCTGATGTATCTTACTTTTTGAAATAACTAAGGTAATAAAGATCATAAAAGTTTAAGTCACTTGGACTGAGTCATGTAGCTTTATATATTAGAAATGGATTTAAACATTCCTTATTCCAAATCCAAAATTTTTCCAATCCACCATAATGTATTAAATAATTTACCATGTTACTTATTTTTTAACATTTTGTTTGTTACCAAGTACTTTCATTCACAAATGAATCATTTATTTTAATATTGTATTGTAATATTTAAAGTATACTTCTCTTCATAGGACCTCTAAGCAATAAGTTGAATAAATTTTATAAACTTTAATTTTAAGACTTCAAAACAAAGAATTTTAGAATTTGTGTCACCATAGTGATTATAGATCTACCATGTAATAAAGATATTGTGAGTGACATACACACATGTGTGTGAAAAAGAGAAAAAGTGTGGAGTTATATAAAATTACTTGGCTCATAACTACAGTCACATTATTTGGAAATTTTAGAACCAAGATACCATCTTAAGTCTGCCAACTCAGAATCAAGTGTGTATTATACTGTACCATGATGTCAACATTGCATTGAATGTTGACATTGGAAAGGACAATTACTATTATCTTCAAGAAACTTCTAACAGAACTAAGAGAACATTGAACACAGAAACAACAAGATAAAGTTGATCAACTCTGATAGACTTGGCTTTTTTCAACAATCAGGTAATTGAGGCCAATTCCAAAAGACTTGTGATAGAGAAAGCCATCTGCATCCAGAGACAGGACTATGGGAACTGAGTGTGAATCACAACATAGTATTTTCACCTTTTGATTGTTGTTTTCTTACTTTTTTTTCTCTCGCTTTTTTTCATTTTTAATCTACTTTTTGTTGTGCAGCATTAAAAATATGGAAATATATATAATGCAAATGCACATGTTTAACAGATATTGGATTACCTGCTGCTGGGCAGGGGAAGGAAGAGAGAAAAAAAAAGGAACATAAGGTTTACAAGGGAGAATGTTGAAAACTATCTTTGCATACATTTTGAAAATAAAAAGCTGTAATTAAAAAAAGAAACTTCTTTCAGAGGCATTCACAGATGAGGCAACTGAACTCAAGAAAAATGATGGTGACTTACTAAAGATCATGCAACTAATTAATGGTAGATTCAGTAACACAAGGCATGGTATATCATAATCTCTATACAGTAAAGCCACATGCAAAAAGAAACATATTGCACATGAATAGTCAACAATATATTAACAGTGAAATCTTTGTGGAAGGAATGTTGAAAAAAACCATCATGAGATATAAAAACAAAGGGAAAAGTAAAATTGGTCAAGTTGCTAGATAAAGAAAAATAATTACTAGCAATTTGTGCTACTTTAAGATTTACAAATATCTTTATACATATTATCTCATTTTAGCCTCACAATTTCTTTAGGAGGTAAGTTATATTTTATATTTTATTCTCAGTTTGCAGATGTTGAAACTGATAGATAGGATTTACTTTAATATATTTAACATGTATAATACTATCTGACATCTAGGGGAGGGAGTGGAGGGAGAGAAGGGAAAAGTTGGAACAGAAGAGATTTCAAGGGGCAATGTTGAAAGATTACCCATGCATATATTCTGTCAAAAAAAAGCTCTAATTAAAAAATTACAGGAAGCCTTCCTTTTGATCCCCCACTGAAACATTCCCTGTATTTTGGTGGGTTTATTTAAATTAATTTATAAAAGCACATAGACCACAGTTACAGATGTTATGAGGGCATGGAAAAGTAGTACTCTGTACTCTTTGAGGCAGTACATGCATAAATGAGATCATAGATCCATTAATGTTGCAAAATACGGTTATGACCAAGTTTCTAATATCTTGATGCTTTAACACAATATTACTTTATAAGAATTGATTCTGTTATTCATCAATAAAGTGTATAATATGATATAATTAATTTTGTATTTAGAAGTAGCATTGGAGCATGTTGGATTTCTGTTCGGAATCTGCCTCCATTCACAGATGTATTTTGTCACAGATAACTTAACTTATTGATTTTCTTGCTACATGTTTAGAACTGCATTTACTAAATCTTACTTCTGAAAATTCATATTGAATTTTCACTGAAAGAGAAGTTTTAAAAATACATTATTCATGGTCTAAAGGAACTATTCACTGATGAAATCTTTGAAAATCAAACCCGTGCATATCTTGTACAAGTATCAAATAGCATCAAAAACATTTATTTGTGATATTCTAAAATTGCACTTGAGATTTTATTGTGGCTAAGATAATACATTTTTATAGCTTTTTAGTATTCTAAATAGAAATCAACCTTGTATTAATTGGAAATTAAATAGAAATACAGCCAGTATGTCTGTAGAATTATAGAAGATGACCTGCTTATTTTTAACTCACAAAGACAAAACATTAGAATATTTGACTTAAAAAAACTCTTTAAGAATCATATGTACTTATTTGGGACCATGCCCAAATGGTTATAAAACTGTGCATACCCGTTGATTCAACAGTATCTCTCCTGGAACTGTTTTCCAAAGAGGTCACAAAGGAGGGAAAGAGATCCACATGTGCAAAAATGTTTGTGGCAGCCCTTTTTGTAGTGGCAGGAAACTGGAAACTTAGTGGATACCTATCAGTTGGAGAATGGCTGAATAAGTTATAGTATATGCATGCCATGGAATATTATTGTTTGATAAGAAATGATCAGGAAGATGGTTATAGAGAGGCCTAGACTAACATGAACTGATGCTAAGTGAAATGAACAGAACCAGGAGATCATTGTACATGACAACAACTATAGGATGATCTTTCTTTCTCATTTTTTTCCCTTTTTGATATGATTTTTCTTGTACAGCATAATTGTAGAAATATGTATAGAAGAATTGCCCATGTTTAACATATATTGGATTACTTGCTTGTCTGGCAGAGGGGAAGGGAAGAATAGAGGGAAAATTTCAAAGACAAGGTTTTGCAAGGATGAATGTTGCAAATTATCTATGAATATATTTTGAAAAATAAAAAGCTTTAATTAAAAAAAGAAAAAAACTCATTTGTGCTTGACTACAAATTAAATTGATTCTGAGAAACCTCTTCTTACTAGTAGATGGGTAATCAAGAAATAAATATCTCTAACTTAGACAAATACAATATTCTATTAGATTTCAACATACTATTACATTTTTATTTTATGATTACTCTCAGGCATAATAAGTATGCAATATGAAAGAATCCAAAAATTGAGATCATATTTTACTCACAATTACTCAAATTATCCTGTGATCTCATCAATTCTGGAGATATTCCCTAGTGACATATATTATAAGTCATTCATTTCTACTTGTTAAGCTGGGATCATTAAACGAGCTTTGAAATATCCTGAAAGCAATTCAGAGAACTCTTCTTTTCAGCTCTAGCCTGAGCATTTTATTCATCTAAACTATCTCTCTGTGTTATCTATACCATTAAAATAAAACAATAATTGTCATTTATCTGTATTACTAAAATAATATAACATTCATATAGTAAGTATAGTGCCTGGCATATAGAAAAAGTTTAATGTTTATTCTAACTAGTCAACAGACTCTATAGTATAGCCGTCCAAATATACATTGAAAACTGGAAAGTAAATATATACTAGCTCTCTCTCTCTCTCTCTCTCTCTCTCTCTCTCTATATATATATATATATATATATATATATATCTCACACATATATATATATATATATTTTTTTTTTTTTTCTTGTATCTTTTACCACCTTTGTACAACAGCCCGTAAGTCTAATTTTATTCCTTGATGTTATTTGCAGAGTCTTATTAAGTTATTTGAAGAATTTGTTTACTGTTTCTTCTTCATTTATTGATAATATTGGCTAAGTTCCAGTTATTTTAATGTTATATTTTGCAAGAATTTTATGAAAATCTGAAATTATTTGAAGAGCAAAAGTCCTCCAACATAATGTTTTTTGAATTCTCTGGATATAAAATAAAACCCACTACATGATTTTATTTGTTTTATTCTTCAAAGTGTATTTATGAAATACATTAATTTGCTATAAGTTGTTTCTTTCTGATCATTTTTCAGAAATAACTTCAAAACTGATGTGATTCAGTTCTTTTAGGGAATATGTCCACTCATATGCCAATTAAAACTGTTTCTCACTCCTAATGTGACATCTTTCCTCAAATTCCTTAAATCCTGTTTTTTAATATTATTTTTCCTTTTCACTTTCATCAATATCTCAGTAATTTGTCCTAAGAAATTATTGTCCACAGTAACATATGTACTGATCACCTGTAGATTCATCTACTTTCTTCTTTTTAAGTTCACTGAAAACCAAGGTATTAATGTTTCATCTTTCTATCTCCTGTTTGTCCACATTCAGGTTAGCTGAATTCCTAGATCTTACATTTAATGTTCCTATACAATATCATTCTTGTTAGACTCTCATCATTAGATACATCCTCAGTTTAACTTCCATATGGAATAGGCCCATCCATTTCATTAGTACAAAGTTATTTGTAGTAGTTCTCTGTTCTTCCCTAGTATTGTGTTGGACATCTTTCATCCTGATGGGGCTCCTTTTCCCATGCTATTTCTTTTATTATTTTGATACTTAGCACATGGTTTTCTTTTTTTTTAATAATAAAGCTTTTTATTTTCAAAACACATATATGGATAATTTTTCATTGACCCTTGCATATTCTTGTGTTTAAGATTTTCTCATCCTTTATCCCACACCCTCCCCTAGATGGCAAGCAATTCAACATAAATTAAACATTTTAAAATATATGTTCAATCCAACATGCATAAACATATTTATACAATTTTCTTGTGGCACAAGAGAAATCAGATAAATAAAAAAAATGAATTAATAAGCAAACAAAATGCAAGTGAACAACAATAAGAGTGAGAATGTGATGTGATCCACACTCAGTAACCACAATCCTCTCTCTGGGTGTAGATGGCTCTCTTCATCACAAGATCACTGAAACTGGCCTTAATCATCTCATTGTTGGAAAGAGTCATGCTCATCAGAATTGATCTTCAGATAATATTGCTGTTGCTGTGTATTATGATCTTCCCTAGTTCTGCTCACTTTACTCAGCATCAGTTCATGCAGGTCTCTCCAGGCCTCTCTAAAATCATCCTGTTGGTCTTTTCTTATACAACAATAATATTCCATAATATTCATATACCATAACTTATTCAACCATTCTCCAACTGATGGGCATCCACTCAGTTTCCGGTTTTTTGCCACTATAAAAAGGGCTGCCACAAACATTTTTGAACATGTATGTTCCTTTCCCACCTTTATGATCTCTTTGGAATATAAGCCCAGTAGAAACACTATTGGGTCAAAGGATATGCACAGTCTGATAACTTTTTTTTAGCATGGTTCCAAATTGGTCTCTAGAATGGCTGGTTCCATTCCCAGTTCCATCAACAATGTATTAGTGGTCCAGTTTTCCCACATCCCCTGCAACACTGTCCTTGTCTTTTCCTGTCATCTTAGCCAATCTGAGAGAAGGACCACAGGGTTTTCTTGACAAAGATACTGGAGTGTTTTGTGATTTCTTTCTCCTTTTGTCAGAATGCTGTTATGAATTCTCCTTATTGAATAAGTCTGCACAGCATAGTTCATAGTTTCATTGAGCATCACAAGTCTCCTCTACTATGATGAAGATGCAGAATCTTTGTTTTCTAATTGTGGTGTAGGAGACTTTTGAGAATCACTTGCAGTACAGTGTAATAAAATTAGTCAATACTTAAGGAAATTAATTAAGGCTATTTATTGGAAAATCAAATATTGAAGCTTAAAAATTTGGGGCACATTTTGAGAAGATAGAAGTCATTGGAAAAAACTCTGATCTTGGGAAATATTGAAGGCAAAAGGAAAAGGGATTATCAGAGAATGATATGAATAGTGTCATTGAAACAATGGGCATGACCTTGACCAGACTTGGGAAGATAGTAGAGTCCTGGAGTGCTATGGTCCATATCATCATGAAGATTTGAACATGATTGAATGACTAAGTAACAAAAACAAATTCCTTTCTTTTGGTTCTCATCACTTCTCAACTGTAGTACTAACTAATTCTCTGCCTTCAGTTTCTTCCTTCTTTTAGCAAAATTTTTCATGGTTGTTAAAGTTATGTTCATTTTGACTTGATTTTCTTGCCCCACACATTAAGTGGATGCCCATTGCCTACAAAATCTTGTTTAATGTTTTATTCTAGCATTCATGAGTCTCCAAAATTCTCTTCTGACCTAACTTTCCAGTCTTATCTTAAACTTTCAGATTTGCTTTTTTTAGAGCAGCCAGTTTTTTGCACAGACTCCAAACCATTCTATATGTATAATAAATATAATAATTTGAACAGATTCATTTAAATAGGAACACTTACAACCTTTTCAGTCTCTTAATTACAATGGATTTCTTATTTCATATATATATGTATACAGAAGTTCCTTCCTCCCTTCAAGGGACAACTCAGAGTTCACCTCATCTGAAAAACAATTCACAATCCTTGCAGCAATAATTGTTCTCATCAAATTTAATTTTTCTTTTTTCATACATATATGTATATATATATATGTATATATATACATATATGTATTAAAAACATATATGTGTGTTATTTACCCCTCCATTTAAAGAAAAGTGATTTGATTTTACCTTGTATTGCCTCTTGGAAGAGGTAATTAGATTTAAAGGAAAAAAAATTGTATGAGGATAAATACATGTTCTTTTCAAAATGTAGAAAAATTCACCCTCATCATAATCATCAAATTTAAAAATTTTCTATTTTCCTCTAAGCTATGTGAAAAAAGGTAAAGAACTATTATCAACACATTTATCTCTTCATGCATGTTTGTGCTAAGGTGCAAATTTGGGTTCCAGTGGTTCTAAAAATTATATATATATATAAAATATACATATATATACATATATGTATTACACACATATATGTATGTGTTTTTGTGTATATACACAATACCTTCCAAAAAGGGACACAATAAATAAATAGAAGCTTAAATTGCTTGACTAACTTGATAACTTTTAAAAGAATAAAATATTGCATTAATATTTTAGATTATTGCGGTCATGCCTAATATCTATTCAGAACATTTAAACTATGAGATCTTTATAGCCAAATATCACCTCCCTTAAGCAGTGCAATGACCCAGCCTGACTTCTCATATAAGTTTAATAATTTCCTTAAATTTTATCTGGCATTTTCAATCAAGGGCATCAAGATAAAGTAACTGAAGACTGAGTAGATCAGAGACAATATCTTCCAAATAATATTTGTGAAAATTATCTAGCTCATGGCTTGGAAGTTCATAAATATTTATCTAATAATTTTCTAGGAAACTGATCTAATTGTTGGCACAGGTTAACAATGGAAAATATCTTTCCTTCTGCCACTCATAACCAGGGACTCTTGCTATGGCCTAGGGAGTTAAATAGCAACATAAATTTGAGCATCATTATTTAAAATATAAAACTTATATTAGATTACAAAAATAATTTCAGTATTTTTAAGCAAGTATAATTTTCTGAATCAGAAATATGTGGGCAAGTTGTTCCTTCCATAAGCATGTAAATTTATAATTTTACATATAATTTTATTTAGTTAAAAAGGGCAAGATAAAAATAAAGATATCTTTAAAATATTTGAGAAATGACTTATTTTTGTCTATTTTTTTTTCATTTTTTACCAACACGGAGTCATTTCAAAAAATTCTGTTTATATTTATAATTTTGAAAATATGTCATTTTAAATATTACACATAACATGTATGTGATCACCTATCATCACCTATGAAAATTCCTGTCAAAACAGATCTTAAATCCTGCAGACATTTGTGCTATTTATTTTTTTCAAAGAACCAATTTCATTATATAATTTAAATCAGTGACATTTAGGATTAAACAATTTTGTGACTGTATTTTATCAAAAAAGAGGCATCTCTACTCCATTCTGATAATAGATGTTATTTGGGATAATTCATTATGTATAGCCTGTGCTATCCTCTTTAAAAAAAAAAAAAAAAAAAAAGATAATCCATTGACTTGAACTTATGGAATAAAGTAATTCTTTCCAGAGATCAAGAATCTTTGGCTTTTTGTTCGTTTGTTCTTATTATATCTATAAGATGAATTAATTTTCAAATAATCATTTGGAAAAGATACCTAGAATGTTCAATTCTGGAATCTGATGTCAATTTCAGCAGGTTTCCATGCATACTCATGTTTTTTCTTCTATTCTTGGGTGACTTGTAAAATGGTTATGACATTTCCCCCACTATATATCCCAGCCTTCCACCAACTTCTCCCCATTCACTTTTTCTATTTCCCTACATAATCCCTACCCTGATAAGCCATGTCCTATGGCACTTAATGAGTTCTTCTTGAATTTCTATCTTAAGACAATATTGTCTATATTGGTCAATTAGGGAAAGGCAGAGATATATAGTGAACCCATTATAAACTAGTTCTCTCTGTTTTTCTCTGTCTGTCTTTTCCTTACTTCCTTTTTCTCTCTATCTTCATGTTCTTTCTTTTTAACTTGGAAAAAGAAAACAGTAAGGTTATACTTGGAAATTAAGATTACTGGAAAACAGAGATACAAATAATATTTTGGAAAGAACTATTGATAGTTAAAAAAAGAACCACAAATGCCGTTTTAGAATATGGTTTAAATTCATCACCAGAAAATAATTACACTCTTTCCAAACAAGTGCCATCACACCACATAATTCTGTTTGTTATGGTGAGAATATGCATAATAAATGTAAATTTAATTTTATACTATTTTCAGCTAAACTGTTTATCAGAAGGGATAAGAAGGTTGATAAAGTTTATTTTTCCTTCAAAAAACAAAAAGAAACTGGAGTGCCAAGATGGTGAAAAGGACACACATTTCTTTCTGACCTTCTCCTACAACCCCATAAATAAAGCCTCTGAATTATTTCTGGATTGGGGGAATTCATGGATATTGGGAGTGTAACAAATTACCAATGAAGAGTGACAGAAAATGTCTCTTTCAATCGGCACAGAGAAAGGCGGGCCAAGGGCAATCAGTCCAAACACAGGTTAGTTTCATTTATTTCTGATGAAAAGACCAGAGATTAACAAAAAAAATTGACCTCTAAATATAGGACTCAAGAGAAGCATAAAAAGGAAAAAAGAAAAAAAAAAATTGAGAACTGTATTTCTTTTATGAGTACACATAGTGTATATATAATCTGATTTTACTATTACAAAATGCACATAAATGAAAGGTGGAAAGTGGATTGTTCAGAGAAACAAGCAAAGTGGAGGGAAAATGAGGGAAATTACATCTCAGGAAGAGGCAAAATAATCCTGTTATAATTGAGAGAAAGAAGGAAGGGTAATGAGCATTGTGTGAATCTTACTTTCATCAGATTTGGCATAAAGAAACAATATTAGATATATTTGGTTTCACCTAGATACATCTCCCACCATATAGAAAAGAGGAAGGAGAAAGGTGAAAAGGGAATGAGTAGACTAAAAAGAAGAGAAAACAAAAATAGGAGGGGAAAGGTATAAGAAAGGGGGAGGGTCTGTAAAGAGGGAGAACTGATTGAGGCAAGTAGTGCTCATAATTAAAATAATGGGGAGGAGAGGAAAAGGAAAAGGTAACAGAAAAGTATAATTTGGGCTTAATAAGATGACAGGAATTACAGAACTAGTTTTAAACATAAATGTTAATGGGATGAACTCCCCCATAAAGTGTAACTAGATAGCAGACTGGGAAAACAAAACAAAACAAAACAAAACAAAACAGAATCCTACAATATGTTGTTTACAAGAATCACATTTAAAGCAGAGCAACACATATAGAGAAAAGGTAAAAGGTTAGAGAAGAATATCTTTTGCTTCAGGTAAAGTAAAAACAGCTGGGGTAGCCAACATGAATTCAGATCAAGCGAAAGCAAAAATTGATCTAATTGAAGGGGATAAGGAAGGAAACTATATCTTGCTAAAGGGTACCAGAGATAGTGAAGAAAGATCAATACTAAACATACATGCAGCAAATGGTATAGCATCTAAATTCCTAAAGGAGAAGTTAAAACATTTGCAAGAAGAAATAGACTGCAAAATTATAATATTGGGAGATCTCAACTTTGTTCTCTCAGAACTAGATAAATCAAAGCACACAATAACTAAGAAATAAGGTAAAGAAATATAGAAAATATTAGAAAACTTAGGTATGTTAGATCTTTGGAGAAAATTGAATGGTGACAGAAAGGAGTACACTTTCTTCTCAGCAGTGCATGGAACTTATGTAAAAACATATTAAATCATAAAGACCTCAAAATCAAATGTAGAAATTCAGAAATAGAAAATGCATTTTTTTCAAATCATGATGCAATAAAAAGTAATTTCAATAAAAGGCCAGGTAAAAATAGACCAAAAAGTAATTGAAATCTAAATAATCTCATTCTAAAGAATGAATGGGTGAAACAGTAAATCATAGACACAATCAATATTTTCACCCAAGAGAATAACAAAATTTCATCCAAGAGTGATAACATACCAAAATTTGTGGGATGATGCCAAAGTAGTAAAAGGGGGAAATATAGTATCTAGATAATTACTTGCATACTCTAGACAGAGGATCAATGAATTGGGCTTGCAATTTAAAAAAGCTAGAAAAAGAAGAAATTAAAATCCCCCAAACAAATACCAAACTGGAAATTCTAAAAATAAAAAATTAATAATATTGAAAGTAAAAAAAATGGATTAACGAATAAAACTAAGAGTTAGTTTTATGAAAAAAATCAATAAAATAGAAACCTTTAATTAATTTCATTAGAAAAAGGAAAGAGTAAATCAAAATGTTAGTATCAAAAATGTAAAGGGAGATATATTCACCATTGAAGAAGAATTGAGTAATGATTAGGAGTTATTTTGCCCAACTTTGTGCCAATAAATTTGACCACCAAAGCGAAATGAAGGAATACCTGTAAATATATAGATTGCCTAGCACAGATTACCAGAATAGAACAAACTATTAATCAACTCACTAAGGAAAAATCCCCAGGACTAGATGGATTTACACGTGAATTCTAACAAAAATTTAAAGAACAATTGACTCCAATACTATAGGAACTATTTGAAAAAATAGGGAATGAAGGACTCCTACCTAATTCCTTTTATGATAGACATGGTACTGATACCAAAATCAGGTAGGAGGAAAATAGAGAAAGAAAATTATAGATTAATCTCCCTAATAAATATTTATTCAAAAATATTAAATAAAATATTATCAAAGAGATTAAAGAAAATCATCCCCAGGATAATACTTCATGACTTAGAAGAATTTATGCTAGGAATTTGCAAGGCTGGTTACATATAAGGAAAACAAATGGAATAATAAAAATATGATTATCTCAATAGATGCAGAAAAAACACTTGATAAAATCCAACATCCATTCCAATTAAAAATACTAAAAAGTATAGGAATAACTTTTCTTTAACATAGTCTATAGCATCTGTTTAAAACAGTCAGAAAGCCATGTATGTAATGGGAATAAATTGGAACAATTCCAAATAAAATCAGGTGTGAAATAAATTTGCCTACTATCACCATTACTATTCAATATTGTATTAAAAATGTTAGCTTTGGCAATAAGAGAAGAACAAGAGATTACAGGAATTAGAGTAGGTAATGAGGAAACCAAATTATCATTCTTAGCAGATGATATCATTGTATACTTAGAAAACCCTAAAAAATCAGCTAAAATTATTAGAAGTAATTCACAACTTTAGCAAAGTTTCAGGATACAAAATAAATCAACATTAATCGGCAGCATTTTTATATATCACTAACAAAACCCAACAGCAACAGATAACAAAAGAAATTCCATTTAAAATAACTGTTGCTAGCATAAAGTATTTGGAAATCAATCTGCCAAGGGAAAGTCAGGAACTATATGAGCAAAACTACAAAACCCTTTTCACACAAATAAAGTCCGATATAAACAAGTGGAAAAGTATCAAGTGCTCTTGGATAGGTTGAGTAGATATAATAAAGATGACAATACTCCTTAAACTAATGTATTTTTTAATGCTATGCCAATCAAACTCCCAAGAAACTAAAATAATAACAAAATTCATCTAAAGAACAAAAAGTCAAGAATTTCAAGAGGATTAAGGAAAAACATGAAGGTGATCAAGTTGTACCTGATGTAAAACTATATCATAAGTCAGTGTTCATCAAAACCATTTGATATTGGCTAAGAAATAGAGAAGCTGATCAATGGAATAGATTAGTACCATATGCTATTAGCTAAGAAATAGAGAAGTTTATCAGTGGAATACTGATATTTTGAGATAAGAACTCAATATTTAACAAAAACTGCTGGGAGAGTTGGAAACTAGTATGGCAGAAAATAGGCAATGACCCAACCTAACACTGTATACCAAGATAAAGTCAAAATGGGTTCATGATCTAGACATTAAAAATAATATTATAAACAAATTAGAAGAATATAGGATAGTTTACTTCTCTGAATTGTGGAGAAGGAAGGGATTTGTGTCCAAAGAAGAAATAGAGATAATTATTTGTAATGTCTGGACTAGCTTCTGGGAGGGCCTCATGATCAATCAGAGTCAGCATTAATCAAAGTTCTTGGTCTTTAGGGGGAGAAGTGCCACATGGCTTACCAAAGATGTATCCTGGATTCTGGAGTCTGGAGTTTCTAGCTTCTCTCCTTCTCTTTCTGCTGCCAAGTGACTCTAACTTCTCTCCCTCTGCCCTCCAATCCTTACCTATGATTATCTCTCCACCGAAACATTCAGAAAGCACCAGTGGTAAGGAGAGCCATCACATTGCCATATCATGTAAACATGTATAATTGAGTAATTATCTCACATCGAATAGGTAATTACCATTAAGCGATCTGCTGTCTGATCCAAGCATACCTTTTTGTAGTTTCAGTCCTTTACAATTATTGATCACAAAAGAGATAATTTTGATTACATTAAGTTAAAAAGTTTTCATACAAACAAAACTAATGCAGCCAAGATTGAAGGGAAGCAATAAACTGGGAAAACATTTTCATATTCAAAGGTTCTGATAAAATCCTCATTTTGAAAATATATAGAGAATTGATTCAACTTTATAAAAATTCAAGCTATTCTCTGATTTAAAAATGGTCAAAGGATATCAACAGATAATTAAGAGCTGAAGAAACTGAAACTAATTCTAGTCATATAAAAAGATGTTCCAAACCACAGAGAAATGCAAATTAGGGCAACTTTGAGATACCACTATATATCTTTCAGATTGGGTAAATTGACAGGAAAAGATAATGATAAATGGTGGACGGGAGATGGGAAAACTGGGATACTGATACATTTTTGGTGGAACTGTGAAGGGATCCAACCATTCTGGAGAGCCGTTTGGAACAATGCTCAAAAATTGTCAAACGGTACATATACTTTGACCCAGCAGTGTTTCTACTGGGCTTATATCCCAAAGAGATCTTAAAGAAGGGAAAATGTTTGTGGCAGCATTTTTTCCTAGTGGCAAGAAACTTAGAAAAAGAATGGATGCCCATCAATTGGAGAATGGATGAAAAAATTATGGTATAATATTATTATGGAATATTATTGTTCTGTAAAAAACGAGCAACAGGTTGATTTCAGAGAAGTCTGGAGAGGCTTACATGACCCAATGCTAAGTGAAAGGAGCAGAAACTAGAGATCATTATACATGGCAGCAATAAAACTCTATGATGGTCAATACTGATCAATGTAGCTCTATTCAACAATGAGGTGATTCAAACCACTTCCACTTGTTCAGGGGTGAATAGATCCATCTACAACCATAGAGAGGACTATGGGACCTGAGTATGGAGCATAACATAGCATTCTCACTCATTTGGTCAATGTTTACTTGCATTTTGTTTTCTTTCCCACTTTTTTTCCCTTCTTGATCTGATTGTATAAATATGTATTCACATATTGGATTTAATGTATATTTTAACATATTTATCATGTATTGGACTACCTGCCATCTAGGGGAGGAAATGGGGTTAAGGAAGAAATGGGGTTAAGGAGTGGATAATTTGGAACAGATGGCTTTCAAGGATCAATGTTGAAAAATTACCCATGCGATATGTTTTGTAAATAAAAAGTTTTAATAAAAAACTAAAACAAATACAAAAAAGAACAAAACTAAGAAAATAGGAAAATGAATCAGAATTTTTAAGTTGTTGGATCCTTGGAAGGAAGGCAAAAGATGAAGCAAAGTCAGCCTCAATATTCTGAATCTAAGAGCCCAGGAAAGTGAGGCCAATACTGAGAAATTTGTAAATATGAAACAGGAAACTTACTTGAGGGATGAAAATGAATTAGGATTTAAATGTTTTGAAAATGAATGTTTAAGAGGTAGAGTTATGGAAGAGTAGATAGACGTATATTGAATAAAGTTAGAAATTTTTGCTATGAATGAAAAGGACAATTAAAGCCATAAAATGAAGTAAAATTGGTTAACATAACGTTATTAGAGATAACTTCATCCCATTTCTACTAAACTGATAATTTTTTACATAGTGGGTAGAACATTGGATCTAGATTTAAAATGCCTGAGTTTATATCCAGTCATTTGCTAAATATGTGACAATTTGAGAGCAACCTACTCTCCTTTATTACTAATTTCCTCATTGTCAGACCTCAGTTAACTGTAAATTCCTCTCTATGTAATTTATCCTTAAGCATGTGCTAGACAAGAGTAATGGGAGGCTCATATGTGATACTGAATATAACATCCTTTCCTAAATAAATAAACAAATATTATCCAGGTATAATGTATAAATACAAGCTGTTGTAACTTGTTTCTATTAGCTTTGGACTAATTTCCAATCAATTTATAAAATAGAAATGATAAATTATTATTGCTAATGGAGAAAGTTAAAAGAATAGATAGTTCATCTAAAATTATAATTATCATATTAATCTGTGCTTATTTGTGATTTTGGGGTGTTTTGCAACAACTGTTGATGCAATGGATACAATGTTATTTCTTAAGTCAGGAAGACCTGAACTTTTATCCAGCCTCAGATATTTAGTATATATATGACCTTAGTTAGTCAGTTAACTTTCATTTTCCTCAAATTTAAAATGGGGATAATATTAGTTTCTACCTGACACAATTATTGTAAGAATCTGATAAGATAATATTTATAAAAAAGCTCTTAGATTATCTGATACATAATAGGCACTTTATAAATGCTTATTCTCTCACTCCCACAAAACATTCTAAATGAAATGATGATTTAAATCAACAGAGATTTGATTTTTGCAAATAGTGAAGTGATTCAGATTCTATTATACAGTTTATCTATCTATCCAGCCTTTTCTTTTTTTTTTATTATTATAGTAACTTTTTATTGACAGAATCCATGCCAGGGTAATTTTTTTACAACATTATCCCTTGGACTCACTTCTGTTCCGATTTTTCCCTCGCACCCTCCCCCCCTCCCCTAGATGGCAAGCAGTCCTATATATGTTGAATATGTCCTAGTATATCCTAGATACAATGTATGTGTGCAGATCCAAACAGTTTTCTTGTTGCACAGGGAGAATTGGATTCAGAAGGTAGAAATAACCCAGGAAGAAAAACAAAAATGCAAACAGTTTACATTCATTTCCCAGTATTTTTTCTTTGGGTGTAGCTGCTTCTGTCCATCATTGATCAATTGAAACTGAATTAGGTCTCTTTGTCAAAGAAATCCACTTCCATCACATTACATCTTCATACAGTATCGTTGTTGAGGTATATAATGATCTCTTGGTTCTGCTCATTTCACTTAGCATCAGTTCATGTAATTCTCTCCAAGCTTCTCTGTATTCATCTTGCTGGTCATTTCTTACAGAACAATAATATTCCATAACATTCATATACCACAATTTACCCAACCATTCTCCAATTGATGGGCATCCACTCAATTTCCAGCTTCTAGCACTACAAACAGGGATGCCACAAACATTTTGGCACATACTGGTCCCTTTCCCTTCTTTAGTATCTCCTTGGAGTTCCAGCCTTTTCCTTAAAAAAAGAGTTTGAAGAGAAATATATTAAAGAAGATTTAGCGTCCCATTAACTTTACTATTACCATTTTTTTTACACAAATATGGAGGTAGAAGTGAAGAAAAATGAAGATGATCTGATTTTTTTTCTCTTTCCCACTCTCTGCCTGATGTCATTATTTAAGGAAAAAAAGGAAAGCAAGGGATTACTAGCACAATTTTAATGACTGTCCCTTTCTCCTGTTGTTATTGTTGTTCAGTTCTATTCAATTATGGCCAACTCTTCATGACCCCATTTGGAAATCCCTTGGCAGAAGTTTTGACATAGTTTGCCATTTCCTTTTACAACTTATTTTACAGATGAGGAAATTAAGGCAAACAAAATTAATTTACTTACCCCACATCACAGAGTTGCTAAGCATCTTAAATCATATTTGAATTCAGAGAGATGAATATTCCTAACTCCAGACCAGATACTTTATTCACTGTACTACCTACTGACCCTATCTCTCTTTTTCTCTTGTTAGCCCATAAAAACAATCTGTACTGAAAATATTTGACTTTCTCAAATGTGGTTTTTGGTTATAACCTACAATTGCTGCTAGAATGAAAATATATATTTTTTATATTTAAAGATGTTAGCAAATATCTTTCTTTTCTTAGGGCCATGATTGGTAAAGTGATGTATCTGGACTTTAATTAGACAGTAGAAATCCATGAGGCTGCCTTCCCTTAGCTCTCAGCTGTTTACTTTCCATCAGTAAAATCCATACACTCTGAAGAAGAGCTTAACTATAATTAAAAGTGTTATTGAACTAAACACAATTACCAGTGTTTATCTCCTTATGTAATGTTGCTGGCACCAAAAGCGGAGTTCAAACTAGTTTTCTTTTTGGCATCCTTGTTACACATTTTTTAAGTGTCTGAAATTTTCTCAGTAAAGACAAGTAAGTACCAATATCAAGTTGGGTGGAATAATAGCTGACTTGCTTTTCAAGGTGTTCTGACTAAAAATATATTTGCAACAATTGTCAAGTTAAATTGAAATTATGAAAAAAATTATGAAAAAAAACCAAAATTTGTATCTAAATTTAAATTTAAAGCAATAACACTCATGCTTCTGTTATAATTGTTTAATACATCGTACTCCCAATGTATTAATTCTATTTTTATGGATTCTGATTGTATTTTTCATAATAACACCTACAGACATGGAAGACAAATGAAAGAAAAAATTCATATAAGCCTTTAATCATAACTAGCTTATAGAGATGTTAGGAATACTCTTAGTAATTATACAAAATAAAAATTGCTTGCACATGAAGATAACTTATTTTTTAATTTTATAATGGATTGTTTTCTGTATTCTTCCAAAAATAAAACAAATAATTTAATAAAATTTAGTTTTTAAATATGTATTTTATCATTTTATTGAAGAACAGTGGAAAATTAATTTTCCTTTTCCAATATTACTTTCCTATGAAATAATTGCATTATCCTTAGGGTAAAACATATTAAACAGTCCTTTATATAGCTTACTTAACAGGTCTTCAGGAACTTATGTAGCTGGTTCATCTTTACAATGACCATCAAGTATGAACAGACAATTTTCAGATGAAGAAAGTAAAACCATTTCTAATTATATGAAAAGATACTCCATATAAATCACTATTGACCAGAGAAATGAAAATTAAGCCAACTCTGAAACACCACTACACACATTTCAGATTGGCTAAGATGACAGGAAAAAATAATGATGAATTTTGGAGGGAATGTGGGAAAACTGGAACACTAATGCATTGTTGCTGGACCTATGAACGGATCCAGCCTTTCTGCAGAGCAATCTGGAACTATGCTCAAAAAGTTACCAAACTGTGCATACCCTTTGATCCAACAGTGTTTCTACTGGGCTTATATCCCAAAGATATCTTAAAGGAAGGAAAGGGACCCATGTGTGCAAAAATATTTGTGTCAGCCCTCTTTGTAGTGGGAAGGAACTGAAAACTGAATGGATGCCCATCAGTTGGGGAATGGCTGAATAAGTTATGATATATGGATGTTATGGAATATTTTTGTTCTATAAGAAACGATCAGGAGGATGATTTTAGGGAGTCCTGGAGGAACTTATATGAAATGACGCTAAGTGAAATGAGCATAATCAGGAGAGCATTGTACACAACAGGATCAATATTATACAATGATCAACTCTGATAAACCTGATGCTTGATAACAATGAGATTATTGATGCCAGTTCCAATGATCTTTTGATGAAGAGAGCCATCTATACCCAGAGAGAGGACTTTAGGAACTGAATGTGGATCACAACATACCATTCTCACTCTATTTGATGTTGTTCACTTCTATTTTGTTTCCTTAATAATTTTCTTTTCTTTGTGACCTGATTTTTCTTGTGCAGCAAGAGAGTTGTATAAATATGTTTACACAAATTAGATTTAGCATATATTTTAACACATTTAACATATATTGAATTGCTTACCATCTAGGAAAGGGGTGAGCAGGGGAAAATCTGAAACATAAGACTATGTAAATTTGACAAATTATCTGTGCATATGTTTTGAAAATGAAAAAGCTTTAAAATTTAAAAAAAATGAACATTCACTTTAAGTCATGTGTTGAACATATAGAGGATTTTAAATTAACTCATTTATGCTTAGAATTAAGAATATATACTGGTGCTGAGTGAAATGAGCAAGACCAGAAGATCATTATATACTTCAACAACAATACTATCTGAAGATCAATTCTGATGGACATGACCATCTTCAGTAATGAGATGAACCAAATTAGTTCCAGTAGAGCAGTAATGAACTGAACCAGCTACACCCAGTGAAAAAAACTCAGGGAGAAGACTATGAACCATTACTAGAATTCCCAATCCCTCTATTTTTGTCCATCTACATTTTTTATTTTCTTCACAGACTAATAGTACACTATTTCAAATTTTGGTTCTTTTTGAACAGCAAAATAACTGTTAGGACATATATGCTTTAACATAATTAACATGTATTCGTCAACCTGCCATTGGGGGGAGGAGAGGGGGAGAAGAAGGGGAAAAATTGGAACAAAAGTTTTGGCAATTATCAATGCTGTAAAATTACCCATGCATATAATTTGTAAATAAAAAGCTATAATAATAATAGAAAAAAAAGACAAACACTAAAAAAAAAAAAAAAAAAAAAAAAAAAAAAAAAAAAAAAAAAAAAAAAAAGAATGTATACTGGAAGTAGAGTAAAATAGCAAAGATAGAGCAGGTATTGACTATTTACTCCAGAATTATAGCCTTTGACTATATCCATTTGGAAGTATGATATGATTATATATATGTATGTTTGTTATGGGCCAAAACTGTAAAACAAGGATCCATACAAGGTGTTAAGTCAGTGGAATTGGTGAGACAATGGTTATCTAGTTTAGCATGGTGATAAATAGTTCTTTAAGTTCAGTATGATTGATTCAATCTTACAACAAATAATGGTTTCCTAGTGATATAATGATTGGTTTATACACAGTGTAGAGAATATAAACTGGGACTCAGAGCCAAAGACAGACTCAGAAGGGCTGGGAGAGAAACTCAGACTCAGAGTCAGATTCATTCACTTCATCTCACACCAGCATGGGTGGCCTGGCCTCTTGAACATCCCCCACTGAGACCAAGACCTGTCAGAGACGGAGACAGACTCATAAGGGCTTCGGAGAGAGACTCAGAAGGGCCAGATACAGACTTGGAAGGGACCCTGAGACGCATTCATTCCATCTTTGGTCAGGCTCCTGGTGGCTCTCCTGGGGGACCAAGAGGCTCGGAGACAGAGCCAGAGAAGACAAGAAGACTGGAGGTGGGAGCTCAAGCTCTTGGAGCCAAGGAGAGACAGTTGTATTCACTTCATCTCACAGCACTGTGGCTGACCTGGCCTCCTTCATTTCTCCACTGAGACCAAGGTCTGTTAGAGCCAGAGACAGACTCAGAAGGGCTCTGAAAGACTCAGAAGGGCCAGACACAGACTCAGAAGGAACTCAGACTCAGAGCCAGATTCATTTACTCCATTTCATACCACCGTGGTGGCTGGTCTATCCTACTTAGCTTCTCCACTGAAACCAAGACTCCAGAAGGAAGGCCTCTAAGAAAGCTAGCCTGAGCCCCAGTCAAGGAAACTAGATTGCGAAGGAGATAATAAAGGATTTGGACTTTAACACCTGGCTATTCTCGTAGTGATTACTTTACTGAAACAAAGGCTGCCCCAGAGACCTCCAGAAAACCAAAAAGTATATTACACACAAACACACACACACACACACACACACACACACACACACACACACACACACACACAAGAATGCTATGTATATACTTGATTTGAAATCAAGAAACTTGGCTTGGAGAAAAATTTCTTGTGTGACCCTGAGTATGTAGTTTTATTCCTCAGCCTCAGTCACTTGATTGTAAATTTAGATAAATGATAATTTTGCTTGATCTGACTCTTTTTTTCCTAACTAACTCTAAAATCTTTCTTTTCTGCTTGACTAAATTCATTGAGAAAATTTCTTTTCCTGGGTACCTTTGCTTTCAAAAATTTTAGAAAATTTTTTTCTAACTTCATCATTCAAATTGAAACTCACTCTCAGAAGCTACTAAAAGTATTTTAATTGCCATGTTAATGTCTTTTTTCAATTCTTATTCTTTCGACCATTTTGCAGTCTTTGTTATGTATGTCAACATCTACTCATGCATATGAGATATTAACTTAATACATACATATTATGTGTATGTACATATATATAATTTATGAAAATTAAAATAATATCAGAGGGAAGGTGTTATCTGGGGAGAAAAAACCCAGTAATTTAGAAGTTGAGATTTTATTTGACTCTTGAAGGAAGACCTCAAAATTAAGGTCTGAGTGACCAAAAAAAGAACTTTGACAAAGTAAATGAAGAAGAAAAATTTGAATTATCTGAAGTTCCCACTCTTTCACCAAATGAACAAGTTGATCTCCCTTTCTATCTCCTTCCCTCACTTCTCTATGTCTGTTTTTGTCTCGTTTTCACAATACATACATACACACACACACACACATACCACATATCTATTAATCTTTACATCTTTTACAATGCTTTATTTCAAGAATGTATTGCAGGCTATACTTCTCAATTTCTCTTTGCATAATCTTTAACTTTAATTCTTCAGAAATTATAGTGTTCCATATTTCCTTGACATGTAACATCATTAATATTAAAATATGGGTCTTAATTTTTGCAAGAAGCTTGGAATAATTGAAAAAGTTTTGAAGTTTACCAGAAGTAATCTTTCCAGACTATTGTCCTCTTATTAAGCTCATTTTTTATTTAAAATGTCTATTTAGGGACAAGTAGATAGTGCTAGATATAGCACAGGCCTTGAAGTCAGGAAGAGTTGAGTTCAAATCTGGCCTCACAAACTTAATACTTTTTATCTGTGAGACTCTGGGGAAGTCACTTAATCCCAATCGTTTCAGCAAAAAATAAAAGTAAAACAAATAAAATATATATATATATATATATATATATATATATGTATATATATATATATATATATATATATATATTAAAGATAGTTGCATTGATAAATGGGGAATATTTTGTAAGATTTCTATGCATCTACATAATAGGGTTTTTGAAACAGCCCTTTTTCTATACAATTGGATATAATATGAATTTTATTTTGGATGTAATATAACTTTTCAAGAATTGTCACAATATAGCGCTATACCAATCAGAGTCCCAAAAAACTATTTTAATGACCTAGAAAAAATAACAACAAAATTCAAATGGAAAAACAAAAGGTCAAGAATTTCAAGGGAATTAATGAAAAAAAATCAAATGAAGGTGGCTTAGCTGTACCAGATCTAAAATTATATTAGAGAGCAGCAGTTACCAAAACTATTTGGTATTGGCTAAGGAATAGATTAGTTGATCAGTGGAATAGATTAGGTTCAAGTGATAAAACAGTCAACAAATATAGCAACCTAGTCTTTGACAAACCCAGAGACCCCAGCTTTTGGGATAAGAACTTACTGTTTGATAAAAATTGCTGGGAAAATTGGAAACTAATATGGCAGAAACTAGGCATTGATCCATACTTAACACCGTACACCAAGATAAAGTCAAAATGGGTTCATGACCTAGGCATAAAGAATGAAATTATTAAGAAAATAGAGGAACACAGGATAGTTTACCTCTCAGACCTGTGGAAGGGGAAGGTCTTTATGACCAAAGAAGAACTAGAGATCATTACTGATCACAAAATAGAAAATTTCAATTATACCAAACTGAAAAGTTTTTGTACAAACAAAACTAATGCAGACAAGATTAGAAGGGAAGCAATAAACCACCGGGAAAATATTTTTAGAGTCAAAGGTTCTGATAAAGGCCACATTTCCAAAATATATAGAGAATTAACTCTAATTTATAAAAAATCAAGCCATTCAATGGTCAAAGGATATGAACAGACAATTCTCAGATGAATAAATTGAAACTATTTCTAGTCATATGAACAGATGCTCCAAGTAATTATTAATCAGAGAAATGCAAATTAAAAGAACTCTAAGATATCATTACACACCTGTCAGATTGGCTAAAATGACAGGAAAAAATAATGATGATTGTTGGAGGGGATGTGGGAAAACTGGGACATTGATGCATTGTTGGTGGAGTTGTGAACGAATCCAACCATTTTGGAGAGTAGTTTGGAACTATGCTCAAAAAGTTATCAAACTGTGCATACTCTTTGATCCAGCAGTGTTACTACTGGGATTATATCCCAAAGAGATTCTAAAGAAGGGAAAGGGACCTGTATGTGCATGAATGTTTGTGGCAGCCCTTTTTGTAGTGGCTAGAAACTGGAAACTGAATGGATGTCCATCAGTTGGAGAATGGCTGAATAAATTGTGGTATATTAATATTATGTAATATTATTTTTCTGTAAGAAATGACCAACAGGATGATTTCAGAAAGGCCTGGAGAGACTTACACGAACTGATGCTGAGTGAAATGAGCAGGACCAGGAGATCATTATATACTTCAACAACAATACTATATGATGACTAGTTCTGATGGACCTGGCCATCCTCAGCAACGAGATCAACCAAATCATTTCCAATGGAGCAGTAATGAACTGAACCAGCTATGCCCAGAAAAAGAACTCTGGGAGATGACTAAAAACCATTACATTGAATTCCCAATCCCTATATTTATGCCCGCATGCATTTTTGATTTCCTTCACAAGCTAATTGTACAATATTTCAGAGTCTGATTCTTTTTGTACAGCAAAATAACATTTTGGTCATGTATCCTTATTATGTATCTAATTTATATTTTAATGTACTTAACATCTACTGGTCATCCTGCCATCTGGGGGTGGGGTGGGGGGGGGTAAGAGGTGAAAAAATGGAACAAGAGGTTTGGCAATAGTTAATGCTGTAAAGTTACCCATGCATATATCCTGTAAATAAAAGGCTATTAAAAATTAAAAAAAAAAGAATTGTCCCAATAATCAGTACCATCCACAAGGAGGAATATCTAGAAGAGCTCTCCATATATAGGCAATTCTTTTTTTGGTTTCATTTTTTATACTGTACTCATTGACTAATAATGTTGAATTCTCTTTAACAAGCCCACATCTTCTTTTATGCCCTAATTATAGCTGATAAGATTTTTCTTATTATATTTTTTGAAAAATCTTATGTAACTCTAAAATCTATTTGAAAGATACCTTGTTTGTAAATGAGTCTCTTAGGTGCTATTTTACTATTCTGAATACATTGCTATTTCTAACTGAGCACACAATCAACAAAGTGAAATCTTATACTATCTTCAAATTTCAGTTCTTTGGTCCAGGAATTCATATTATCTTTGCACTGGCATTTGCCCTATAAGGTTTCAGTCCCCCAAATCTTCCAAGAACCAAGGATTCTTAGATTTTTGCACAGTAATGTGGGAGAAGAAATGATTAAAACAATTCACATATTTCCTATAAATTCAATAGCCTTAGAAAATGCTTTTGTTCCACATAAAATATAGACATTAACATATTTCTTATCTCTTAGGACCCTTAAATAAGATGTACATTAAGAATATTTGAGAGACTGTTTCAATGGCATAAAGATGAAGCTTACTGCTGTCATTTTAACAGTGCTAAAAAATGCTACTCTGTTCCCGAAAAGCAGACAATGTTAGGTCTTTAAAAAATATCTACAATATGATTAAATCAGGAACTGAGCATACACTTCACCACATTCGGCTGTGGTTCTGAAGTGCCTTTGTTGTTTACTAAGATTAGAAGTTAAAAAGCACTCCAGAGAGCTTTTTTTGTATCAGGGGATTACCTACCCTGGAATTTCAAATCTGGACTCAGTGACTTGCTGCCTATTTCTTTCCTCAGCTCCATAGTAATCTGAAGTAACATCTAATATGTGTTAGTAGTTATTTAATAATATAATTTTTGTCACCATAGAGAGTAAGCAAGTATATATAAATTTATTATTTGAAAACTGTGACATTTTCCAGACATTGCAATCTGACAAGCTGCTCTATTCTATTCATGTAATAAGGATTATTTAAAGGAATAGAGTTTTTCATATATGAATATATTATATTTATTTCTCAGAAATAGTAATTTATGAACTTTGAATTAATTATCACATTCTGATCAGTGCACAGCCTTTTCCTGCTATGACTCATTCTTTTCTTTTAAAGGTGGCTAGTTGGGATAAGTAACCAAGGAAAGAGCCAAGCCAAATGGACCTTTAAGGGATAGAACAAATGATATACAGTCATTAGAATCATTACTATTATCATTATCTACCAATACCAGGAATAGTTCTTATCATCCAGACTACTATGACTCAAGGGGAAAAAAATCAGAAGAAGAAATGTGAGAATAGATCTCATCCCCATCTTTTCAGAGATAAAATATGTTAACAAAATTCTATATGTATTGGAGGACTCAAAACATGTTTATTGGTTTTGATTAATGATTTTTTTATATAATCTTTGTTGTCATGAGGTATGGCTCATTAAATTAGGAAGAAGATGGAAGAGATATATTATAAAATTCAAGAGAGGTCAAAACAAAAAATATCAATCAGTATATTATCAACTAAAATATCACCTGATGACTATTAATATACTTTGTTTTTTGACTATACTAAAATGCATAAACCATTTATATATTATGCACATTTTCTTCTGAAAATGCTTCAACTGTAAGTCCATTTGTAAGAAAAATCTAAATTCCTCTGCATTCAAAAGTTTCCACCATCTGGCCTCAATTTACATTTACACCCATAGTTTACTTTTCTCCTTCATAAACACATGCTGCCTACAGCTAGATTTATCTACCATACTATAATGTTATCAATGAGGGAATCCCTGCAAATGATGGACATTGTACAGTTTTCATACTTGCTCATACAACTTTGATGTCAGAAAGGGAAGAATAATTAAGAATCCTCTTGAGAATGACAAAAAAGGAGAGTGTAAAAGCTGGTTTAAAACAACATAAAAACAAACCAAAAAAAAATCTTTAAGATTTTGGCCATTGATCCCATCACTTACTGGAAAATAGGGGGAAAGAAATGCAAGCAGTGCCAGATTTTATATACTTGTGTTGACAGATCACTGCATACAATGATTATGGTCATGAAATTAAAACACACTTGCCCCTTGGAAGGAAAGTCTTGTAAATCTGGACAGTTTCCTTAAAAGCAGAGTCCTCACCTTGCTGACAAAGATGTGCATAGTGAAAATTAAGATGCTTCCAGTACTAACATTGGGCTGTTAGAGTTGGACTATAAGGTTGAGTGCTATAGAATTGACACTTGAATTTTAATGCATAAGAAGACTTTTGACTATCTTTTAGCCAACAAAGAGATGAAATCACTCGATACTTAAAAAAAAAAAATAATTGACACTATTAACTGGAAACTCAAGTACCAAAGCTTAAAAACCGTGGCCACACAATGAAAAGATAGGACTCATTGGAAAAGACTCTTTTGTTGGGAGGGTTGAAGCCAACTTTGGGAATGTGGAGGATAGGAGGGTTTGGGGTACTATTATTCATGTGGTCACAAAGAATCAGACACAACTGAATAACATGATAGCAACAAAATATGTGGAAAATACCTTGTCAGCTACTGAATATATAAAGTAACTATAGTTTTTCATTTACCACCACTCATTTAATATATTTGCATTTCACATGATTTGGTCTCTATAAATATACCTATTTCATCTAGAATTTTTGTTAAGGGTTTATCATGGACTCAAAATGCATAATTGTAGAATTTTACACAAATTAAAACCATTTTGAATTTAATATGTATTCCTGTCATATGACGTGTTGAACAAAATAGCCAATGTCATACTATAATGACATATGTTCAAATTCTCTTAATAAGATTTCAGAAATATTAAATTAGTATTCTATCATGGATGAAGCTAAAAGAAATGACTAACGGAAAACTGATGTCTTTTAAAACATATGTCTGTTTTTTTTTCTGCTTTAGACATTGTCTTATTTACTGAATGTGAGGAAGTTTTTCTAGTGCTGTTTTCATTAGATGAGAAGAGTTCTGAATATGGAAGTCATCTCAAAAGAAGAATTTAACTAACTTTTGTTCTTCTCATAAACATTCCTCTAGAATTTTAATTATCGTGCCCAAAATACGGCCTTTTTTGTCATCATCTCTTTTGTTCATATCTATAGATAAAATGTTCAACATTCCATTGCTTTTAAAAAAACATTTAATGTTTTCTAATTAATAAGCATCTATTTTTTTCTAACCTCTCCCAGATTGAATAAAAAAAATGAAAAAAAAGTTTATTGATTTGTAGATTTTATTTCAGTTTCACCAACATTTCTCATTGAAGCATTCAGATTTTCACATTCTCAAATTTTATGGATCTGTTAGTTCTCAATAACACATTAAACATAGTTTATATCTTAACAAATTAAAAAGCAAATAGAACAATATTTTATTAAATAACCCTTATGCTCATGGTGTTCTGCCAGTCTCCAAGGTTACAAGGTTAGAAAAACAAACAATCCTTATCCTTAACAAGTTACATTCCAATGGAGTGGTATGAGAGCAATATGCAGGAATGCATTTGAGGAGAGAGACAGTTTATCTATAACTTGGAGTGTGTGAAATAGATTATCCATTTTATCTTGTATATACCTTTTTAAAGTATTTATATACAATAGTAATCACTTCAATGTGAGCTCTTTGAGAGCAATTACTGTGGGAAACCACATTTATTTATAGCCTTAGTGCTTAAGACATAGCAGGGTCTTAATAAATGCTTTGTGACTTAAGTTAATTGGAAAAATATAAAATCTGGAGAATTGACATTAGACCTTGTAGCCCTTTGTACTTTGTGAATTTTGGAAGTCTTTAATTTTCAGACTAAAAATTGGTATTTTATTTAAAAACAAAACAAAAAATATAAACAAAAATATACATCAAGTAAGTCTCTAGTTTTGGACAAGGAGAGTAAAATGTTGGTTTAATGTTGCTTTAAAAAGATTTTTATGATTAATATTTTGAATAATGTTTGGAGAAAGAAGAGATTGAAGGCAGGAATATTAGCCAGCTGTAAAAACATGGACACATTATATAACAAAAATGTTATATAATGGAGGAATGAATATGAGAAAGGAAGGCAGGAAGAAAGGAAGGAAAGAAGGAAGCAAAGAAGAAATGGAGAAAGGAAGAAATGAAGAAGGAAGAAAGGTAATAGAACGAAAGAAGGTGAAGGAATAAAGGAAGGGGGAAAAGAAGGAAGGAAATGAAAGAAAGGAAACAAAAAGAAAGAAGAAATAAAGGTCATGACATATTTGGAGTGGACAAAACTATTAATAATATTTAGTCAGACATATTTTTTGAATAAGAAAATAATGATATATTAGTTATTTTGGTATGGTCATATTGGTATTAAGTGATAGAGCCAGTGTCTTTGTACTCTACTTTCCATGGTGTCACTCTCAAAGGGACAGTTTCCAATTGAAAATGAAAATGAATGGAATAAGGAGGGCATGTTTTGGATTAGAATATATGGACAAACCTGAATTTTTGATTTCCTTCACAAGCTAATTGCACAATATTTTAGAGTCTGATTCTTTTTATATAGCAAAATAATGTTTTGGTCATGAATACTTATTGTGTATCTAATTTATATTTTAATGTATTTAACATCTACTGGTCATCGTGCCATCTGGGGGAAGGGGTGGGGGGTGGGAGGTGAAAAATTGGAACAAGAGATTTGGGAATTGTTAATGCTGTAAAGTTATCCATGCATATAACCTGTAAATAAAAGGCTATTAAATAAAAAAAAAAAAAGAATATATGGACAAGAAGTGTTAGTCCTCTGGATTAAGATGTAAAGAGATTCTGAACTGTATTAAAGAGAATGAGAAGGAGTATATGAAGGAGAAGTGTTTAAAGTAAAGGAAATTAATTTGCTCATACAGATTCTTGAAAAATATCAGTCTTGTTAGAATTGAAAAAAAATAATTTTAGAATAATCAATTCATTGATGTGATGTAGAAAAATCAGAGGTTGCTCAAAGAGATCACTAATCATGAGGCCTGAGCCTGAAAATTGTTATTGGTTCTGATCATTCAATGAAACATATTTACTCAATGACTACTAGCAATATATGAATTATGTTAGACTCATAAACTGCCCTAAAGAAATTTACAGTCTTCTGATTTTGAACAGATTTAAT
Source organism: Dasyurus viverrinus (assembly GCA_020854095.1). Lineage (NCBI taxonomy): Eukaryota > Metazoa > Chordata > Mammalia > Dasyuromorphia > Dasyuridae > Dasyurus > Dasyurus viverrinus. The sequence goes on along the minus strand of CM036997.1, from coordinate 68,215,148 downwards.
TTGAATATTGATTTTAATCTTTTATCTCTGAGAACATCTTTATATTAATAGAATACTTATTGTCGAAATTTTTTTTTTTTTTGTGTGTGTGTGTTTATTTTGAGAGAAAGGGTGAAGGTAAATCCCTATAGTCAAACCATAAAATTATCTATATAGATGAGTTACCCATTATTATTTGTCCCATTCCATGATATTTGTCAATTGTACTTAGCCTTGGAATCTTCAATAAATATATAATGTGCTATTGAAAAATAAATATTTGCCACAACCTTAAGCTTGGTGTGAGACATTTAGACAGCTAAACATTCATTTTCAGTTACATGTAGATTTCAAAGAAATATAGGTTCTGTTTGTGACTTTACTTTCTTTTGCTGAGTGTACTTTATAACATTCAAATTAAATGTCACAGTAATATAAAGAGGTGCTTTATGTTAAATCACGATAAATGTAAGTCACTTTAGTTCTCCTGTAAGTCTTAGCCGCCAGAAATCATTACTGTCAATTTTAATTCTGAATTATTTCTCTGAAGAAATGGAATGAGATATTAAGCAGATGGTTGTCACACACGACATAATGCAATTAAAAATTCTGGAAAAGAATACAAAACTTGTTACACTGCTTTAAGGTCGATCCTTTTAATTTTTGGATGATATATGCATTACAAAATAACAATTGAAGGGGAGGGAAAGACTTCAAGAGGTTGAAAAAATTATTTTTTTAATGTTTTAAATATAATCCCCCTGTCAATGGGGAGATTGAAGTAAGAGATTAAATGAATCCAAACACAAGAGAAGCCAAGTCTTTAAAGAGCAATATAAATGTTCAATAAAATACTAATTTTAGTTTCATCACAAAAACTTCCTAAATGCACTCACTGGCTTACCAATTGAATACATATAAACACATAGAAATAGTAATTAATCCTGCTGAATAAAAAAAATGCCTCTTTATATGGTTTAGCAGCCTCTGCCACTTTCAAGGGATATACATTATCATACTCATATTTGACTCAATACAATTTTTATCAAAGTTTTTTTTTTCAAAATATATACATAGATAATTTTTGACATTCACCCCTACAAAACTCTATGTTCTAATTATTCCCTCCCTTCTCCACCTTTCCTCAGTCGTCAAGTGATCCAATATATCTTAAACATGTATAGTTCTATAAACATTTCCCCAAATATCATGCTGCACTAAAAAATCAGATCACAAAGAAAAAAATGAGAAAAAATAAAATCCTAGCAAACAACAACAAAAAAATTGAAAACACTATGTTGTGATCTACATTCAGTTCCCACTGCCTTTTCTCTAGATGTAGATGGCTTTCTTCATCCCAAAATCAATGGAACTAATCTGAGTCATCACATTGTTGATGATAGCCAGATCCATTAGAAGTTATTATCATGGGAGTGGAGCCAAGATGGCAGAGAAGACACACGGGACTTTCTAAGCTCTTCTCTTACCATCTCTATCAATATTATATCGAGCCTCAAAAATAGTCTTGACTGCTACAATTCCCAAAGATAAGAAGTAGAACAACTCACCAGCCAAAGAAAATCTGCAGTCTCATCAAAAAAGGTTTGTTCCGAGGCCAGGGGAGAGAGATCAACGCAGCCGGGGAGAGAAATTAAGTTCCGAGGAGAGTCTCAAGCCGGAAGTGAGAGCACAGATCTCAGCACAAGCACGCAGCCCCAACCCGCAGTACAGTGCTTTTTCTTGGGGCAGCTGTGATCCTGCACGGCAGGAGGGCACAGCCCTGGTGACCCTTTAATCTGCGCAGTGGGCGGCTCGGCTTGGGGCTATAGAGTTTGCGCAGGGCCAATTTGCATCAGGCTGAGACACAGGGTGGGGGAAGTTCCCAGGCAGAGTTTGTTAAAATCCGAGGTCTGTGGACAGCTGCTAATACTCACAGTCCCACAAGAGGCTCCGGCCTGGAGCAACGAAACTTTCACCCCTAATCTCTAGCCTAGAGTAATCGCTAATCCACACAGCCCAAAGGGCCACTTTCAAAAGCTCGGCTAGTGCTGAATCCGCTTCCTGTTGGGGGAAGGGAAAACTCTCACTCAGAGCTCTCCCATACAATCAGAGCCGGAAATCAGTTTATCTCTCTCTGTTCTGCAAAGGAAGGTGGTAACCCCCTTGCCTAGGAGACATACCCTTAAGGCTTTAAAACATGAATAAAAAGATGAAAAGAACGATGGACAGCTTCTATGCAGAAAAAGAGCAGGTCAACAAACCTGAAGAGACCTCAAACTGCAAAAATGCATCAGACTGTCCTCCTTTACATGATGCTCTCATAGAAAAGACCATTAAAAGTCTCAAAAGAGAGTTAGAAGATAAATGAGGAAAGGAAAGAGAAGCCTTACAAGAGAGCAACAACTTCCTGAGATGCGAATTGGAAAAGTTAAAAAATTCCCAGGAAGTGCAGGGAAACAAAATTTGTGAACTGGAAAAAATAAAAAAATCTCAGGAAAGTAAGAAATGTGAATTGGAAAAAATAAAGAATACACTAGAAAATAGGATTTGCGAATTGGAAAAAGAAAATAATTCACTAAAAAAAAAAAATAGTGAAATGGAAAAAAAAATTCCACAGACCAAAACAATACATTTAAAAACTCAATTGGACAAATATAGAAAGAAGTTTAAAAAAAAAAAAAAAAACTAATGAAGAAATTAATTCTTTAAAAATTAGAAATGAACAAATAGAAACTAATGATTCATTGAGACAGCAAGAATCAGTCAAGCAAAACCAAAAAAATTGACAAAATGGAGAAAACCATGAATTATCTACTTGCAAAAACGACAGACTTGGAAAATAGATCTAGGAGAGATAATCTGAGGATTATTGGACTTTCTGAAAACTATGATGAAAAAAAGAGCCTAGATACTATTTTACAAGAAATCATCAAAGAGAACTGTCCAGATGTAATAGAATCAGAAGGTAAAATAGGTATTGAAAGAATTTATTGAACACCTTCTGAAAGAAACCCTAAAATTAAAACCCCAAGGAATATTGTGGCCAAATTCCAGAACTATCAGATTAAGGAAAAAATTTTACAAGCAGCCAAAAAAAAAAAAAAAAAAAAAAACATTTAAATACCGAGGTGCCACAATAAGGATTACCCAAGATCTGGCTGCCTCCACATTGAAGGAAAGAAGGGACTGGAATATGATACTCCGAATCTGGGATTATTAGGATGGCAGGAAATACAGATTTAGTAATTCTAACTGTAAATGTGAATGGGGTGAACTCCCCCATAAAGAGGAGGCAGATAGCAGACTGGATCAAAAATCAGAACCCTACAATATGTTGTTTACAAGAAACACATTTAAGGCAGGGAGATACATATAGAGTAAAGGTAAAAGGCTGGAGCAAAATCTATTATGCTTCAGGTGAAGTCACAAAAAGAGAGGTAGCCATCCTTATCTCAGATCAAGCAAAACCAAAAATTGATCTAATTAAAAGAGATAAGGAAGGCAATTACATCCTGCTAAAGGGCAGCATAAACAAGGAAGCAATTTCAATATTAAACATATATGCACCAAGTGGTATGGCATCCAACTTCCTAAAGGAGAAGTTAAGAGAGTTGCAAGAAGAAATAGACAACAAAAATGTAATAGTGGGAGATCTCAATCTTGCACTCTCAGAATTTGACAAATCAAACCACAAAACAAATAAGAATGAAATTAAAGAAGTAAATAGAATAATAGAAAAATTAGGTATGTTAGATCTTTGGAGAAAATTGCATGGCGATAGAAAGGAATATACTTTCTTCTCAGCAGTTCATGGAACCTATTCAAAAACTGACCATATATTAGGACATAAAGGCCTCAAAATTAAATGCAAGAAAGCAGAAATAGTAAATGTTTATTTTCAGATCATGATGCAATAAAAACTACATTCAACAAAAAGTTAGGGGGAAATAGATCAAAAAATAATTGGAAACTAAACAATCTCATCTTAAAGAATGAATGGGTGAAGCAGTCAATTATAGATACAATTAATAATTTCACCCAAGATAATGACAATGACGAGATGTCATACCAAAATTTATGGGATGCAGCCAAAGCAGTAATAAGAGGGAATTTTATATCCTTAGAAGCTTACTTAAATAAAGCACAGAAAGAAAAGATTAATGAATTGGGCTTACAACTAAAAAAACTAAAAAAAGACCAAATTAAAAACCCCCAATCTAATACTAAATTGGAAATTCTAAAATTAAAAGGAGAAATTTAAAATATTGAAAGTAAAAACACTATTGAACTAAGTAACAAAACTAAGAGTCGGTTCTATGAAAAAGACAATAAAATAGATAAGCCTTTGGTAAATCTGATTAGAAAAAGGAGGGAGAAAAATGAAATTAGTAGTCTTAAAAATCAAAAGGGAGAACTTTCCACCAATGAAGAAGAAATTAAAGAAATAATAAGGAGTTATTTTGCTCAGCTTTATGCCAATAAATTTGATAACCTAATTGAAATGGATGACTACCTCCAAAAATATAGACTTCCCAGACTAACAGAGGAGGAAGTAAATTGCTTGAATAGTCCCATTTCAGAAAAAGAAATAGAACAGGCAATTAAAGAACTCCCTAAGAAAAAATCCCCAGGACCAGATGGATTTACATGTGAATTTTACCAAACATTTAAAGAAAAATTGGCCCCAATGTTATATAAATTATTTAATAAAGTAGGGAATGAAGGAGTCCTACCAAATTCCTTCTATGACACGGACATGGTACTGATACCCAAACCAGGTAGGTTGAAATCAGAGAAATAAAATTATAGACCAATCTCCCTAATGAATATTGATGCTAAAATCTTAAATAAGATATTAGCAAAAAGACTACAGAAAATCATCACCAGGATAATACACTATGATCAAGTAGGATTTATACCAGGAATGCAGGGCTGGTTCAATATTAGGAAAACTATCAAAATAATTGGCCATATTAACAACCAAATTAACAAAAACCACATGATCATCTCAATAGATGCAGAAAAGGCATTTGACAAAATCCAACATCCATTCCTATTAAAAACACTTGAGAGTATAGGAATAAATGGACTTTTCCTTAAAATAATCAACAACATCTATTTAAAACCATCAGTAAGCATCATATGTAATGGAGACAAACTGCAACCATTCCCAATAAGATCTGGAGTAAAACAAGGTTTCCCACTATCACCGTTACTATTTAATATTGTATTAGAAATGCTAGCTTTGGCAATAAGAGCTGAGAAAGAGATTAAAGGAATAAGAATAGTCAATGAGGAAACCAAATTATCACTCTTTGCCGATGACATGATGGTATATTTAGAGAACCCCAGAGAATCTACTAAAAAGTTATTAGAAATAATTCACAACTTTAGCAAAGTTGCAGGTTATAAAATAAACCCACATAAGTCATCAGCATTCTTATATATCACTAACAAAATCCCACAGTCAGTTACAAAGAGAAATTCCATTTAAAGTAACTACTGATAATATAAAATATTTAGGAATCTATCTGCCAAGGGAAAATCAGAAACTTTATGAACAAAACTACAGACCACTTTTCACACTAATTAATCTGATCTAACCAATTGGAAAAATATTAAATGCTCTTGGATAGGGCGAGCAAATATAATAAAGATGACAATATTACCTAAACTAATTTATTTATTTAGTGCTTATACCAATCAGACTTCCAAAAAACTATTTTAATGATCTTGAAAATATAACAACAAAATTCATATGGAAAAACAAAAGGTCAAGAATTTCAAGGGAATTAATGAAGAAAAAATCAAACGAAGGTGGCTTAGCTGTACCAGATCTAAAACTATATTATAGAGCAGCAGTTAACAAAACCATTTGGTATTGGCTAAGGAATAGATTAGTTGATCACTGGAATAGGTTAGGTTCAAGGGATAAAACAGTCAATGAATAGAGCAATATAGTCTTTGACAAACTCAAAGACCCCAGCTTTCGGGATAAGAACTCACTGTTTGATAAAAATTGCTGCAATAATTGGAAACTAATATGGCAGAAACTAGGCATTGATCCACACTTAACACTGTACACCAAGATAAGGTCAAAATGGGTTCATGACTTAGGCATAAAGAATGAAATTATTAATAAATTAGAGGAACACAGGATAGTTTACCTCTCAGACCTGTGGAAGGGGAAGGTCTTTATGATCAAAGCAGAACTAGAGATTATTACTGATCACAAAATAGAAAATTTCAACTATACCAAACTGAAAAGTTTTTGTACAAACAAAACTAATGCAGACAAGATTAGAAGGGAAGCAATAAACTGGGAAAATATTTTTACAGTTAAAGGTTCTGATAAAGGCCTCATTTCCAAAATATAAAGAGAATTAACTCTAATTTATAAAAAATCAAGCCATTCTCCAATTGAAAAATGGTCAAAGGATATGAGCAGACAATTCTCAGATGAAGAAATTGAAACTCTTTCTAGTCATATGAAAAGATGCTCCAAGTCACTATTAATCAGAGAAATGCAAATTAAGACAACTCTAAGATACCACTACACACCTGTCAGATTGGCCAAGATGACAGGAAAAAATAATAATGATTGTTGGATGGGATGTGGGAAAAGTGGGACATTGATGCATTGTTGGTGGAGTTTTGAACGAATCCAACCATTTTGGAGAGTAGTTTGGAACTATGCTCAAAAAGTTATCAAACTGTACCTACCCTTTGTTCCAGCAATGTTACTACTGGGCTTATATCCCAAAGAGATTATAAAGCAGGGAAAGGGACCTGTATGTGCACGAATGTTTGTGGCAGCAATTTTTGTAGTGGCTAGAAACTGGAAACTGAATGGATGTCCTTCAGTTGGAGAATGGCTACATAAATTGTGGTATATGAATATTATGGAATATTACTGTTCTGTAAGAAATGACCAACAGGATGATTTCAGAAAGGCGTGGAGAAATTTACACGAACTGATGCTGAGTGAAATGAGGAGGACCAGGAGAACATTATATACTTCAACATCATTACTATATGATGACCAGTTCTGATGGACCTGGCCATCCTCAGCAACAAGATCAATCAAATCATTTCCAATGGAGCAGTAATGAACTGAACCAGTTATTCCCTTAGAAAGAACTTTGGGAGATGACTAAAAACCATTACATTAAATTCCCAATCCCTATATTTATGCCCACCTGCATTTTTGATTTCCTTTACAAGCTAATTGCACAATATTTCAGAGTCTGATTCTTTTTATACAGCAAAATAATGTTTTGGTCACGTATACTTATTGTGTATCTAATTTATATTTTAATGTATTTAACATTTACTGGTCATCCTGCCATCTAGGGGAGGCGGTGGGGGGTGGCAGGTGAAAAATTGGAACAAGAGATTTGGCAATTGTTAACGCTGTAAAGTTATCCATGCATATAACCTGTAAATAAAAGGCTATTAAATAAAAAAATAAATCAATAAAAGTATGAAAATAGAAAAAATATTGCATAATTTCTCACAGACTATTCCTCCATTGGTTTCTGAAGATTATTTTTTCAGTAAGGTACAGAAAACATCATTAGAGATGTGGCTTAAGGGTAATAGGGAGCCCTTAAAGGTTAACCAATACCAAGATCATAATAAAATACAATTTTGTTGGTTGTTATTTAAAACACTCTATAATATATTTCCAGTCTATCTTTCCAGATATATCATTTTCCTCTATACATTTCATCTGGTCTGGTTAGTATTTCCAGTTAGGTAATACTTGAAATTACAGATCTATGTCCTGGCTTTCAACAAACACATCATAATTAACAGATCAATGCATTCTCCCCTTAATGTTCCTCTTAATATTAAAATCTTGATTTTCCTCAAAGATTAAGTTCATGTACCATTCATTTCTTAAAGGGAGACTTTACTGATTTCCTTATTTAGTAATCTCACTAGCTCCTTGAATTATTCTGAATTTACTATTTAACTCATATATTTAATTCTCCAGTAGCATGTGAGCTCCTTGAGGGTAGAAAAAGCTTCATTTTTCCTTTGTATTCCCACCCAGCACAGTGCCTTGTCTGGTGAATACTACATAAATGCTTTTCTAATAGAATTAAATTAAATTATTTCACGCCACATAGGAAACTATGGGAAGAGGATTACCAAAGACTCCTGGAGATAGTGGAGGGATTGAACTGTCAATTAGCAAATGTCAGTTCTTCTGGACCTCTTCCAAATACTTGGGTAACATAAAATCTCTGCAGGGATTGAATGCTGACACTAAGAAGAGAGAAGTGCTTTTCATCTGACTGAAGCTATTTTTGTGTTTTGGTACCTATAGCTAGAGATTTTTGAAGGATTGCTGCACACAACTTTTGGAAAGTATTTCAATAGTCTCATCCTTGGATATATGAAAAAGTACTGAAAATAACAATATGTTTGAATCCCTGGATGATTTGGGGACCACTAGAGTAAGGAAGGGCCATCCCTATCATAAATACCAATTCCCTAAACCATAATTTTTAGAAAACTTGTCAATTCCCTATGAGAGGTGAAATATGACCTCTGACCTGCAGTGGGCAAGATTGAGAAAGCAAGAAACAAGAATTGAATGTCTGGGACATCCTGTAGAGCAGAGCTTCTCAAATTATGGTCTAGAGAATTCTGGGGATCTCTGAAACCCTTTTAGAGGATCTACAAATTCAAAAAATAGTTTTTATTTCCAATATGGTAAATGTCTATAAATATAATCCAGATAAACAAAAATGCTTTGGAGAGATTCTCAATAATTTTTAATAGGATAAAGATACTGAAAACAAAAGTTTGAGAACCATTGCATAGAGAGTGGTAATAGTAGTAAATTATTTTACTTTAAATTTGTTTCTTTTTTTTCCAGGATGAGCAGAGTAGTTTATTATTTTTTTTATTTTTTTTAATAATTATAGCTTTTTATTGACAGAATCCATGCCTGGGTAATTTTTTGCAACATTACCCCTTGCACTCACTTCTGTTCCGATTATTCCCCTCCCACCCTCCACCCCCTCCCCCAGAAGGCAAGCATTCCTATACATGTTAAATAGGTCACAGTATATCCTAGATACAATATATGTGTACAGAACCAAACAGTTTTCTTGTTGCACAGGAAGAATTGGATTCAGAAGGTAAAAATAACTCAGGAATAAAAACAAAAATTCAAACAATTTACATTCATCTCCCAATGTTCTTTCTTTGGGTTTAGCTGCTTCTGTCCATCATTGATCAATTGAAACTGAATTAGACCTTCTGTTTGTCAAGGAAATCCACTTCCAACAGAATACATACTCATACAGTATCATTATTGAAGTATATAATGATCTCTTGGTTCTGCTCATTTCACTTAGAATGAGTTCATGTAAGTCTCTCCCAGCCTCTATGGATTCATCCTGCTGGATATTTCTTACAGAACAATAATATTCCATGACATTCATATACCATTTACACCCAACCATTTTACCCAACCATTCTTCAATTGATGAGCATCCATTCATTTTCCAGTTTCTAGCCACTACAAACAGGGCTGCCACAAACATTTTGGCACATGTGGGTACCTTTCCCTTTTTTAGTATCTCTTTGGGGTGTAAGCCCAGTAGTAACACTGCTGGATCAAAGAGTATGCACAGTTTGATAACTTTTGGGGCATAATTCCAGATTGCTCTTCAGAATGGTTGGATTTGTTCACAACTCCACCAACAATGCATCAGTTTTCCCACATCCCCTCCAACATTCATCGTTATTTTTTCCTGTCATCATAGCAAATCTGACAGGTGTGTAGTAGTACCTCAGAATTGTCTTAATTTGAATTTCTATGATCCATAGTGATTTGGAACACTCTTACATAGGAGTGGGGATAGTTAAAATTTCATCATCTGAAAATTGTCTGTTTATATCCTTTGACCATTTATCAATTAGAGAATGGCTTTATTTCTTATAAATTAGAGTTAATTCTCTATATATTTTGGAAATGAGGCATTTTCAGAGCCTTTAACTGTGAAGATGTTTTCCCAGTTTGTTGCTTCCCTTCTAATCTTGTTTGCATTAGTTTTGTTTGTACAAAGGTTTTTAATTTGATATAATCAAAATTTTCTATTTTGTGATCAATAATGGTCTCTAGTTCATCTTTGGTCACAAATTTCTTCCTCCTCCACAAGTCTGAGAGATAAACTATCCTATGTTCCTCTAATTTATTTATAATCTCATTCTTTATGCCTAAAATATGGACACATTTTTATCTTATCTTGGTATATGGTGTAACGTGTGGATCCATGCCTAATTTTTGCCATACTAATTTCCAGTTATCCAGGCAGTTTTTGTCAAATAATGAATTCTTATCCAAAAAGCTAGGACCTTTGGGTTTGTCAAACACTAGATTGCTATAGTTGACTATTTTGCCTTGTGAACCTAGTCTATTCCACTGATAAACTAATCTATTTCTTAGCCAATACCAAATGGTTTTGGTGACTGCTGCTTTATAATATAGTTTTATATCAGGTAGAGCTAGGCCAACTTCATTTGATTTTTTGTTCATTAATTCCCTTGAGATTCTCAACCTTTTGTTCTTTGATATAAATTTGGTTGTTATTTTTTCTAGATCTCTAAAATATTTTCTTGGAAGTCTGATTGGTATAGCACTAAATAAATAGATTAGTTTAGGGAGCATTGTCATCTTTATTATATTCACTCTGCCTGTCCAAGAGCATGTAATATTTTTTCCAATTATTTAAATCTGACTTTATTTGTGTGGAAAGTTTTTTTTTTGTTTTTTTTTTTTGTTTTTTTTTTTTTGTAATTTTGTTCATATACTTCCTGACTTTACTTTGGTAGATAGATTCGAAATATTTTATGCTGTTAAAGATTAATTTGAATGGAATTTCTCTTTTTAATCTCTTGCTGTTGGATTTTGTTGGTGATGTATAAAAATGCTGAAGATTTATAAGGATTTATTTTGTATCCTGCAACTTTGCTAAAATTATGAATTATTTCTAATAGCTTTTTAGTAGAATCTCTGGGGTTCTCTAAGTATACCATCATATTATCTGCAAAGAGTGATAGTTTGGTTTCTTCATTGCCTACTTTAAATTCCTTTAATCTCTTTCTTGACTGTTATTGCTGAGGCTAGTATTTCTAATACAATCTAGAATAATTATGGTGATAGTGGGCAACCTTGTTTCACGTAAATCTTACTGGGAAAGGCTCCAGTTTTTCCCCCTTGCATATGATGCTTACTGATGATTTTAAATATATGCTCCTGATTATTTTAAGAAAAAGCCCATTTATTCCTATACTCTCAAGTGTTTTTAATAGGAATGGATGTTGGTTTTTATCAATTTTTTTGTGCATCTATTGATATAATGATATGTTTTTGTTAATTTGGTTATTGATATTGTCAATTGTGCTAATAGTTTTCCTAATATTGAAATATCCCTGCATTCTTGCTATATATCCTACTTGGTCATGGTGATTCTGAGGATGATTTTCTGTAATCTCTTTGCTAGTATTTTATTTAAGATTTTTGCATCAATATTCATTAGGGAGACTGGTCTATAATTTTCTTTCTGTTTTCATCTTATCTGGTTTAGCTATCAGTACTATGTATGTGTCACAAAAGGAATTTGTTAGGAGTCCTTCATTCCCAAATTTTTCAAGTAGCTTATATTGTACTGGAGTTGATTGTTCTTTAAATGTTTTGTAGAATTTACATGTAAATCCATCTGATTCTGGAAATATTTTTATGGTAACTGATTAATGGTTTATGTAATTTTTTTCTAAAATAGGACTGTTTAAGTAATTTACTTTCTCTTCTTTTAATCTGGGCAAACCATATTTTTGCAGATATTCCTCCATTTCACTTGGGGTGTCAAATTATCTATACCTTTCCCTTATCATTTCTGTTTTCCCTTCCATTGAGGTTACCCCTTCCCTTTTTGCCTTTTCCCTCTCAGTTTTCTGTAAGGTGAGAGAAGTTTCTCCATGAAACCAAATATATGTAATATCATTTTTTTGAGCCAAAACTAATGAGAGTTAAATTTACACAATATTCATCATGCTCTCCTCTTTTCCTCAGTTATAATAGGTTTTCTTTGCCTCTTCCTGAGATGTGATTTCTCTCATTTTACCTCCACTTTCCCCCTTTTTTCTATTACAATCCCCTTTCCACCTCTAATTTCTTTTTTATAGCAATAAAATAAGATCATACATGTATTCTCTATGTATATCTATAACAGAAATAGTTTTCAAGTTTTTTTTTTTCTTTTTAGCTTTTTATGCTTTTTTTGAGTTCTATTTTTGGAGGTCAAAATTTTTGTTTAGTGTTGGTCTTTTCCTCAAAAATAAATAGAATTCACCAGTTTCATTGAATGCCTATCTTCTACCATAAAAGAAAATGTTCAATTTTTAGCAGAATGATTAATTCTTCGCTGCATTCCAAGTTCCTTTGCTTTTTGGAATATCAGATTCCATGTCATTCAATACTTTAAAGTGGAAGCTGACAGGTCCTAAGTAATTCTTATTGTGGCTCCTAGGTATTTGAATTGTTTCTTTCTGGCTGCTTGTAACATTTTTTCCTTGGTCTAATCGTTCTCAAATTTAGCTATGATATTCCATAGGGTTTTAATTTTGGGTTCTCCTTCAGGAAGTATTCAGTGAATTTTTTCAAGGGTCATTTTACCTTCTGATTCTGTGACATCAGGACAGTTCTCTTTAATGATTTCCTGAAAAATAGTGACTAGGATATTTTTTTTTTTCATCATGGATTTCAGGGAGTTCAATGAGCTAAAGATTGTCCCTCCTAGATCCATTTTTCACATCAGTTGTATTCCCAAGAGGATGTTTTACATTTTTTCTATGTTTTTCATTTTATTTTGGTTTTGCTTGACTGACTCTTGTCTCATCGAGTCATTCTTTTCCATTTGTTTAGTTTTGAATTTTAGTGAAATATTTTCTTTATTTACTTTTTTTTTACTTTTTGTAATTGTCCAATTAAAATTTTAAATTAATTGTTTTGTTCTATGGATTTTTTTCCATTTTACAAATTCTGTTTTTTAAAGAGTTATTTTCTTTTTTCTGTTTCACAAATTCTATTTTTCTGAAAGTTGTTTTCTTTTCCATTTCACCAGATTTATCTTTTAATGAGTTATATACCTTTTCCAAACCCTCTTGCAAAGTTTTCATTTCCTTTCCCTGTTTTTCTTCTAACTCTCTTTTAAGATCCTTTTTTTAATTGCTTTAATTAAGAGAGCCTTGTGTGATGAAATCCTGGTTATATTACCTTTTGGGACCTCATCTGGAGACAATCTGTCTTTAGTCTTCTCAATATTTGATATCTGTTCTTCTCTTTCACCATAGAAGCTGGCTATTGTCAGAGTTGTCTTTACTTTTTTCGTCTTTCTTTCTTTCTTTTTTTTTAATGTTAAGGTCTGCTTTTAGGGCAGGGGATGTTTTTCAAGCTTCCTACACAAGCAGTGGCTTTCTCTATAAGCAGCCAAGCTGCACTGGGTCATTGCTGACTCACTCCTGGTGCTGGCTGGATGTGACCAGGTCCTATGAAATTCTGGCGTTTCAGGGTTCACTATCAACCTTTGTGTTTGAGTTGAATGTTTTCTAACTTCTCTGCTGATCTACTGGCATGCAGCCAGGGCTGAGTATCCAATACTGCTGCTGTAGATTCTCCACCACTTGGGGTCTGCACTGCCCCACAGAGTCAGCATTGTTGGCAGAGTCCACACCACCCCAGGACTCTGTGCTGTCTGCACTGGCATTTGTACTCAGCTGCTTGTGCTTGACTGCCTCCTTCCCATTTCCAATTGAAATCGACTTTTTCTGGTGATCTTTGAAATTATCTTGTGCTAGTAATTTGTTGCACTCCTAATATCCATGGGTTCTGCCTGTCCAAACTAATTCAGAGGCTGGATTTGCTAATAATTAGTCTGAGGGTTTTAGATGAAGATCAGAGAGAAATATGTGGCATTTCTGTTATCTTGGCTCTGCTCCCCATCTTATATTTGAAAACTGAAAAAAATAATAATACCTACTTCATATACCTGAAAGTTATTCTAAGAAGCATGCATATTGCAAGTGAAAAGAATGTGTAAAATCTCAAGCATTACATATATATATATATATATATATAATATGTATATATATATATATATATGTATATATATTTCACTTTTGTATAGTGTAGAAGTTGCTTATTCGTGTTGGAGTCAAGAAATTCTCTATCTAGTTCCTGCTTTTGAAACTTATTAACTTTGTGATAATGGGTAATTTACATTGCTTTTATGTGATTCAGGCTTATTTTCCAAAATTTAAGTTTATTGATTCTACCTTTATAAAGGTAATTCCCTGTACTGAAAAAAAATCATATTTCCTTAGCTTTTTAGCATAGTTACATAACAAGTTACAATTAAATTTCACATATGGACATGACAAAAGAAATGCTATCTATAATGTTCATCTGTATGATTTTTAAAAATAGATTGTAGCATTCATATTCTTATTAGTATTTTATCTACTGAATTCATCCAGATTAAAATGAAATTAAAGTCTCTTTTTTTGTAAGAGGACCACTGTGCTTGAAAAAATAATACTGGAACTCTAATATCAAATAGATATCAATGTTTATTTCATGTAAATACAAGATTAAATAAGAATTTAAGTTAATGCCAGTAGAGTGTTTACTGCAGGAAACTTTCACCTTTTATCATTAGAAAATAAATATTTTAGTCAATACTCAGCCACACATCGAGCTCTAAGATAGGGTTGGTTCTAGAAAAATCTGCATAGTAATATTTATATTTGGTTTGGGACCTTACAACATTTCAAGTGCCATATGAATAGTAAGTACTTAGAAAAGAGATGTTGATTGGTAATGTGGTAGAAATATAGGCTAGATACTATTGAAACTTTGGGAAGATAAAAAGAAAAGAAGTACCCTACAGTGAATTATTGTATAAGTGCTAAAATATAGCACATTTTTCTTTTGTGTTTTCAGATAGTTGAATTTTTGGCATTAACCTATTCTTGCATCATTCTAAAATGGTTTGGTCCATTTAAACCGACTAATACAGTAATCCTTTATTAATTCCATCTATATGTAGTGTTTTGAACTAAGAATATGGAGTGACACAACAAAGAGTTTGATCTTATCTTTGCCTTGCAATAAATTATAGGTGAGAGGAAAGATAAGTGTATGTTAATAATCCATAAAAGAAAAACCACCCTAAATATGTAAGACAACAGTATTATAAGGATATAGAAATTCAAGTTGGCAAGTTCAAGAAAGGATTTATAGAAAAGTAATCCTGGGTAAGAAGAATTAATTATCTGATGGTGTATTCTGAATACTTTATGATTTAAAAGTAAATAATTGAATAATTAGTAAAAGATTTCATTTTAGAGTAGTGAGCAAAAGAAACAAAAGTGTTAAGCAAAATTACCATCACCATCAGCAAAAACAGGATCAAAAGAAATTTTATCTGAGTATCCATTGGTTATAATTGAAACATATAAATAAAGAAAATATAAACATTAAAATGTGAATTTTATTTTAGAATAGATTTAATAGATTTATTTTTATTTATAATTATATTTATTTATTAATTTACATTTAAATGGAAATAATTTATATTTATTTATAATAGATTTATTTAGGGGACAGAGCCAAGATGATGGAGAGTACACACACTGCATTCTGAGCTCCCGCCTACCCTCACTACCAATTAGATTAATTTGTTTTATTAATAGATTTAAACACTATAAAAGATGTGTATGAAAAAGTTGAAGCAATTATTTTTATTCTGAAGATGAGAAGATGAAATAACTTACTAACAGTTGTTTTTTCCTCATTTACTTTCTCTACTTAGATGGCAACAAAATAACATTAACATCATATATAAATAAATAATATACTTAAATAAAAAGGATATCTTTATGATGAAGATATTTCTACATATTTCAATGAGCTACTATGTTAAATCATGAATTATTCCTCTATTGAGGGCATTAAAATGGACTTGAATCATTTTTTTCCAGGAAGACTTCAATTTTACACTCTCAGGGTCCAATTTATTCCTATGATTATGATAATAACTCATATTTATAGAATTTTTAATGGTTATAAAGCACTTTACATACATTATCTCATTTCATCTCCACAACAATCTAGTAAGGTAGTGTTAGGGGCTTCCCTGCTTAGCCATTTTTGGCAGTATAATTACTAAAATTGACACATTAACTTCTAGCTATTTGAGATGGGGCACATAATACCTCATCATTCCTTCTTTCACCCAACCTCTTGATATGAAGGAGAACAATTGGTCTTGGGAAAGTGAGCAGTAAAGAGACCCATAACTGCACCTTGCAAGGGCAATGGGGAGTGTTGTAGACTTGGAGATAGGAAGACCTACATTCAAAACAGAATTCATACATTTACTAGCTGTATCGCCCTGGAACAGCCACTAAGCAAAGGTCTGCTTGTTGAATGATACTAGCTCCTACTTTACAGGATAGTTGTAAAGATGAAATGACTCAATATTTTTAAAACACTATGCCTGGCATATGGTAGGCTGTTGAAATAGCATGATCTTTTCCTTCCAGATTAGCAGAGACTAATTTGTATTTATTCCATTTATATTTACTTTATATCTATCTATGTATCTATGCATATATATATATATAAGAATGCATGCATGTGTGTATACACATATGTATTCTTCTTCATTGCTTTGAGAGAGTCAAGACTGATTTATTCATGGTTTAATTTATACTCCCATTATGAATTAGCTGCCTAGTTTTGTAAAAATTCCTACTAATCATTTCCCAGCTCTTCAGCCTATCAAAATAAATTTCCCTTAAAATGTCATGTAAGTATCCAGTGGTATTGAGGGTTTTATTTGTTTGTTTTTGTTTATTTTTACACTTAATCTAAAGAAATTGGTTCTTGATTGAGCTATGTAACCCCTTGGTAAATGTACCAATCCAAAGTAGCTGAGATATGTTTTTCCTTGAAAATATATTATGGATGAATATGAGTAGTTTTTTCTGACCCAATTCATGCATTTGAATTTTTATCTACAGAGTCAAGCACAGTCCCATTTGGATTTCAGATATAACAATGGATAGCCAGAAAAATACATTTTGATCTTTTGTTTGTACATAGTGACAGGATTTCTTGTTTATTTATACCTCCAGTATTAGCCTCTACATTGGGACATTGCTCCTAAATCAGGCTCCATCCTTCCTGAGTAGAGTAATTTACTAGTATTCCCTTTCATCTTCATCATTATTATTTTATATCATGTCTTTGTAGATTATTTCTAAGATATTTAAGGTAGAATTTGAAATCTAAAGGTTCTTTCATTTTAACATTTTAGCCATAACTCTTATGTGTTTTAATGATCATTGCATACTAAAATTATTCGGGGACTATATTTATGTTTAGACATTGACATTTAAAATCTACAAGGAATGGTTGGCCAAATAAAAAGAGATAGGATGCTAATGATCTACTGTTATAATGGGGATTTTAGAGTAAGTAATACATCATGTTCAAGGTCATTATAACCAAGAAGCATTTCACCTTTTCAGAAATGCTTGCTTCAGATACTTTTATTGCTTCGAGGTAAAAGTCTGATTGAAGAGATATTTTAGGACTTAACCTATGGGAAATGCACAACAATTCTTCTCTGCCTTAATGAAGGATGGAGTAATAAAAAGCAAGAATGAAAGAAAAAAATCTTGATCTTCCAATACACTCAGAAATCATCTTTCTCTATATATATGTTATCTCCTGCCATTTGAGCACTATTGTTGTTTTGTTGCCTCCAGAGAGCTTTAATTCTTTTAAATATAAAGGAGCAATTTATCTAAATGCCAGCAAATTCAGTGTGACTCTTTCATCTTATTGAGGAATGTAGTTTGAGTTTTCCCAATATCCAGTTTTAACCATTCTAGATAATTCAATTTTCATAGGATCATAGAATTCAAGAAGAGTAGGTAATGACATCACTAAAAGTAATGTTTACTGAAAAACTAAAGGATATTTATCTAATACTCTGAGAAAGATCTCAAGATGTGTAAAGTTTATTGAACATACTGATACCATATCAACCAAGATTGCTGTATTTGGTAATAAAAGATTTTCAACATCTACTACTGATACATTTTTATATATATATATATATATATATATATATATATATATATATACATATATATATACATATATATATATATGTATATATATATACATTTAATTTATGGTATGTAGTGTATAAGAATGAAATATGGAAAAAAGAAACTTTCTGAACCAAATTATGTTAAATGGGCAATTAGTACCTTGACAAGTTTTCCTTCAAATAAAGAGGAAAAAACACACAATACAGTTCTTCACTTAAAAAGCATAATTTCTGTTGAGGACAACAATTTGTAAATCATTAGATATTTACACGAATATGTAAAACATTTAATGTGATACAGAATAGAAGACGACAGTCTGAAAGAAGGAGGCATTGAAGTGGGGGGATGGGCAAAAAAAGGTTCCTCAAGAAAGTAGGTTTTGAGCTGTCTGGAAGAAAGGCAGGAAGTTGTGAGGCAGAGGTGAGAACAGAGGGCATTCTAAGCATTGCAGACAGCCATCAAAAAGGCATGAAAATGAGAGATGGAGTGCGCTTTTCCATTAACTGCAGAAGGTCAGTATTGCTGGATCATAGAATTGATGAAAAGGTATAAATTATATGAAGGCTTGAAGGGTAGAAATGGTTCAGGCTAAAGAGAGGTTTAAATGCAAAACAGAGCACTTTAAATCTGGAGGTGATAAGGAGCTACTATAGCACATTGAATATGAGTAGTGGTATTAATAATTAAATACATTTTAGGGGGAAAAATACGGTGGCAATTGAGTGAAGCATGGATTGAATTGGATCTGGTCAAGATAGGGAGACCAAACATCACAGATCAGGTAAAAGAGAATGAAGTTTTCTCTAAATTTTCCTAAAGCTCTTTTTAGCTTCCAATCCTCCCAAACTTCTCCAGACTTGTATTCCCTCATTCTCCCAGTCTTGTACTTCCCTCTCTCAGGAAACTTTGTAAGTTTTTATATTTTCAAACATTATAAAAGTTTGCCAATTTCTTTAACTTCACTAAGACACTAGAGTTATGTTTGAAATATTTCTACTTTTATAACTACAAGTAATAATTTTAAAAGTCTTCAAATAAGTTTCTGAAGTAGAATATGGAATCAATTTATTCGATTTAACACATAGCACATAGCAGGGAAAAATAAAGTGACAATAGAATAGAAAAAAAATATGTGCACAGAGGTACACATAGATCCAACCTTAATTGTAGTTTTGTTAGGGGAAGGGGAGGCAAAAACCAAGAAAATAAAATAACAAGTAAACAGTAAACAACAAAAGAAATCCTATAAGGAAGCAAAAAGTAAAAATAACAAGAAGAAGAAAAGAGATAGCTAAGTAAAATGTACACTATTATAGAGGTTTTCTTGAAACAGAAATTAATTGTTTTATATTTTGAATCTTTTCTGATGTTTTGATGAACACATGACAATGTTTTTATTTTATTTTCTTATTTTGTATTTAAGATAAAAAGAATAAGGCAAATTAATTGAATTCAAATAAATTTAAAACAACATATTATATAAAATAAGAAAAGGCAAAGATCATTTACCATAGAAGGGCCACAATATATTTCGAATTGGTACTAAGGACATTATCCCCTTAACTTCTTTCTTATTTATTTTGTGATTCAATTTATCTAATTTGGAGAGAGAAAGGTTGAGATCCCCCACTAATGTAGTTTTGCTGTTACTTCTTGCAGTTCTCTTAACTTCTCCCCTAGGAATTTGGATACCATACCACTTGCTGCATATATGTTTAATATTGATATTGCTTCGTTATCTATGCTACCCTTTAGCAAGATATAGTTTCCTTTCTCACCTCTTTTAATAAGATCAATTTTTGTTTTTGTTTGATCTGAGATCAAGATTGCTACCCCTGCTTTCTGTTCTTCATCTGAAGCATAAGAGATTCTGCTCCAGCCCTTTATCTTCAGCCTTCTGTATGTATCATGTACCTTTAAATGCGTTTCTTATAAGCAATATTTTGTAGGATTCTGGCTTTTAAGGCAGTCTGCTATCCACTTCCACTTTATGGGAGAGTTCATCCCATTCAAATTAACAGTTAAAAGAATTAATTCTGTATTCCCTGCCATCCTTTTACCCCAAATTATGCTTTTCTCTTTCTTTTCCCCCTTGCCTCCTGCTCAGTATTTTGCTTCTGATCAGCATGTCCTTCAAACAGCTCTCCCTGTTTAAAGCCCTTCCCCTTTTCTTACACATTTCATATATTAGTTTACTTTTCCTTTCCATTAGCTTTCCCCTTTCTTTTCCCCTTTCCCCATCGAATTAAGTAGCTAAGGATAATATTAGAAAAGTTAGATATGATAATATGTCTACAGAAAATTGAATGGAGGTAGAAAGAAGCGTACTTTTTACTTGGTGCTTCATAGAACCTATACAAATATTGACCATATATTAGGGCAAAATAACCTCAAAATCAAATGCAGAAAGTAAGAAATAATAAATGTATTTTTTAAGATTGTCATGCAATAAAATGCCAGGGTAAAATAGAAAATAAAAACATTAATTGAAAACTAAATAAACTAAACTTAAAGAATGAATAGGTAAAACAACTAATCATAGATACAATCAATAACTTCATCCAAGAGAATAACAATAATGAGACAACATACCAATTTGCGGGATGCAGCCAAAGTGGTTATTAGGAGAAATTTTATATCTGTAGATATTTACTTGTATAAAACAGAGAAAAAGAAGATCAATTAATTAGAACTTACAAGTAAAAAAGCTAGAAAAATAACAGATTAAAAACCCTCATTTAAACACCAGATTTGAAATTCTGAAAATAAAAAGGGAGATTAATAAAACAAAATAAGAAAACTATCGAATTAATTAATACGACTAACAGTTGGTTTTATGAAAATATCTACAAAATGCGAAAACATTTAATTTATTAGAAAAAGGAAAGAAAAAAAAACAAATTGTTAGTCTCAAAAATGAAAATGGAGAACTTTCTGCCTATGAAGTGGAAATTAGAGTAATTACTAGTTGTTTTGCGCAAATACATGTCAATAAATTTGATAATTTAAGTGAAAGAGGAATATGTAAAAAAATATAGATTGGCCAGGTTAACAGAAAAGGAAATAAATTATTTTAATGGTCCCATTTAAAAAAAAAAAAAAACAAGTGGACCAACATATTAATCAGTTTCCTAAGAAAAAATCTCCAGAGCCACATAGTGAATTCTACCAAGCATTTAAAGGACAATTAATTCTAATATTGTGCAAACTATTTGGAAAACTTGGGAAAGAAAAAAAAAATGCTGCCAAATTCTTTTTATGAAATAGATATGGTGTTGATAGCTAAAGCAGGTAAACTGAAAACAGAGAGAGAAAATTATAGACCAATTTCCCTAATGAATATTGATGCAAATATTTTATATAAAATATTAGCAAAGATACTACAGAAAGTATTAAATAGAAAGTATGTTTATAAGATGATATTTTAAAAACTGAAATAATGCACAGTTTTAAAATATCCCTATGGAACAAAACTCAATAAGTAAAAACTTGAGCCACTTTTTTTTAGTACAATTTAAAATCATTTAGCATATTAAAAATAATTCTTACCTTTTCAAATCCCTTTAGTATAATTGAGGGATTGGTGTTTAATAATAGTCAATTGATAATTAAAACCTTCAGCATTACTTGTATTTTTCATACTATGCACAAAGGGGAGAAAAATCTTAGGGTCATGATAATATACTTTCTACTGTTGAAAATTTTACTAAAAAGGGGACTCACTGCCCATAATGATAGAGAAGCAATTCAGACCTAAGATTCCCTCAGACGATTCCTCAGATGATACCTATGCAGACTGATAGAATTATTTCCTAATTATTAGAAAGTTATTATTATTATTATTATCATTATTATTATTTGAGGCCTTCTTTCTACTTATTTGTATTATTAACCTGTTTCCTACAATCTATCTCTCTCTGGTTATGACTTTTTGTGAGTTCAGATATCACCACCTGTTATTTAATTTTTTTCACTTATTTTCTCATGCGCACACACACACACACACACACACACATATATATATATATAATATATATATATATATTACTGTGAATGATCACTATCTCTATTGACATCCTTTCCATAAATGAGTGTAAGCTATACTTCATGAAAGTAGGAACATTTTTTGCTTAAGCATCGATCACATCGCTTAAGAAATATTTATTATGTCACTTTGTATGTTTATATTATGGCAGCTAATTGCTAATTTTACCTGTTGGTTGCATTTTTATCTTTAGAGGTACTTCATTCCACTTTTATTCAATACATATACAGTTGCCTACTAAAAAAACCTTTTTGTTTTTACTGGTCATCTTACTGTGTCAAAACATATTGTCCTATTTATTCTGATAAGTGAAAAATCCTAAATATTATCCATATTATTATTGTTATTATTATTATTGCACTATTATTATTATCCATAGACTGTCCTTAAAAATAGTGCTTCTATACCATTGGCAATTACAAAGGATGCTGGGAAACTTTCAGTTACAATTCTCATGGCCACAGCAGGACTACTAACAGGCTTTGCTTCAGCAGACTGTCTGCAGGAACATTGCCAAGGATTCTCCTCCGCCCCCCAGCCATATGTTTCAATATGTCTCTGTAGCTGCAGAAGCCAAACTCTGATATGCTTCATAAATTTTTGGATGAACTTGCAGAATATGAATTCAAAAATTAATGAGCATATATTAACACTATCCCTGGGCAGTCTTTGTTTATATGCTTAGCACATTAGACCTATGACCCATTCAAATCATTATAACTGCATTATTGCAAACCTATGAACCAGATAGGTGCTGTTCAGTGGCATAATGTGAAATAATAAATAGTAGTATTGTCCGAGTTGTTGCATTGCATGAGTGGAAAAGATCTCATGGAGATAATATTTTAACAGATACCTTTCTGATATTCTCGTAAAGGCAAAAAATATTTCAACTTGAAACATTCCACTTCATAGAATCAGGGAATCTCATGACCCCATCTTCTTTTAAGATTCATTTTAGATATCAACTAGAAGTGTTCTTGGTCATTCTGTCTTCAGTGGATGGATTCTTTCCTTTTTCACATTGTTCAGATCTCGTTCCCTTCTTTTTTTTTAGATGGAGGGGAAGGCACAATATATATTTTTATAAACCATATAGCCTCCTCCATTATAGAGCTCCTTGAAGGCAAGATCTTGGTACACTTTATACAGAGCTTTGCATAATTTGACTGTTGTTTGTCCATCCCTGTAATTTAATCATCTGAAAGTCTCTGCTTATGAAATTTTCTTATAAATATAAATAAATAATTGTTTATAGCAACTGTAGTCTGAGAGTATATTCTGGAGCATATAAATTAACCAACACCCACAGCTATACAGCCTGTATAAAGGACAGCAGGTCAGGAGACTACATACAGCTACTTTAGACACAGTGAACATAAGAAAACATTTTAGAAATTTCTACCAGGTGATTTGTGACGTGAAACTACAGCTCAGAAATCAGATTAGGGCGAAATATATTTATTCTTCTTCTAAGAAGATCTCAACGAAAATGTATTCCCTATCAGCAAGTACTAAAGTAACCGAGAGCAAGTCATCTAATTGATATGTTTATAGAAGTGAGGGTTTATAATGGAGAAATAATTGGTCATTCCCACTAAAAACTGAGGAGTAAAGCATGGTGTATCCCTTTCTTTAATATTGTTTTATGTTGTCCTAAGAAATGCTACAAATAGCAATAACATAAAAAGAAATAAATGAAGTCCTAAAGATAAGAAAAGCTATCTTCAGTAAATGCTTTCTGTTAATATTCTCAACTTTAAATGCCAAAAGTATACCTAGGAAAAGCACTATTTAATATGATAAATATTATATATATATATAAATATGTAAACAGTATGTGTTAAGAGCAATAGAGGAAAATGGAAGAACTTTGGAAAATAGTATTTACAAATCCATTTCAAATACATGTAATATGTGGTATGTTATATCAGACTATGAACTTCATTTCACAAAATGGGAATGGGAAAATTATAATCAAGTTCATGGCAGGTCAGAAAATGAAAGCTAATTAACACCCACAGGTGTGCTCACCTTTAAATGTCATCCATTAGACTCAATTAGCTTAATGCAAAAGAATTTACTGTGATATCATTGTAAGAATAATAGTATAACTAATTTCCTCCTTGAATACAGACTACACTCTTTCATTATTATACACGCTAACATTAGAAAGGACACACACATATATGTTATATATTAGTAAATAAGTATATACTTAGGGAATATGTAAACAAAGTACTCACACTTTAAGGTTGTCACAATAAACTATTGTCTTTCCTCTTCCCTAATTCTCTTCTTTTCCACAACACACACACACACACACACACACACACACACACACACACACACACTCAAATACACACCATGATATCTGGTTAAAGTAGATTGAAATAATTAATATGAAGAGATGAAAACTAATTGCTACAATTAGCTATATGAAGCATATGACACTTGGAATTCTAGTTTACTATGATATCCCTGAGTAGATAAGTAAATGTTAGCATAATACTCTTTCTAAGACAATGAAATATATTATTTAGAACTAGCATAGCAGCTAAGTCTCTAGACTGTTGTTTATTGGGCAAGACATGAATTTAACTCATTAATTATTTAAAACTTTATATAGTAACTACATGCAAAAATCACTGTATTGAAATTTGGGGAAAATTCAAATTTGGATAAGACAAAGTTTCTAATAAGAGTAATCTATATTTTTTCAATCTTTTTTCTGTTGTCTGAAATTTGTCAGCCTACATTAGGAGATATGGACTTCAACTATATGATTAAATTTTGGGATTTTGCATATGCCTTTAATCTCCAAAACATACATCTCTTATTCACCGGATGATTCCTTGAATTCCACTTAAAAATGTTATTCCTTTGGCATGTGGTCTTTTTATTAATTAAAATTCAAAAGGGGAAATATTGATAAAATAAGAATTAATACCTGAGGAGGAAGCTAAATAAATGCCACAAAAATGAGTAGAAAAGTTAAGAAAGGATAGGGATGATAACTACATCCTACTTCCTGTTTTTCCACAGTTATGTCCTGATTCTGCATATTATAATGTACTTTGTATATTTGGTTAGAGACAGTTTAGTTGGAGAGTATATACTATCATGAAATTGAATTACAGTACTGGTGAATTTCAGGTAACCCAATAACTGTATGATCTTCCATAGATATTTAAGGATGCTGGTACAAAAACAAACAAACAAACAAACAAACAAAAATAAAACCTTGGTTAAGTCCTCTTTTCAGCACTTCTATACTGCTTTTAGCATTTCTGCTGGAGTCATCAATCAGCAAATGCCACTTAAAACATTTTACATTCCTTTTGAAAGCTAAAATAACTCTTTGGCATTGGAACCACCACCTTTCAGAGGATTAATCCACCAATTACAAAGGTCTCTGACAAGTTTCTTGACACTAATGACCTGTTTCCTTTTTTTATGGAGGGAAACAGTGGAGGCATTCTTAAACTTCTCACGGATAACTTCCTTTATGGAATATGGAAGATTTTAGTTTGCTTCTGAATAAACTATGACCACTCCCTTTACATTATAGATCTCTTCTTGGATAGAATCAGCAAAATACACTTTGCCACTTGAGAGGAGCTTGATGACATTTAGTATCCCTTCTTCAATTGAAGGTTCAGCCAAAGAGGAATTGATTTCAATCCAAGGCATATGATCAATGGTTTCAGCAGTGGATGATGGGTGAGGTCTGTTCACAATTCTATGGAAGTGTTCAGTCCATCTCTACAAAATCATATCCTTAAACACTGATCAGTGTGGCTCTATCAGCTCTGAATAACTGGAATGGATCAAGGATTTTTGACTTATAAATAGTATTTAGAGCATTACAGAAGTGCTTACAATTATTGTTTTTGCAAACAATTGAATCACTGCTGCCTTCTTGCTAAACCAAGAAGTCTACTCTGAACTTTGCTTGCATTTTGATTTTTTGTCATGCTTTTTCCTCAATAGTGTTCTATTTTTCAAAATACATGCAAAGATGGTTTTCAACATTCATTTTTGTAAGACTTTGTATTCCAATTTTTTCTTCTTTTTTCCCTTTTTCCCCCTTCCCCAAGATAGCAAGCAATCAGATATAGGCTAAATATATGCATTCCTTTTAAATAAATTTCCATATTTACCATATTGTGCAAGAAAAATCAGACAAAAAGCAAACAATGTATGAAAAACAAAACAAAGAAATATAAAAAATGAAAATACTATGCTTTGATTCCCATTCAGTTCCATTGTTTTCTTTCTGTATGTGGATGGTAATTTCCATCCTAAGTATGTTAGAATTGTCTGGAATCACTGCATTGTTGAGAAGAGCCAAGTCCATCAAAATTCATCATCATATAACTTTACTATGTAAAATGTTCTTCTGCTTCTGTTCACCTCACTCATGATAAATTCAAGCTTTTGAAATCAGTATGCTCGTCATTTCTTATAGAACCATAATATTACACACATACACACACACACATATATATATATGCACATATGTATATATACATATATATACACACATATCATTACATTTATATACCAAATTATCCAGCCAATTGATTGACATCTACTCAATTTCTAGTTCTTGGCCACTGCAAAACAGCTTGCATTTTGCTTTTGCTGGCATTCATTGCTACCTTCTTAGATATGGACAAACTACCATCATCATAACAATATGCCATTTTCATCATGGAATGTTCATATATGTTCTAGATTAAGGATAATGCTCTCATTCTTTTCTAGTCACCAGTGGAATAAAAAGCAGGGTTGGACATGCTTATTTTCATTCTCTTCAGTATGATGTTTTTTATGATGTTGGCAGATAACTTCAATAAGGACAAAATGGCATCAAGATCAGCTTCCACACTGTTAGTAGCCTAAAGTGGCAGGGGATTGGTACATGATTTTTTATTTGCAGGGGATTGTGCACTCAATGCAATCTCAATGAGTCAGAGATACAATAGAATATGGATTGATTCTCTTCTGCCTGTATTAATTTTGGCCTAACAACCAACACCAAGAAATCAGAAGTTCTCCACCAGCCAACACTGTATTATTCATATGTAGAATGATTGGTGAGAATATAAGAAGAAATTTTAAATGCTGTGGACAATTTAGCCTACTTTGTCAGTACACTCTGCAAGACTGTTCATATAAATGATGAAACTGATAAACATATTGCCAGAGCTAACTCAGAGTTTTGGAGGCTCCAAAAGAAAGTGTGGGAGAGAAAAGTTATCAGGCTACATATCAAACTGAAGAGAGCTGTAATTGTGACTACATTGTTATATGCCAGTGAAATCTGAAGAATGTATCGGCACATGCCAGAAAACATCACTTTTTTACTTGAATTGTCTCAGCAAGATACTGAAGATTTCTTGGAAAGAAATAAGAGGTCAAGATCCTCTATAGAGTCAAACTGCTAAGCCTTCAAACTCTATTATAGAGTGTAACTCCAATGGGTTGGGAACATAGTTTGAATGTGAAAAGCACAAATACTCAAAAGAATATTTTCTGGAGAATTCATGCAAGGTTAATCTTCACATGGTGGTCAGAAGAAACATATAAGGACATACTTAAGGTATCTTTAAAGAACTTAAGCACTGACTGTGAGTCATGGGAAATACTAACACAAAACTGTCCAGGATTGCATGGCCATATAAAACAAGATGTTGGAGTTCATGAACAAAGCGGAAAAGAAAAGTGAGCAGTAAAAATACAGTTTTTTCTGTTCTAAATTTACTATCTGACCATTTCTACCGATTCTGTTGTGTTGCCTTCTCAATTTGTATTCTTCTGGTCAGCTTCAGTTAAACACGATGTCTTCTGACCCCAATATTGTAGTACCATTGTTTTACTTAGAAAACAAAAGATTGACAAAAACAATAAACCGTTGAAGGAAAATTAAGAGTTGAATTGCAGAAGGCCATCATTCCAAATTGAACTGAAAATTGTGAAAATATATAAATAGAAAATTAAACCTCCCCCCCAAAATTTTGAACATTAAATCTATGCACACTATTGCAATTATATTTGCATCTTAACATAACTGATGAATTTTTCCAGATCTCAAATTGTTGATATTAATTCTATGCCAAAATTATTTTTATTCATTCATATACTTTATATATTTATCACTACATATATATAGTATAATTTACCAGTATAATTTAAACTCCTTGATAGTAAATATTGTTTTCTTTTGTCTTTTTGCCTGTACTTTTTATCCCCAATACTTTATCTTTTATTTCTTTTTCTTTTTTTAATTATAGATTTTTATTTAGAAGTTATATGCATGGGTGATTTTATAGCATTGACAAGTGCCAAACCTTTTGTTCCAATTTTTCCCCTCCTTCCCCCCACCCTCTCCCCCAGATGTTTGCCTGCACTTTTTAGAACAGTACTACTAACATAACAAACATTGCTTGTTTTCTGAAAGTTGAATGGTAGCTTTGATTTTAATCAAATATGAGCTTGTAGAAAGCTTGTCTATTCACCTTATTCTTCCACAGGTGCCTGGATGGAGTGCATTAATGAGCATTTCTGCACTAGCTATTTGGGATTAAATTGCACACAACCAGAGTCTTTTTGCTTGTTTTTAAAATTGTCCATGTTCTATCTTCTTATAGAGTGCAGCATTACTTCATAAAAATTTTTCCACTTTTCTCCTTATTATTCCTACAAGGAGAAAAGCTAAAAAAAGAAAAAAAAAATGGAGCAGAGAGAAGAATATCCAGTACATGGGCCTAGAACTAAACATAAATTAGTAATCTCCTACTACTTTGTGCTGCAGGACCAAAAGACTGGATATCATGGACACATGGTCATGTACTTATGCCATGATTCTTGTATTTTCAGTTTATGTAGAATTTTTATTCAGGGAGTCCATGTCCATATCACAAATATATCATTTTACAGTGATTTGAATGTTTAAACTAGAGTCTGCATATATTAAACTCAATCATAAACCATAATGAGTATCTTAATAGTGTGACCAAGATGTTATTTCTGTTGCTTTATATCTTTTATAATAAAAAGAAAAACAATGATAGATGCTTTAATAGGCAAATTTATTACACAAAGTTCTTGACTTTTCTACAAATTTCAGTATGAAAGATATATGTGTGTGTGTGTGTGTGTGTAATGTATATATGTAATGTAAAATTTAGAAGTTGGGGAAAAACAACATTAAATTTTTGTACTTTAAATTCTATTTGGTAAAGACTAATTAAATACCTACTGTGTGTAAGGTACTGTGTTAGATATTATGGGTAAAATAGATAAGAAGGAAGCAAGTTTGACTTTCCTATAACTTACACCCTCCTGGGGAGAAAAAAATAAACAAACAAAAAAACCCCACAACTGTTAAGTAATTAGAAAATATAAGGTAATTTTTTTAAATGAATTACCATGGAAAGCACTAAATGAGTGAAACAGAATGGATTCTTATAGAATGTGACACTTGAGCTAAGTGGCATAAGAATTCCAAAGAGTGGGATGATGATGAGTAGATACAAATTCTAATACTAGTTTCACTTTCATTCATTTTCATGTGTTTGCTGCTAGAGACAGGAGAGTTGAAATAATATTAGCTGTCCATTACCACTTTCTGGCTCTCTACCTACCTGTATCATTTAGTAACCTCTCCTCTGTTGAAGTGCATGCTATGTATATCTACCATGGGATAAAAATTCTAGTAACTTTTTTTTGTGAAAATATTCCCAGGTAAATCTGCTTTTTTTCCTTCAATAAGTTTTGTATAGACCTATATATTTTTGTCTCTTCCCCAACTCCTGTCCCAATTCTAGAAGACTTCCAAAATACATATTGGTATTCACTTGAAGTTCCTCCACTTGCTCATCTTTCATGATCTACATCTGAGTTATATGCAAAGCTGATCTGCCATTTTGATACTGATTCTTTGATTTTGCCATCACTGACAAATATATCATGTCTATGTTCAAAAATTCCCAAATCCTTTTATTCAACTACAATTTGTTTGCTTTTCATCTCTATGACTGTATTTCATTTCAAATTTTACTTTTCTTCAGCTTTTCCTCTGATTCCTTGACCCCTCAATTCTCTCCTAGACTATTCCCCATACACTAGCATTTCTTATTCTTTTCCCCAATTAGATCCCTTTATGAACCAATTTAACTTACAATTACCTTCTCTTGTGAATCTCTAATTCTGTTATCATATCACTGATTATACCCTACCAAGCTTAAGCTTTAGATTGTTCCCACTATTTGCTATATTTGCTCAAAGATGTTACTGAGTGGAAGTGGAGGAAATCACTTAACTTTCTGTTTGGTTCAACTACAATTTTTTTTATTATACAACCTCAACTGGTCACACAATATTTTTAACCTATCCTATTACTGCCTTATGAGTTCTGAATCTCCCTTTCTACAGTGGCTCATTCAAATTTTTTTGACCATCCTCAAAGCTCCATTTCTCTCAGCTTAGAAACTTGTTTCACATTTGTGTGAAAAAAGAATCAATTTACCATGAGCTGACTCTTCTCCCTTATACCTTACCTCTTATAAATCAGATGTCTTGTGTCACTATCTCCTCCTCCACTCCTGTCTTACATAAAAAAGGGCTCTTACTCCTTTACCTATTTAAACCATTTACCCATTCAAGCAATTCAATTATATTCTATCTTCTCTTAAGAGTTTTCCCCCTTTTATCCACAACTATATCATTTATTTTCAAATTTCCTTTTTCTGCAGATTCCTTTTCTTCTTTCTGTAAACATGTTCATGTCTCCTGCCCTTAAAAAACAGCACTTTGACATCTATCCCAGCTATTATCCTATGTATTTTTAGACTTTTGTAGTTAAGTACCATAAAATAAGTTGTGCATATAATAGGTGCCTCCACTTTTGCTGCTTACATTTTTTTTCTCAGTTACTTTCAATTTGATGATCAATCTTCACCAATGAATTTAAGGGACAATGAGAATAATCTGTGACTTTAACGGAGAACTAAAAGGCTATGAACAAATTTAAAAAAAATAGAAATCCAAATAAGTCTTATTTCCAATTCAATCTTATATGATACAGTAGTAGCATCATAAGTGTGAAGATTTAAGAAACCTATTTTGGATAAAGGTCATAAAAAGCAAGGGAGTCCTTCAGGAAGTACTTTTTATTAAGCTGGATTCATACAAATTAAATAAGAAAAGAAAAACACATTACTGGTTAATATGTATTCACTTGAGACTAAAGGAACTCCTCAAGGGAGTTATTTTAATAATTTTAATCTAACTTAGTTTCTCTTTTCTGAGAAGCTTATTTAAACAGGATTTATTTAAAGGTTTTCTGAATCTTGTCTAGGAATACTTTTTGAGGGCAAAGGTTATCTTTAAGCTTGTATTTATATTTCCAGTACTTAGCATAGTGCTTGATTTATAATAACCAGTTAACAAATGTTGTCTCCCATCATCCTCCCTCACAGAGCTAAAGCTCAAGCTTCTGGATTCTAAGAAAAAACAAATTGCAAAGTTTATGATTTGGAGAACTTCGAAGACACTGCTCCTCCCCTCAATTCTAATTTCCAACCGAATTCCAATAAAAGATTAACAGATAAAAATCAGGTTTATCATACTTCCAAAAAGGATGATGCTAAACTGAATTTTTGCATCATTTTTGTCAAATAAGTATTGATATTTGTGAGATTTCTGACCCTGATGAGCAAATGTAATGCTTTACACCAAAGCGTTGAGAGCTGTCCCTCCTTTTCTGCTCCATTATTGTTAGCTGTATTTTGGCTCAATTTTCCCTTAAAGTTGGCAACAAACTGTTCCCACTTGGGAAAACACTCTAGTCTGTTGATATTAATTCTACTCATAATCTTGGGGCTGTTATTATTTTTTTTTTGGAGCTGTTACTTTTGTTGAATGTGAATGTTTAATATTTAACATGTATTGATCAACTTGCCATCTGGGGGAAGAGGTGGGGGGAAGGAGGGGAAAAGTTGGAACAAAAGGTTTTGCAATTGTCAACACTAAAAAATTACCCATGCATATATCTTTTAAGTAAAAATCTATTATATATATATATGCATATATAAAAATTTTGGGAAAATAACACAAGGCAAGCATTTGGAAAAAATGATACATTCTCATGGTCTCTCTTAAGGACATCAGAACTGATTGTACATCATGGGAGACATTGGCACAGGACTGCCCACCATGGCATGCCCTCATCAGAGAAGGTTCTGTGCTCTATGACCAAAGCAGAATTGAAGTAGCTCCAAAGAAACACAAGATGTGCAAGTTTGCCTAACTTGTTTTGCCTAGCCACTCCAAATGTTCATATGGATTATTTGTGACATACCTGTGGAAGAGCATTTCAAGTTCATTTTGTTCTCATCACTCGCAGTTATACACACTGTAATTTGACTCTAACATATTGATGCCTTTTTTGGTCTTCCTTGAGAACAAAGGAAAACAACTGGATATTCTATGCCCAATATAGATTATATATCTATATGAATAAATTAGGTTATATATAAATACTTGTGCATGATTTTTCATTTTCTCTTTTTAAGATTATATATATATATATATATATATATATATATATTTGTGTGTGTGTATACACACACACACACACACACACACATACATGTACAAATCATCTCAGCACAAGTCACACTCAGTGCAAGTCACCAATGTTATTCTGCTACAAAAACAGCTAATGAATTATAAAGTTCTTCATCAGACACACAAAGTTTACTTCAATAATATCAGTGATTATTCTACTAGCAGGTGATGGTCAGACCATATTTAATGTATTTTGTGCAATTCTTGGAGATACCTTTTAGCATTAATTATTTTATTAATTTATTAATATTATTAATTTATTTTTGTTAATTTTTTATTAATACTAGAGTGTACCTAAAAGAGAATCGCCAGAAATCTGAAGGAAACCAAAAATCTATCCTTTGACAAATAGTTGTAGGAAATGAGAAAGCATTTTTTAGACAGGAGAATAGATTATGGGTATGTTGTGGACTGAATATGCCTAATTATCTGCAGATATTTGAATCTCCAACATAGAAGAGTATGTAGGTTTACCTTATATAGCTCCATAACTAAATATCAATGGCTATGAAACATAACCAGCCATATTTCAGGTATGTGTGAAGATAAACTTTCTTGAAATTAAGATTGCTCTATCCAACAATACATTGTACTGTCTCAGTAGGCAATAAAATCCTGCCCCATTAGTACAAATTTTAAAGCAGTCTCATGTTATCTTCTTTCAAGAATAATTATTGGATATGTTGAACAAAATGAGAAGATGGAGTGAAATTCAAACATAAAATCTGATTGCTTCATATTGACTTAGAAAACCACACACTTATGTTATGTATGTTGTTTTATAGTTTTATAGATTTAAAAAAAATATTTCTTAATTACAATGTATTCTGTTTCTGGCTGAACTTGGGGAGTTTTGCAACCAGTTTGATACTAGAAAAAATTGTTAGGAATATTACATTCAAAACACTAAACTATTTATTAAGGGATATACTAAATTTAGGGTAAAATATGCCCCCTATCTCTTAGTACAGTGTATTAAATGATAAACTAACATGATTCCATTTCATTATACTCAACTTTTTATTAATATCCACTAGATTCTGGGACAAAATGAACAAAAAGTGAAATATAGTTTCTGAAGGGGAGGAAATAACATATAAAGGAGTATTTATAAAGAAGCACAAAGTGATTTGAGGAGCAAGGGAATGTTAAAAAGTATGATTATTTGGAAACATTTCTTGTAGAAGGCTGTACCTAAGCTAAACTTTGAAGGAAGCTATGGATTGCAACAAGATTTAGTGAGAAGTAAATGCATTTCAGGCATAGATGGCAGCCAATAAAAAGGCAAACTCAAACAATCATTTGTGACTTGGCAAAGAAAGAGGAAATGTTGAAGTAATATACCTAAAACTGAGGCTTTTTTCTCACCAATAAAAAGTTAGAATGATTTCACCTTATAAATAAATTTATCACACTTTTAAACCAAAATCATATTTTTATAAATTCCAGTTCTGATGGATATGGCTCTCTTCAACAATGATATGAACTAAATCAGTTCCATTTGTTTAATAATGAATAGAACCAGCTACACCCAGCGAAAAAACTCTGCTAATTGAGTGTGAACCACTACATGGCATTTCCAATCCTCTCCTTTTGTCTGCTTGCATTTTTGATTTCCTTCACAGTTTAATTGTACATTATTTCAAAGTCTGATTCTTCTTGTGCAGCAAAATAACTGTATGAACATGTATACAATATTGTATTTAACATATGCTTTAACATATTTAACATGTATTGATCTACCTGGCATCTGGGGGAGGGAGTGGGGTGAAGGAGGGGAAAAATTGGAACAAAAGGTTTGGCAATTGTCAATGCTGAAAAAAATTACCCTTGCATATATCTTGTAAATAAAAAGTTATCAAAAATAAATAAATAAATGAATATAAAGGACAAAAAAAAGTTTTACCAAAACACAAATAAAACAAATGATAAATTAAAACTCTAGTGGATAGATCATTTTTAGAACGAAATTAGATACTACCCAATACAAAATTTTAAAATTCCATCATTAAATGTTTGAGAAGGGTAGTTAGAAAATTGATGGGCTAGCTAATGAAGAAATATTGAATAATAACTCTTCCATGACAGATATTGGGTGAAGTAATATTTGCAGTACTGTATTTGAAGCTCCTAAGGCTTGATCAGCTATAGATGGACATACTATATTTTGATCTACACATTGTGATGTTATTTTGGTCCTTTTTGAGTACAAATAGCAGTATATGCATGTGCATTTGGAGTAGTTATTTTTTTCTTTTTTATTATAGCTTTTTATTTACAAGATATATGCATGGGTAATTTTTTAGCATTGACAGTTGCAAAACCTTTTGTTCCAACTTTCCCCTCCTTCCCCCCACTCCCTCCCCCAGATGGCAGGTAGATCAATAATGCTAAATATGTTAAAGTATATGTTAAATATATGCACACATGTCCATAAGTTATTTTGCTGTACAAGAAGAATCAGACTTTGAAATACTGTACAATTAACCTGTGAAGGAAATCAAAAGTAGAGGCAGACAAAAATAGAGGGATTGGAAATTCGATGTAGTAGTTTATACTCATTTTCCTGAGTTCTTTCACTGCTTGTTTAATTAATTACTGTTCTATTGGAACTGATTTGTTTCATCTCATTGCTGAAGAAGGCCACATCCATCAGAATTGATCATCATATAGTATTGTTGTTGAAGTATATTGGAGTAGTTATTTTTCTTTTTTTTATTTATTTAATAGCCTTTTATTTACAGGTTATATGTATGGGTAACTTTACAGCGTTAACAATTGCCAAACCTCTTGTTCCAATTTTTCACCTCTTACCCCCCACCCCCTCCCCTAGATGGCAGAATGACCAGTAGATGTTAAATACATTAAAATATAAATTAGATACACAATAAGTATACATGACCAAAACGTTATTTTGCTGTACAAAAAGAATTAGACTCTGAAATATTGTACAATTAGCTTGTGAAGGAAATCAAAAATGCAGTTGGGCATAAATATAGGGATTGGGAATTCAATGTAATGGTTTTTAGTCATCTCCCAGAGTTCTTTCTCTGGGAGTAGCTGTTTCAGTTCATTACTGCTCTACTGGAAATGATTTGGTTGATCTCATTGCCAGGTCCATCAAAACTGGTCATCATATAGTATTGTTGTTGAAGTATATAATGATCTCCTGGTCCTGCTCATTTCACTCAGCATCAGTTCATGTAAGTCTCTCCAGGCCTTTCTGAAATCATCCTGTTGGTCATTTTTTACAGAACAGTAATTTTCCATAATATTCATATACCACAATTTATTCAGCCATTCTCCAATTGATGGGCATCCACTCAGTTTCCAGTTCCTTGCCACTACAAAAAGGGCTGCCACAAACATCCGTGCACATACAGGTCCCTTTCCCTTCTTTATAATCTCTTTAGGATATAAGCCCAGTAGTATCACTGCTGGATCAAAGGGTATGCACAGTTTGATAACTTTTTGAGCATAGTTCCAATCTACTCTCCAAGATGTTTGGATTCGTTCACAACTCCACCAACAATGCATCAATGTCCCAGTTTTCCCACATCCCCTCCAACAATCATCATTATTTTTTCCTGTCATCTTAGCCAATCTGACAGGTGTGTAATGGTATCTTAGAGTTGTCTTAATTTGCATTTCTCTGATTAATAATGACTTGGAGCATCTTTTCATATGAATAGAAATAGTTTCCATTTCTTCATTTGAGAATTGTCTGTTCATATCCTTTGACCATTTTTCAATTGGAGAATGGGTTGATTTTTATAAATTAGAGTTAATTCTCTATATATTTTGGAAATGAGGCCTTTATCTGAACCTTTGACTGTAAAAATATTTCCCCAGTTTATTGCTTCCCTTCTAATCTTGTCTGCATTAGTTTTGTTTGTACAGAAACTTTTCAGTTTGTATAATCGAAATTTTCTATTTTGTGATCAGTAATGATCTCTAGTTATGCTTTGGTCATAAATTATTTTTCTTTAAAATATAGAAATTAAGAATTTTAAAGATAATTTAAGATCCTTTTTTTAAGAACTTGAATGTATGCATCTTTAGTGGAAGGAGAGAAGATACACAGAAAAAGACAAAGAGAGATAGAGAGAGAAAGACAGAGACAAGTGGAGACTTACAAAGTCAGGGATAGAAATAGAAAGGAAGAGAAAAAGAAAAGCAGTAAGGAAGACAAAATGAAGGAAAAGAGGCAATGGGGGAATGAAGGAGGGAGGAAGTGAGCAAACAAAGAGGGTAAGGAAAAAGAGAAAGAGAGAGGGAAAGAGGAAGAGAGGGACAAAAGGATGGAAAAAAGAATGGAGTAAGGAAAGAAAGAAGAGACCCATTTTGATTTTTTATATTATTTGAGAGGTTTCATTTTATAAATTAAGCTCATCAATGAGTTTCCTTCCTTCAATTCATTTTATTTTTCAATTGTAGGCTGGTTCTCCAACATTCTTTGGACATATTCTCTGCCATACCAGGTGAGTTTACAGTAGAGAAAAATATTTCCCTATGAATGTCCATGTTTCTGTCATCACCAAGAATACATACATCTGGGATGGTCATCCCCCAAGGATCCTTTCCTGATGTGACTGGAACTTTTCAAAAATGAAGGACAAATAACAACAACTCTTAGTTCATCTACTTTTGGTGTTTTTTCTAAAGAAAAAATACCTTTGAATTTCTGTCCCAAATAATTTAAGAATCTCAAATGAGAAGGTTTATCACAAACTAATTTCATCAGAATGAAGATTAAAGTTTAGCTCACAGAAAGATACTAACTCCAACTTCCAACTTCTTTTCTTTCCTGTAATTACATCAGTTTGATCTTTGTTTATTTCAACATGTACTTTTGCTTTGCTCAAGATTGGGAAAAGAAAATATATTTTTCCTTATCCTGTTAAAGATATCAAGAACCAGACCACAAAACTAATCTTCCAGTTTTATGATCTTTGGCATGCTTGACATATTTGTAATAATTGAAAATGTGTTTATTATAATAGAAAAAAAACACTGGAATTAGAAATCTTAACACCTAAGTTAAAACCTATTTCTCTTAGTCATGGAATCTTGTGAAACAACTTTAAACAATGCTAAACCATGATTTGTTCATGAGAACAACAATTGTTTGGTCACTTATTTCACTGCGATCTGAAGTTCTGGAAATAATAAAGTGGCATATTAATGTGAATTATTATTTAATATGTAGTCTTAATAGAATGTATTAGTAGTGAACATAAAAAGATAATGGAATTCAGTTTACAATGAACAAATTTTAAAGCTTTCTTTAGGATGTAGCAAGACAGATTTTTGAAATTAATTATTTTTACAATTTAGGAATCCCATTGTTTTAATCTTTTATGACAGTTTTTAGTGAGTTTCAAAATTTACAAAAAAAAGAACAATCCATATCCCAAATATTAACAGTTACAGACTCTTTTAAATGGATGAGTTTGACCTCAAATGAGAGAAACCACATAATTTCTAACAGGTGGGCAAATGAGACAGACATCTGACTGTAAATCAGAGATTCTGGGCTATTTCTAAAGATTATCTTTCAGTCATGGCAGAAGAAAGAAAAACAATGATTATACAAGAAGTATACTACAGATCAGATTGTAGTCCCTCAATACCTTTATAGCGTTTAGTAAGGATACTCATGCATTGATCTCAGTCATTATAATTACTATTTAATGAAGAAGTACTGTAAGTATTTATGGGAGGAGTAGAATCTTGCTTAAAGCTAGACAATTTGATTAAATTTTTCACCTATTGAGCTGGAAAACTGATAAAAGTATTAAAAACATACTTGTGTAGAAAATTGTGAACACTAATCAATTATTCAAGTTGCTAAGTTAGATTGTTAATCATTTGACCATCTTTGAATATCAATTATAGGTAAAAATCTGCTGAAGCAAAACTATGAAGCATATGTCCTTAAGTAAGAATTGGAATAATTTTATTTATACTGGGTTGTAGCTTTCTTGGAAATCACATTTATTCCTGATTTTCTTTTTGTTTTGCAAGAAAATTGGGGAGGACAGACTTGCCCAGCTTCACACAGATAGTAAGTATTAAGTATCTGACACCATATTTGAAATCAAATATTCCTGACTCCAGGGCTGATAGTCTATCCACTATGCCATTTAACTACACCTATTCCTGTTTTTTGAAGATATCACTCTCAATAAATTATTATTTTGTATAGGTATATCTACAACTTCCCTAAAAATTCTATGTCAAATATGTATGTAATGTGTATATGCATGTGTAACTCTGTGTGTGTGTGTGTATGTGAGTAATAAGAGGTAATATATTGCAGATATTGATGTAGCTTCAAATCCAGAAAGACCTGGGTTCAAATTGCCTCTTACCTATACTGCCAAATTCAAGTAGTTTAACTTCTTAGGGCTTCAGGGTACTTCTTTATATAAGAAATTGCCAAGAATGTACTAACTTTCATTGGTGAAATGAGTTTCCTTCTCTAGGAGTCTCTTACATCCCACAGGACCAGATTCTATGCCCAATGTCATAATCAAATGGGTGGCAGTTAACAAGGAATCTTGCAGTTTGTAATCAAGAAGATTTGGTACTGGGGAAGTGATGGTAATGTTTAAGCAGGAAAAGGGGAGAATATGGAGAGCACAGTTAGCTTATATTGATAAAGAGTAGGTTCAAAAGAACATTTTTCTTTTTTTTGTGGAGAAACAGAATTCTTGTAGCCATGTATCAGCAAATCTTATTCTTCTTTTTTCTTAGTAGTCAGTGATAGCATTGTAATCTTCTGGAAGTTTTGTTATTATCAGTCAAATGCTGTCATAACATAGTCATTCATATCATACTCTAAGTAGTATAAAAATTGGTTTTCACGGTGGTCCTTTAAAGTCTTTTAGCTTCATACCAAGAAAATACTGATAAAATTTTTGGAAAAAAAAAAACTTGCTCTAATTTTCAAGGCTATAAAACCCTAATTCTTTAAAAGTAAAACATAACTGGAAATTCTGCAACTACAAAGCAATATTAGGATGTATAAAGCACCAACAGAGCTCAGCATTCTTAAAGAATGTTTCATGTGGAGTGAAACCCTTAATTAGCCAGTAGTGTTAGTGTAGCTTATCCAAAATAAATCAGCTAAATCCCTGCTGATACTTTCCGATTTCTATATAAATTTTAACAAGTAATATGACTGTCTAGATAAAAGAAAATCTATTCCTTGGTAAATTTCTTCAAAATTATGTAAACTTCCAAGCTTTCAAGAAAACAGGAAAATTATATTTAATTGTTCCCAAGATCTTCTATCAAATAATATATATATTAAGTTTGTGAAATGACAAAGTTAATAACTTGATAACTAAGGAAGTAGGCACTAGAGACCTTCACTGTATTTCACTTGTAATGTCTGGCCTAGCTCTCTGGAGGATCTTGAGACCAGCCTTGGTCTTCGTGGAGGAGTGCAGAAGCAGAAGAGCCATCAAGAGGATGATCAAAGATGGAATATCTTATTTCCCGTCCTCTTAGCCCTTAAATACCTCAGTATGATTACATCTTTACAACACACTATGTGTGAACTAGAGAACTATTATATCACCATACTGAATACTAAGTATACGTGAACTAGAAAACCATGATTTCATCAATCACACTGAATTAACACCCTGCTGTAAGTATCTTTGCCTCTAATATACTTTTGTCAGAGTTCCCCAATATGAGTGGTCCTCTACATCACTCAGTTTCCTAGGCACTTCATGCATACTTTTTCCCCCCATTTCTCTTTCTTTCCTTGGTACGTTAAATTCTCACATATTGTCTAAACTTTTTTAAAAAAAGTTATATTTCCATTATTGCATTTTTCATATTTATTTTTTCTTTCTATTTATAGCACCTGGAGTCTGAAATGTTTATAGTTTAAATGTGTATTGCACCTGAAGTCTGAAAAAAAAACTGATAATAATAAAGAAAAACATCACAACCACCAAGAAGAAAAACAAAGGCTCAAAGTTCTCAGATTAATTTCAAAACATTTCTATGTTGGGAGTCTATGAATCTGACTTTCTATTATTTCATATTTGACCTTAGTAAATAACTTAAATTCTCTGTTCTTCAATTTCCTCATTTTCCTCATTTTAACTCTAAACACATTAAAGAAAATGGACTGCCTGGAAGATGATATTATTTAAATTTTTTGTTTATATACCGTGTACTTGACAGTCAGGAAAGTTAAATTAGCTAACCAAGATTTTGGGCACATAAAACCAGAATTGTTTTTTCCCAGGACCTTATGCTTACCGAATTACCGAAGGCTGCCAAAGCTAGAATTAAGATTAAAACCTATTTCTCCTAATCTAGTTCTCATTCTAGTGTGTCCTATAGCTTTTGACACATAGATGTAAAAATCTGTAAGGCAGAGCTCTACAATATTTTAGCTGGATGTTTCTATTTCCATTGATCTTCAAGATCCATCTACCCATAGGTAAACCTCTGAGTTATACTCCACAATTTTACATAATTACTTTTGTCTCTTTCTGGCTCTAATGATTGTATGATCCTCTTCCCCTGTTCAGATGTGCATTCAAAAAACAGGCTCAGCTATAGACCATTCTTTTGTAAATTAGAAGTCATTGATCCTTATTCTAAATTCCACTACATTAAATTTTGCCAATTTGTTAAAAACACAACCGTTGAACAGTCTGATTTCTCACTAGGGTAAACACAATTGCCTTGTGAAACAATGGGATTTATATGTTCAACATAAATCATCTCTAGCTTTGTTTTTATGTGGATTTGATAAATGCTTATTATATGCTAAACAAAATGTGTAACAATGAAAGTAAGATATGTTGAAGATGCAATGCTTCTTATTCTTATTCATTTTCTAAAATGAACATTTATTTTCCTAGTTATGTTTTAAACTTATATTCTCTTAACTATAAAAGAAATACTACCTGAGAGGAGAAAAGGATGGGAAGAAAGCAAGGAGAGAAAAGAGGTCAGAAAGTCACAGATGGCCAAATAGTCCACAAAAATGATAATATGTATTAGATGATAACAATTTGGTTATTACTCAAAGGCAAAAAAAAAAACATTTCATAGGGATAATTAATTTAATGTTCTTCAAAGCAGAACTTCATAAACTTCTTTGCTCAAGATTGTTAAGAAAGAAAATGCATCCATGGACAAGAATGTTTAACTGCAATCCTAAGAGCAGAACAATGAAACAGATGACATGTCTCTTTCAGTCCAGAAAATGATTTTTGTGAAAGAGTAATATCTATGAAATAGGAAAGTTCTTTTAGAAAACACTTGCTTATAGATGACTGAGATTTATTCTCAGATGGAAAATTTGTTAAAGGATATTAACAAAATGTTCCCCAAAGTCCTGCCAAATATTAAAAACCAATAGAAATATTGCTCTAAATTATTAATGATAGAATAAATAGAGTGTAGTCTGTGTTCAGGAAAAACTCTGGTGTGAGCACTTCTGAGCCATTTTCAGGATTATTTTCTATCTTTGGTATCTACTTCATCCATTTAACTCTCACCAGTGTTTCCAAAAATCTATAACATGCAGTGGTCAGAACACATATCATATTGGGAACTGAACTAAAACAAACAGGTTAATGAGGGTTCTCAACCACATACATGAATTAAGGGATTGCCTACCCAATACTTTAAAATATTTTCCCTGTTGGAATACATGGATTAAAAAAAATTTTCTCAATGGTCATGAGGAGAGCTGAAGCAGGTGCTGTGGATCACTTAAAACTGGTTGAACACTGAAGACACCAAGGTCATCCCCTGCATGTTTAGTTATTACCAGTTGTTTTGACTCTGTCCTGCCACTCAACTGTGATGCATATGTCCAATTGCCTCAATTAATTAAAGTTGTAGCAGAAATCAAAAGATATCACACACACCATTTTACCATTTCTACCTATGTCAAAGTCCTGTGGCAACAGTCAAGTGATGGAGTTGTAGGTGCAGATACACTGGAAGCTGTAGTCACTATACTGCACCAAAATAGCCTGGACGGCAGGTGGTTATCTTACTGGAAGCAGTTCTGTGATTAAGCTGCCCCCTAAGGAACTGGGCAGGCTTTTTTATACCACACTGTTTATGTTGTGGTATATAGAAGGGGCTAGAAAAGGTACTCTAAAAATGATGTGCTTAGGCTTATTTTCAGAAAAGCCTGGGAACACATACAAGAACTGAAGTTGATCAAAGCAAGCAGAACCAAGACAACAGTGTACATAATACTAATAAAATTATATGAAGTTCAACTCTTAGGGACTTAGCTTTCCTGAACAATGTGGTAATCTAAGGCAAATCTAAGGCATTTGTGATGGGAAAATGTCAGCCATAAACAAAAAGAGAACCAAAGAGGCTGCTTATGGATTGAAACATAGTGTTTTCTCTTTTTTCTTTCTTGTTTTTTCTTCTTTTTTTGGTCTGGATTGTCTTACAGAGCATTACAAATATGGGAATATGTTTCAATGAATTTATATATTTAACATATATCAGATTGCTAATTGTTTTAGGGGAAGGGAAGATAAAAGAAAGATAAGAGATAAAAAAGATAAAACAATTTTTTTCATGAATATGCTCTGTTAATTTAATAAATATGGCAATTCCATCTATGTTAATTTATTTGTTCACTGTCTTATCAATCAAACTATCCCAAAATTAGAAATTAGGAAAAACAATAACAAAACCCATCTGGAAGTACAAAGTTCGATATGAAAGGAATTAATGAAAAAAATGCAAAAAGGTTTCCTAGCAAAACCGACCTAAAACTATATGTAAAGCAGTAGTCATCAAAAACTTTTGATACTGGCTAAGAAATAGTATGGGGAATCAAAGTATTAAGTTGGATTCACAAGACCCAATAGTCAATGACTATAGTAATCTAGTGTTTGATAAAAGAAAAGGCCCCAAATTCTGAGCTAAGAATGAACTTTTGACCAAAAATGCTGGGAAAATTGGAAAATAGTAGGACAGAAACTGGGAATTGATCAATAGCTAACATTCTATATAGATATAAGGTTGAAAGGGGTTTGTGATTTAGACACAAAGGCTGATACTATGAGCAAATCATGAGAACAACAATCTACCAGAAAGATCTTTGGAAAAGGGGAGAATTTATGACCAACGAAGAGTAGAGAACATTGTGAAACGCAAAATGGATAATTTTGATTACATTAAATTCAAAAAATTTTGCAAAAATGAAATCAATGTGGTCAAGAAAGTGCAAAAAAAATGTTGGCCATTAAAGGTGGATAAAGGCTTCATTTTAAAAATATATAAAGAACTGAAAGTCAAATTTATAAGAATACAAGTAATTTCCCA
The DNA here is from genome assembly GCA_020854095.1 of Dasyurus viverrinus. NCBI lineage: Eukaryota > Metazoa > Chordata > Mammalia > Dasyuromorphia > Dasyuridae > Dasyurus > Dasyurus viverrinus. The sequence continues at coordinate 68,170,936 of CM036997.1, read as the reverse complement.
ATTGAGAAATGGTCAAAGAATATAAACAGATAATTTTTAGATAAAGAAAATAAAGCCACTTGGATTCAAACTCTTCTAAAAATTAATGTTAAAACTATATTTAAATGCAAATTAAAAAATATAAAAATTTTTATTGGAGGAAAAATAAAACCTGGAGATGTGATTCTACTCATCTTTGGTACATGTTATGTGGTCACAATTATAGGCAATATAGAAGTCAGTAGACTTAAAGGATGAAAAGCATTTGTTGCCAGAGACCTAAGTAGGTATTACAGCCAAACAGAAGCCCTTAGTAAAACAAAGCTGGCAAATTAAATCCTGAAGTTGGAGTTGAATACATGTTTTTTCTGGAACAGACTCAGTGAATGCAGGGAGCACCAAAACAATGTGCCAATTGTTAAAAAAATGTCCACCACCATTATCAATGCCTAAAATATCTCCATAACAAATCCTGATGAGGTCAAAGAAAAATTCTACGAGAACCTTGAGACCCTCATCAATGTGCCAAAAGAAAATGAGGCATATTAGAATGTCCTTGGGAGAAATGGAGTTGGGAAATATGATAGCAATGATTACTTACTACTAAAGACTTATTCATCTCATGTTCTTTTGATTACTAACACTGTCTTCTTCTACATGGGGGATACTGGCACAGGTTTGTTGGCAATGGAGTATTTTCATTAGGAAAGTTTCTGTGCTATATAAGCAAAGAGAATTTGAAATGGTTCAAGAGGAATGCAAAACGCACAAATTTGGAGAATGAACTCCCAAATTTATATATATTATTTTTGCTTCACCTATAGTAGATTATTCGGAGCTCATATTTGCTCATCATTCACAGACACATTTCAAGTAGACTTTTACATAGTTATCACATTTTTATCCTCTTTGAAAATAGAGGAAAAGGGGGCAGAGCCAAGATGTCAGAGAAGGCACACGCGACTTTCTAAGTTCTGCTCTTACCCTCTCTATCAATATAATATCGAACATCAAAAATAGTCTTGACAGCTACAATTCATAAAGATAAGAAATTGAACAACTCACCAGCCTAAGAAAATCTGCAATCTCGCCAAAAAGCTCTTGCCAAAGCTCTTGTTCCAATTTTTCAACTCTTACCCCCTAGGTCCTCTCCCAGATGGCAGGATGACCAGTAGATGTTAAGTACATTAAAATATAAATTAGATACACAATAAGTATACATGACCAAAACGTTATTTTGCTGCACAAAAAGAATCAGAAACTGAAATATTGTACAATTAGCTTATGAAGGAAATAAAAAATGCAGGTGGGCATAAATATAGGGATAGGGAATTCAATGTAATGGTTTTTAGTCATCTCACAGAGTTCTTTCTCTGGGCGGAGTTGGTTCAATTCATTAATGCTCCATTGGAAATGATTTGGTTGATCTCATTGCTGAGGATGGCCAGGTCCATCAGAACTGGTCATCGTATAGTATTGCTGCTGAAGTATATAATGATCTCCTGGTCCTGCTCATTTTACTCAGCATCAGTTCGTTTAAGTCTCCCCAGGCCTTTCTGAAAACATCCTGTTGGTCATTTCTTACAGAACAGTAATATTACATAATATTCCTATACCATAATTTATTCAGCCATTCTCCAACTGATGGACATCCATTCAGTTACCAGTTTCTAGCCACTACAAAAAGGGCTGCCACAAACATTCATGCATATACAGGTTCCTTTCCCTTCTTTATAATCTCTTTGTGATATAATCCCAGTAGTAACACTGCTGGATCGAAGGGTATGCACAGTTTGATAACTTTTTGAGCATAGCTCCAAACTACTCTCCAGAATGGTTGGATTCGTTCACAACTCCACCAACAATGCATCAATGTCCCAGTTTTCCCACATCCCCTCCAACAATCATCATTATTTTTTCCTGTCATCTTAGCCAATCTGACAGGTGTGCAGTGGTATCAGAGTTGTCTTAATTTGCATTTCTCTGATTAATAATGATTTGGAGCATCTTTTCATATGACTAGAAATAGTTTGAATTTCATCATCAAAGAATTGTCTGTTCATATCATTTGACCATTTTTCAATTGGAGAATGGCTTGATTTTTTTATAAATTGAGTTGATTATCTATAAATTTTGGAAATGAAGCCTTTATCAGAATCTTTGACTGTAAAAATATTTTCCCAGTTTATTGCTTCCTTTCTAATCTTGTCTGCATTAGTTTTGTTTGTACAAAAAATTTTCAGTTTGGTATAATCGAAATTTTCTATTTGGTGATCAGTAATGATCTCTAGTTCTTCTTTGGTCATAAAGACCTTTCCCTTCCACAGGTCTGAGAGGTAAACTATCCTGTGTTCCTCTAATTTATTAATAATTTCAACCTTTATGCCTATGTCATGAACCCATTTTGACCTTATCTTGGTGTACGGTGTTAAGTGTGGATCAATGCCTAGTTTCTGCCATATTAGTTTCCAATTTTCCCAGCAATTTTTATCAACCAGTAAGTTCTTATCCCAAAAGCTGGGGTCTTTGGTTTTGTCAAAGACTAGGTTGCTATATTTGTTGACTGTTTTATCCCTTAAACCTGACCTATTCCACTTAACAACTATTCTATTCCTTAGCCAATACCAAATGGTTTTGGTAACTGCTGCTCTATAATATAATTTTAGATCTGGTACAGCTAAGCCACCTTCATTTGATTTTTTTTCATTAATTCCCTTGAAATTCTTGACCTTTTTTCCATATGAATTTTGTTGTTATTTTTTCTAGGTCATTAAAATAGTTTTTTGGGAGTCTGATTGGTATAGCACTAAATAAATAGATTAGTTTAGGTAATATTGTCATCTTTATTATATTTGCTCACCCTATCCAAGAATATTTAATATTTTTGCAATTAGTTAGATCAGATATAATTTGTGTGAGAAGTGGTCTGTAATTTTGCTCATAAAGTTTCTGATTTTCCCCTGGCAGATAGATTCCTAAATATTTTATATTATCAGTAGTTACTTTAAATGGAATTTCTCTTTGTAACTCTGACTGTTGGATTTTGTCAGTGATATATAAGAATGCTCATGGCTTATGTGGGTTTATTTTATAACCAGCAACTTTACTAAAGTTGTGGATTATTTCTAATAACTTTTTAGTAGAATCTCTGGGGTTCTCTAAGTATACCATCATGTGATCGGCAAAGAGTGATAATTTGGTTTCCTCATTACCTATTCTTATTCCATTAATCTCTTTCTCAGCTCTTATTGCCAAAGCTATCGTTTCTAATACAATATTGAATAGTCATGGTGATAGTGGGCAACCTTGTTTCACTCCAGATATTATTGGGACTGGTTGCAGTTTGTCTCCATTACATATGATGCTTACTGATTGTTGTAAATAGATGCTGCTCATTATTTTAAGGAAAATTCCATTTATTCCTATACTCTCAAGTGTTTTTAAGAGGAATGGATGTTGGATTTTGTCAAATGATTTTTCTGCATCTATTGAGATGATCATATGGTTTTTGTTAATTTGGTTATTAACATGGCCAATTATATTGATAGTTTTCCTAATATTGCACCAGCCCTGCATTCCTGGTATAAATCCTACTTGATCATAGTGTATTATGCTGGAGATGATTTTCTGTAGTCTTTATGCTAATATCTTATTTAAGATTTTAGCACCAATATTCATTAGCGAGATTGGTCTATAATTTTCTTTCTCTGTTTTCAACCTACCTGGTTTAGGTATCAGTACAATGTCTGTGTCATAGAAGGAATTTGGTAGGACTCCTTCATTCCCTATTTTATCAAATAATTTATATAGCACTGGGGCCAATTGTTCTTTAAATGTTTGGTAAAATTCACTGGTAAATCCATCTGGTCCTGGGGATTTTTTCTTAGGGAGTTCTTTAATTGCCTGTTCTATTTCTTTTTCTGAAATGGGAGTATTCAAGCAATTTATTTCCTCCTCTGTTAGTCTGGGAAGTCTATATTTTTGGAGGTAGTCATCCATTTCACTTAGGTTATCAAATTTATTGGCATAAAGTTGAGCAAAATAACTCCTTATTATTTCTCTAATTTCCTCTTCATTGGTGGAAAGTTCTCCCTTTTCATTTTTAAAACTACTAATTTCATTTTCCTCCCTCCTTTTTCTAATCAGATTTACCAAATGTTTATCTATATTATTGGCTTTTTCATAGAACCAACTCTTAGTTTTATTAATTAGATCAATAGTTTTTATACTTTCAATATTTTTAATTTCTCCTTTTAATTTTAGAATTTCCAATTTAGTATTTGATTGGGGGTTTTTAATTTGGTCTGTTTTTATTTTTTTAGTTGCAAGCCCAATTCATAAATCTTTACTTTCTCTGTTTTATTCAAGTAAGCCTCTAAGGATATAAAATTGCCTCTTATTACCGCTTTGGCTGCATCCCACACATTTTGGTATCACATCTCATCATTGTCATTATCTTGGGTGAAATTATTAATTGTATCTATAATTTGCTGCTTCACCCAATCATTCTTTAAGATGAGATTGTTTAGTTTCCAATTACTTTTTGGTCTATTTCCCCCTAACTTTTTGTTGAATGTTGTTTTTATTGCATCATGATCTGAAAATAAATCCTTTACTATTTCTGCTTTCTTGCATTTAATTTTGAGGTCTTTATGTCCTAATATATGGTCAATTTTTGAATAGGTTCCATGAACTGCTGAGAAGAAAGTATATTCCTTTCTATCTCCATTCAATTTTCTCCAAAGATCTAACATACCTAATTTTTCTAATATTCTATTTACTTCTTTAATTTCTTTCTTGTTTGTTTTGTGATTTGATTTGTCTAATTCTGAGAGTCCAAGGTTGAGATCTCCCACTATTACACTTTTGTTGTCTATTTGTTCTTGCAACTCTCTTAACTTCTCCTTTAGGAAGTTGGATGCCATACCTCGTGGTGCATATATTTTTAATATTGATATTGCTTAATTGTTTATGCTACCCTTTAGCAGGATGTAGTTTCCTATCTTATCTCTTTTAATTAGATCAAATTTTTCTTTTGCTTGATCTGAGATAAGGATGGCTACCCCTCCTTTTTTGACTTCACCTGAAGCATAATAGATTTTGTTCCAGCCTTTTACCTTTACCCTATATGTATCTGCCTGCTTTAAATGTGTTTCTTGTAAACAACATATTGTAGGGTTCTAATTTTTGATCCTGTCTGCTATCTGCCTCCTCTTTATGGGGGAGTTCATCCCATTCACATTTATGGTTAGAATTACTAAATTTGTATTTCCTGCCATCCTAATAACCCGAGATTATGTTTTACTTATTCTTGCCTCCCCCAACCCTCTTTCCCCCTTTTAAACTTATATATTACTCTTGTATCACAATGCTTACCCCCTTTATAATCCCTCCCTACCCCCCTTTGAGTCTTTTCCCCTTCCTTCCCTTATTACTCTTTTACTTTTCCCTTTTCCTCTCCCCCGTTTTCAATGAGGTGAGAGAGAATTTTCTCTAAAACAAATGTCAATTATTTTTTCTTTGGGCCAACTCTGATGAGAGTAAGATTCACACAATGTTCCTCCCCCTCTCTAAATTTCCCCAGATATGATAAGTTTCCTTTGCCTCTTTGTGGGATGTGGTTTCCCTCTATTTATCACTCCTTTCCATCTTATTCTGCCATCATCCCTTTTCCATATCTACTTCCCCTTTTTATGTTATATCAGTACAATCAAATTATACATGTATATTTTTTGTATATCCATACCAGAAATACAATTCTCAAGAGTTATTTTTACCTTTTCTGCCTCTCTTGAGTTTTATGGTTGGAGATCAAATTTTTTGTTTAGTTCTGGTTTTTTCTTCAGAAACAAATGTTTCATTAAATATCCATCTTCTTCCCTGGTAGAGAATGCTCAGTTTAGCTGGGCATTTCTCTTTGATGATTTCCTGTAAAATAGTATCTAGGCTCTTTTTTTCATCATAGTTTTCAGAAAGTCCAATAATCCTCAGACCATCTCTCCAAGATCTATTTTCCAAGTCTGTTGTTTTTGCAAGTAGATAATTCATGTTTTTTTCCAGTTTGTCAATTTTTTGGTTTTGCTTGACTGATTCTTGCTGTCTCAATGAATCATTAGTTTCTATTTGTTCAGTTCTAATTTTTAAAAAATTAATTTCTTCATTAGCTTTTTTTACTTCTTTCTGTATTTGTCCAATTGAGTTTTTAAATGTATTGTTTTGGTCTGTGGAATTTTTTTCCATTTCACTAATTTTTTTGTTTTTTAGTGAAATATTTTCATTTTCCAATTCGCAAATCCTATTTTCTAGTGCACATTTCTTACTTTCCTGAGATTTTTTTATTTTTTCCAGTTCACATATTTTGTTTCCCTGCACTTCCTGGGAATTTTTTAACTTTTCCAATTCGTATCTCAGGAAGTTTTTGCTCTCTTGTAAGGCTTCCCTTTCCTTTCCCCATTTGTACTCTAACTCTCTTTTGAGACTTTTAATGGTCTCTTCTATGAGAGCATCATGTAAAGGAGGACAGTCTGATGCATTTTTGCAGTTTGAGCTCTCTTCAGGTTTGCTGACCTGCTCTTTTTCTCCATAGAAGCTGTTGATCGTTCTTTTCATCTTTCTATTCATGTTTTAAAGCCTTAAGCATATTTATCTTATCGTTGGCAAGTGGATTACCAGCTTCCTCTGGAGAAAAGGGAGGGATAAAAGGATTACTGGCTCTGATTGTGTGGGAGAGCTCTGAGTGAGAGTTTTCCCTTCCCCCAACAGGAAGTGGATTCAACGCTGGCTGAGCTTTCAAAAGTGGCCCTTTGGGCTTTGTATTTTAGCGATTGCTTTAGGCTAGAGTTTAGGGTTGAAAGTTTCGTTGCCCCAAGCCGTAGCATCTTGTGGGACTGTGAGTATTAGCAGCTGTTTGAAGACCGCCGATTTTAGCGAACTCTGTCCGGGAACTCTCCCTGCCCTGTGTCTCTGCCTGATGCAAATTGGCCCTTTGCAAGCTCTATGGCCCCAAGCCAAGTCCCACACTGAACAGATTGGAGACTAACCCGGGCTGTGTCCTCCTGCCATGCAGGATCACAGCTGCCCCAAGGAAAAGCCCCGCACTGCGGGATGGGGCTGCGCACTTGTGCTGAGATCTCTGCTCTCACTTCCGGTTTGAGACTCTCCTCGGAACCTAATTTCTCTCCCTGCTTGCGCTGGTCTCTCCCCGGGCCACAGTACCACCCTTCCCTGGCGAGACTGCAGGTTTTCTTTGGCTGGTGAGTTGTTCTACTTCTTACCTTTGCAAATTGTAGCAGTCCAGGCTATTATTGAGGCTCAATATACTGTTGTTAGAGTGGGTAAGAGAGAAGAGCTTAGAAAATCGCGTGTGTCTTCTCCGCCATCTTGGCTCCGCCCCAGTCAAGACTATTTTTGAGGCTCGATATAATATTTATAAAGAGGGTAAGGGAAGAGCTTAGCAAATCACGTGTGCCTTCTCTGTCATCTTGGCTCCTCCCCCCAATAATGATATTCCTAAGAAAATACTGGAACAAGGACACTTCTAGTTTTAGGTATTCTGTGAAATTTTTTTATTTAGTATTTATTAAATCAGAAGTTGAAAAAGACTTTTGAAGGTCAATCTAATTCATTTATTAATTAGGAAACTGAGTTTCTGCAAAATAAACAAAAAACTTGTTTAAATTCATACAACAGAAGAAAACTAAGTAACAAAGAAAGTAAAAATAGGAATCAGTAATTATCTAGCTAACTAAGTAGTGAAGTTGTCTTTTTTATACAGCCTCTCCATTTGTAAATGTAGGGCTCTTTATCCTGTATTATTGTCTACTTTCAAGTTGCACACAGAGGCCAGAAATCACAACTCTAGGGATAAGATATGCAAACTCTAATAATTGACCTAACCAGCCTTCTAATCCTCTTGCTATAAAAGAATGATTTCTTTCTTAGTAACTCCCAAACCTCTTTTACATTTTGGAAAATGTCAAAAAAATCTGTTCGTTATTTTCCCATTTTTATTCATAATATTCATTAATAATAAAAAGACAAAATACAAATTCTCAAAGTAACTATTCATTTAAATAATTCCCCAAACGTTTGTTTTTGTATACCTAACACATTTTAAAATCTATTTAAATATTTTCCTCACCACATTGAGAATAAATTTGACTGACTGATTATAGCATTCTAAAAGTCAGCTTTGCAATTGTAAGCATAACAAATTTGCCAAAAAATGGCTCTTAATGGAATTTTCAAACCTTCCTTTGTTTAGTAGGAGATGATTAACAGATTTTATCCTCCCCAAAATGTTTAGATTGATACAAATAATTGCAAAAGGAGTGCAAGATTCATTCAGAATATATGAATTAATATTAATCAAAAGGGAAATATATGTACTAATTTGTTTTGTTTCATAAATTACTTACCCAGTGCCATAATTGTAACATGTTATGCAGGAATCTCTCTTCATTCCTTTCCCTTTATCTCAGTGTATTCCCAAAAGAATGAACTTGGATCAAACATTGAACTAAATTTAAATATGAGTCTTTCTACATTTCTAAACCATTCTATAAATTCCACTCACAATCACATAATCTAAAAGTGAAGGCAACTGTTCCCCATTCAATTTTCCAGTTCATTTTTATTTTGCATCTCATCTGCCTTCCTAACATTAGGCACTCAAAGTTTATTTTTAACAGCAACAATAACAAAAAATCTAATACAAATGCATAAAACTGGAGCTCAAAAGTCTTAAAAATATTTTATAATGAGCAGGGAAATGCACAATTTTTTCCTGAAACAAAGTGGTGTTAGGGGTAGCTAATCTGTTCCTTGAATTTTGAAACCAAAAGAGAAAGTCAGCCTAATATTTACTTTACATATTTATCTAAAACATAAATATTTGCTGTGCTTTGCAATGGAATGAAAAATGTCTTTAAAAACTACTATTAATTTATATTATTTTTCATTGTTTGTCATCAGTACTACTTTTTTTAAATAACTTTTTATTGACAGAACCCATGCCAGGGTAATTTTTTACAACATTATCCCTTGCACTCACTTCTGTTCTGATTTTCCCCTTCCCTCCCTCCACCCCCTCCCCCAGATGGGAAGCAGTCCTATACAGGTTAAATAGGTTACAGTAGATCTTGGATACAATATATGTTTGCAGAACCAAACAGTTCTCTTGTTGCTCAGGGAGAATTGGATTTAGGAGATATAAATAACCCGGGAAGAAGAACAAAAATGCAAGCAGTTTCCATTCATTTCCTAGTGTTCTTTCTTTGGGTGTGACTGCTTCTGTCCATCCTTGATCAATTGAAACTAAGTTAGATCTCTTTGTCAAAGAAATCTACTTCCATCAGAATACATCCATCAGTACTACTTCAATAACAAAAGTTCAGTCTCAAATATGTATATTCTGTTGGCAAAATTATATATATATATATATATATATATATATATGTATATATATATATATATATATATATATATATATATATATATATATATATATATATTTCCCCCTACATCACTGTGGACACTTAAGCTCTGGTACAAACTTTGGGCCAATCTAGCTTCAAGGTCAAGGACCTATAAGAATATATGTATTCTCAGATCATATATTCAGCATTTCCAGTCTTGATGTTGATGTCATTCCAAGTTTTTGTCCTATTTTTGTAATCAACCTTCATCACAACACTCTATTTTATTCCTTTTAATTAGTTCTATGTCTTATTTCCTCAGATCTAAGGATTTATTTTGATTCTCTCATCAGTAACTTAGTTATTCCACTGGAGTCTTGCCTTGCTCTCATAAATCTTTTCAGTAATCTTAGACTGCTCCTCTTGGATCACTGCCTTATTGTGTTGGAGAGGTTTACGTACTTCACATAAAACTATGAGTTATACCATTCAGGGTTACCCAAGGCAGACAGATCATATAGCAGAGTTCTACCAAAAGGTGATCCACAGGAGAAGAAAATGACAAACCACTCCATTATGTTTGACAAGTAATCTCCATTGAGAGTATTAAAATGATAAAAGAGATAACATCAGAAGATGAGCCTCTTAGGTCAGAAGATGTTCATCATGCTTCTGGAGAAAAGCAGAGAACAACTACAAGTAGTTCCAGTACTCATGAAGCAGCTGGGCAGAAGCCTAAAAGAAACTCAGTTGCAGATATGTCTGGTGATAATAGGAAGATGCAATTCTGAAGAGTATAATACTGTTTAGAAACCAGGAATGTAAAATCTCTGAACCAAGGACAACTGGATTGCACAAACATTGACATGTTGGGTGTAACTTAAATTTATGGGAAAGGATGAATTTAATTCAGTTGATCATTACATATTGTACTTAGGGCAAGAATCCCTTAGAAGAAAAATAGCCCTTATAATCAATGATGGATTGGAAAAAGCTATATTGGAGTAAAATCTCAAAAATGTCAGAATGTATGTTCACATTTAAGTTAAATCATTCAAATTAATCTTAATATAAATCCACTTTCCATCCACTGAAGCAGAAGAGCTCTAAGTAAATCTGTTCTATATAAACTTACATTATCTTCTAGAAATAATATTTTTTTCAAAAGTCACATTCATTATAAGGAATGGGAATGACAAAGTAGGAAAAAATGATAATTTGAACAACAGGCCAGTTTGACTTTGGAGTTCAAAATGAAATGGGGCAAAGACTAATAGAATTTTATGAAAATGCTTGGTAACTGTAACAAACACTCTTTCAAAAAACAAAGGGCAACTGTATGCATGAATATCATTAAAAGGTCTATATATAATTCAGATCATTATTATGACATTCAAACTTAAATTGAAGAACGTAGGAAAAAGTATCAGATACCATAAGTAATGGAAGTGATAAGTTAACCTAAAGAATTATATCTAAAGTTCCTGATAAAGTACCTGAAAAGCTATGTACAGAGGTTCAAGATATCACATAAGAGACAGCAGCAACAACAAAACAAAAACATTCTAAAGATAAGGACTAATATGACAAAATGGCTATCTGATACAACTTTATAAATAGGGATACAAAAAGGAAAGCAAAAGAGAAAGGAGAAAGTGAAAAATATGTCTATTTAAATTCAGAATTCCATATTATTGTTCTGTAATAAACGACCAGCAGGATGATATAAGAAAACCTGGAGAGACTTATATGAACTGATGCTAGATGAAATGAGCAGAACCAGGAGATCATTATTCATGGCAGCAACAAGACTATAAGATGATCGATTCTGATGGACGTGGCTCTCTTCAACAATGAGAAGATTCAAACCAGTTCCAATTATTCAGTGATGAAGAAAGCCATCTTCCCCCAAAGGGAGGACTGTGGAAACTGAGTGTTTGACATATATTAGACTAGTTGCCATCTACAGGAAGGCATGGGAGAAGGTAGGGATATATAGAACACCAGGTTTTGCAAAGGCTAATGTTGAAGAATTATCCACATGTATGTTTTGAACAATAAAATGCTTTAAAAAAAAGAAATAATAGAAATCAGAATTCCAGAAATTACTAAGTAAAAATGAGAATTGCTTTTTCTTAAATGAGCAGTACAAAAATATAATAAAACAATTGAATAGGAAAGATAAGAGATCTCTTCAAAATCGGATATATAAAAGGAATACTTCCGAAAAATGGGCATGTTAAAAGATAAAAATGGTAAGTACCTAACAGAAGCAGATGGAATTAAGAAGAGGTGGCAAGAAAACAATAACAATAAAAACTACAAGAAAGGTCATGACAAAATGAATAGCTTTGAAAGTATGGTTACCATTTAGAGCCATACACCCTGGATAATGAAGTCAAATAGGTCTTAGGCAGCATTGCTAAAATTAAGCCTAGTATAATTTAAAAGATAATTCTCCTAAAATATTGCACCCAAGAGGTGAAGCCAAGATGGTAGAGAGGAGGCAGGTCTTTCTTTGAGAGATTCTTGGCATTCTTTGGATCAATATTAGACCAAGACTCTAAACTGATTTTGAAGTTACAGAATCCACAAACATTTGGAGTATAAAAAAATCCAGCAGAAGATATTTTGGAAGAACTTCAGAAAAGGTCTGTTTTAGTTGGGCAGAGAGGTGAGGAAGCTGAGCACAGATGAAGTGCAGGAACCAGGGTTGTGTGGCATCCTCATATGAGGAAATCTATTGGGAAGTTCTTAACCAAAATACAACAATGCTGGCTACTCTGTCCAGGTTTGGTAGCCAGTGGCTCAGCAAATTAGTTGTGAGACATCCACTGAAAATACATAAGGCAAATAATGAAACTCTGAACTACAGAATAATGAGGTAATTGGCTATGCCCAAACAGCACATGAGGGAAGTAAGCAACAATGACCCAGGCCACCCTAAAGCCTATGTTGCTTCTGCAGGATACTTGCAATCATGTCCCCTTTGCCCTAAGAGCAGATGTCAATCTTTAAAAAATGAGCAAAAAAGTAAAAGGAACTCTGACCATGAAAAGCTTTTATGGACACAGAGAACTGACCTCAATTCCTGAGGATATTGAAGGCAAATTGTCTCCAGATAAAATGCAAAGGGTGATCTCAGGTCCCCACCTCAACAAGCTCTCTTGAAAAATTTTAAAATTGATCTTTAAAGAGAGTTTAGAGAAAAATGGGGAAAGGAAATGAACATTTTGCAAGAGATTTTGGACAAGGAAAAATAAATTGTCTGAAAAAAAAGCTCCTTTAAAATAGATTTAGTGAAATGGAAAAAAATATGTAACTCCTTATAAAATACATTTGGTGAAATAGAAAAAGCATATAATTCCTTACAAAATAGATTTGAAAAAGAAATCAACTTTCGAAAATCAGAATTTGTGAAATGGAAAAAAATCCAATGAACAAAACACCTCTTTTTAAAAGTTAAATTGTCCAAATGAAAAAGAGAAATAAGCTAACTGAAAAAAATAATTCACTAAAATTAAAAATGGAAAATAGAAGTAAATGATGAAATGAAACTTCTAGCATCAATCAGAAAAAAATTTAAAAAACAAGTGATATAAAATATTTCATTGGAAAAACAACTGACATGGAAAATAGATATAGGAGAGACAGTCTAAGAAATATTAGCTACCCAAAAAGAATGATAACAAGAATTTAGGCATCATCTTTCCAGAAATCATCAAGAAAAACTGCCCTGATATTCTAAAATCAGAATGTAAAATAGCCATTGAAAGAATTCATCAATCACTTCCTCAATGAGATGCCAAAATAAAAACTGCAAGGAATATCATAGCTAAGAAAGAAACAAAAGACACAAATGTGCAGAATTTTTTGTAGTAGCTCTTTTTGTTTTAGTAAAAATTGGAAAGAAGTGGATATCTATCAATTGGAGGATGGATAAACAAACTGTGGCCAATGAAGGTAATTGAACATTAATTTTTTAAATAAAATGATAAACAAGCTAATTACACAAAATCTTGGGAAAATTTACATGAACTAGTATTTTATGAAACAAGCAAAACCAGGAATACATATTATACAATAACAGCAAGAATGTGTAATGATAAACTATGAAAGACTTGGTTCATTTCAGTGATCCAGTGATCCAAGCAATCTCAATAATCTTAGGACAAAATATGACATCTACATCCAGAAAAAGAATGAAGGAAACTGAATGTAAATCAATACATGCTATGTTCACTTTTTTCTGTTTTTTTCCCTCTTCCATGGTTTTTCTCTTTTACTCTGATTTTTTTTTCCCAACATGATTTATAAAACAATGTATATTAAACTTACTACTAATGAAAAATAAGAAAAATGACCATCATAAAGCATTTCAAAAGGCAGATTAGAATAGGTTTTGAAAAATTTGAATTCAGAAACAATTTTAAAATATATATTGAATAGGGAAGTTATAGAGTCAGATTAGCACTTCAAGAAAATAATTGAACAGATTTTTGAGGCATAGACTTAAAAGAGGGAACCTTTTTGTAACACTCAATTTCAGTAGCATTGTAAAGAAATGATGAAAGTTTAAAATTGTTATCATGTGAACAGAGCAGAAATAATTATAGAAAATATTGTGACAACAGAAAAAAAGATGGTATAGTAACTACTTAGAGAAGTGGAATCTAAGACAATGAGCAGGTAAAGATAATGACAAGGTTGAGAATTTAATTAAATGAATGATACACATATGATATAGCAGGTACTAGGTACTACAGATGTTCCAAGGTTCTTGGGTAAATATTAATAGCAATATTTATAGTGACTAGATTTGCACAGTAACAGTTTAGGAATAGTCAGTGATTTAACTCGGGGGTATGACCATAAATGAATGTATCTCCATTAATAAAATCAGAGATGAATTATGAATTAAAGGTGACATTGCCTAAAACCAATGGTCCCATGTTCTTGTATTCAAAGGTAATTTTTAGCTCTCTCCTCTTACATAACTCATGTAGAGCATTCAATTAATCTCCATAGGCAGGAGATTTCTAAATAGGAAATTATAATATCACTAAATATTACCAGTATGTTAAAAGTATTTCTTTAAAAATGGAAATTTTCTGTAAACTTTCCTTTTAATTTCTTGTCAATTTATGGGTAACAATTGTATTAATAACCTGATTTCTTAAACAATTAAAAGGAAAAAATTAAGTATATTCCATTTTATGAATTGATCGTATTCCTTGTTTGTAAAACATGATTCTCATATAACAATTATTTTTGCAAAGTAATTTTCAATTGCAATTGTTATAAAAACAGAAAAGATTATTTTATAAAAAATAAGGTGTATAAAATGGTATAAAATTTGTAGAGTCTAACAGCAGAAGAAATAAGTAAAAATGAACATTTTATATTGAATTCAAAACTCCAACTTTTCTGTTTTAACAAGAAGCTAGCTCGACCAGCAACCACACAACCAGCAGCAGCTCGGAGTCTCGAACCCAGGCCCAAATCTCTCCCAGCTTCTCTTCCTGTCTCTCTCTCTGCCTCCACCCACCAAAATCGTCATTTCCTATACAACACATCAGGACATCTCATATTCTATAGGGGGGAACTACTTCTTTTTGCTTTATTAAGCATAACTTCTTAGTATTTTATTGAAATTTCTACTTTTCTAAAAAACAGGTTATATTGGAATAAAAAGAAGAGCTGATGAAAGAAGTGAAGATGGAAAGATATATAATGTGACATTAAATTAACAATGTGGGAAATAATTCAAGTAGGCATGAAACAATGAAATAATTGAGGGAATATTTAATGGCATGTTCAGCAGAAGTGAATGGAAAATTCAGCAAAGCGAATATTCAATGTTTTCAATTAGTTAGAATTCTGTATTAATAGATTTCACCTATTAGTTTGTATTTAATTCAGTCTTAGCCTCATGGCATTATAGATTAAATGAAAGTGAGTCCCAATGAAGTTAAGTTAGATGGACAAGAACCAATAATAAGTTAATAGCAGAATTTGGCCCAAGGAACTTTGACCTCAAAGTTAAATGATCCTATTAAAAATGACAAATAAAAGAAATGGGTAACATGGGAAACATCATAAGTAGGTATTAAGTTGAATACTCTTCATGTAGTTTAATTCTGATGACTTTCATGAGAAATGTTGATCTTAAAAAATTTTTTTCTTATTCTTTGGCTGTCCAGTTTGCTAAAATCTCATTCACACTAATTGATTCTTATTTCATTTTTTCTAATAAACTAGTCTATCAAATACTATAGTTATTTATCTTTTTTTCTGCCCTCATGCAAACACTGAAAATAAGTTCAGAATTCTATGAAAATAAGCTTTTAAACTGATACCTTCCATATAATATATGACAAATTAAAGTCATCTTTTATAATCTGATATTTAAAAGTTTGACTGATTTTAGGATGCCAAAATATGGTAGGTAGTGTACTTTTTCTTTCTCCTGTTATTCAGAGAATGTTTCTCAATGATCTTTGTCTTCTTTTGGCTTATACATGGTGTTTCATTACTCTATCAATAATAATCATGAAATAGCTACTAGGTATCAGGAATTCTGCTAAGTATTAAAATTACAAACTGATTAAAGGCTTTGTTCTTAAGGATCTCATTCAGGCAATATAAGAAAATTAGATATAGGCAGGATAAAATACAGAAGGTCAATATAGGGGAGATGAGGAAATGTCTTCCATATCTTACCTCATTTGATGATTAGACTACCTGGTTATGTAAGGTAAATACCATATGAATACTACTAAATTCCTTGTAATAGAGAGATCATATTAATTCAATTTTCTGAATATTTGATAACAACATAAGATTTTGGACATGTAAATTGCTTGTACAATAGGGAGCACTGATGCTCTGTTTTTGGAGATGAAGAAGCTGAAAACAGAGCTAATAAAGTGCCTAAGATGGAATTTGAACTCAATTCTTCCTGATTTAAAGTAAAATTCCTTATTCAATGAGGCTGCCTTTGTTCATTCATATGTTGCTAATTGTTGAGCCTCTCTTTCCAGGCTTGATACCTTCCACTCTCTCTGACCACCGTTGTTTTACCTAAGGCAGGGGATGTATCATTAAATACAATTTTACATGCTTCTGGACTAAGGCCTCTCTAATAGGGATAGATCATGACGTTGGAATCTGGGTTAGACTCTATTAGTAAGCCATAACGCTCAACTGAATTTAGCCCAGGCAGGTATGATTTTTAGATTTATAATTGGAGGGAATTAGTTATGACTCCTACTTTGGGCTCCAATTTAGCTCAAGAGCCAATGAAAATGACTCTGTAAAAAGTAACACAAAAATATGAGTACTTTATGTCATTAAACATTCCTCATATAATTTTATTGAATAGGTTTTTACAAATAGAATGTTATATCAGTGGCAGTTGTGCTGATGACAAAAAAAAAAAAAAATGACTCCATCAGAGGAACTCCATGCTAATCCAATATAGACATGTAGTTTCACTGGTGATAAGTCACTTAATGGATTACCCAATTTAATTGCGCCAAGTTGATTCATAAAATCTTTGATGCAGGATGAAAGAATAATTCCTAAGAATCAATCACTTTTCACAAACAATGCACTCCCACAGGATGCCAGAGACTAAGAATCAATAAGGAGTCACATCTCATTAACATCCCAATTTTAGAAGAGATTCAGTGGTTACCTGAGGCCTCAATTCAAAAAAGGTATTCTGTTTGTTTAGTTATTTTGAACTTTATCTTTACTAAATGAACTGTACTGAATCAAAGCAGAAAAAATCTAGGAATTAGATAATCTCTTTTCCCTGGCAGACAAGGAAAATTACAAAAAAAAAATTCTCTCTCTCTCTCTCTCTCTCTCTCTCTCTCTCTCTCTCTCTCTCTCTCTCTCTTTGCCTCTGAGATCTCCTGATATTTGAAACTTGTTTGTCTGAGATTCCCATGTGAAGTAGTTGCTTGCTGGAAGGCTTCTTGTTTTTCTTTTTTTTCCTAATTTTTTTTGTATTGTTTCTGTTTACTTTTCTTCCAGAGTTAAAACGTGAAAATATATAAATTATAGTAATGAATTTAAAAGGCATAAAATAACTGATAAATACCTCTTCTTTAAGTGAATGTTGCACATGCAAAGGAAGAAGCCAAAACAAGATTCAGAGAGAATAACAAAGATAATACTGTGAAGGGCATAAGCTTAAAATTTAATGAGAAACCAAAATTTCAGAGAGGCTTGACATGTCTTTAAATGTTGTATTAACTCATTTAGTAAGCTTTTAAAAATTTTATTTCTGGTTACATAAATGTATTAACTTTATAAAGACACATTTCTTTATGAATCTTGTTGGGAGGGAAAATGATAACAAAAATGAAAAACCACAAGTTGGGGGGAAAAAAAGAAAAAAGGAAGTGAAGATAGTTATGTGTTGGTTTGCATTCAATTCTCCATAGTTTCTTTTTTGTATGCAAATGATACATTTTATCAAAGTTTATTGGGATTGTCTTGGATCATTCAAGCACTAAGGACAGTCTTTCTTTTTTAATAATAGCTTTTTATTTTCAAAATATACAGAAATATAGTTTTCAACATTCACCCTTGCAAACTATTGTATTTCAATTTTTCTCCTTCCTTTCCTCCAATCCCCTCTCCTAGACAGGAAGTAATCCAATACTTGTTAAACATAGGCAACTCTTCTATGTATATTATCAGATTCATCATGCTGCACAAGTAAAATAAGATCAAAAAGGACAAAACATTTTTGGACATGTGAGTCCTTTTCATTTTTTATGATTTTTAGGGGACACAGAACCATTAGAGACACTGCTGTATCAAAGGGTATGAACAGTTTGATGGGAGATTTGAATATAGTTCAAAATTGCTCTCCAGAATGGTTAGATTAGTTCAAACCTTCACCAATAATACATTAGTGTCTCAGTTTTCCCACATCCTCTCCAACATTTATTATTATCTATTCCTTTCATCTAAGTGAATATGAGTGATGTGTAGTGGTACTTCAGAACAATCAAGTCTTTCATATTTGATTATCAAACAATCTTGCTGTTATTGCTTACAATGTATCCATAGCTTTGTTTGTTTCTTTTTTTTTTTCCTTCCTGCTCTGATGTCTTTTTTTTTTTTAAATAGCCTTTTATTTACAGGATATATGCATGGGTAACTTTACAGCATTAACAATTGCTAAACCTCTTGTTCCATTTTTTCACCTCTTACCCCCACCCCCTCCCCCAGATGGCAGGATGACCAGTAGATGTTAAGTACATTAAATTATAAATTAGATACACAATAAGTATACATGACCAAAACGTTATTTTGCTGTACAAAAAGAATCAGACTCTGAAATATTGTACAATTAGCTTGTGAAGGAAATAAAAAATGCATGTGGGCATAAATATAGGGATGGGGAATTCAATGTAATGGTTTTTAGTCATCTCCCAGAGTTCTTTTTCTGGGCATAGCTGGTTCAGTTAATTATTACTCCATTGGAAATGATTTGGTTGATCTCATTGCTGAGATTGGCCTGGTCCATCAGAACTAGTCATCATATAGTATTGTTGTTGAAGTATATAATGATCTCCTGGACCTGCTCATTTCACTCAGCATCAGTTCATGTAAGTCTCTCCAGGCCTTTCTGAAATCATCCTGTTGGTCATTTCTTACAGAACAGTAATATTACATAATATTCATATACCACAATTTATTCAGCCATTCTCCAACTGATGGACATCCATTCAGTTTCCAGTTTTTAGCCACTACAAAAAGGGCTGCCACAAACATTCATGCACATACAGGTCCCTTTCCCTTCTTTATAATCTCTTTGTGATATAATCCCAGTAGTAACACTGCTGGATCAAAGGGTATGCACAGTTTGATAACTTTTTGAGCATAGTTCCAAACTACTATCCAGAATGGTTGGATTCGTTCACAACTCCACCAACAATGCATCAATGTCGCAGGTTTCCTGCATCCCCACCAACAATCATCATTATTTTTTCCTGTCATCTTAACCAATCTGACAGGTGTGTAATGGGATCTTAGAGTTATCTTAATTTGCATTTCTCTGATTAAGAATGACTTGGAGCATCTTTTCATATGAATAGAAATAGTTTCAATTTCTTCATCTGAGAATTGTCTGTTCATATCCTTTGACCATTTTTCAATTGGAGAATGGGTTGATTTTTTATAAATTAGAGTGAATTCTCTATATATTTTGGAAATGAGACCTTTAACAGAACCTTTGACTGTAAAAATATTTTCCCAGTTTATTGCTTCACTTCTAATCTTGTCTGCATTAGTCTTGTTTATACAAAAACTTTTCAGTTTGGTATAATCGAAATTTTCTATTTTGTGATCAGTAATGATCTCTCGTTCTTCTTTGGTCATAAAGACCTTCCACTTCCCAAGGTCTGACAGGTAAACTATCCTGTGTTCCTCTAATTTCTTAATAATTTCATTCTTTATGCCTAGGTCATGGACCCATTTTGACCTTATCTTGGTGGACGGTGTTAAGTGTGGATCAATGCCTAGTTTCTGCCATATTAGTTTCCAATTTTCCCAGCAATTTTTAGCAAACAGTAAGTTCTTATCCCAAAAGCTGGGGTCTTTAGGTTTGTCAAAGACTAGGTTGCTATATTTGTTGACTGTTTAATCCCTTGAACTTAATCTATTCCACTGATCAACTAATCTATTCCTTAGCCAATACTAAATAGTTTAGGTAACTGCTGCTCTATAATATAATTTTAGATCTGGTACATCTAAGCCATCTTCATTTGATTTTTTTTTCCATTAATTCCCTTGAAATTCTTGACCTTTAGGTTTTCCATATGAATTTTGTTGTTATTTTTTCTAGGTCATTAAAATAGTTTTTTGGGACTCTAATTGGTATAGCGCTAAATAAATAAATTAGTTTAGGTAATATTGTCATCTTTATTATATTTGCTCGCCCTATCCAAGAATATTTAATATTTTTCCAATTAGTTAGATCAGACTTAATTTGTGTGAGAAGTGGTATGTAATTTTGCTCATAAAGTTTCTGATTTTCCCTTGGCAGATAGATTCCTAAATATTTTATATTATCAGTAGTTAATTTAAATGGAATTTCTCTTTGTAACTCTGACTGTTGGATTTTGTTAGTGATATATAAGAATGCTGATGACTTAAGTGGGTTTATTTTATAACCAGCAACTTTGCTAAAATTGTGGATTATTTCTAATAACTTTTTAGCAGAATCTCTGGGGTTCTCTAAGTATACCATCATATCGTTGGCAAAGAGTGATAATTTGGTTTCCTCATTGCCTATTCTTATTCCTTTAATCTCTTTCTCAGCTCTTATTGCTAAAGCTAGCATTTCTAATACAATATTTAATAGTAATGGCAATAGTGGGCAACCTTGGTTCACTCCAGATCTTATTGGGAATGGTTGCAGTTTGTCTCCATTACATATGATGCTTACTGATGGTTTTAAATAGATGCTGCTGATTATTTTAAGGAAAAATCCATTTATTCCTATACTCTCAAGTGTTTTTAATAGGAATGGATGTTGGATTTTATAAAAAGCTTTTTCTGCATCTATTGAGATTATCATATGGTTTTTGTTAATTTGGTTATTGACATGGCCAATTATATTGATAGTTTTCCTAATATTGAACCAGCCCTGCATTCCTGGTATAAATCCTACTTGATCATAGTGTATTATCTTGGAGATGATTTTCTGTAGTCTTTGTGCTAATATCTTTTTTAAGATTTTAGCATCAATATTCATTAGGGAGATTGGTCTATAATATTCTTTCTCTGTTTCCAGCCTACCTGGTTTAGGTATCAGTACCATGTCTGTGTAATAGAAGGAATTTGGTAGGACTCCTTCATTCCCTATTTTATCAAATAATTTATATAGCATTGGGGCAATGGTTCTTTAATGTTTGTTAAAATTCACATGTAAATCCATCTGGTCCTGGGGATTTTTTCTTAGGGAGTTGTTTAATTGCCTGTTCTATTTCTTTTTCTGAAATGGGATTTTCAAGCAATTTACTTCCTCCTTTGTTAGTATGGGAAGTCTATATTTTTGGAGGTAGTCATCCATTTCACTTAGGTTATCAAATTTATTGGCATAAAGTTTAGCAAAATAACTCATTATTTCTCAAATTTCCTCCTCATTGGTGGAAAGTTCTCCCTTTTCATTTTTAAGACTACTAATTTTCTTTTCCACCCTTCCTTTTCTAATCAGATTTACCAAAGGCTTATCTATTTTATTGGATTTTTCATATAATCAACTCTTAGTTTTATTAATTAGTTCAATAGTTTTTTTACTTTCAATATTTTTAATTTCTCCTTTTAATTTTAGAATTTCCAATTTAGTATTTGATTGGGTTTTTTTTATTTGGTCTGTTTTTAGTTTTTTTAGTTGATGAGGATTGATTTCTATATTTCTCTCTATATATTGTATATTATAATAATATATTATAATATATATAATTATTAATATATTAATATATGTTATATTATATATATAATATTAATATATTAATATATAATATTAATATATTGATATAATATTATATATTATATATAATATATATTATATATATATTTTCTATATATTATATATGAGATTGATTTCTATATTTCTATTGAAAATCTCTATATATTTTTTCCATTTGAATCAAGTTTGTTGAGAGCAAGATTTGCTCACTGCTCCTCCCCTCTCCCTCTTACCCTCCACTGTACAAATGTTTTCTTGATTCTTTTTTGGCAAATAATTTGCATCATTCCACTTCTTTCTCTCCATTTTTCCCAGTACTTTCTTATCTCACCCCTTAATGTCATTATTAAAAAAATTATCTTTCGCATTCAACTCACATTGATGTACTCCTTTTACCTGCAAGAAGGTCATTGGGAAAGTTCTAATGAATTACAAGTATCATCTTCCCATGTCGAAATGTAAACAGACAAACTTTATTAAGTCCCTTATGAAACCCTTTTCCTGATTATCTCCTTATGCTTCTCTAGAATCCGGTATTTGAAAATCAGATTTTCTATTCATCTCTGATCTTTTCATCATGAGTGCTTGAAATCCTGTATTTCAATGAATGGACCACCTTTTCATCTGAAGGATTATACTCAATTTTGCTGTATAGAGGATTTTGCTTGCAATCCTAGCTCCACTGTTCCCTGGAATATCATATTGCAAGGCCTCTAGCCCTTTTATGTAGAGGCTGCTAAATCTTGTGTTATCTTCTGGTCCACTGGATTTGAATTGTTTCTTCCTGACTGCTTGCAATATTTTGTCCCTGACCTGGGAGTTCTGGAATTATGCTATAACATTCCTGGGAAATTTTATTGTGGGATCTCTTAAGATGTGATCAGTGGATTCTTTCAATTGCTTTTTCACCCTATCATCCTAGAATATCAGTACAGTTTTCTTTGATGTTTTCTTGAAATGTGATGTCGAGGCTCTTTTTTTCAATCATGATTTGCAGCTAGATGAATAAGTTTAGATTATCTCTCCTGAATCACTTTTCCAGGTCAGTTGTTTTTCCAATGACATATTTCACCTTTTTGCTATTTTTTTTTCATTTTTTGTTTTGCTTGACTATATCTTGATTTCTCATAGTTGGTAGCTTCCATTAGCTGAATTCTATTTTTAATTCATTAGTTCCCTCAGAGAACTTTTGATTCCCTTTCCCAATTGCCCAATTTTGCTTCTTTTTTTTTTTATAATAGCCTTTTATTTACAGATTATATGCATGGATAACTTTACAGCATTAACAATTGCCAAATCTCTTGTTCCAATTTTTTACCTCCCGCCCCCCACCCCTTCCCCTAGATGGCAAGATGACCAGTAGATGTTAAATACATTAAAATATAAATTAGGTACACAATAAGTATTCATGACCAAAACATTATTTTGCTGTATAAAAAGAATCAGACTCTGAAATATTGTGCAATTAGTTTGTGGAGGAAATCAAATATGTCGGTGGGCATAAATATAGAGATTGGGAATTTAATGTATTGGTTTTTCATCATCTCCCAAAGTTCTTTCTCTGGGCGTAGCTGGTTCAGTTCATTACTGCTCCATTGGAAATGAATTGGTTGATCTCGTTGCTGAGGATGGCCAGGTCCATCAGAACTGGTCATCATATAGTATTGTTGTTGAAGTATATAATGTTCTCCTGGTCCTGCTCATTTCACTCAGCATCAGTTCATGTAAGTCTCTCCAGGCCTTTCTGAAATCCTCCTGTTGGTCATTTCTTACAGAACAGTAATATTCCATAGTATTCATATACCACAGTTTGTTCAGCCATTCTCCAACTGATGGACATCCATTCAGTTTCCAGTTTCTAGCCATTACAAAAAGGGCTGCCACAAACATTCGTGCACATACAGGTCCCTTTCCCTGCTTTATAATCTCTTTGGGATATAAGCCCAGTAGTAACACTGCTGGATCAAAGGGTATGCACAGTTTAATAACTTTTTGAGCATAATTCCAAACTATTCTCCAAAATGGTTGGATTCGTTCACAACTCCACCAACAATGCATCAATGTCCCAGTTTTCCCACTTCCCCTCCAACAATCATTATTATTTTTTCCTGTCATCTTAGCCAATCTGACAGGTGTGTAGTGGTATCTTAGAGTTGTCTTAATTTGCATTTCTCTGATTAATAGTGACTTGGAGCATCTTTTCATATGACTAGAAATAGTTTCAATTTCTTCATCTGAGAATTGTCTGTTCATATCCTTTGACCATTTTTCAATTGGAGAATGGCTTGATTTTTTATAAATTAGAGTTAATTCTCTATATATTTTGGAAATGAGGCCTTTATCAGTACCTTTGACTGTAAAAATATTTTCCCAGTTTATTGTTTCCCTTCTAATCTTGTCTGCATTAATTTTGTTTGTACAAAAACTTTTCAGTTTGGTATAATCGAAATTTTCTATTTTGTGATCAGTAATGATCTCTAGTTCTGCTTTGGTCATAAAGTCCTTCCCCTTCCACAGGTCTGAGAGGTAAACTATCCTGTGTTCCTCTAATTTATTAATAATTTCATTCTTTATGCCTAGGTCATGCACCCATTTTGACCTTATCTTGGTGTACGGTGTTAAGTGTGGGTCAATGCCTAGTTTCTGCCATATTAGTTTCCAATTTTCCCAGCAATTTTTATCAAACAGTGAGTTCTTATCCCAGAAGCTGGAGTCTTTGGGTTTGTCAAAGACTATGTTGCTATATTTATTGACTGTTTTATCCCTTGAACCTAACCTATTCCACTGATCAACTAATCTATTCCTTAGCCAATACCAAATGGTTTTGGTAACTGCTGCTCTATAATATAGTTTTAGATCTGGTACAGCTAAGCCACCTTCATTTGATTTTTTTTTCATTAATTCCCTTGAAATTCTTGACCTTTTATTTTTCCATATGAATTTTGTTGTTATTTTTTCTAGGTCATTAAAATAGTTTTTTGGGAGTCTGATTGGTATAGCACTAAATAAATAAATTAGTTTAGGTAATATTGTCATCTTTATTATGTTTGCTCGCCCTATCCAAGAGCATTTAATATTTTTCCAAATAGTTAGCTCAGACTTAATTTGTGTGAAAAGTGGTCTGTAATTTTGCTCATAAAGTTTCTGATTTTCCCTTGGCAGATAGATTCCTAAATATTTTATATTATCAGTAGTTACTTTAAATGGAATTTCTCTTTGTAACTCTGACTGTTGGATTTTGTTAGTGATATATAAGAATGCTGATGACTTATGTGGGTTTATTTTATAACCAGCAACTTTGCTAAAGTTGTGAATTGTTTCTAATAACTTTTTAGTAGAATCTCTGGGGTTCTCTAAATATACCATCATGTCATCGGCAAAGAGTGATAGTTTGGTTTCCTCATGACCTATTCTTATTCCTTTAATCTCTTTCTCAGCTCTTATTGCCACAGCTAGCGTTTCTAATACAATATTAAATAGTAACGGTGATAGTGGGCAACCTTGTTTTACTCCAGATCTTATTGGGAATGGTTGCAGTTTGTCTCCATTACATATGATACTTACTGATGGTTTTAAATAGATGCTGCTGATTATTTTAAGGAAAAGTCCATTTATTCCTATACTCTCAAGTGTTTTTAATAGGAATGGATGTTGGATTTTGTCAAATGCCTTTTCTGCATCTATTGAGATAATCATGTGGTTTTTGTTAATTTGGTTGTTAATATGGCCAATTATATTGATAGTTTTCCTAATATTGAGCCAGCCCTGCATTCCTGGTATAAATCCTACTTGATCATAGTGTATTATCCTGGTGATGATTTTCTTTTTTTATTTATTTTTTTTTTTTTTTAATAGCCTTTTATTTACAGATTATATGCATGGATAACTTTACAGCATTAACAATTGCCAAATCTCTTGTTCCAATTTTTTACCTCCCGCCCCCCACCCCTTCCCCTAGATGGCAAGATGACCAGTAGATGTTAAATACATTAAAATATAACTTAGGTACACAATAAGTATTCATGACCAAAACATTATTTTGCTGTATAAAAAGAATCAGACTCTGAAATATTGTGCAATTAGTTTGTGGAGGAAATCAAATATGTCGGTGGCATAAATATAGAGATTGGGAATTTAATGTATTGGTTTTTCGTCATCTCCCAAAGTTCTTTCTCTGGGCGTAGCTGGTTCAGTTCATTACTGCTCCATTGGAAATGAATTGGTTGATCTCGTTGCTGAGGATGGCCAGGTCCATCAGAACTGGTCATCATATAGTATTGTTGTTGAAGTATATAATGTTCTCCTGGTCCTGCTCATTTCACTCAGCATCAGTTCATGTAAGTCTCTCCAGGCCTTTCTGAAATCCTCCTGTTGGTCATTTCTTACAGAACAGTAATATTCCATAGTATTCATATACCACAGTTTGTTCAGCCATTCTCCAACTGATGGACATCCATTCAGTTTCCAGTTTCTAGCCACTACAAAAAGGGCTGCCACGAACATTCGTGCACATACAGGTCCCTTTCCCTGCTTTATAATCTCTTTGGGATATAAGCCCAGTAGTAACACTGCTGGATCAAAGGGTATGCACAGTTTAATAACTTTTTGAGCATAATTCCAAACTATTCTCCAAAATGGTTGGATTCGTTCACAACTCCACCAACAATGCATCAATGTCCCAGTTTTCCCACATCCCCTCCAACAATCATTATTATTTTTTCCTGTCATCTTAGCCAATCTGACAGGTGTGTAGTGGTATCTTAGAGTTGTCTTAATTTGCATTTCTCTGATTAATAGTGACTTGGAGCATCTTTTCATATGACTAGAAATAGTTTCAATTTCTTCATCTGAGAATTGTCTGTTCATATCCTTTGACCATTTTTCAATTGGAGAATGGCTTGATTTTTTATAAATTAGAGTTAATTCTCTATATATTTTGGAAATGAGGCCTTTGACTGTAAAAATATTTTCCCAGTTTATTGTTTCCCTTCTAATCTTGTCTGTATTAATTTTGTTTGTACAAAAACTTTTCAGTTTGGTATAATCGAAATTTTCTATTTTATGATCAGTAATGATCTCTAGTTCTGCTTTGGTCATAAAGTCCTTCCCCTTCCACAGGTCTGAGAGGTAAACTATCCTGTGTTCCTCTAATTTATTAATAATTTCATTCTTTATGCCTAGGTCATGCACCCATTTTGACCTTATCTTGGTGTACGGTGTTAAGTGTGGGTCAATGCCTAGTTTCTGCCATATTAGTTTCCAATTTTCCCAGCAATTTTTATCAAACAGTGAGTTCTTATCCCAGAAGCTGGAGTCTTTGGGTTTGTCAAAGACTATGTTGCTATATTTATTGACTGTTTTATCCCTTGAACCTAACCTATTCCACTGATCAACTAATCTATTCCTTAGCCAATACCAAATGGTTTTGGTAACTGCTGCTCTATAATATAGTTTTAGATCTGGTACAGCTAAGCCACCTTCATTTGATTTTTTTTTCATTAATTCCCTTGAAATTCTTGACCTTTTGTTTTTCCATATGAATTTTGTTGTTATTTTTTCTAGGTCATTAAAATAGTTTTTTGGGAGTCTGATTGGTATAGCACTAAATAAATAAATTAGTTTAGGTAATATTGTCATCTTTATTATGTTTGCTCGTCCTATCCAAGAGCATTTAATATTTTTCCAAATAGTTAGCTCAGACTTAATTTGTGTGAAAAGTGGTCTGTAATTTTGCTCATAAAGTTTCTGATTTTCCCTTGGCAGATAGATTCCTAAATATTTTATATTATCAGTAGTTACTTTAAATGGAATTTCTCTTTGTAACTCTGACTTTTGGATTTTGTTAGTGATATATAAGAATGCTGATGACTTATGTGGGTTTATTTTATAACCCGCAACTTTGCTAAAGTTGTGAATTGTTTCTAATAACTTTTTAGTAGAATCTCTGGGGTTCTCTAAATATACCATCATGTCATCGGCAAAGAGTGATAGTTTGGTTTCCTCATGACCTATTCTTATTCCTTTAATATCTTTCTCAGCTCTTATTGCCACAGCTAGCGTTTCTAATACAATATTAAATAGTAACGGTGATAGTGGGCAACCTTGTTTTACTCCAGATCTTATTGGGAATGGTTGAAGTTTGTCTCCATTACATATGATGCTTACTGATGGTTTTAAATAGATGCTGCTGATTATTTTAAGGAAAAGTCCATTTATTCCTATACTCTCAAGTGTTTTTAATAGGAATGGATGTTGGATTTTGTCAAATGCCTTTTCTGCATCTATTGAGATAATCATGTGGTTTTTGTTAATTTGGTTGTTAATATGGCCAATTATATTGATAGTTTTCCTAATATTGAACCAGCCCTGCATTCCTGGTATAAATCCTACTTGATCATAGTGTATTATCCTGGTGATGATTTTCTGTAATCTTTTTGCTAATATCTTATTTAAGATTTTAGCATCAATATTCATTAGGGAGATGGGTCTATAATTTTCTTTCTCTGATTTTAACCTACCTGGTTTAGGTATCAGTACCATGTCTGTGTCATAGAAGGAATTTGGTAGGACTCCTTCATTCCCTATCTTATCAAATAATTTATATAGCATTGGGGCCAATTGTTCTTTAAATGTTTGGTAAAATTCACATGTAAATCCATCTGGTCCTGGGGATTTTTTCTTAGGGAGTTCTTTAATTGCCTGTTCTATCTCTTTTTCTGAAATGGGACTATTTAAGCAATTTACTTCCTCCTCTGTTAGTTTGGGAAGTCTATATTTTTGTAGGTATTCATCCATTTCACTTAGGTTATCAAATTTATTGGCATAAAGTTGAGCAAAATAACTCCTTATTATTTCTCTGATTTCTTCTTCATTGGTGGAAAGTTCTCCCTTTTCATTTTTAAGACTACTAATTTCATTTTCCTCCCTCCTTTTTCTAATCAGATTTACCAAAGGCTTGTCTATTTTATTGGCTTTTTCATAGAACCAACTCTTAGTTTTGTTAATTAGTTCAATAGTTTTTTTACTTTCAATATTTTTAATTTCTCCTTTTAATTTTAGAATTTCCAATTTAGTATTAGATTGGGGGTTTTTAATTTGGTCTTTTTTTAGTTTTTTTAGTTGCAAGCCCAATTCATTAATTTTTTCTTTCTCTGCTTTATTTAAGTAAGCTTCTAAGGATATAAAATTCCCTCTTATTACTGCTTTGGCTGCATCCCATAGATTTTGGTATGATGTCTCATCATTGTCATTATCTTGGGTGAAATTATTAATTGTATCTATAATTTGCTGCTTCACCCAATCATTCTTTAAGATGAGATTGTTTAGTTTCCAATTACTTTTTGGTCTATTTCCCCCTAACTTTTTGCTGAATGTAGTTTTTATTGCATCATGATCTGAAAAGAAAGCATTTACTATTTCTGCTTTCTTGCATTTAATTTTGAGGTCTTTATGTCCTAATATATGGTCAATTTTTGAATAGGTTCCATGAACTGCTGAGAAGAAAGTATATTCCTTTCTATCTCCATTCAATTTTCTCCAAAGATCTAACATACCTAATTTTTCTAATATTCTATTTACTTCTTTAATTTCTTTCTTATTTGTTTTGTGGTTTGATTTGTCTAATTCTGAGAGTGCAAGGTTGAGATCTCCCACTATTACAGTTTTGTTGTCTATTTCTTCTTGCAACTCTCTTAACTTCTCCTTTAGGAAGTTGGAAGCCCTACCACTTGGTGCATATATGTTTAATATTGATATTGCTTCGTTGTTTATGCTACCCTTTAGCAGGATGTAATTGCCTTCCTTATCTCTTTTAATTAGATCAATTTTTGCTTTTGCTTGATCTGAGATAAGGATGGCTACCCCTCCTTTTTTGACTTCACCTGAAGCATAATAGATTTTGTTCCAGCCTTTTACCTTTACTCTATATGTATCTCCCTGCTTTAAGTGTGTTTCTTGTAAACAACGTATTGTAGGGTTCTGATTTTTGATCCAGTCTGCTATCTGCCTCCTCTTTATGGGGGAGTTCATCCCATTCACATTTACGGTTAGAATTACTAAATCTGTATTTCCTGTCATCCTAATACCCCCAGATTATGTTTTACTTATTCTTGCCTTCCCCCACCCTCTTTCCCCCTTTTAAACTTATATACCCCTCTTGTTTCACGATGCTTACCCCCTTTATAATCCCTCCCTCCCCCCCTTTGGGCCATATATATTCGAGATCGCTTTTAGGCTAGAAATTAGGGGAGAGAGTTTTGCTGCCCCAGCCCGGAACCTCTTGTGGGACTGTGAGTATTAGCAGCTGACCACAGACCGCTGATTTTAGCGAGCTCTGCCTGGGAACTCTCCCCGCCCCCGTCTCTGCCTGAAGCAAATCGGCCGGTGCAAGCTCTATAGCCCCAAGCCGAGTCCTCCACTGTGCAGATTGGAGGCTAACCTGGCCTGAGCCCTCCTGCCGTGCAGGATTGCAGCTG
The DNA here is from genome assembly GCA_020854095.1 of Dasyurus viverrinus. Taxonomy (NCBI): domain Eukaryota; kingdom Metazoa; phylum Chordata; class Mammalia; order Dasyuromorphia; family Dasyuridae; genus Dasyurus; species Dasyurus viverrinus. The sequence goes on along the minus strand of CM036997.1, from coordinate 68,140,568 downwards.
CCCCAAGGAAAAGCCCCGTACTGCGGGTTGTGGCTGCGGCTTGTGCTGAGATCTGTGCTCTCACTTCCGGTTTGAGACTCTCCTCGGAACCTAATTTCTCTCCCTGCCTGCGCTGGTCTCTCCCTGGGCCCCAGAACCAACCTTTTTTTGATGAGACTGCAGGTTTTCTTTGGCTGGTGAGTTGATCTACTTCTTATCTTTGCGAATTGTAGCAGTCAAGTATATTTTTGAGGCTGATATGCTGTTGTTAGAGGGTAAGAGAGGAGAACTTAGAAAGTAGCATGTGTCTTCTCCGCCATCTTGGCTCCGCCCCCCCCAATTTTGCTTCTTAAGGAATTTTTCTCTTTATTAGCTTTTTGTACTTGTTTTGCACTTCTCTCATTCTTTCCCCAATTTTTGTTCTATCTCTTATTTGATTTTCAAAGTCCCTTTTGAGATCTTTCATGATCTGAACCCAATTCTAACTTTTCTTTGGATGTAGGAGCTTTGAATTCTATCATTTTCTCAGTGTGTTTGATTTTCCCTATCATAATAACTTTCAAAGATCAGAAACATTTTTTTTAAAAATTTTCTGCTTATTTTCCTAGCCTATTATTCTGCTTTTTAATCTTGGTTAAAGTAGAGCTCTTTTTTCCAGGATGGAGGGTGCACTGTCTCAAACTTTAGGGGCTTTGTGAAGATGTTTTCTGAAATTATTCTAGGAATCTGACCATAAGTATTTGTTTCTACCCTGGGGCTGTTAGTTGTGCCTTGCCCTACTGTAGCTTTAAGATTTAGTTTACTGGGCAGGGCTGGACCTCCACTGACATGCTGAATGCACATCCACCTTGTTGCCACAGATCCTCTCCACTGATCTTCTGAGTCCTTCCTTAAGGTGGTTATGACCTCCCTGACTTCTCAAGGAGGTGAGAACCCAAAAAGGAAGGTGATCACACCTTTCCTGGCTGCTCAAAAAAGAAGTGAAAACATTATAAAAATAAGGTGGTCATGCCCTCCCTGACATCTCAGAAAGGGAGATGAAAACACCAAAGGAAATGGGAAATCAAATCAGATTAGCAGGTTTTTGAAGGGGCTCACTTGAAAAGGGTATACATAAACCCATCAATATGGGTGGCATTACACATAATTACATAAGCACATAGTAATATAACACAGGCTAGTAGTAATGTAACTAATAACATGAATCAACATGAGAATTTATACATGTCCTCAAGTCTTAGAAATAGTCCCAAAGCAATCCATTGTCCATTAGTTCATGTGCCTGGAATTCAATAATATCTGTAAGCTCTGAAGTACTGCAATAGTCTCATCAACAATTTTTCACCTCAGGGAATCCAATGATTCCTGAAGATTTTAAAAGTTCTTTTAACAGTCTCATTGTGAGACAGGCTCTTTCAGTGTCAGCTGTTTCTTAAATGTTCTCTTTTGTTTTGAGCTTTTTTCTCTTTTTCTGTTTCTCTCTGATGGACAAAGCAAATGTGGCTCATTGGCACCCATCTGATTCGTTCTCCATCTGTAGAAATACAAGCAAACTCTCTTCCCCAAGCAGTTAACTTATCTAGTCCCTTCCATTCACCACTTTCTGGATTTCTCCACATCACCTGGTGATTATCTAAAGATAGTGGAGCTGCTCGCATTGGACACTACTCTTCTGGTGGATTATAAAACTTGTCTACTGGAGCAAGTGAATCTTTAAAAAATTAATGGTATAGAGAACTAAATTTAGAAGTTCTCTAGGATTATCCATGGCTGTAGAGAATATGAACTATGTCACAATCCTCCTCAATCTTGACTCTGGGGATGAACAAAGGTTTGCTAAAAATTTCCATCAAGGCTATTGTTTCTGGCTTTGTCCAGGTTATAAATGTTTCAAAGGAAAGCTCTTTTTCAACTTTTTTGCCATCATCAACAGGAAGCACAAAGATAATATTCCATTCCATTCTATTATATGTACTTATACAAACATTAACACCTAGCTCTTCTATATAGAGCTCCAGAAATATCTTTCTTCATTATGCTGTATGACATTCTGTATTACTTTCTGACTTTATGACTTCTCTTCATTGAGGCATTCCATTGCAATTTTAAGTTGATGGTATTCACAAAGATCAACAGGCTAAGTGGATTCACTGAATCTTTAGGTAGAGCCTCTAAAATACCAGTCTTCTTTTTACCCAAGTATGTATGCATTTTCTGATGACCTCTGCCTCTTTAGAAAAGCAAACATCTTCCAGTAGTGAGCTATATAACTTTTTACAGCATTCTTCAAAGGATGGGAGGAAATTTACAAATGCAGTGCTCCTGGCTCTCAATCTCCAAGAGTGCTCCTCTCTGACTCTTGGCAATGTTCCAAACTAACTAATCTAAAGCTCTAAGAGCTTCTATATATATGATCTCCCAAAGGTTGACTCCACCTCTGAGAGAGTGGGATTGTGGCATCTGAGAGTGGGATTATGGGTTTCTGATTTGTGAATCTCATACTGAATACTGATTTGTGAATCTCCTAAAAGTGTGAACTCCAATGAGTACGTAAATACATCAGTAAGCTAGAGGATTTGCTAAATACCATGTTAAATTAGGCAACTGACTTGTCACTTTGTAAGAATTAGCTCTAAGGTGTGAACCAATAAGCACTGTATCAATTCCATTGAATTAACACTAAGATTCTAACATCTCCCTTGAGTTATCACCCTGTTTCAAGTTGAGTTAAAACTAGGATTCTAACACTTCCTGGTGTCCCAAGGCTGAGAGATCAAGAAGCCTCCAACCCTGCTGCTGATTCAGAGTCCTGTCTCACTGAAGCTGGGTCCAGGAGGGAACTGGGAATGAATTGGGTCTGTGCTGGAATTATGCACTGGGATCCCACTCTGGATCCAGACATTTTATGCTGATCTTCTAAGTCCTCATTGGTATCCCCAGGTTGAGAGATCTGAAAGTTACCTGTATTGCCACTGATTCAGAGATCCCAAGGTCATCAGGCCAGGGTTGAGATTGGTTGAGGTAGGACTACACTGAGGAATCCTGCAGTGGTGCACTCTGCAGTGGGACTGCACATTGAATTCCTATTCTGGTGACACAGACTTTTCTTTTGAACTTCTAAATGGACTTCAGCCAGAAAATATTCTACTCCATCTTTTAAGGCATTCTGATGCTCTAAAAATTTTAAGTCATTATTTAAAGAATTTAAAGCAGTTTGGGGGTTGGTTAAGTTTCTGCCTTTACTCCAACATCTTGGATCCATTTCCGTGAGCAAACAAACATGAAAAAAACAAAACATTTTAAACATTCCCTTTGCATTCTTATGGACAGCAAAGGTTCAAAGTTGATAAATGACATAATTTTTTTTTGCTTCAAGAAGTTTACAGATTAGTAAAATAGAAAGAGCATGAAGAAAAACCATCTACTGGAGAAAATGATTTTCCTAAAGGAAAACATTTTCCCTTTCCCCATCAGATTCATTTAGTTTGATAGAAAAAATACAAAATTGTTATCAGGATAGATTTGATTTGAAGTACATTCTTCTGTTGATGATTACTATGAACAGAGTGATTCAAGCCAAGTCCCTTAATATATATATATATATATATATATATATATATATATATATATATCTTAATTCATCATCTGCAATAAGAAATTTAGCTTTAGAACAAGGACATGCTATTAAATAAACACTCTGCTCTCTAAAAATAGAGGGCATAGTTTATAATTTAATTGATATTAACATTTCCTCCAGAATTTCCTTAAGTTCACAAGAGATAGGCTAAACGGGATACAACAGGGCAAAATTAAAATGTAGTACAAAAAATTTTAAAGTGTGATTTGCAAAAGTTTAAGAAAATAAAATATTAAATGGTAAAACAGATATAGTTTATTTGTGATTTTATTTTAATATAACTTGCAGATATCTTGAGCTTGATGACACTGTTTTAGACAATTAACAAACTAATAAACTTATAGCTTGCTGACTTCTCACTAAAACTTTAACAAACTGCTCCTAAAAAACTTATTTCGCTCGACACCATCTTTAAGATTTTTTGAAGCACTATGATTTTTTATTACATTTGAAAAATAAATCTATTATAGTTGAACTTCAAACTCTTTGTTGTTGAATATAAATAATAGTCCACACAAATTGTCATTATAATACATTTTTATCTACTACCTAATCATTAAATGTAAACGTAATATGTCTGCCCACTTCTTAATGAAGTATGTTTTTATTATTTATTCATTTTAGAACTAATTTTAAAGTATTGAAATTTTATTTCTCTATCTCTATTCCACTCCCCTATCGACTAGGTGACAATAATTGTGATATCAATTAACATGTAAAATCATTCACAATAAGCTTCCATTTTAGCCATGTTACAAAAATAGTCACCTTCCATTTTAAACTTAGTTGAGCATTTATTTAGCAGTGTATACACTTTCAGGTGTTATGCTGGATTAAAATTACATTGTCTTTAAGTATTCAGCATATAATTGAGTTGGACTAGAGTACAAAGACATTCTCAAAAATAATGAAACATCTATTGAGAAATATAATATGTTTTCAATCTTCCACATTGTTTCCAAGAGAATAGAAAACTAGTATTAGCTAGCATGAAATATATACAAATTATGGCTTATTATCATAATGTGGTGATGTTCCAATCAGAGATACCTATAAGGAAGACATGCTGAGTGCACCAAACTTTGGGTAATATAAAATCATTGTTTCCCGAAGTGTCCATAATTGGTATATGGCCTGTAGCAATGTTCCCCTTGAGGGAAAACAAACAAAAAACAAACAAAAAAAATAAAATAAAACAAATATTGATCCTTAAAACACTAAAAGATATTAATGTACAAATTCAACAAACATAAAAATGGGTTTATAGTACATATCAATTATAAAGCATAAGGTGAAAATTAAAGGTCAGAAAAAGTCCTAAACAAAAAGTTGACCTGTTTTTTAAAATAAGAAAGCAATTATACATAGATTTATTTGCCCTCCATGAGTAAGTTCTTCAAGCATCTTTCATGTGTACTATTAAGTGAATGCATGGTTATTTGTTCTTTGTTGGTAGAGAAAGTTTCTATGAGAAATTCTAAAATGTAATTCACCTCTATATTTATGTTACAACCTCTATGTTCAAGGTGCTGTGCAAACAAAAAAAAATCATTTTGTCTTATAAAAGTTATCTTTCCTCCTCATTGTTTCCAATTGAAATGCATGTATAGTTTTCTTTGGCACTTATGTCTTTCTTCCTTGTATTGTTTATATGTATATATGACTCCTCTTCCACAACATATAAGAAATACTTTCCTTCTGAGTGTGATCTATATATCAAACCTATCTCTTAACAAAGAATCAGTGCTTAATAAATATTCAATTGAAACAAATTCACAAAACCTTTTAGTGTACAGAAAATAATTTTAATTTTCTCCTCTCAGAAATTCTACCTGTCCTCAGTACAGGAAGAAGAGTTAGATTTTTGCTGGGAAAAGGTAACAGAAAATTTTTGTCATGTGATAATTGCAGGAATATGCAAAAAGAGACTTTGATGGCTCAATTTGTTTCACCCGAATTTCTATTTTAATCCTTAGCTTCTTTTGCATGTAAATCTGAAAGCATCATAGGAGGGAATGGTGCATTATAGCATCTCTGAAAAGATAATTGTATGGCTTATTGGAAATTACTTTTTAAACTTTCTACTATGGACCATGAAATTTAAAGATGGCATTATCAGCAAAAAGAAAAAAAAATGGTTGCACATAATATGAAAAAAGTACTGGTAAAAGTGCTACCACCATTACCTTCTGGTTTAAAAATAAAAATAGCCTTTTCAGTTCATGATTAAATAATCAAGAAAAAATGACTACGTTCCCAATATCTTTTTTTATGTCTCCAAAATATCTGGATAATCCACTATACCCAGCCCTAATTTTTCTGAAAATCAAGTATATCATCCAAAGAGTATTTTATAATGGAAAACCTATAACCATACAGAAGATTATCACCCTTCATACAGGCCTTCCCTGTCTATGCAACAACTAAGTCTACTAACTTAAGACATGCTGTTCTAGGAATGCAGTACTGATAGATCAGAGTAAAAAGAGACTATCATTTATATTGTCCTGAACATTACATGTTTTTTATACAGTATGGCAACTTTATAAAGTATGAAAATGAAGTTTATTTCTAACTTTTCTTTTATTCCCCTAACAAAATCTGAATAGAAGTAATTATATTGTATTCTTCTAATGTACTAACCATTACTGCCTATAGACAGTTATATTTTAATTTTACATCTTTAATAAAGTATTCATTAACATATATATCTATATTGTTTTGAGGGTTGGACTGTTTATATTTTGTTACTTTTTTGAGGAGGAGCAGTTTTTGGTTTTTTTTGTTTTGTTTTTTAGTAAGCACAGATTCCCATTACTGACTGATTTAGCTTGAGAGCTATAAAACCTTATAAATAGTTTTCATTTATAATAGGGATTCAAGGTTTGAAAAGTGCTATGCATATTTAATTTCATTTAATGCTCCTAATATCACAACGAAGTACGTACTAATATTATCTTTATTTTAAAGATAAAGAAACTAGAGCACATAGGCTAAATAAATTGCCAAGATACAGTTAGTAAATATCTGAGACTAAATTTGAACTCTGGGTTTTCTGAGTTCAGTTCTAGTCAGTGTTTTTGTTTGTTTCTTTGTTTCTAGAAAACTATCACATATTTAACACTTGAATATAAATTTTTCTCCTGGGATTATACACAAACACACACATATACATATACATACACATATATTTGAAGTATTTGAAGTGTGCCAATGAGGAATATATGCAACAGAACAAGGATCATCTAGTGACCTTTAAATGTATGGGTCCACTAAATCAGGGAAATTTAGAAATGGCCTTATAATGTTACTAAAAAGTATAATGCTCCATCTTATATATAATTACTTCTTTTCCATTGATCAGAAGTAATCATTTATTTGTTACAATATTCTTAATGTCATTAATTAACCTTCAGAGCAAGTTATATGTATACGGTTCATACACTCTTTTTAACAACTAACTTAATTAACAAAGAAGTTGTCAAGTAGTTTTCTAAAGTAAAAAAGTAATAGATTTGAAGTACATGGAACTTGAGTTTGAATTCTGGCTTTGCTACTAAAAGTGACAATTAGGAAGTCACTTAGTCACAAAAGGCCTCAATTTCATCGTGTAAAATAAAAGGCAGTGTAAAACATATGCTCTCTGAGGTCAGTTCTAGCCCAAGGCCCATGACTCTATAAATAACTAAAGGAATTGCCAAAATGAGAGTCTGATATGCTATCAGACTTGGGAAAATAGTGTTTATTCTTCTCAAAGAAATGCTATCTGATAATTCCTAATTTTATAATCACTTTGTCAAGGATAACAACAATACAATAGTAACAATTTATAAAACATTTTATAGGTTACATATAGTAAAATAATTTTTTTTGGATTGGTGTACATAATACTTTCTTTAAAATAGTCCTATGAAGTAGGGAATATGATTGCAGTCCCATTAAAATAAAACTCAACTGATGTTTAGAGAATTTAACTGTTTTATAGATAATCAACTGACTCTTAAATGTAAATCAACTTAGGTTTTAAGAATTTTATATATAGTAACTGAAAATATGCATTAGCAGATACAATACCCATCAATTTTAAAGAATCTCACCTAAAAATTTGTGGTCTCAATTTTCTCAGGAGGAAAATGAAAGCCTTAGTCAAAATGATTCCTAATTTTCTTTCCACATTAATATTTTCACTCTGTTAAGTAATTGTGTGGATACTTTCTTTTCTTCATATATAAGATGCATATTCAGAAGTTTGTGTTGACCTGAAAAAAGTCAAATTGTACTCTGAACTTTTCAAATTTGTCAAATCAGATAAAATTACTGCATTTAATGTTGGTAATAAAGAAATAAGAATAAATCCTCCTAACTAGTGCTCTCCTTTTCCCTACCTCCATGTTAAAAACACACAACTAAGTTTAGATAGTTGGGACATATCATATAAAACCCTAATCTATACAGGGTTCTGGCTAGAGGAATAACAAAATATAGGTTATCAGCAGCAGTGGGACAGAGAATTTTCTGATGGCAAGGAATGATAGTGATAGGGAATCTCCATCCCCAAATAAAATTATATTCTAAAATGTTAGGGAATCAGTGACATGGATAGTGACCCACTCTATCTCCCTATGATTTTGTCAATGTGACTTAACTGCAATTGCAACTCAGAACGCTCTATCCACTATGTTTAATCAATCCTCCTATTGGCAAGGACCTTCAAAGCACTCTGTTTCATAAGCAGATCCATGGAAGCCATTATGTCAAAAGCCTCTAGGCTATGTTTCTGATTTTCCAGATATAGTCACTATGTACCTAAATAGCTGTTTCCCCCACAGTTTTTCAGCTCTCTTTTATGTGCCTTCTTCCCTCATTATAATATTAGCTTTTTATGACTAGAAGTGTCTTTCTCATAGTGTATCCTAATACTCAGTATATAGCACAGAATCTAGTGCATTATCAATACTGGTTTAATTTCCCCTAATGAGATACTTCATGACATTGGAATCTTGAGAATGGGACAAGAAGAAAGAATGGAGCTATATTTCATGGCACAAAACAGGAATACAAGGACCGCAGAGTTTGGATCGGTTTAGAGCATAAATAGACATTAATCTGATGGCCCCAACCTACTTGCAATTCTGCCTTTAATACTGACACTACAAAGAGGGGGAGGGAGTAAAAAGGAGAAGGACATTGAAGGGCCCAAGTTTTTCATGAAAACTTTGTTTAATAAATGAACACATTCCTGTGGTCTTTTAAAAGAAACTATGCATCAAGTTTTGTCATATTTTATTTGAACTGAAGGTATCAGAGTATAATACCCTCAAGTGGTGAATATTAAACAAGTGAAAAAGAAGGGCAAAGAATAATAGACAATTTGTATTCTAACTGTGACTCTTGGGTATCCGAATGAACTTTTAAAAACATCTCATTAATTCTCCCAATACCCATGTTCTGCAGGTAGAAGGGAAATATGATCATATTCATTTTGCAAATAGAAAGATGTAGGTAGAGAGACGTTAAATGGTTTGGCCTAAGTCACCAGAAATATTAAGGGAGAGCAAAAATTAACCCCATACTTCAGTGGAACATAGGTAAATGAACAGAGTACAATAATAGGAAGACACCATCATAGATTTGATAACTTACTCTATTATAATCTTTTAAATGACACCACATTTAATTCAGTGTAAGAAGATGGAAGAAAGTGGTTCATTTTACATATCTGGCTATGTTTGGGGGGAGTGGAGAAGAGTAGTTCAGAAGGTATAGTCATATAAAGACAGGTACTTTTAGAAAAACTTGGCATTCTTTTTTCTAGACTTAACAAGCAGCATCACATGATGGGGAAAGCCCTATTCTAGGAGGCAAAAAGATCTTGTTATTGGGGTTTAGATGATGAAATCAGGGCCATTGGGGTTGTGACATTCATAAGTTCACAGAGTAAATAGATGAATCCACATTAGAATTTAGGAACTCAACTTCAAAACCATGACTCATGCTAGTGTAAGATATAGTCACAGGCCAAACACAGTACTAATCTTTTTTTTGCATTTTAAATTTTGTATTTGTATTATTAAAGCTTGTTTTATTTTTCAAAACACAGGCATGGAAAACATTAGCCTTGTAAAACCTTGTGTTCCAATTTCCCCATTTCCCCCAACTCTCCCCTACATGCCAAGTAGTCCAAAATATGTTTCACATGGTAGGAATATATGTTAAATCCAATATAGTACTTATACAGTATTTGTATGTACTTATACAATTATTGTTCCACACAAGTAAAATTGAATCAAACCAGTAAAAAAGAGAGAGAAGTAAAATAAAATGTAAGTACAGAGCAAAAAGATTGAGAATGTTATGTCGTGGAAGTAAAATAAAATGTAAGCACAGAGCAAAAAAAAAAAAAATGAGAATGTTATGTTGTGAACCATAATCAGTTCCCTCAGTCCTTTCTCTGGGTGTAGATGGTTCTCTTCATCACTAAACAAATGGAACTGTTTTCAATCATCTCATTTTTGGAGAGAGTCATGTCCAGCAGAAGGGTTTTCATATAGTCTTGTTGTTACTGTGAATTATGATCACCTGATTCTGCTCATTTCATTTAGCATCAGTTCACTTAAGTCTCTCCAGGCTTCTCTGAAATCAACCTTCTGGTTGTTTCTTAAAGAACAACAATATTCCAATAGCACTCATATACCATAATTGATTCAGTCATTCTCCAATGGATGGGCATCCATTTAGTTTCCAGTTTCTAGCCACTACAAAAAGAGATGCCAAAAACTTTTTTTGTATATGTGGGTCTCATTCCCTCCTTTTTGTTCTCTGGGATATAAGCCCAGTAGAAAGACTGTTGGATCAAAGGGTATGCACAGTTTGATAATTTTTTGAACTGTAGTTCCAAATTGCTCTCCAGAATGGTGGGATCCATTCACAGTTCCATCAATGTATCAGTGCCCACATTTGTCATTATCTATTCCTATCATCTTAGCCAAACTGAGAAATATGTAATGGCATCTCAGAGTTGTCTTTATTTACATTTCTTTAATCAATAGTGATTTGGAGCACCTTTTCATATAACTAGAAATAATTTCAATTTCTTCATCTGACCAATGTCTGTTCATAACCTTTGAGCATTTATCAATTGGAGAATGACTTGATTTCTAATAAATCTGAGTCAATTCTCTATATATTTTAGAAATTAGGCCTACATCAGAAGCTTTGAATGTAAAAATAATTTCCTAATTTATTGCTTCCCTACTAATTTTGTCTGCATTAGTTTTGTTTATACAAAAATGTCTTAATAATATAATCAAAATTATCTATTTTGTGATCCATAATCTCTAGTTCTTCTTTGGTCATAAATTCCTTTCTCCTCCACAGATCTGAGAGGTAAACTATCCTGTATTCTTCTAATTTGTTTATAATATCATTCTTTATGTCTATATCATGAATCCATTTCAACCTTATCTTGGAATGCAGTGTTAGGTATGGGTCAATGCCTAAGTTCTGCCATACTAGTTTCTAAATATCCCAACAGTTTTTGTCAAATAGCAAACTATAGTTCCAAAAGTGGAAGTCTTTGGGTTTATAAAAAAAAACTAGATTACTGTAGTCATTGATTTTTTTTTTCCTGTGAACCTACCCTATGTCATTGTCAAATACTCTATTTCATAGCTAGTACCAAATCATTTTGATAACCACTATTTATTAATATAATTTTAGAGCTGGTACCTAAATCCTCTAATTAAAAATTAACTGAATTTTCTGTTGTCAGGTTTCTTCCCTTTCTTTCTAAAGATACCATTGTCTCCCAGGTAGCCATAAAAATACCTTTTCTTATCTTTGAAGAAAATAGGCTCCCGAAGTCTTTTGTTAATTCTTTAGTTTTTTCTAAAATATTGTTTTTGCCTATTTTTTCTAATATTTTATCTGCAATATTCTATTGATTATGAAATGTCTCAAACTATTCCCACAAACAGGCTACTATAAATACAAAAAAGTCTTGCATTTAACTAATGTGAGAAAGACTGAATCTTTGAGTGTTGATGCCAAAATATAGAGTAAATATCAGTAATACTCCATTAATAGCATAAAATAAATAAGTATAGAATGTAGTCATTGCAACTGAGTCATTAAAATAGGAAGTTACCAAATAATATTCATCCTTTTCCAGATAGACATATGTTAAGTGAACTCTTCCCTTATCCTCCATGGTGGAGTAACTTCAGTGTTTCCTCTCTAGTTCCTTCCTTTTCTGAAGGTAACAGTCTATAAAAGTAAGAGTTTTTACTTTATATATGTGTGCATATATATATATATATATATATATGTATAGTTCACCATAAGTGTAAGATGTTATATTTGATTTAAGCACTAAAAATTCTAGATAAGGTTTTATGAAGCATTACGAGAAATTTTTCCTATACTCTTCCCATTGATAACAAATTAGAAACTCAAGGTTTCAAACTCTAATATAATATAGCAATTCATAGTGGTTCTGGGCTGCCAAATGAAACTGAACTCAACTCTCTTGACACTATAACCGATGTGTATTGTGAGAGATAGAGAAAGGTTCAAAAACACACACACACAGAGAAAGAAACATATAAATAAGAAAAAGAAAGGGGAAGAGGTTTAACAAGAAAGAAGGGATTAGGCAGCAGTCATTGAACTCAGTCAAGAAGGTTCTCCTCCCTTCTTTTAAAATGTTAGGACAATTAAATCCATCCCTTTCACTTTCTCAATGATTTGTTTTATGTATGACATGTTTAATGAAGGATATGGTATAATTCTTGGAACTTGATCTGAGAACGAAAATATTTTATGACCTTAGATTATAAAATCATTCTTCTTATTATTATTAAAATAAGTAGGAACAATATATTATTAAATTGTTAGAGATCTTAAATATATTTGTTCAAGTTCAACTATTTTAGTTTGACTTTGATGCTACCCATCCTAATACTCTTGACTTTACAAAGTATTATTAAGTATTATAAGTATAATATAAGTATTTCAATAATAGTTCATATTAATTTGTTGCACTAGAAAACCATCTGCATCATAACAAAGTAAACCAATTTTTTGATTATTTAGTTATCATCCTAGAAGTATACCTTTTTATCTAGCAGTGTTGCAACTGGATCTGTATCCCAAGGAGACTATAAAAAATGTGCAAGAATGTTTGTAGAGAAGTGGAGCCAAGATGGCAGAGAAGGTACACTTGACTTTCTAAGCTCCTCTCATACCCTCACGACCAATTATTAAATTTAGCCTCAAAAACAGTGTTTGACTGGTAAAATTCATGAAGATTAGAAGCCAATGATAATCTGGAAGTTCTTCAGAAAAGATTTGTCGTGAGGGGCCAGAGCAGATCAGTGAAGAAATGAGGAAAACAAATTACCACTCTTGGCTGATGATATGATGGTATACTTAGAGAACCCCAGAGATTCTACTAAAAAGTTATTAGAATTAATCCACATCTTTGGCAAAGTTGCAGGATACAAAATAAACCAACATAAATCATCAGCATTCTTATATATTACTAACAAAATCCAATAGATTTACAAAGAGAAATTCCATTTAAAGTTAACTATTGATAGTATAAAATATTTAGGAATCTATTTGCCAAGGGAAAATCAGAAACTTTATGAGCAAAACTACAAAACATTTTCTACACACATTAAGTCTGATCTAACCAATTGGAAAAATATTAAATACTCTTGGAAAGGGCAAGCAAATATAATAAAGATGACAATACTACCTAAATTAATCTATTTATTTAGCGCTATACTAATCAGACTCCCAAAAAAACTATGTTTATGACCTAGAAAAAATAAGAATAAAGTTCATATGGAAAAACGAAAGGAAAAAAATTTCAAGGGAATTAATGAAAAACAAATCAAATGAAGGTGGCCTAGCTGTACCTGATCTAAAACTATATTATAAAGCAGCAGTCACCAAAACCATTTGGTATTGCCTAAGAAATAGATTAGTTGATCAGTGGAACAGGTTATGTTCACAAGACATAATAGTCAACTATAGTAATCTAGTGTTTGACAAACGCAAAGATCCTAACTTTTGGGATAAGAATTCATTAGTTGACAAAAACTGGTGGGATAACTGGAAATTAGTATGGAATAAATTAGGCATGGACCCACATTTAACACCATATACCCAGATAAGATCAAAATAGGTCCATGATTTAGGCATAAAGAATGAGATTATAAATAAATTAGAGGAACATAGGATAGTATACCTCTCAGACCTGTGGAGGAGGAAGAAATTTGTGACCAAAGACAAACTAGAGACCATTATTGATCACAAAATAGAAAATTTTGATTATATCAAGTTAAAAAGCTTTTGTACAAACAAAACTAATGCAAACAAGATTAGAAGGGAAGCAACAAACTGGGAAAACATCTTCACAGTTAAAGGTTCTGATAAAGGCCTCATTTCCAAAATATGTAGAGAACTGACTCTAATTTATGAGAAACCAAGCCATTCTCCAATTGATAAATGGTCAAAGGATATGAACAATTTTCAGATGATGAAATTGAAACTATTACCACTCATATGAAAGAGTGTTCCAAATCATTATTAATCAGAGAAATGCAAATTAAGACAACTCTGAGATACCACTACACACCTGTCAGATTGGCTAAGATGACAGGAAAAAATAATGTTGAATGTTGGAGGGGATGCGGGAAAACTGGGACACTGATACAAAGTTGGTGGATTTGTGAACGAATCCAACCATTCTGGAGAGCAATCTGGAATTATGCCCCAAAAGTTATCCAACTCTGCATACTCTTTGATCCAGCAGTGCTACTACTGGGCTTATACCCCAAGGAGATACTAAAGGAGGAAAGGGACCTGTATGTGCCAAAATGTTCGTGGCAGCTCTGTTTGTAGTGGCTAGAAACTGGAAAATGAATGGATGCCCATCAACTGGAGAATGATTAGGTAAATTGTGGTATATGAATGTTATGGAATATCATTGTTCTGTAAGAAATGACCAGCAGGATGAATATAGAGAGGCTTGAAGAGACTTACATGAACTAATGCCAAGTGAAATGAGCAGAACCAGGAGATCATTATATACTTCAACAACAATACTGTATGAAGATGTATTCTGATGGAAATTGATTTCTTTGACAAAGAGACCTAATTCAGTTTCAATTGATCAATGATGGACAGAAGCAGTTACACCCAAAGTAAGAACACTGGGAAATGAATGTAAACTGTTTGCATTTTTGTTTTTCTTCTTGGGTGATTTTTACCTTCTGAATCCAATTCTCCCTGTGCAACAAGAAAACTGTTTGGTTCTGCACACATATATTTTATCTAGGATATACTGCGACATATTCAAATATATAGGACTGCTTGCCATCTAGGGAAGGGGTGGAGGGAGAGAGGGGAAAAATAGGAACAGAAGTGAGTGCAAGGGATAATGTTGTAAAAAATTACCCCGGCATGTGTTCTTCAATAAAAAGTTATCATAATTTAAAAAAAAGTCTCCCATTAGATTATCCTGGTGCATAGACACACCACCACCCTTGTCCCTGCACTGTGCATATACTTGGCTGCCTGTCCCTATGCCTGACTGAAACCTTCCTTTTCTGATGTTCTTCCAAATTATTTTTTGCTGTAAATTTGTTATACTCCTAATATCTATGTGTTATATCACTTTATGACTATTTCAGAGGCATGATTCAGTGTTGATCTGAGGTAAGCAGAAAGAGACCAGAGAAAGACTTTCCTAAGCTCCATCTTGGCTCCATTATGTTGGCTCTGCCCCTTCCCTCTGAGATTTTCAACTGTATATGTGTACAATACAATGCCAATACATTTCCAACTGACAAGTGGAAGATAAGATTCAGGTTAAAATCTACTAATGGGAAGATTTTTTTTTTGCTATTCTGTATTTATGATATTGTATATTTCACATGATGTGTAAAAAATGAATATCATCTGAAATCAATTTTATTTTATTGAGATGTTAGTACAAAAGGTCATACCCTTCTAGAGTATTACTAAGAAGGAAAACTGTTTTACACATAACCATTTATATTTTATGTATTGCATTTTTAGTGTTATTTTATGATGTTAGAAAATACGTATATCAGAAACATTTTTTCTTTTTTTTCCATAAAGAATTGTATAGAGAAAAAAACTTATTTTCAGTGATCTTTAGTGAAAGATCAGTTTTTCTGATCATAAGCACAGAATCCCTTATTTCTGATAAGTTCAATATATCAATATCCATGTTTTTATGTTTTGAGACATTTTCTAATTATATATTAAAGGAAAACTAACAATAGTTGCTACCTCACTTTAGTCAATTATAAAATTTGGGTATTAATAGTACTTACCTTCCAGCATTACTCTAAGTTTAAATGGAATATATGTAAAATGATTAATACAGCATGTTATACATTAGCATAGCTTAATAAATGTTCTTTTCTGCCTTTGTTTTTGCTCAAAAAAGGTAGAGAGAGATTACTTTTATTTATCTCAAGGGCTGATTTCTAAGTGATTTAGGGGTATAAAATGTTTCAAATCAGTAATAATTTGATAAGTTAAAATTAAAGCAATCTTGTGATTGTGCTTGATTTTTTTTTATTCATTGGAATCTTTTACTCACTAGATTAAAAAGTTAACAAAAAAGGAAAACAATAGATATTTGAGGACTGTGGGCAAACAGATATTTTGATTTATTATTGACTAGGTTTGTGAAGCAACCTTTTGCAAATAAATTATTTGTGTTACCCAAATTACTACTTTGTATGTGACCACTGAATCAGATATGTTATTCTGAGTCTTATACCCAAAAGATATCAAAGAAAATATCTTATATGTATATGCATCCAACGTTTTGTTAAAAGAAATGTTACATTTGAAGTCGCAGGATATGTGTTAAAATCAGTTTTATTTCTTACCGTTTACATGATCCAGAGTATCTTTCTTCCCCATATTGGCCTTTTTTTCTTTTTTTTTTGGCCAACATGAGGAAAATGGGCTAAGAGACCAGTTATTAAAATACCTTTGCTTTTAATTTAACATGAAATAGTCAATGCCTTCTCATCTTGCATAATTTTATCAATTTTACAAATAATGACCAAGTTTATATACCGGAGATGTTCCTTTAGTTCTCTTAATAGCTTAATTGTACCAAGATTCCATCTGGGTTATCTACCTGATATCTTTTATTCTCACTTTCTGATTATTCTATTCTTATCATATTCACAATTGTGTCTTTTACATATTTTTCCACCTACAAGTCAGTATTGATAATATTATTTTTAATCTAAAATGACTTCTTCATTGACTCTTTGTGTTACTGCTAATTTTTATTCATATGAGCCCATGATGTCACTGGAGTAAGAATGGTCTATGGAGATACTCAGGGGTGCTGTATTCTGAGGACTTGAGAAGCCCCATTTAGGATTGTTAATCTATCTTTGGTTGTTCGCCTGTCTTTGTATTCTTGTGTGTGTGAGTCTTTAGGAAGCTATAGCATGAGTAGTACTTACACTTTAGGAAAATTGACACAGAATGGGATGAATTGTTAACAAAGTGATGGTAAGCAAGTGACCTCAAACCAGCTGATAAGTTATGGAGATGTGTATCCAAAACATAAAAGTTCTCTTTATGGAATGGTTAGAGGAAAATAATTTTGTTACAAAAACCATGAAGTCAGCTGATGTGGGGATGGTGAAATGCTAAGAACTTGATCAAATATCAAAAACAACAAAATCATTCAGCCCATATCCATTTGTTTTAACTTTTTTTCTTGACAATAGACTTTGATGATTGAGTAAGACTGATGACGTTTGCAATTCTGTGTCACAAATATAATTTATGGGTAAATCAGGACCTCATTCATCACATCATGATTTCTACAGTCATCTTTACAAATGGAGGATGAAGAACAAGAGCAAATTGAGTCATTGGTATATAGCTTAACAATAAGATATTATTAAAAATGCAGCTTTTGCATTTTTGATAATTTGAGAGAACTGAAAACACTTCATAATTTTCTAAATATGGGATATTCTCTTATGTAATTTGCATCTTGTTAATACTATATCTCCATTGTGTAAATATTCGTATTGCTATTCTAAATTTGATGATTTCGTCATATAGCTCCATGCCACAATCAAGGTGACAATCATTTCCCATTTATTTTATTTTCTTAATGTGAATAATTGGTCAATCTTCCACATTATTAGAGATTTCACTTAGAAATTATTTTGGATTTTCATGAATTAAGATAAAAATACTACCTGTGAATTGTATCATATGAAGATATAGTCATTATCAGCAGGAATTAATTCTTTTGAACTTATACAGAACATCTTTTGTGAAAAATTGAACCACTTTGAATGAATATATTTTCTTAGTTTTGCCTTCTCACATGCAAGGAAACAAAATACAGTAGAATAGCATTTCCCATGGTTTTACTATATTTAATGCACAATGGTAGACAATTAATCTGAGAACACCCCATGATTATCTGCTCTGCTCTATTGAAAAATACTTCTGATATATTAATCAGTATTTCACATTGGTGAGAGTTATAGTTATTGCCAATTAATAAATTGCAGCATGTAAAGATGTGGTCTATTGTAGGAAAAAAAGAATGGATTAGGATTAAATGAATAAAGATGATAATTAATTCTCTAATCATACATCCAGAGATTAGAGCTCCAAAAAATCTGAAAGTTAAAGCATGTGTTCATAGGCTTTTGAAGTAGAGGAATATTGAAAATATTTAAAATATTTATCACTATTTTTATCAATCCATTTCATTAGAATAGATAGAAGCAAAATCTTACATTCTTTTCTCTTGTATAATACTAACCAATTATGCTTTGAATCTAGATAAACAAAAATTCCCCAAGAATTTTTATAATAATAATAACCATCTCATATATTTCACATTATTTCTAGTATTTACAAAGCATTGCCCTCACAACAAAACTTTACACATCATAAAATCATTGAATCACAGAATTTGAAAGTTTTCAGGAACTGAATTATCATCATGCACATTTGTCCAATAAAGAGACATGAATTTCAGAGAATTAAATAAACTATACAGGGTCAGTCACATAGATAGGGAGTAGTAGACTAAGATACCAGCCTGGGACTCTTATAATTCTATGCCCTACAATGTTGGTGCTGTGCTATACTGTCTCACATCTAAAGTAATTAGAGAAGACAGCAATGGCGTTAACACACTATGTTTTGGTGTATACAGATGGGATATCTTCCTCCATTATGTTCTCTCATGGCTGAAAATGTTGTCACCTTGTCTTCCCTGAGCATACACACAAATTCATAACAAAGCAGTGGTAGGAGGAAATCAATCTTCAGAACAAAAAACTGGAAAATATATATAGTCTTCAAAGATAATAAAGTAGTCAACCTACTTCCTCATTTTAATCATAAGATGAACACAAAGGATGAAATCTATATCCTGTCCAAAGCATTGCCAAATACAAAATATTTTGTAATAGTTATTTAATAATGAATATTATTAATTGGTCATAAAATGATTATTATAAAATGGATGGATTGAAACTTTTATGGATCAGGCAATGTTTGAATGAAAGTGAGTAGAACATTTAAGTGTCTGGATGTTAACATTTGATACTTTTTTTTCTGGAAAGTAAGACAGTGTAAACATCAAACTCTGGAGGAATTTGTCTTTCCCTTTGGGACAAATAAAAAAAAAATTCAATAAGAATTTTATACATCTGTCAATGAACATAAAGCAAATGGAAAACATGAGTGTCTTCATTTCAAAGGTATATCTATAGCCCAAAGACATTTAAATTAGAGGAAATGACTCAAAATTTGTTGGTTTAGTAAAGAGAATAGGGATCAGTTAGATTTTCTTTTTTTAAAAATTTATTTAATAGCCTTTTATTTACAGGTTATATGTATGGGTAACTTTACAGCATTAACAATTGCCAAACCACTCGTTCCAATTTTTCACCTATTACCCCCCACCCCTTCCCCCAGATGGCAGGATGACCAGTAGATGTTAAATATATGAAAATATAAATTAGATACACAATAAGTATCATGTATACATGACCAAACCATTTTTTGCTGTACAAAAAGAATCAGACTCTGAAATATTGTACAATTAGCTTGTGAAGGAAATCAAAAATGCAGGTGGGCATAAATATAGGAATTGGGAATTCATTGTAATGGTTTTTAGTCATCTCCCAAAGTTCTTTCTCTGGGCGTAGCTGGTTCAGTTCATTACTGCTCCATTGGAAATGATTTGGTTGATCTCATTGCTGAGGATGGCCAGGTCCATCAGAACGGGTAGTCATATAGTATTTTTGTAGAAGTATATAATGATCTCCTGGTCCTGCTCATTTCATTCAGCATCAGTTCGTGTAAGACTCTCCAGGTCTTTCTGAAGAGTAATATTCCATAATATCCATATACCACAATTTAATCAGCCATTCTCCAAATGATGGGCATCCACTCAGTTTCCAGTTTCTAGCCACTACAAAGAGGGTTGCCACAAACATTTGTGCACATACAGGTCCCTTTCCCTTCTTTATGATCACTTTGGCATATAAGCACAGTAGTAACACCGCTGGATCAAAGGGTATGCACAGTTTGATAACTTTTTGAGCATAGTTCCAAACTACTATCCAGAATGGTTGGATTCATTCACAACTCCACCAACAATGCATCAATGTCCCAGTTTTCCTACATACCCTCCAACAATCATCATTATTTTTTCCTGTCATCTTAGCCAATCTGACAGGTGTATAGTGGTATCTTAGAGTTGTCTTAATTTGCATTTCTCTGATTAATAATGACTTGGATCATCTTTTCATATGACTAGAAATAGTTTCAATTTCTTCATCTGAGAATTGTCTGTTCATATACTTTGACCATTTTTTCAATTGGAGAATGGCTTGACTTTATATAAATTAGAGTTAATTCTCTATATATTTTGGAAAAGAGGCCTGTATCAGAACCTTTGACTGTAAAAATATTTTCCCAGTTTATTGCTTCCCTTCTAATCTTGTCTGCATTAGTTTTGTTTGTACAAAAACTTTTCAGTTTCGTATAGTCGAAATTTTCTATTTTGTGATCAGTAATGATCTCTAGTTCTGCTTTGGTCATAAAGTCCTACCCCTTCCACAGGTCTGAGAGGTAAACTATCCTGTGTTCCTTTAATTTATTAATAATTTCATTCTTTATGCCTAGTTCATGAACCCATTTTGACCTTATCTTGGTGTATGGTGTTAAGTGTGGATCAATGCCTAGTTTCTGCCATATTAGTTTCCAATTTTCCCAGCAAATTTGATCAAACAGTGCGTTCTTATCCCAAAAGCTGGGGTCTTTGGGTTTGTCAAAGATAATGTTGCTATATTTATTGAATGTTTTATCCCTTGAACCTAACCTATTCCACTGATCAATTAATCTATAACTTAGCCAATACCAAATGGTTGTGGTAACTGCTGCTCTCTAATATAGTTTTAGATCAGGTACAGCTAAGCCACCTTCATTTGATTTTTTTTTTCATTAATTTCCTTGAAATCCTTGACCTTTTCTTTTTCCATATGAATTTTGTTGTTATTTTTTTCTAGGTCATTAAAATAGTTTTTTGGGAGTCTGATTGGTCTAGCACTAAATAAATAAATTAGTTTAGGTAATATTGTCATCTTTATTATATTTGCTCGCCCTATCCAAGAGTATTGAATATTTTTCCAATCGTTAGATCCTACTTAATTTGTGTGAAAAGTGGTCTGTAATTGTGCTCAAAAAGTTTCTGATTTTCCCTTGGCAGAAAGATTCCTAAATATTTTATATTATCAGTAGTTACTTTAAATGGAATTTCTCTTTGTAACTCTGAGTGCTGGATTTTGTTAGTGATATATATATATAGAATGCTGATGACTTATGTGGGTTTATTTTATAACCATCAACTTTGCTAAAATTATGAATTATTTCTAATAACTTTTATAGGAGAATCTCTGGTGTTCTCTAAATATACCATCATGTCATCGGCAAAGAGTGATAATTTGGTTTCCTCATTGCCTATTCTTATTCGTTTAATCTCTTTCTCAGCTCTTATTGCCACAGCTAGCATTTCTAATACAATATTAAATAGTAACGGTGATAGTGGGCAACCTTGTTTTACTCCAGATCTTATTGGGAATGGTTGCAGTTTGTCTCCATTACATATGATGCTTACTGATGGTTTTAAATGGATGCTGCTGATTATTTTAAGGCAAAGTCCATTTATTCCTATACTCTCAAGTGTTATTAATAGGAGTGGATGTTGGATTTTGTCAAATGCCTTTTCTGCATCTATTGAGATGATCATGTGGTTTTTGTTAATTTGGTTGTTAATATGGCCAATTATATTGATAATTTTCCTCATATTGAAGCAGCCCTGCATTCCTGGTATAAATCCTACTTGATCATAGTACATTATCCTGGTGATGATTTTCTGTAGTCTTTTTGATAATATCTTATTTAAGATTTTAGCATCAATATTCATTAGGGAGATTGGTCTATAATTTTCATTCTCTGATTTCAACCTACCTAGTTTAGGTATCAGTAACATGTCTGTGTCATACAAGGAATTTGGTAGGACTCCTTCATTCCCTATTTTATCAAATAATTTATATAGCATTGGGGCCAATTGCTCTTTAAATATTTGGTAAAATTCACATGTAAATCCATCTGGTCCTGGGGATTTTTTCTTAGGGAGTTGTTTAATTGCCTGTTCTATTTCTTTTTCTGAAATGGGACTATTCAAGCAATTTACTTCCTCCTCTGTTAGTCTGGGAAGTCTATATTTTTTTAGGTCGTCATCCATTTCACTTAGGTTATCAAATTTATTGGCATAAAGTTGAGCAAAATTACTCCTTATTATTTCTCTGATTTCTTCTTCATTGGTGGAAAGTTCTCCCTTTTCATTTTTTTATTTAATAGCCTTTTATTTACAGGTTATATGCATGGATAACTTTACAGCTTTAACAAATGCCAAATCTCTTGTTCCAATTTTTCACCTCCCACCTCCCATCCCTTCCCCTAGATGGCTGGAAGACCAGTAGATGTTAAGTACATTAAAATATAAATTAGATACACAGTAAGTATTCATGACCAAAACATTATTTTGCTGTATAAAAAGAATCAAACTCGGAAATATTGTGCAATTAGCTTGTGAAGGAAATCAAAAATGCAAGTGGGCATAAATATAGGGTTTTGGGAATTCAATGTAATGGTTCTTAGTCATCTCCCAAAGTTCTTTCTCTGGCAATAGCTGGTTCAGTTCATTACTGTTCCATTGGAGATGATTTGGTTGATCTCGTTGCTGAGGATGGCCAGGTCCATCAGAACTGGTCGTCATATAGTATTGTTGTTGAAGTATATAATGTTCTCCTGGTCCTGCTCATTTCACTCAGCATCAGTTCGTGTAAGTCTCTCCAGGCTTTTCTGAAATCATCCTGTTGGTCATTTCTTACAGAACAGTAATATTCCATAATATTCATATAAGACAATTTATTCAGCCATTCTCCAACTGATGGACATCCATTCAGTTTCCAGGTTCTAGCCACTACAAAAAGGGCTGCCACAAACATTCGTGCACAAACAGGTCCCTTTCCCTGCTTTATAATCTCTTTGGGATATAAGCCCAGTAGTAACACTGCTGGATCAAAGGGTATGCACAGTTTGATACCTTTTTGAGCATAGTTCCAAACTACTCTCCAAAATGGTTGGATTCATTCACAACTCCACCAACAATGCATCAATGTCCCAGTTTTCCACATCCCCTCCAACAATCATTATTATTTTTTCCTGTCAGCTTAACCAATCTGACAGGTGTGTAGTGGTATCTTAGAGTTATCTTAATTTGCATTTCTCTGATTAATAGTGACTTGGAGCATCTTTTCATATGACTAGAAATAGTTTCAATTTCTTCATCTGAGAATTGTCCGTTCATATCCTTTGACCATTTTTCAATTGGAGAACGGCTTGATTTTTTATAAATTAAAGTTAATTCTCTATATATTTTGGCAATGAGGCCTGTATCAGAACCTTTGACTGTAATAAATATTTTCCCAGTTTATTGTTTCTCTTCTAATCTTGTCTGCATTAGTTTTGTTTGTACAAAAACTTTTCAGTTTGGTATAGTTGAAATTTTCTATTTTGTGATCAGTAATAATCTCTAGTTCTGCTTTGATCATAAAGACCTTCCCCTTCCACAGGTCTGAGAGGTAAAATATCCTGTGTTCCTCTAATTTATTAATAATTTCATTCTTTATGCCCAGATCATGAACCCATTTTGACCAAATCTTGGTGTACGGTGTTAAGTGTGGATCAGTGCCTAGTTTCTGCCATATTAGTTTCCAATTTTCCCAGCAATTTTTATCAAACAGTGAGTTCTTATCTCAAAAGCTGGGGTCTTTGGGTTTGTCAAAGACAATGTTGCTATATTTATTGACTGTTTTATCCCTTGAACCTAACCTGTTCCACTGATCAACTAATCTATTCCTTAGCCAATACCAAATGGTTTTGGTAACTGCTGCTCTCTAATACAGTTTTAGATCTGGTACAGCTAAGCCACCTTCATTTGATTTTTTTTTTCATTAATTCCCTTGAAATTCTTGACCTTTTGTTTTTCCATAAGAATTTTGTTGTTATTTTTTCTAGGTCATTAAAATAGTTTTTTGGGAGTCTGATTGGTCTAGCCCTAAATAAATAAATTAGTTTAGGTAATATTGTCATCTTTATTATATTTGCTCGCCCTATCCAAGACCATTGAATAGTTTTCCTATTGGTTAGATCCTACTTAATTTGTGTGAAAAGTGGTCTGTAATTTTGCTCATAAAGTTCCTGCTTTTCCCTTGGCAAATAGATTCCTAAATATTTTATGTTATCAGTAGTTACTTTAAATGGAATTTCTCTTTGTAACTCTGAGTGCTGGATTTTGTTAGTGATATATATAGAATGCTGATGACTTATGTGGGTTTATTTTATAACCATCAACTTTGCTAAAATTATGAATTATTTCTAATAACTTTTATAGGAGAATCTCTGGTGTTCTCTAAATATACCATCATGTCATCGGCAAAGAGTGATAATTTGGTTTCCTCATTGCCTATTCTTATTCGTTTAATCTCTTTCTCAGCTCTTATTGCCACAGCTAGCATTTCTAATACAATATTAAATAGTAACGGTGATAGTGGGCAACCTTGTTTTACTCCAGATCTTATTGGGAATGGTTGCAGTTTGTCTCCATTACATATGATGCTTACTGATGGTTTTAAATGGATGCTGCTGATTATTTTAAGGCAAAGTCCATTTATTCCTATACTCTCAAGTGTTTTTAATAGAAGTGGATGTTGGATTTTGTCAAATGGCTTTTCTGCATCTATTGAGATGATCATGTGGTTTTTGTTAATTTGGTTGTTAATATGGGCCTATTACATTGATAGTTTTCCTAATATTGAACCAGCCCTGCATTCCTGGTATAAATCCTACTTGATCATAGTGTTTTATCCTCGTGATGATTTTCTGTAGTCTTTTTGCTAATATCTTATTTAAGATTTTAGCATCAATATTCATTAGGGAGATTGGTGTATAATTTTCTTTCTCTGATTTTAACCTACCTGGTTTAGGTATCAGTACCATGTCTGTGTTATAGAAGGAATTTGGTAGGACTCATTCATTCCCTATTTTATCAAATAACTTATAAAGAATTGGGGCCAATCGTTCTTTAAATGTTTGGTAAAATTCACATGTAAATCCATCTGGTCCTGGGGATTTTTTCTTAGGGAGTTCTTTAATTGCCTGTTCTATTTCTTTTTCTGAAATGTGACTATTCAAGCAATTTATTTCCTCCTCTGTTAGTCTGGGAAGTCTATATTTTTGGAGGTAGTCATCCATTTCACTTAGATTATCAAATTTATTGGCATAAAATTGAGCAAAATAAGCAAAATAACTCCTTATAATTTCTCTAATTCCTTCTTCATTGGTGGAAAGTTCTCCCTTTTAATTTTTAAGACTACTAATTTCATTTTCCTCCCTCCTTTTTCTAATCAGATTTACCAAAGGCTTATCTATTTTATTGTCTTTTTCATAGAACCAACTCTTAGTTTTATTAAATAGTTCAATAATTTTTTTTTACATTCAATATTTTTAATTTCTCCTTTTAATTGTAGAATTTCCAATTTAGCATTAGATTGGGAGTTTTTAATTTTGTCTTTTTTTAGTTTTTTTAGTTGCAAGCCCAATTCATTAATCTTTTCTTTCTCTGTTTTATTCAAGTAAGCCTCTAAAGATATAAAATTCCATCTTATTACTGCTTTGGCTGCATCCCATAAATTTTGGTATGACGTCTCATCATTGTCATTATCTTGGTTGAAATTATTAATTGTATCTATAATTTGCTGCTTCACCCAATCATTCTTTAAGATGAGATTGTTTAGTTTCCAATTACTTTTTGGTCTATTTCCCCCTAACTTTTTGTTGAATGTAGTTTTTATTGCATCATGATCTGAAAAGAAAGCATTTACTATTTCTGCTTTCTTGCATTTAATTTTGAGATCTTTATGTCCTAATATATGGTCAGTTTTTGAATAGGTTCCATGAATTGCTGAGAAGAAAGTATATTCCTTTCTATCTCCATTCAATTTTCTCCAAAGATCTAACATACCTAATTTTTCTAATATTCTATTTACTTCTTTAATTTCTTTCTTATTTGTTTTGTGGTTTGATTTGTCTAATTATAAGAGTGCAAGGTTGAGATCTCCCACAATTACAGTTTTGTTGTCTATTTCTTCTTGCATCTCTCTTAACTTCTCCTTTAGGAAGTTGGATGCCATACCACTTGGTGCATATATGTTTAATATTGAAATTGCTTTGTTGTTTATGCTGCCCTTAAGCAGGATGTAATTGCCTTCCTTACCTCTTTTAATTAGATCAATTTTTGCTTTTGCTTGATCTGAGATAAGGATGGCTACCCCTCCTTTTTTGACTTCACCAGAAGCATAATAGATTTTGCTCCAGCCTTTTACCTGTACTCTAATGTATCTCCCTACTTTAAATGTGTTTTTGTAAACAACATATTGTAGGGTTCTGATTTTTGATCCAGTCTGCTATCTTCCTCCTCTTTATGGGGGAGTTCATCCCATTCACATTTACGGTTAGAATTACTAAATCTGTATTTCCTGCCATCCTAATAACCCCTGATTATGTTTCACTTATTCTTGCCTCCCCCAACCCTCTTTCCCCCCTTTAAACTTATATACCCCTCTTGTATCACGATGCTTACCCCCTTTATAATCCCTCCCTCCCCCCTTTGAGTCTTTTCCCCTTCCTTCCCTTATTAATCTTTTTCTTTTCCCTTTTCCTCTCCCCCGTTTTCAATGAGGCGAGAGAATTTTCTCTAAAACAAATGTCAATTATTTTTTCTTTGAGCCAATTCTGATGAGAGTAAGATTCACACAATGTTCCTCCCCCTCTCTAAATTCCCTCAGATATGATAAGTTTCCTTTGCCTCTTTGTGGGATGTGGTTTCCCTCTTTTTATCCCTCCTTCCCACCTTATTATGCCATCATCCCTTTTCCATATTTACTTCCCCCTTTTATGTTATATCAGTACAATCAAATTATACATGTATATTTTTTGTATATCCACAACAGAAATACAATTCTCAAGAGTTATTTTTACCTTTTCTGCCTCTCTTGAGTTTTATGGTTGGAGATCAATTTTTTTGTTTAGTTCTGGTTTTTTCTTCAGAAATAAATGGAATTCATTTGTTTCATTAAATGTCCATCTGCTTCCCTGGTAGAAAATGCTCAGCTTAGCTGGGTAGTTTATTCTTGGCTGCATCCCAAGTTCTTGTGCCTTTCGGAATATTATATTCCAGGCCCTTCTTTCCTTCAATGTGGAGGCGACCAGATCTTGGCTTATCCTTATTGTGGCACCTCGGTATTTAAATTTTTTTTTTTTTTTGGCTGCTTGTATATTTTTTTTTTCCTTAATCTGATAGTTCTGGAATTTGGCCACAATATTCCTTGGGGTTTTTATTTTAGGGTTTCTTTCAGAAGGTGTTCGATGAATTCTTTCAATACCTAATTTACCTTCTGATTCTATTACATCTGGGCAGTTCTCTTTGATGATTTCCTGTAAAATAGTATCTAGGCTCTCTTTTTTCATCATAGTTTTCAGAAAGTCCAATTATCCTCAGATTATCTCTCCTAGATCTATTTTCCAAGTCTGTCATTTTTGCAAGTAGATAATTCATGTTTTTTTTCCAGTTTGTCAATTTTTTGGTTTTGCTTGACTGATTCTTGCTGTCTCAACGAATCATTGGTTTCTATTTCTTCAGTTCTAATTTTTAAAGAATTAATTTCTTCATTAGTTTTTTTTTTTTACTTCTTCCTGTATTTGTCCAATTGAGTTTTTAAATGTATTGTTTTGATCTGTGGAATTTTTTTCCATTTCACCAATTCTTTTTTTTTAGTCAATTATTTTCTTTTTCCAATTCGCAAATCCTATTTTCTAGTGTATTCTTTTTTTTTTCCACTTCACATTTCTTACTTTCCTGAGATATTTTTATTTTTTCCAGTTCACAAATTTTGTTTCCCTGCTCTTTCTGGGAATTTTTTTACTTTTCCAATTTGTATCTCAGGAAGTTGTTTCTCTCTTGTAAGGCTTCTCTTTTCTTTCCCCATTTATCTTCTAACTCTCTTTTGAGACTTTTAATGGTCTCTTCTATGAGAGCATCATGTAAAGGAGGACAGTCTGATGCATTTTTGCAGTTTGAGGTCTCTTCAGGTTTCCTGACCTGCTCTTTTTCTGCATAGAAGCTGTCGATTGTTCTTTTCATCTTTTTATTCATGTTTTAAAGCCTTAAGCGTATGTCTCCTAGGCAAGGGGGTTACCAGCTTCCTCTGCAGAACAGGGAGAGATAAACAGATTACCAGCTCCGATTGTGTGGGAGAGCTCTGAGTGAGAGTTTTCCCTTCCCCCAACAGGAAGTGGATTGAGCACTGGTGGAACTTTCGAAAGTGGCCCTTTGGGCTGTGTGGATTAGTGATTACGCTAGGCTAGAGATTAGGGGTGAAAATTCCGTTGCCTCTGCCAGGAGCCTCTTGTGGGACTGTGAGTATTAGCAGCTGATCGCAGACCGCCGATTTTAGTGAACTCTGCCTGGGAACTCTCCCCGCCCCGCGTCTCTGCCTGATGCAAATCGGCCGCATACAAGCTCTATGGCCCCAAGCCGAGCCCCCCACTGCGCAGATTAAAGGGTCACCTGGGCTGTGCCCTCCTGCCGTGCAGGATCACAACAGCTTCTTAGAAAAGCCCCGTACTGTGGTTTGGGGCTGCGCCTTTGTGCTGAGATCTGCGCTTTCACTTCCGGGTTGAGACTCTCCTTGGAACTTAATTTCTCTCCCAGTCTGAGCTGATCTCTCTCCCCTGGCCTCGGAACAAACCTTTTTTGATGAGACTGCAGATTTTCTTCGGCTGGTGTGTTGTTCTACTTCTCATCTTTGGGAATTGTAGCAGTCAAGACTATTTTTGAGGCTTGATATAATATTGATAGAGAGGGTAAGAGAAGAGTTTAGAAAGTCTAGTGTGTCTTCTCCGCCATCTTGGCTCCCGGGTTCAAGATTTAAAGTAAATTTTAATAGATAAGATCCCATGGAAACTACAGTGAAGGAAAAAGAATTACATTATTTTGGGTATTAATTTTTGTCAGGCAACATTTTCCTAATGGTATTGTTTTCATAAATACACTTAAATTGATAAATTGGCTCTTTTAAACATAAGTCCTGTCAGACACAGGTCATGTGCTCAACCAATTTTTTTAACCAGTTCAGATATTTTATACAAGTTCCTTTTTCTATTATTCCTTCTTCAAAGATTTAATATCTATATGAGGAATTTTGGAAAGGGGAAGACCAAGAGGTAAATACTCCATTATTTCACATTTCCTTGAGGAAATGCCCCTCCATTTGAGATGTACTAAGTAATGCAAATCTTAAACCCAGCACAACACTTATTGTACAGAATGTATTAGGTACTATTAAACACCAGCAGCCTTACTTGCGGTATTTGAAAATATTAACTGAGGATCTGTTAAGTCCAAGGCCCAGAGATAGGTGCCACATGGCAATGGAAAATGAATAAAACCTAACCCTCAAGGATCCAGGGAGGGGGTTCATTATTATCAATCATTTTTAATCAAAAAGTAATAATATGAAAACAGAATGTGTTGAGAATCAAAAAGATGACAAAAGCTGAGATATATTTAATATTTTAATGTTGTAAAAGCACTTTTATTTCAAAGAAATTGTTAGGAAGTCAGTAATCATAGTTTTATAGATTGTAATGGGCTGAACCTCGAGTTGATGCACTGAGGTCCCAAACACATGAGGCTAAATAGTAATTGGACCATACTCTATTAATATATATGCTTGGAGAAAGAATGGCCCCCACCCACTCTCTGTGCAAGTCCTGATGTATTGTATAGGAAATGATGATTTTGGTGGGTGGAGGCAAAGGGGCAGGGAAAGAGGTGGTGAGAGAAGGCTGGCTGGCTTCTGGTCTGACTGGCTTCTTGACTCAGCTGCACAGATTATGATCATGATCCTCCCTTCACCTCCGATCCCCCTTCCCTCAGATCCTTCTTCACCTCTATGAGAATAAAGATTGAAGATTTTCCCTTAACCTGAATTCCTGACTCCAGCTGATTTTAAAATATGCGGTCATCACAACAGATAATGCAACTGAGCTAAATTAGAAGAGACCGGATATAATGGCATTATTAAGAATGATCAAAACTCAAGTTCACAATGAGAAATACCAATAATAAGTATAATGCTATTTTTTGTATTATTTCCAATAGTAAAATGATACTATAAGGGTTTGGGAAGTGTCAAGAGTAAAGTATTTATATAGCGTAAGGAATAGAAAGCTGGTTTGAAAATCAGGAAAGATTTAGCTCAAATTTGGGTCTAGACATTTATTAGATGTAGGATGCTGGGCAAATGAGTTGTTTTCTATCTGCTTCATTATTTTCAACTATAAAATGGAGCTAATAATAGATTTTGTAGTCTAAGATTATTGTTACAAATGAAAATGAAATTGCATTTGCAAAGTGTCTTTACAAAGTGCCTGGAACAGAATAGGTACTTAATAAATGTTTCATTCTTTCCTAATTAGGAAGTCAACAAGTATAGAAAAAGTCATCCTAAGAATTGGGACATAAATAAATAAATATAAAATAATATGTTATCTTGAATGCAATAAAAGTTTTTGTGTTAAATAATTTCATGCTTTTATCAAATTCTTTTGTTCTCAATGAAGGTAGAGGGAGAGAGGAAACAAATTTGGAGACTGTATTTTTAATGAATGTTAAAAGTTTTTTAAAATTGTACATATGATTGGAAAGAACAAAATATTTCAAATATAATTTTCTGGAAAATTTATACCTTAAGAAATTATACACTAGCTAAAATAGAAAGAAAAAGACAGACAGACACAGAAACACAAACTGATAAATAGACTTCACAAATTGGAAAAAGGAAAAGTGGAATCAAAGGCATAAAAAAGAAGCTAGTCAACTTAAGAAGAGGCAGTTATTTTTTTTTTTTATTGTAGCTTTTTATTGACAAAACATATGCATGGGTAATTTTTCAACACTGACCCTTGCAAAAACTTATGTTTAAACTTTTTCCCTCTTTCCCTTTCCCCTCCACGAGATGGCCGGTAGTCCTATATATGTTAAATGTTAAAGTATGTGTTAAATACAATATATGTATACATATTTATACAGTTGTCTTGCTACACAAGAAAAATAAGATTTAGAAAGAAGGTAAAAATAACCAAGGAAGAAAAACAAAAAATGCAAACAATAACAAAGAGGGTAATACTATGTTATGGTCCACACTCATTTCCCTGTGTTCTTTTTCTGGATGTAGCTGTTTCTGTTCATTCTAATCAATTGGAACTGATTTGGATCCTCTCATTGTTGAAAAGGGACACTTCCATCATAATTGAACTTCATATAGTATTGTTGTTGCAGTATATAATGATTTCCTGGTTCTGCTCATTTCACTTAGCATCAGTTCATGTAAGTGGGCACTTATTATTTTAAAGTGAATTAAAAGAAGAAGTAGTCATTGCCTTATAGGAATCAATAGTCTGACAGACAACACTGATTCACACAGTTTTATGAAGGACATGAAGATAATTGAACAGAAGCACAAAAGAAATGAAATTTCATCTAATTCAGATGGGTAAAAATACTGTTGATATAGGAATATAGGGATATAAGGAAATTCCAGTATAGATGGAAATTGACATCCCATGTTTTTTCTTATAACTTTAGAGATTTTGTTCCAAGACATTGAAAATCTAAGTGGCCTGACCACGGTTATATGTTGCTGCTATGTGTTAGGTTGCACTCATGTAACCTTGAATCCAGGTTTTGCTGGTCCTTTATCTACTATGTCATAATGTCTTTTCTCATTGAATGAGAAAAATAGATAGGCTAAATTGACAGAATACATATGTAAGGGCTGATTAAAAAAAAAAAAAAAACAGAAAAATTGCTTCAAATTTTGCCTGACAAGAATATTAGCAAAATGAAAAAATCGTGTAATATTACAAAAAAAAAGTCATAGAAGTACTGAAAATAAAATGTCTACAGTAAACAGAGTTATCAATCAGCATTTAGAGTGATGCTTTTTTGAAATGTCAACACAAATAAGTTAAAATGAGCGTTAATTAGATTCCTGTTATCAGACAGTATCAGAGGTCAACCTGATTAATTAGTCAGTGTTTGCAAAGTATTTGTAAAATGAAAAGTGCTAGTTATGTGCTAAGTGCTATTATTGCTAGCTGAAGAAACTGCCTGTAATTATCTCCCCATTACTTGTGTTACAAATTAATGTTTTGCTAGTACAATCAAAAAGTACATATCTAATGTTAGTGAAATTTTATGTAAAATTTCAAAAAACAGAAAAATAATGACGTATGGGGTTTAAAGGCCAGGATGAGCTATGTTCTCAAAAATTCCTGGATATGATTCTACCTTTCCTTTTGTATTAATCATCTCATGGCATTTTTTCATAATCCCAATATGTATTTTATTCGTTAGTTACAATATTCCCCCTGAGAATTGTTCCCATGTACATGATGAGAAAGAAAAGCAGAAATATCATGCATACTCACTATAATTATTTCATCCAGAAGTTTAAACAATGTAAATAAGCTCTCCCAACAAGGAGACGAAAAATCACTTTAATCAGCAAACATTTGACTTTACATTCCAAAAAAATATGATTGACCAAAGGCAATATCAATCTATAATAACAACTCATTTATAAAACAATATGAAGAATACTGCATGATTATTAGAAGTATGATTTCATGAGGGAAAAACGAACAAGTATTTATTAATTGCCTACTCTGTGCCAAGAACATTGTTGAGTGCTCAACACACATCTCATTTAATCCTCAGAACAACCTCAGGAGATAGATGCTATTTTTATTCCTATTTACATTTGAGGAAAATTGATACAGACAAAAGCAAAGTGTTTTGCTCCATATCCCACATCTACTAAGTTTGTGAAGCCAGATTTGAACATAATTCTAGCTAAACCCAGATCCAATACTCTTATCAACTATACCACTCAGCAGAGAGAATTTAGTATTTAAAGAAAGTTTAGTAAACTATCAGACTAACCAAAACTACCCTAATGATATTAAAGGGGAAACATGGAAGAATTACAAATCAGAAAAAAATGAAAAAAAAAATTGTCAAAATTATCAAACTATTTTCTTGACTGAACATAATTTAAGCACCAAAATTGAACCCTAACACTAAAGCTTCAGCTATGCTTAGGGGAAAAGATAGAGATGCTATTGAAAAGAATAAAACCAGGAATTAGCATTTTGATCACCATTTTACAGAAGAAGAAACTGAAATTCAGAGAGATTGATTCTTCTGTAGAGAAGAAATTAGTGGATGTCAGAAGTTTGATTTACATCTAGGAGTTGCTGAATCCAAAGACAGCATTAAATAGTCTGGTTATTTTTATGATTTTTTGAGAGAAACCTACTACACTAATCTATTGGCTCTAAAAATTACTAAATATTTATATTTTCCACTTATGTTTATTTTACTTTGTAGTCAAGAAGCATAAAACTAATTTAATTCCCTAAGTAAAAAAGAAAATGTCTGACAAATTATGGCACAAGACAAAGAATAATAGATTTGGAATCAAGTTCTACTTCAGAAATTTCTTGGAGTGAGTACATGGAAAACATTTTAAAACTCTAATTGTCTCCAACTTATCATATATGAAATCCAATTTTTTGTGAAGAGAGTAAGTGTAAATGAGAAAATAAACTACAAATGTTGGTTATTATAGAATAGATATTTCTGGGTTGATGATTTAGGAGAAACAATAGAACTTAACATATATGAACACTGATGCATAGTGATGTTGAGGATTTTGGCAAATTCTAAAAAAATATTTTTTTCCTGGCTGGGTATCAAAACTTCAGTGTTTTTCCAGATGTGTCTCACTACTGGACACTTGTTAGTGAAAATACAATCCATTAATTTTCTCACATATGTATGTCATTTTATTTCATTACCAGAAAATTTTTCTAAGAACACTACCTATTATTCTGAAGACAGTTTTTGGCTCTTTTAGATATTTCTTTGATGTTATCATTGTTGAATTTAAATTATATGCCCAATATACTTCCTTTTCCAAGTCCATGATGAGGGGTTTTGGAGGTGTGTCTTAAATACAATAATGATGATTATTGACATAAACATACAGTTTTTTTACAATTATATTTCTTTCTATTATCCTTTGTATTATTGGCAATTGTGATTCTCATGAGACTATGATGTTCCATAATTCACAGTCAGATGTCATAACTAAAAGAACGTTGGCTACAAATGAGATAGACTTTTGTAACACCTTGCAACTTAGGATCATCAAAACTGTTTTGTCATTTATATCAATCCATACAAATGATAACTGGATAGTGAAAAAAGTTTCTGCTACTGTTAGGCAATCTGAGGAGCTGATGGAGCCCAATTATAAATGAGATAAGATAGAAGAAATCTTCCCAGAGTAATTTAAGCCCAATTTTTACAAGTATGACTGTGATAGTTAGGAAATGTCACATGTGGACAGAATGAGCTAGTAGAAAACAGTAAGATAAAGTTCTTCACAAGGTCAGAAGCTTTGAGTTTTCTTAGTTGTTGCTAGAAGTACAAATAAAGCTTTAGTTCTTGTCTCTGTATTATCTGCAAGCATGAAAAGAATACATCTATTTCTTTGAGCATGTAAATATTATAAAAATCATTACAAAATATGAAGCTCAACAGTGAATGTGATTGATGACCCTGAGGTAGCCTTGTAGCACAGCGTGTTATACTTGATTAATTAGAAATGAGAGAAAACAAAGGCTAAAATGAACCAGAGGCTAATGTGAAAATCCATGAATAATAGGTCACATGGAATGTAATTTTGGTTACCACCATTTGACAAAACTCTTTAAGTCATACTAATAGAAGTACAGCATTGTAACTGTTGATAGTCTCCCGACTCTTAGCTATTTCCATCACTAAAGGGGTATCCTCAAAAATCTGTCTATATGATTCCATATGACCTATTATCAGGGTCATCTATCACATCCACTGCTGAGCTTAATAACCCCAATTAGATTATGACCATAAAGGAAAGACTATTATATTCTTTGGTAATAACCCTAACAAGTGCCACAGAGACTGGTGAATTTTAAGTGCATAATAAATTCTTATGTTTTTTATTTAGTTTTCCACTCATAACAAACTTCATAGACTAAAATGAAGGCTCAACACATCAACTCAGAGAGCAAATTTCCTTCAACTCTGAGACATATAGATAAAAGGGACATAAATGCTTTCATGTATATTTTCCATATTAAAAGGATTATAATTGTCTACTCTATATAAATGGTTTTAGCATTATCATAAAAAGAATTTATCTCATAGAAATATCTAGGGGAGGGGGTGAGGGGTGGGAGGTGAAAAATTGGAACAAGAGAATTGGCGATTGTTAACGCTGTAAAGTTATCCGTGCATATAACCTGTAAATAAAAGGCTATTAAATAAAAAAAAAAGAAATATCACTGGATAAGAAGTCAGAGTACATAAGTTCAAATCTTATCTCTATTTGTGTAACCTTAGGTAAATCACCTAGACTCCTTTCTCATATGTGACATGAGTGGGACTGAACTCTATGCCTTCTGAAGTGCATGTCAATCAATTTTATGACTAACAAAACTTATTCTGTCAACATTTTGTATTCATATAATTTATATTTGCATTATATGAAAACACAAAGGAACTTAAACTGCCTCTAATGTCCCACTCTGATGGGGATTGCATGTTAGAAAAAATTGTTCTTAAAGACCATAACAGAAGAAAAGATCAAATGGACTACCAATCTGGCAAGGCTTTGATCATAGTTTTGGTAATTGATTCCACATAAGCAATCAAGGGACAATTCTAATTCAGTTGGGAAAAATGTTAATTGAGTTTAGAGAGTCTGTTAAGTCAGTGGCGACTCTAACATTTTGAAAATAAAGAAATATTTTATTAAAATTACTGCCTATGAGCAGGACCAGGAGATCATTATATACTTCAACAACAATACTATATGATGATCAATTCTGATGGTCATGGCCCTCTTCAACAATGAGATTAACCACATCAATTCCAATAGAGCAATAAAAAATTGAACCAGCTACACCCAGCGAAAGAACTCTGAGAGATGAATATGAACCATTACATAGAATTCACAATCCTTCTATTTTTGTCTGCCTGTTTTTTTTATTTCCTTCACAGGCTAATTGTACACTATTTCAAAGTCCGATTCTTTTTGTACAGCAAAATAATTGCATGGACATGTATACATATATTGTATTTAACTTATACTTTAACATATTTGACATATATTGATTAAGCTACCATCTGGGGGAAGGGGAGCTGTAAGGAGGGGAAGGGTGGGAAGAAAAGTTTTTTGCAATTGTCAATGGTGAAAAATTACCCATGCATATATCTCGAAAATAAAAAGCTATGATAATAAAAACAACAAAAAAACAAACAAATAAGTAAACAAATAAAATAACTTCCTAACTTTTCAACATGATAATTATGGCAACAGGTTTATTTCTTATAGTTTCTTATCTATCCCATTAGAACATGAGCTTTTGAAGAGAGGACTCTCTTAAAAATCTTTTTTTACTATTCCCCATGTATTAAGACAGTGTCTAGAACATAGTGAGGAGTATTTTTTTGTTTGATTGTTTGTTTGTTTGTTTGTTTGTTTTTATTTAATAGCCTTTTATTCACAGGATATATGCATGGGTAACTTTACAACATTAATAATTGCCAAACCTCTTGTTCCATTTTTTCACCTCTTACCCCCACCCCCTCCCCCAGATGGCAGGATCACCAGTAGATGTTAAGTACATTAAAATATAAATTAGATACACAATAAGTATACATAACCAAAACGTTATTTTGCTGTACAAAAAGAATCAGACTCTGAAATATTGTACAATTAGCTTGTGAAGGAAATCAGAAATGCATGTGGGCATAAATATAGGGATTGGGAATTCAATGTAATGGTCTTTAGTCATCTCCCAGACTTCTTTTTCTGGGCATAGCTGGTTCAGTTCATTACTACTCCATTGGAAATGTTTTGGTTGATCTCGTTGCTGTGGATGGCCTGGTCCATCAGAACTGGTCATCATATAGTATTGTTGTTAAAGTATATAATGATTACCTGGTCCTGCTCATTTCACTCAGCATCAGTTCGTGTAAGTCTCTCCAGGCCTTTCTGAAATCATCCTGTTGGCCATTTCATACAGAACAGTAATATTCCATAATATTCATATACCACAATTTATTCAGCCATTCTCCGACTGATGGGCATCCATTCAGTTTCCAGTTTCTAGCCACTACAAAAGGGGCTGCCACAAACATTCGTGCACATACAGGTCCCTTTCCCTGCTTTATATTCTCTTTGGGATATAAGCCCAGTAGTAACACTGCTGTATCAAAGGGTATGCACATTTTCATTACTTTTTGAGCATAGTTCCAAACTACTCTCCAAAATGGTTGGATTCATTCACAACTCCACCAACAATGCATCAATGTCCCAGTTTTCCTGCATCCCCTCCAATAATCATCATTATTTTTTTCCTGTCATCTTAGCCAACCTGACAGGTGTGTAATGGTATCTTAGAGTTGTCTTAATTTGGATTTCTCTGTTTAATAATGTCTTGGAGCATCTTTTCATATGACTAGAAATAGTTTCAATTTCTTCATCTGAGAATTGTCTGTTCATATCCTTTGACCATTTTCCTTTTTTCTTTTTTTTTTTTTTTTCATTTAATAGCCTTTTATATACAGGTTATATGCATGGATAACCTTACAGCGTTAACAATTGCCAAATCTCTTGTTCCAATTTTTCACATCCCACCCTCCACTCCCTCCCCTAGATGGCAGGATGACCAGTAGATGTTAAATACATTAAAATATAAATTAGATACACAATAAGTATTCATGACCAAAACATTATTTTGCTGTATATAAAGAATTAGACTTTGAAATATTGTGCAATTAGCTTATGAAGGAAATCAAAAATGTAGGTGGGCATAAATATCGGGATTGGGAATTTAATGTAATGGTTTTTAGTCATCTCCCAGACTTCTTTTTCTGGGCATAGCTGGTTCAGTTCATTACTATTCCATTGGAAATGTTTTGGTTGATCTCGTTGCTGAGGATGGCCAGGTCTATCAGAACTGGTCATCATATAGGATTGTTGTTGAAGTATATAATGTTCTCCTGGTCCTGCTCATTTCACTCAGCATCAGTTCGTGTAAGTCTCTCCAGGCCTTTCTGAAATCATCCTGTTGGTCATTTCTTACAGAACAGTAGTAATCCATAATATTCATATACCACAATTTATTCAGCCATTCTCCAACTAATGGACATACATTCAGTTTCCAGTTTCTAGCCACTACAAAAAGGGCTGCCACAAACTTTCGTGCACATACAGGTCCCTTTCCCTGCTCTATAATCTCTTTGGGATATAAACCCAGGAGTAACACTGCTGGATCAAAGGGTATGCACAGTTTGATAACTTTTTGAGCATAGTTCCAAATTACTCTCCAAAATGGTTGGATTCGTTCACAACTCCACCAACAATGCATCAATGTCCCAGTTTTCCCACATCCCCTCAAACAATCATTATTATTTTTTCCTGTCAACTTAGCCAATCTGACAGGTGTGTAGTGGTATCTTAGAGTTGTCTTAATTTGCATT
Organism: Dasyurus viverrinus; assembly: GCA_020854095.1. Taxonomy (NCBI): domain Eukaryota; kingdom Metazoa; phylum Chordata; class Mammalia; order Dasyuromorphia; family Dasyuridae; genus Dasyurus; species Dasyurus viverrinus. The sequence goes on along the minus strand of CM036997.1, from coordinate 68,101,545 downwards.
TCTCTGATTAATAGTGACTTGGAGCATCTTTTCATATGACTAGAAATAGTTTCAATTTCTTCATCTGAGAATTGTCTGTTCATATCCTTTCACCATTTTTCAATTGGAGAATGGCTTGATTTTTTATAGATTAGAGTTAATTCTCCATATATTTTAGAAATGAGGCCTTTATCAGTACCTTTGACTGTAAAAATATTTTCCCAGTTTATTGCTTCCCTTCTAATCTTGTTTGCATTAGTTTTGTTTGTACAAAAACTTTTCAGTTTGGTATAATCGAAATTTTCTATTTTGTGATCAGTAATGATCTCTAGTTCTGCTTTGGTCATAAAGTCCTTCCCCTTCCACAGGTCTGAGAGGTAAACTATCCTGTGTTCCTCTAATTTATTAATAATTTCATTCTGTATGCCTAGGTCATGCAGCCATTTTGACCTTATCTTGGTGTACGGTGTTAAGTGTGGATCAATGCCTAGTTTCTGCCATATTAGTTTCCAATTTTCCCAGCAATTTTTATCAAACAGTGAGTTCTTATCCCAGAAGCTGGAGTCTTTGGGTTTTTCAAGACTATGTTGCTATATTTATTGACTGTTTTATCCCTTGAACCTAACCTATTCCACTGATCAACTTATCTATTCCTTAGCCAATACCAAATGGTTTTGGTAACTGCTGCTCTATAATATAGTTTTAGATTTGGTACAGCTAAGCCACCTTCATTTGATTTTTGTTTTCATTAATTCCCTTGAAATTCTTGACCTTTTGTTTTTCCATATGAATTTTGTTGTTATGTTTTCTAGGTCATTAAAATATTTTTTGGGGAGTCTCTTCGGTATAGCACTAAATAAATAAATTAGTTTAGGTAATATTGTCATCTTTATTATATTTGCTCGCCCTATCCAAGAGCATTTAATATTTTTCCAAATGGTTAGATCAGACTTAATTTGTGTGAAAAGTGGTCTGTAATTTTGCTCATAAAGTTTCTGATTTTCCCTTGGCAGATAGATTCCTAAATATTTTATATTATCAGTAGTTACTTTAAATGGAATTTCTCTTTGTAACTCTGACTGTTGGATTTTGTTAGTGATATATAAAATGCTGATGACTTATGTGGGTTTATTTTATAACCAGCAACTTTGCTAAAGTTGTGAATTATTTCTAATAACTTTTTAGTAGAATCTCTGGGGTTCTCTAAACATACCATCATGTCATCGGCAAAGAGTGATAGTTTGGTTTCCTCATTACCTATTCTTATTCCTTTAATCTCTTACTCAGCTCTTATTGCCACAGCTATTTTTTCTAATTCAATATTAAATAGTACCGGTGATAGAGGGCAAACTTGTTTTACTCCAGATCTCATTGGGAATGGTTGCAGTTTGTCTCCATTACATATGATGCTTACTGATGGTTTTAAATAGATGCTGTTGATTATTTTAAGGAAAAGTCCATTTATTCCTATACTATCAAGTGTTTTTAAAAGGAGTGGATTTTGGATTTTGTCAAATGCCTTTTCTGCATCAATTGACATAATCATGTGGTTTTTGTTAATTTGGTTGTTAATATGGCCAATTATATTGATAGTTTTCCTAATATTCAACCAGCCCTGCATTCCTGATATAAATCCTACTTGATCATATTGTATTATCCTGGTGATGATTTTCTGTAGTCTTTTTGCTAATATCTTATTTAAGATTTTAGCATCAATATTCATTAGGGAGATGGGTCTATAATTTTCTTTCTCTGATTTTAACCTACCTGTTTTAGGTATCAGTACCATGTCTGTGTCATAGAAGGAATTTGGTAGGACTCCTTCATTCCCTATTTTATCAAATAATTTATATAGCATTGGGGCCAATTGTTCTTTAAATGTTTGGTAAAATTCACATGTAAATCCATCAGGTCCTGGGGATTTTTTCTTAGGGAGTTCTTTAATTGCCTGTTCTATTTCTTTTTCTGAAATGGGACTATTCGAGCAATTTACTTCCTCCTCTGTTAGTTTGGGAAGTCTATATTTTTGTAGGTAGTCATCCATTTCACTTAGGTTATCAAATTTATTGGCATAAAGTTGAGCAAAAAACTTCTTATTATTTCTCTGATTTCTTCTTCATTGGTGTAAAGTTCTCCCTTTTCATTTTTAAGACTACTAATTTCATTTTCCTCCCTCCTTTTTTTAATCAGATTTACCAAAAGCTTATCTATTTTATTGGCTTTTTCATAGAACCAACAATTAGTTTTATTAATTAGTTCAATAGTTTTTTTACTTTCAATATTTTTAATTTCTCCTTTTAATTTTAGAATTTCCAATTTAGTATTAGATTGGGGCTTTTTAATTTGGTCTTTTTTTAGTTTTTTTTCGTTGCAAGCCCAATTCATTAATCTTTTCTTTCTCTGCTTTATTTAAGTAAGCTTCTAAGGATATAAAATTCCCTCTTATTACTGCTTTGGCTGCATCCCATAAATTTTGGTATGGAATTCATTTGTTTCATTAAATGTCCATCTTCTTCCCTGGTAGAAAATGCTCAGCTTAGCTGGGTAGTTTATTCTTGGCTGCATCCCAAGTTCTTGTGCCTTTCGGAATATCATATTCCAGGCCCTTCTTTCCTTCAATGTGGAGGCAGCCAGATCTTGGGTAATCCTTATTGTGGCACCTCGGTATTTAAATGGTTTTTTTTTTTTTGGCTGCTTGTAAAATATTTTCTTTAATCTGATAGTTCTGGAATTTGGCCACAATATTCCTTGGGGTTTTTATTTTAGGGTTTCTTTCAGAAGGTGTTCGATGAATTCTTTCAATACCTATTTTACCTTCTGATTCTATTACATCTGGGCAGTTCTCTTTGATGATTTCTTGTAAAATAGTATCTAGGCTCTTTTTTTCATCATAGTTTTCAGAAAGTCCAATAATCCTCAGATTATCTCTCCTAGATCTATTTTCCAAGTCTGTCGTTTTTGCAAGTAGATAATTCATGTTTTTTTCCAGTTTGTCAATTTTTTGGTTTTGCTTGACTGATTCTTGCTGTCTCAATGAATCATTAGTTTCTATTTGTTCAGTTCTAATTTTTAAAGAATTAATTTCTTCATTAGCTTTTTTTACTTCTTTCTGTATTTGTCCAATTGAGGTTATAAATGTATTGTTTTGGTCTGTGGAATTTTTTTCCATTTCACTAATTTTTTTTTTTTTTAGTGAAATATTTTCTTTTTCTAATTCGCAAATCCTATTTTCTTGTGAATTCTTTGTCTTTTCCAATTCGCAAATCCTATTTTCTTGTGAATTCTTTGTCTTTTCCAATTTGCAAATCCTATTTTCTAGTGCACATTTCTTACTTTCCTGAGATTTTTTTTTTTATTTTTTCCAGTTCACAAATTTTGTTTCCCTGCGCTTCCTGATAATTTTTTAACTTTTCCAATTCGTTTCTCAGGAAGTTGTTGCTCTCTTGTAAGGCTTCCCTTTCCTTTCCCCATTTGTACTCTAACTCTCTTTTGAGACTTTTAATGGTCTCTTCTAGGAGAGCATTATGTAAAGGAGGACAGTCTGATGCATTTTTGCAGTTTGATGTCTCTTCAGGTTTTTTTGACCTGCTCTTTTTCTGCATAGAAGCTGTCTATTGTTCTTTTCATCTTTTTATTCATGTTTTAAAGCCTTAAGGGTATTTCTCCTAGGCAAGGGGATTACCAGCTTCCCCTGCAGAACAGGGAGAGATAATTGGATTACGGGCTCAGATTCTGTGGGAGAGCTCTGAGTGAGAGTTTTCCCTTCCCCCAACAGGAAGTGGATACAGTGCTGGCTGAGCTTTGGAAAGGGGCCCTTTGGGCCGTATATATTATTGATTGCTTTTAGGTAAGAGATTAGGGCTGAAATTTTTTTGCGCCAGGCCGGAGCCTCTTGTGGGACTGTGAGTATTAGCAGCTGACCACAGACAGCTGATTTTAGCGAGCTCTGCCCGGGAACTCTCCCTGCCCCACGTCTCTGCCTGAAGCAAATTGGCAGGTGCAAGCTCTATGGCCCCAAGCTGAGCCCTCCACTGTGCAGATTGTAGGCTAACCCGGGCTGTGTCCTCCTGTGGTGCAGGATCGCAGCTGCCCCAAGGAATAGCCCAGTACTGCAGGTTGTGGCTGTAGCTTGTGCTGAGATCTGTGCTCGCACTTTCGGTTTGAGACTCTCCTTGGAACCTAATTTCTCTCCCAGTCTGCGCTGATCTCTCTCCTCGGGTCCCAGTACCAACCTTCCCTGGGAGACTGCAGATTTTCTTCGCCTGGTGAGTTGTTCTACTTCTTATCTTTGGGAATTGTAGCAGTCAAGGATATTATTGAGGCTTGATATATAATATTGATAGAGGGTAAGAGAAGAGTTTAGAAAGTCGCGTGTGTCTTCTCCGCCATCTTGGCTCCGCCCCTGGAATAACATTTTTCAACAAAAAAATATTCATATGTGATAATATAATATAATATTTATATAATATAAATAATATTATATAATATAATATAATATATAATATAATATATAAAATATATAATATAATATTTCAAAACTTGGAAAGACAAGATGAAATAAACAAAGTGAAAGTAGGAAAGCCACAGAAAAAATACCAGTGTAAATAGTAGGAATCAAATCCACAAAACTATAAAATTAAATATTGAAAAATTACAAAGAACCAAATTGGCCCTAAAAAATATGATTCACTACAACTTTGCAGAGGTAAGGTTAACATACTTTTGAAACATTGAATATAATGTCATATTTTTCACTGTATGGAAAAGATTCATTGAATTTTAATTGATTTTTAATTGTTTTAGTTCATTTAAAGCAAAAATGTATTTGATAGGAAAAGAAGGAAAGAGACAGTGGTCAATTTAAGTAGTCTAAAAAGATAATATTATTACATAAAAAGTAATTCTGTATAAAAAAGAAAAATTGACTTATAGAAAAGTCTCTCGCATGTCAAGACAACCCCATTACCCCATTTTTCAGGACAAGGAAAACAATTTGCTGTGTTATTAAGCTGTAAGAATTATGAATATTCAAAGATAGTTAAATGATATTAACTTTTATCTAGTAATTAAAATATATAAACACTTCCAAGAAACTATAAATTTGAATTTATTTCAGAAAAATTATCCCATTTATGAATAGTTCTTTTAAAAATAAAGCTAAACAAAGCTTTAACATGCACATAAAATTAAAGATTTTTATCGTGAATGAATTTAGATATATTAAAAATCTATATTTGTAGCTACATTATTGCTGATTAGAATTTTAAAGATACCTCTCACATAATTAAGTTGATAACACCTTATCTTGTGATGAATCAATTAGGAATGAGAGTGACATGAAAGCACTCTATAGAATTCTCAAGATTGGATGATGGATTTCCCACATCCATTAATTCTTAATTGAAGGACTCACAATAACTAGCTGTTTTTTTTTTTTTTTTCCTGTTTAAATTAGGAACTTATTGATTTCTTGATCTATATTCTTGGTGCAACTGGATTCAGTAGGGAGTTAAGTAAGCAAAAGCTTTTGAGAATACCAAATGCATCATTCACTCCTCTTTGGAAGCCATCTATGTAACACTAAGAAGGTTACTTTAGAACTATAGTTTCAAGTTTAAAATAGAAACAAGAGCCACCAAATCATAGACAAAGTTTCCCAAAGGATGCATGCTGTCTTAGAAAATCACATATTAGATGAGAAATATTTCTCAGTGAAACTAAATATATCTAATAATCTTTCCTTGGACCAAATCTGATGAGAGTAAGATTCACACAATATTTGTCACCTTCCCTTTTTTCCCTCAATTATAATATGATTTCTTTGCCTCTTTCTGAGATGTAATTTCCCTCATTTTCCCAAAACTTTCCCCTTTTTTTCTGTCACAATCCTCTATCTGTCTCTTTTATAAGAATAAAATCAGATTCTACATGTACTTTCAATATATATCTTTAACAGAAATATAGTTCTCAAGAGTTGTTTTTGTTTGTTTTACCTTTTTATGCTTCCCTTGAGTTCTATACTTGGAGGTCAATTTTTTTTTTTTTGTTTAGCTCTGGTATTTTCATCAAAAAATAAATGGAATTCACCAGTTTTATTAAATGTCCATTCTCTTCCCTGAAAGAAAATGCTCAGTTTATCAGAATAATTTATTCTTGGCTGTATTCCAATTTCCTTGCCTTTTGCCCTTCCGAATATCACATTCCAGGCCCTTTGATCCTTTAAAGTGGAAGCTACTAGGTCCTGAGTAATCCTTATTGTGCTTCCTCAATTTTTGAAGTGTTTCTTTTTGGTTGTTTGTAATAGTTTTTTCCTTGGTCTGATAGTTCTCAAATTTAGCTATGATATTCCTTTGACTTTTAGTTTTTGGGTTTCTTTCAGGAGGTGTTTGGTGAATTCTTTCACTCGTCATTTTACCTTCTGTTTCTATGATATCTGGGCAGTTCTCTTTGATAATTTCCTGAAAGATATCATCTAGGTTCTTTTTTTTTTTTTTTCATCATGTACTTCCAGGAGTTCAATAATCCCGAAATTGGCAATTGGCTCTCCTAGATCTATTTTCCAGATCTGTTCTTTTCCCAATTGCTCTCCCTTTTCTCTCTCTCTCTCTCTCTCTCTCTCTCTCTCTCTCTCTCTCTCTCTCCCCCTCTCTTTTGGTTTTCTTTGATTGATTCTTGTCTCAATGAGTCATGCATTTCCATGTGTTCAATTCTGAATTTTACTGAGTTTTTTTTTCATTTGCTTTTTTATTTTTTGTATTTGTCCAATTGAATTGTTAAATGAGGTGTTCTGTTCCATGGATTTTTTTTTTCTATTTCACAAATTCTGTTTTTGAAGGAGTTACTTTTTTTTTTTCTTTCTCAAAAATTCTGGTTTTCTGGGGGTTGCATTCTTTTTTCATTTTATCAAATTCATTTTTTAATGAATTATATATTTTTTTTACATTTCACTAAGTATTTTCTTGTGAATTTTCCTCAGATAGTTTCTGTGTTGCCTTTCTAAACCCTCTTGCAAATTTTTCATTTCCTTTCCACACTTTCCTTCTAACTCTTTAAGATCCTTTTAAATTTGGGGGTTATATCATCTTTTGGAGCTTCATCTAGACACAATGTTCCTTCAGTCTCTTCACCATTTGAAATCTGTTCCCTTCTCTTTCGCCATAAAAGCTGTCTAATTGTTAAAGACCTCTTTACTTTTTTAGTCATCTTTTTTATTTTTAGTTGAAGTCTGACTTTAGGGTGGGGGAGGTTTTCCAAGTGGCTACTGCTGAGCTGGGTCAATGCTGATTCACTCCTGGTGCTGATTGGGTGTGGCCAGATCCTGTTATTTTAGTGTTCATTATTGATCTTTTGTGTTTCTGTTGGATGTTTCATAACTTTTCTGCTGATCTGGGTTGCAACAAGGGCAGAGTGCCCAACACTGCTATGGATTCCTGAAGATTCCTCCCTATAAATTCTCTGCCACCACTCCACAGAGTCAGCAACTAGCTGATTTTTCTCCTGTTTAAATTGGGTACTTATTCATTAATTGATCTATATTCTTGGTGCATGTGAATTCAGTAAATGAGTTAAATGAGCAAAAGTTTTTGAGAAAAGCAAATGCTCCATTCACTCTTCTTTGGGAACCATCTATGTAACACTAAGAAAGGTACTTTATAGTTTCAAATTCAAATAGAAACAAGAGCTATCAAACCATGGACAAAGTTTCCTATAGGCTGCATGTTGCCTTTGAAAATCACATATTAATATCATTTGTGTTCTATTATATTTTATTTTTTCTCAATTTCATTTGACCTTCTGTTTAAGACCAAGGCAATTCCTGAGAAAGAATGAAAGTGAAATCCCAGTATAGGACAGAATTTAGGTCACAACCCAAACTATTAATAACAGCTATTCTCTTTGTATCACAATAATTCATGACCAAGGAAATACATAAGTTGATATTGTCTTATTGATGTGAGATGTGTATTGAAATATAAAATCAGAAATAAGATGAGACTATATTCTCTTTCTGAAGCACCAGAGATTGAGATTTCAATTTGTAGAGATTTCAAAAGAACATCAACATTTTTTAAACAAACATTGTTATTGTGTATTTTTTAATTTCCAATGGTGTCTTTTCTTATGTATACCGCCTCCATATTTTAGAAGGCCAGAGAATTATGCATTGCCTCCTGTTGATGCTTATTTCAATGGAATGACACAAGAAGATCTCAAATTCTCCAACTCTCTTAAAACATGCTAGGTCCAATTGTAAAAGGCTAAAATTATTCTTAATGCAAAAACCTAATAAACCTGCCAAGGATATTTCTTTGTGTGGTATCCTTAAAAATATCACATTCAGCTAGCTACAATGACATATTACCTACTCCAAGTCAGAGTTTTATAAAATGTGGAATATGAATCTTGACTTGTGATAGACTGGGATTGTTTGCTTAGGATAAAGACAAGAAAATGATTAGACTATATAGAGATACAAGATAACCATTGGATTTATCAGTTGGGTTCAGGGTGACAAATACTTGCCATTACTTCCCATTGATTTAAGGTACGTAGAATACCCTGGAATGAATTTTTAAGCACTGATAGCAATCATATTTTCTTCTTCTTTTTCCCTCCCTAACTATGGCACTCTAGGATATTATTCATTGACCTTCTGGAAAATTTGAAAGCATTTTTGTTTATCCCAATAGTTTATATGTTACTTAATATATCCCCATTTCATTTTTTACAATTTAATAATTCATATTTATAAAACAGAGTATAATCCATATCCTTTGATCCCCAGTAGAATAACTAGAATAATTTGGTGCCTTCTTAATTTCAGAAGTCACTTGTTTGACTTAAGTTTTCCACATTAGTCATCTCTAAGAAAACAGCTTCCATCAGCTCACCTTAAATTGTACCTTCAACAAAAAGGTTTTCCCAGCATTACTCTGCCCCAACCTAATAGCAACTTAATCTCTAATATTAGTTCCCAAGTATTCTGCATATATTTAGTTTGTGTCATTTCATTTATATTACCAATTCTATAAAAATGTGAGCTTCTCAAAGTCAATGACCTTTTTAAAACTTTCTTTTTAGCCCCATTCCTGAGTATAGTGCCTACCTTATAGTAACATTTTAAAGTACTTATTGATAATTAACTGAACAAAGTAAATATTGACAAATCTGATTTTGTATTTGTTTTATTTGTTTCCCCCAGTTACATTTGAAACAATTTTTACATTTTTTCCTAATTTGTGACTTATAGTTCTCTCATTTATCCCCACCCGCAATTAAAATCACATCTGAAGTTATGCAAAACATTTTCATAAAAGCCATGTTGTGAAAGGAAACAGATCTCCCAGCTTAATGAAAATTACACACCCACAAGATAAGTGATATTTTTGAAAGATAGAATGCTTCAATCTGTATTAGGCACAATCAGTTCCTTCTAGGGCTATGGAAATGGCTTTTCATCAGAAGTACTTCATGGTAGTACTAATGAGAATAACAAAGTCATTCATATATGGTCATCTCAAAGCATTGTTGATGATTTTGTATCACTTTGCTTGAGCTCAAAGAGGATATTTCAAGTCCCCTCTCTACCCCACTATCCTGTTTCAATTGAAAAGGCATCATTTCCCAAAGAACATTACATCAAAAACACATACTATATTGAGTCATTCCCCATATGATGCTAACCCTCTAGATATCCCTTTTTTTTTTTTCCCTAGAGAAGAGACCTTCTATGAATGTTTTTGTATGTGCAAGTTATTTTCTTTTTTTATTTTTGAATCTCTTTTGGTTCATGCTTAATGGTGTTGTTAGATCAAAAGATTTGTGTGAATTTATAGTCCTTTGGGCACAGATAATATCTTTTAATCATTTATCAATTGGGGCATGGTTCTTATTTTTTTTTTATAAAATTTACAGTTTCCTTTATGTTTGAGAATTGAGACCTTATCAAAGAAACTTGCTTCAAAATTATTTTTACAATTACTATTTATAACTGTATTTCTTCCCATTTATTCTCACTCTCCTTTTACCCTGTATCTCCTCAAAAATGTTTTGCTATTGACTAATCCCTTTCCCAATGTGCCCTTTCTTTTATCACTCTCCACTTTTCCATATCTAATTTCTCTTCAATTTTCCTGCAGTATATAAAAATTTTTATACCCCAAAAATTATTCATGTTATTTCCTCTTTGAGCAAGTTCTGATGACACTAAAGTTTATTCACCTGTGTTCTCTTACTCTCTTCTTCTCTCCTGTAAAATCCTTTTTGCCTCTTTTTTATGGGCAATAATTTGCACCATTCCACTTCTCCCTTTCCCTTTTCCCAGTATATTTCTCTCTCATCCCCTAATTTCATCATTTTAAAAAATATATTATCCCTTCATATTCAGGTTATATGTGTGCTTCTCTCTCTCTGTTTATATATGTATATTTCTTCTAATTGCCATAATAATGGGAAAGTTTGAATGAGTTACAAGTATCACCCTCCCATGTAGGAATGTAAACAGATAAGCCTCACTAAATCCCTTATGTGATCACTTTCTTGATTACTTCCTTATGTTTCTACAGTATTCTGTAAATGACAATCAAATTTTCCATTAAGCTCTTGTCTTTTTATCAAAAATGTCTGAAAATTTCATTGAATAATATTTTCTTCTGAAGGATTACACTGAATTTTTTAGGGAAGATGATTCTTGGTTGTAATTTTGGCTCCACTTCTCTCTGGAATATTATATTCCAAGGATTCTAGTCCTTTAATGTAGAAGCTACTAAATCTTGTGTTATCCTAACTGTGGCTCCATTATACTTGAATTGTTACTTTCTGGATGCTTGAAATATTTTCTGTTTGACTTGGGAATTTTGGAATTTGGCTATATTATTCCTGGGAATTTTCATTTCTGGGATCTTCTTTCAGAAGGTGATCAATGCATTCTTTTAATTTATATTTTGCTCTCTGATTCTACAATATCAGGACAGTTTTCCTTGATATTTTCTTGAAAAATGATGTCCAGTTGAACTAATTAATAAAACTAAGAGTTGGTTCTATGAAAAAGCCAATAAAATAGATAAGCCTTTGGTAAATCTGATTAGAAAAAGGAGGGAGGAAAATGAAATTAGTAGTCTTAAACATGAAAAGGGAGAACTTTCCACTAATGAAGAAGAAATTAGAGAAATAATAAGTAGTTATTTTGCTCAACTTTATGCCAATAAATTTGATAACCTAAGTGAAATGGATGACTACCTCCAAAAAAATATAGACTTCCCAGACTATTGATGCTAAAATCTTAAATAAGATATTAGCAAAAAGACTACAGAAAATCATCACCAGGATAATACACAATGATCAAGTAGGATTTATACCAGGAATGCAGGGCTGGTTCAATATTAGGAAAACTATCAAAATAATTGGCCATATTAACAACCAAATTAACAAAAACCACATGATCATCTCAATAGATGCAGAAAAGGCATTTGACAAAATCCAACATCAATTCCTATTAAAACACTTGAGAGTATAGGAGTAAATGGACTTTTGCTTAAAATAATCAGCAGCATCTATTTAAAACCATCAGTAAGTATCATATGTAATGGAGATAAACTACAACCATTCCCAATAAGATCTGGAGTAAAACAAGGTTGCCCACTATCACCATTACTATTTAATATTGTATTACAAACGCTAGCTGTGGCAATAAGAGCTGAGAAAGAGATTAAAGGAATAAGAATAGGCAATAAGGAAACCAAACTATCACTTTTTGCCGATGACATGATGGTATGTTTAGAGAACCCCAGAGATTCTACTAAAAAGTTATTAGAAATAATTCACAACTTTAGCAAAGTTGCTGGTTATGAAATAAACCCACATAAGTTATCAGCATTCTTATATATCACTAACAAAATCCAACAGTCAGAGTTACAAAGAGAAATTCCATTTAAAGTAACTGCAGATAATATAAAATATTTAGGAATCTACCTGCCAAGGGAAAATCAGAAATTTTATGAGCAAAATTACAGACCACTTTTCACACAAATTAAGTCTGATCTAACCAATTGGAAAAATATTAAATGATCTTGGATAGGGCGAGCAAATATAATAAAGATGACAATATTACCTAAACTAATTTATTTATTTAGTGATATACCAATCAGACTCCCAAAAAACTATTTTAATGACCTAGAAAAAATAACAACAAAATTCATATGGAAAAACAAAAGGTCAAGAATATCAAGGGAACTAATGAAAAAAAAAAAAAAATCAAATGAAGGTGGCTTAGCTGTACCAGATGTAAAACTGTATTATAGAGCAGCAGTTACCAAAACCATTTGGTATTGGCTATGGAATAGATTAGTTGATCAGTGGAATAGGTTAGGTTCAAGGGATAAATCAGTCAATAAATATAGCAACCTAGTCTTTGACAAACCCAAAGACCCCAGCTTTTGGGATAAGAACTCACTATTTGATAAAAATTGCTGGGAAAATTGGAAACTAGTATGGCAGAAACTAGGCATTGATCCACACTTAACACCGTACACAAAGATAAGGTCAAAATGGGTTCATGACCTAGGCATAAAGAATGAAATTATTAATAAATTAGAGGAACACAGGATAGTTTACCTCTCAGACCTGCGGAAGGGGAAGGACTTTATGACCAAAGCTGAACTACAGATCATTACTGATCACAAAATAGAAAATTTCAATTATACCAAACTGAAAAGTTTTTGTACAAGCAAAACTAATACAGACAAGATTAGAAGGGAAGCAATAAACTGGGAAAATATTTTTACAGTCAAAGGTTCTGATAAAGGCCTCATTTCCAAAATATATAGAGAATTAACTCTAATTTATAAAAAATCAAGCCATTCTCCAAGTGAAATTTGTCAAAGGATATTAACAGACAATTCTCAGATGAAAAAATTGAAACTATTTCTAGTCATATGAAAAGATGCTCCAAGTCACTATTAATCGGAGAAATGCAAATTAAGACAACTCTAAGATACCACTATACACCTGTCAGATTGGATAAGATGACAGGAAAAAATCATAATGATTGTTGGAGGGGATGTGGAAAAACTGGGACATTGATGCATTGTTGGTGGAGTTGTGAATGAATCCAACCATTTTGGAGAGTAGTTTGGAACTATGCTCAAAAAGTTATCAAACTGTGCCTATCCTTTGATCCAGCAGTGTTGCTACTGGGCTTATATCCCAAAGAGATTATAAAGCAGGGAAAGGGACCTGTATGTGCACGAATGTTTGTGGCAGCCCTTTTTGTAGTGGCTAGAAGCTGGAAACTGAATGGATGTCCATCAGTTGGAGAATGGCTGAATAAATTGTGGTATATGAATATTATGGAATATTACTGTTCTGTAAGAAATGACCAACAGGATGATTTCAGAAAAGCCTGGAGAGACTTACACGAACTGATGCTGAGTGAAATGAGCAGGACCAGGAGAACATTATATACTTCAACAACAATACTATATGATGACCAGTTCTGATGGACCTAGCCATCCTCAGCAACAAGATCAACCAAATCATTTCCAATGGAGCAGTAATGAACTGAACAAGCTATGCCCAGAGAAAGAACTCTGGGTGATGACTAAAAGCCATTACATTGAATTACCAATTCCTGTATTTATGCTCACATGCATTTTTGCTTTCCTTCACAAGCTAATTGCACAATATTTCAGAGGCTGATTCTTTTTATACAGCAAAATAATGTTTTGCTCATGTATACTTATTGTGTATCTAATTTATATTTTAATGTATTTAACATCTACTGGTCATCCTGCCATCTAGGGGAGTTCGTGGGGGGTGGGAGATGAAAAATTGGAACAAGAGATTTGGCAATTGTTAAGGCTGTAAAGTTATCCATGCATATAACCTGTAAATAAAAGGCTATTAAAAAAAAGAAAAAAAAGAATAATGATGTCCAGGATCTTTTTATAATGAATTTCCGGTTTCAAAATTATCTCTACTGGATCTATTTCCCAGGTTAGTTGTTTTTCAAAAGAGATACTTCACATATTTTTCTTTTTTTCATTAATATCTTTTTTTCCTTTTTTATTATTATAATAACTTTTTATTGACAACCCATGCCATTGTAATTTTTTACAACATTATCCCTTGCACTCACTTCTGTTCCGATTTTTCCTCTCCCTCCCTGCCATCCCCTCCCCTAGATGGCAAGGAGTCCTATATATGTTAAATATGTCACAGTATATCCTAGATATAATATATGTGTGCAGAACTGAACAGTTCTCTTGTTACACAGGGAGAATTGGATTCTAAAGGCAGAAATAACCCTTCACATATTTTTCTACCTTTTTAAAAATTTTTCTGCTTTTGCTTTATTGTATCTTGATTTTAGATGTCATTAGCTTCCATTTGCTCAATTCTAATTTTAAGGAATTATTTTCCTCATTGAGCTTTTGTACCTTCTTTCCAAATTTACCAATTTAATTTTAATGCATTCTTCTCCTCATTAGCTTTTTGTATTTCTTTTTGCACAACTCTCAGTTGTTTTCCTAAAATTTCCCCTATCTCTCTTAATATTTAAGATTCCTTTTGAGTTCTTCCATGGCTTGACCCCAATTCTTATTTTTCTAGAGGCTTTGCATATAAGTACTTTGACTTTGTTTATTTCTTGACTATATGTTTTGATCTCAACTTTCCATGGTCAGAAACTTTTTCTGCTGTTTGTTCATTTTCCTAATATATCCCCCCCCTCCCCAGCCTGGAGACAATTATGGTTAAATAACTTGTCCAAGGTCACATAGCTGTGAAGTGTTATGTGTCTGAGGCTATATTTGAACTCATATCCTCCTAACTTAAGGGTTAGTGCTCTATCTAGCTGCCCCTATTATTAAACTTTTAATTCTTTGTTAAAGGAGGTTTTTGTTTCCACTGTCCAAATCTTCAGGGATTTTGTGCAGCTCTTTTCAGAGCTTCTTCTAACCACAAGCCTTCTCTTTCTTCTCTGAAACTGTTAAAAGTGACCCTAAACCACTGTAGCTGAAATAATCTAGTGTGATATGTATATATATATATATATATATATACACACACACACACACACACACACACACACACACACACACAGAGACACACATTAGATTTAACATACCATGTTTAACATATATTGGACTACTTACCTTCTAGGGGAGGGCATGAGGGAATGAAAGGAAAATAGAAACACAAGGTTTTGCAAGGGCTAATGTTAATGTATTGTCCATGCATATGTTTTGAAAAATAAAAAAGCTTTAGTTTAAAAATAAATAAATAAATCAACACATCTAAAAAAAAGATCTAGTGTGTTAAAGCAATAAAATATTGCTTTACTGACACTGGGCTCAGGATTGGAGACAGGGTTGTGTTGACATGGTCTGTTCAGGGACCACATGGTCAGACTCACACTAGTTGCCATCCACCATATCCAAGTTCTCCATGGTGTGCCCAGGCTGATGCTGGAGTATAGCCAAGACTGCCCTGACTGAAGGTCCTCCCTGACAATGCATACTAGACTCCAACTCTAGTGTCACAGACCTTTTCTGCGGAATTTCTAAGTTGCCTTTGACTGGAAAATGTTCTACTAAATCTTTTTGGGTGCTCTGATGTCCTAAAAATTGTTGAATATTATTATTTAAAGGAATTTGGCATGGTTTGTGGGAGAAGTTGGGTGAGTTCTGGCCTTTTTCCCAAAATTTGAATTTCTAAAACTAGCAGGAAGTATATATTAAGAAAAACTGCAAATATATAGTCCATTAAAAATAACTTATTTTTCTTTATTACTTCTTTATTCTTTTTTTTTTTGTGTGTGTGTGTGTTTGTGTCATGTTTATTTTTAATACACATTGTTTGATGAATCATTTTGGGAGAGAAAAATCAGAGCAAATGGGAAAAACCATGGGAGAGATTAAAAAATAAAATAGAAAAAAAGAAATAAACATAGTATGTGTTTGTTTACATTCAGTGATATCAGATCTTTTTCCAGATGCAAATGATATCTATTGGGATTGCTTCAAATCTTTGGACCACACATTCTTGCTGTTATTTTGTACAATATATTGCTCCTGGTTCTCCTTGTTCTACTCAGCATAAGTTCATGTAAATCTTTCTAGGATTTTCTATAATCATATAGTCCATTTTAATAACTATTTATTAGTCATTAACTTCATTTATAACATGTATTTTAATAATGTTAGTATTACAGTATTTGAATACTACTTAAGCTATATACTTCCAAAGGAACAAAATGTTAAAAATTCTTCTTCTGAAATCTCAGGAATGATCCATGTAGCTTCAATATCAACAAGATATTAATTAACATGAATGTTAAGGAACAAGGTGAAGGAATAGTAAGAAAGAATAGTTTAAAACAGTACTCAAAAATTTATCAATTTCATATCTCAGTTGTCCTTTCCTAGATGTAAGAATATTAAAATAATAGGATTTTCACTATTGGTTCTCCAAGATAATTTCTAACTCCTAACTCCTCTTTATTCTAATGGACTCCCTTTGTAAATTATTTTTAAATTTATTCTATGAATAGCTTGCTTTTCATAAATGATACCACACTGTCTTCTGCATTACTATTAGTTCTTTGATCTTTTGTTTTTTTTTTGTATCTCCAATACAGTGTTTAAAATATAGTTTATATTTAATACATTTGCACTTATTGATTGATTGATGACACAGTCCTTGTATTCATGATGGTTATTATTTTAGTGGATATATGATATACATACATATATAAACTGATTTTGAGGAGAGACAATGATTATTTGGGAGTATCAGAGAAGTCTTATGCTATATTTGACAGTTGAACTGAGTCATTGAAAATAAATATGTTTTAGAAATATGGGATAATTTGCACAGAAAAATAAAAGGAAAAAAAGAAAAGGAGATGTAGTATCCTATACAGAAAAAAAACAAAAAAGATCAATTCAATTGTAATATAGAAGTAATGGAGGGAAAATAACTATGATAAGCCTGGAAAGGCAAGTTGGAGTCAAGTTTTGAAATTTTTTAATTAACAGATAAATTTATATTTGAATAAAGAGGTATTACATAGACACTATAATGTATTCAACAGGAGCATAATGTGTTCAAATTTATTTTGTGTTTATATTTTAATAATAACTTTTTATTATCAAATATATGCAAAAATAGTTTTCAACATTTATCCTTAAAAAATCTTGTGTTCCAAATTTTTTCCTCCCTTATTCCCATCTCTAACCCTAAACAGCAAGCAATTCAAAATATATTAAACATAGAATTTTTCTACACAATTTCTACATTTATTGTGCTTCACAAGAAAAATCAAATCAAAAAGGAAAAAAAATGAGAGAAAAATCAAGCCAACAACAACAAATTTAAAATACTCTGTTGTGCTCGTCAATCAGTCTCAACAGTACTCTTTCTGGTTGAAGATAGCAATCTGTATCTTAATTCTGTTTGAAATGACCTAGATCACCTCATTGTTAAGAGCCAAGTCAATTACCTTGATTCACCTCAAAAATTGCTTATTGTTTATTGCTTATTGATGTTAGCAATGTTCTTTTGCTTCTATTCATTTCACTTTGTATCAGTTCATGTAAGTCTCTCCAGGCCTTTTTGAAATTATCCTACTGATTGTTTCTTATAAAATAATAATATTCGATGACAGTCATATAGTATATAACTTATTCAGTCATTCACTAACTGATGGGCACCCACCCAATATCCAGTTCCTTATCACTACAAAAAGAGTTGTTACAAATATTTTTGTACATGTGGGTCTTTTTTTCCCTTTTTCATGATCTCTTTGGGATTCAGTCCAGTAGAAGCACTGCTGGATCAAAGGGTATGCACAGTTTGATAGCGCTTTGTGCATAGTTCCAAATAGCTCTCCAGAATGGTTGGATCAGTTCATAATTCCACCAACAATAACTTGGTCTCCCACCAAAAGTTTATTTTAGATAATACTTATTTTGCAACTGTGTGGAAGATATATTGAGGTTGAGAAATATTTGAAAGAAGAAGACAAATTAAGTGGTAATTGCAAATAATTACAAATATTCAGGTAGTAATAAGAACTTTAATTAGGAAGTTTCTAGCATGCAAAATGAATAAGGAATGTATCTAAAAGATTTTATGGAAATGACAAGGCTGAGAAACTGAAATGGCAAGGAGGAATGAAGAATCAGAACGACTTAGAGTGTGAACGTTAGTTGCTAAAAAGTAAATGGTACCCTTAAAAGAAATAAGTTTTGAAGAGGAATAAATTCAAGGGAAAGGACAATTATATTGCCTTTGTACATATTGAAATTTGAGGTACGGAAAGGGCATTCCCAATGTCTAAAAGGCAATTGGTTTTGTGGGACTAGAGTTCAGAAGATAATAGGATAAGATGAATGGATTTGTGAGCCATCTTCAGAGAAGTAATAATTAAATAGATATGAACAGATGAGTTCAGCAAAAGAGAGTGTGAAGAGTGCAGAAAAGGAGACTAATTTTTTAATACTGATAATGGCATAATTTTTATTCCTATAATAAGAGAAATGTAACTTAATCTTTCAGGTTACTTACTGAAAGTAAAAGAAAATTCAGCAAGCAACATTCAACATAGGTTATTAAATTCATATTTCACCATGGACTTCATCAATGAGAGCATGCAAAGACGGCAGTGATTCTTTTTCCTATTTGTTAATAGCTTTGTTTTACTATAACTTTGTTTACTATACCAGATTTTTATGGAAAAAAAATTAAGTCTCTCAATCAAATTCCCAGGAATTTGGTATTCTTCAAGTATGAGCTTTAGCAAGTTTCAAAATTTTATAGAAAAATATTGTAAAAGGTAAAAATCGAAGAAGAAATGTTTAGATATTTTGCCTGATGCAGGCACTACTTTATTTGTTCAACCAGAGATGGATTTCTGAGTATCTAAGCACATTTTTCTACAATGCATAAAAAATTACGATAATGGGGAAATCTCTTGACTACTTTCTGAGAAGCTGCTAAGGCAGTAATGTGAGGAAAAACATGACTGAGCTTGCAGCACAAATTACAAAAGACAAACAACTAAAAATCACCCAATTAGAAAAATCCATTAAGCATCTATAGACTGAACATATAAAACAATGAAAAGCGCAAATGTTCACTGCTCTCATTAATGCCCAATAGCAATTAAATTCTACAGCAGATGCAATGAACAAATCTTTTCCCTGAGGACAACTATATTGTAAGACTTCATCAATACATACTTCACTAATTTGGAATTTGTGATATTTTATCCTAAACTAAGAAAAATTACTCCGTATTATGAAAACTAGTATACTAAGACTGGAAGAAAACAGTCAAATTATTGGGTTAACTCCATTAATCATATGACTTGTAACCATGAATTCAGCCATTCATTATAGTGGGTAGAAAAATGACAATGGAGCAGATAAGAGCAAGATTTAATCCCACTTTTGATTCATTATGGCTGTGTTATGCTTGGCAATTTACTTGAATTCAGTGCTATAAGAGACTTGTATATGTGGAAGAAAAGATAACTGGTTAAAACTATTTCTCAACTGAAATTAAACTCTATGTCAATGAAATAATAGTTTAAGTTTCTATTTGTTTTCCTTTATGCAAATTACAGAACTGTGTACTAGGAATATAAAGAAAAAAAATGAAGTGAAATCTTACCCCTCAGTAAGCTTATGTTATAATGCCAGTTATTCCATGTGATTGAGACTAAATTGAAAGATGATTAAAGAAAGAACAATAGGTTCACAAAATGATCTAAAATTATGATTTAAGAAATTTCTACATTGACAAGGTTTTTCACTAATTCAGACTGGTCTTCACAAATTTTATTACTAAACTTTTATTATTTTAGAGAATTTTTGGCCCAAGAATAAACTGTCAAGTTTTTGTTTTTATTTTAATTGCTATGTTTTTGTAGTCTTGTTATCTTTATAGCATTTTATATGTATATATATATATATATATATACATATATATATATATATATTTTTTTTTTCTTTCCTTCATGTAGAGGCTTATTCTTCTTTTCCATTTTCCATTAACTAAAATATGAAAACAGACAAAGGGAATCTTAGAAATGATAAAGTTCATTGCCTTTTTTATAGAAATGAAAATTGAAACTAGGAAGAGTGAAGTAACTAAACCCAAGTTTATATAGCACAATACACAATTTCAGCATGGAATCAGATCCCTTGACGTCCATTCTAAAACTCCTTAATGTCCTGAAATAATGAAACATGATAGAATTCCCAACTATTTCCAACACCCTAAAGATTGAACAAAAAGGCCTTCTTACTTGGGCTTAAACCACCTTCTGATTCCTTAATACATAAAAACAAAACAAATACTATTATGCTTGAAGAATGGATAATTTCTCTTTCCCTCCAAATGAATACAGTAAAAGTAGTCATAAGATATTGTGCATATTATTATGATATCAGGTGTAAATAGTTTCTTGTGTTGTCAAACTTGCTATTTGACTTTTATTATTTGAGTAATTCTTCCTGATTTTTAAGACCTTGATGAAATTGATTGAAGATGCAGTTCATCTACTAGATGCAGTGTCATCAAACTAGACATGTTCATTATTCTACTTGGGAGAGATACACAGCATTTATAAGTATTCTCAAGCTATTTGTCCTTGGTTAATACTGCTTTATTACAGGCAAAATAAAGTTATTCAGGCATTTTGGAAAACAACTGGTGCTTTTTAAAATGCCTTTTTGTAGAGGGCTGAAACTCTTGCACTGATTGGACAATACTCTATGGGCATATGCTTGGGGAATGGCCCTTCCCACTGTCTGTTGCTGGCTCAATAATTGGTGTATACAAAGAATTGCAGGAGGGAATAGGGGGTGGAGTAAGACTAGCCAGAGTCACTTTGGTTGTAGAGGAGGAAGAAGGAGGTTGCGGAGATTCTACTTCCATTTAATTCAAGCCTACCTCTAAAGACCAAAAAAAAAAAAAAAAAAAAAAAAAAAAAAAAAGACTAAGGACTTTTGCTTATCCTGACTCCAGCTTATTCTAAGGTATCCAGGGTGCTAATGTGGTCATCACACCTTTTATATAAGTACCAGCCCTGAAGTCAGGAGGACCTGAGTTAAAATGTGATCTCAGACACTTAACACTTGCTAGCTATGTGACCTGGGCAAGTGACTTAACCCTAATTGCCTCAGTAAAAATTAAATAAATAAAAATAAATTTAAAAAATGCTCCAGGATCCATTGAGGCTACTTTGATTAGTCTTGAAATCTCAGAGAATGTGCTGTTTTATGTAAATAAAACTCTTAAAATTCTGTTAAAAGATATTTTAATGACTTTCATAGGTGAGATGGATCTTTCTAAAGTTGAATTTCAGAGATTTTCTAATAATTTCTATTAAGTGAAATGTATTTACAAAAAGAAAATATAATGAATCAGTTATCTTGACTTATAAAGTTCACAGTATACTCATTACTAACAACCTAAAAGAGAATAAATTGAAGCTAAAATCCCCCAAAACACATGAAAGAGAAATTATTAATCAATTCTGTGTTTTTTGGGTAAAATTGCATTTTAATTTAATATCATAGAAATGGAATTTAGTATGTTTCAGTAATATCTCTACTTTGTGAGGAGAAAATTTAACATGTAAATTAAATAATTTGTTTTTCTATTCGATTCTCTAAAGCTTAAAGCATACCTAATTAGCTTTGTAGAGAGTCTGCAAATATTACATTTATAGTTAAAAAATTCGATTAGTTTTATAATTCAAAATTAAAGCAAGGCTACTACTTATGCCATATAAAATATCTGATTGAAAATGTTTTAAATGGCAGTGCTTAACCTTGAGTCCACACAGACTTTCAAGTTATCTATAAATAGATTTCAGCATGTCCATAAACTTGGACGATTTCTTTTAAAAATGTATCTTTATTTTAATGAATCTTTAGCTAACATTTATCATATCTATATCTATATTTGATGTAGATATATATATATAGATAGAGATATATCTCTATCTATTAATTCTGAGAATTATCACAGAGGCTTTACCAAACTGTCAAAGGGATCCATGACACAATAATTAATATTTTTCCCTATGTGTGGATTTTGTAAAGAGACATCACTGAATTTTGTATGCTTGCCAGAATGTAGCACAGAAAACAAAGTCTTTTTTGTTACTGATATAAAACTATAATAAAATAAAAAATGTGCATTAGGATTTAACACAGTGCCTGACGCATACTAAAAGCTTAATAATTGCTTGTTCATTTGTCTTGACCTTTTCTGTTTTACTGAGCTTTTCTTCTTGAGTCTAACTGAAGTGAAAAGGAGATGAACAACATAATGGAAAAAAATGGGAACAGAGATACAGTGACTAATAAAACAGTCCACACTAATAAAACAGTCCAAAAAATATCCTGAAAATTCTTGTATCATGAAAAATTTGATATGTCCCAGAAACATATGTTCACTGGGCCCCAAGTATAAGTAAGGTAGATGCTAAATTAGTATAATAATAAAGAGCTAAGCCTCAATGGATCCTAGAACATTTTTTAAATTTATTTTTATTTATTTAATTTTTACTGAGGCAATTAGGGTTAAGTCACTTGCCCAAGTCACATAGCTAGCAAGTGTTAAGCACTTAAATGGCACTATCCTACTACTCTAATCTCAAAATATCCTGAAAATTCTTGTAGCATGAAAAATTTGATATGTCCCAGAAACATATGTTCACTGGGCCCCAAGTATAAGGAAGGTAGATGCTAAATTAGTATAATAATAAAGAGCTAAGCAAGCAGAAACATGAGAATGGTGTATAAAATGTCTATAATAATGTAAATGAAAACAATGGAAATTAACACAGATACATTGCAAATCCAGATTTTGAATCTGTTGAAAAAGTGATGAAGCCCATTTACTTTTCTCAAAAGAGATAACAGGAGCTACAAGATATACTATTTTAAATATGCTCTGAACCCTAATTATAATAATGATCTCTTTTGTATAACAAGTTTTTCTCTATTCCAAGGAGGAATTGAAAAGGGGAGGATTAATTGATTCATTTATATTCACTCATTCTCCTTTTGCTATCAAAACTATGGAAAAATTTACAGTTTATAGAAATCATTTTGTGGAAAAGTAGTTTAGAACAATGCCCTATTTTTTTAAAGTCTGTGTTCATGATAATCCCTGCAATTATTTTCCAATTTTTCTTTCTTCTTTGTTTCTTTTCTTCTTTCCTACCTCCCTCCCTCTCTCCCTTCTTTTCTCTCTTGCGCCCTCTCTCACACTTCCCTTTCTCCTCCCTCCTTTCTTTTTCTTCCTTCCTTTCTTCCATTTTTCCTTCCTTTATTTCTCTCTCCCTCTCTTTCTTCCTTCATTCCTTTTATTCATACTTCCTCACTTTTACCTTCCCTCCCTTCCTTCTTTCCTCCTTTTCTCTCTTCCTTTTTTCCTTCCTTCCTCCCTCGCTCCCTCCCTCCCTTCTTTTCCTTCCTTCCTTCCTTCATTTTATTTATATTGCATAAGCATTAGATGAAGCAGGAATTGTAATAGCAACTCCCTAGCACTATTATGTTCCTCACAGATTAGGGATGTCATATTTTCTAAAGAATAGAATACTAGACAGATCAGTTCTCATCTCTGAGGCTTAATTTTCTTTCTTTATTTCTTTTTTTTTGTATCTGCATCTTATTATAGTAATACCTACCTCTAAGGGTGTTATGCATGGACTGTTCAAGGAAGACTAGTATCTCTGGTATAAGAGCTTCCCACACCTTTTATAGGACATTTCATTCACTATGGTGCCTATCTGGCATTCAGCTCTCCCCTGTGGCTACAAGAAACTAGTGTTTACGGAAACTAGAAAATCTAGAAAAACTAGATATGATAGATCTTTGGAGAAAACTGAATGGAGACAAAAAGCACTACACTTTCTTTTCAGGAGTTCATGGAAACTATACAAAAATTGATCATATATTAGGATATAAAGATGTCAAAATCAAATGAAGACAGGCAGAAAGTGTAAATGAGATCATGATGCAATAAAAATTACATTCAATAGAATGCCAGGAAAATATAGACCAAAAATATTGGAAACTAAATAATCTCATCCTAAAGAATGAAAGGGTGAAATAGCAAATCATAGACAGAATCAATAATTTCATCCAAGAGAATGACAATAATGAGATAACATACCAAAATTTGTGGGATGCAGCCAAAACAGTAATTAGGGAGAATTTTATATCTCTAGAGACTTACTTGAATAAAATAGTGAAAGAGAAGATCAATAAATTGGTGCTGCAACTAAAAAAGGTAGAAAAAGAACAAATTAAAAACCCCCAATCAAACAGCAAACTTGAAATTCTAAAAATAAAGGGAGAGATCAATAAAATTGAAACTATAAAAAAACTATTGAATTAATAAATAAAACTAAGAGTTGGTTTTATGAAAAAACCAAAATAGTTAAACTTTTAGATAATTTGATAAGCACTCTTTGCCGATCACATGATGGTATGTTTAGAGAACCCCAGAGATTCTACTAAAAAGTTATTAGAAATAATACACAACAATAGCAAAGTTGCTGGTTATAAAATAAACCCACATAAGTCATCAGCATTCTTATATATCACTAACAAAATCAAACAATCAGAGTTACAAAAAGAAATTCCATTTAAAGTAACTACTGATAATATAAAATATTTAGGAATCTATCTGCCAAGGGAAAATCAGAAACTTTATGAGCAAAATTACAGACCACTTTTCACACAAATTAAGTCTGATCTAACCAATTGGAAAAATATTAAATGCTCTTGGATAGGGCAAGAAACTGTAATAAAGATGACAATATTACCTAAATTAATCTATTTATTTAGCGCTATACCAATCAGACTCCCAAAAACTATTTTAATGACCTAGAAAAAATAACAACAAAATTCATATGGACAAACAAAAGGTCAAGAATTTCAAGGGAATTAATGAAAAAAAAAAAAAAAACAAATGAAGGTGGCTTAGCTGTACCAGATCTAAAGCTATATTATAGAGCAGCGGTTACCAAAACCATTTGGTATTGGCTAAGGAATAGATTAGTTGATCAGTGGAATAGGTTAGGTTCAAGGGATAAGACAATCAATAAATATAGCAACCTACTCTATGACAAACCCAAAGACCCCAGCTTTTGGGATAGGAACTTAATGTATGATAAACATTCCTGGGAAAATTGGAAAGTAATATGGCAGAAGCTAGGCATTGATCCACACTTAACACCGTACACCAAGATAAAGTCAAAATGGGTTCATGACCTAGGCATAAAGAATGAAATTATTAATAAATTAGAGGAACACAGGATAGTTTACCTCTCAGACCTGTGGAAGGGGAAGGACTTTATGACCAAAGCAGAACTAGAGATCACTACTGATCACAAAATAGAAAATTTCGATTATACCAAACTGAAAATGGTCAAAGGATATGAACAGACAATTCTCAGATGAAGAAATTGAAACTATCTAGTCATATGAAAAGATGCTCCAAGTCATTATTAATCAGAGAAATGCAAATCTAAGATATCCCTACACACCTGTCAGATTGGCTAAGATGACAGGAAAAAAATAATGATAATTGTTGGAGGGGATGTGGGAAAACTGGGACATTGATGCATTGTTGGTGGAGTTGTGAACAAATCCAACCATTCTGGAGAGTAGTTTGGAACTATGCTCAAAAAGTTATCAAACTGTGCACACCCTTTGATCCAGCAGTGTTACTACTGGGCTTATATCCCAAAGAGATTATCAAGAAAGGAAAGGGACCTGTATGTACACAAATATTTGTGGCAGCCCTTTTTGTAGTGGCTAGAAACTGGAAACTGAATGGATGTCCATCAGTTGGAGAATGGCTGAATAAATTGTGGTATATGAAAATTATGGAATATTACTGTTTTGTAAGAAATGACCAACAGGATGATTTTAGAAAGGCCTGGAGAGACTTACACAAACTGATGCTGAGTGAAATGAGCAGGACCAGGAGATCATTATATACTTCAACAACAATACTATATGATGACCAGTTCTGATGGACCTGGCCATCTTCAGCAATGAGATCAACCAAATCATTTCCAATGAAGCAATAATGAACTGAACCAGCTACGCCCAGAGAAAGAACTCTGGGTGATTACTAAAAGCCATTACATTGAATTCCCAACCCCTATATTTATGCCCACCTGCATTTTTGATTTCCTTCACAAGCTAATTGTACAATATTTCAGAGTCTGATTCTTTTTGTACAGCAAAATAACATTTTGGTCATGTGTACTTATTGTGTATCTAATTTATATTTTAATGTATTTAACATCTACTGGTCATCCTGCCATCTAAGGGAGGGGGTGGGGCATAAGAGGTGAAAAATTGGAACTAGAGGTTTGGCAATTAAATTAAAAAAAGATAATTTGATAAGAATAAGAAAAGACTAAAAACAAATTGTTAGTTTCAAAAATGAAATGGGAGAACTATCCATCAACGAAGAGGAAACAAGAGAACTTATCAGGAGTTACTTTGCCCGACTTTATGCCAATAAATTTGACAACCTAAGTGAAATGGAGGAATATTTTAAATATATAGATTGCCAGATTAACAGAAAAGGAAATACATTACCAAAAAAGTCCCATTTTAGAAAAATAATTTGAACAAGCTAGTAATCAACTCCCTAATTAAAAATCCCCAGGACCAGATGGATTTACATGTCAATTCTACCAAACATTAAAGAACAATTAACTTCAATACTATGTAAACTATTTGAAAAAAACAGGGAATGAAGGACTCCTACCAAACTTCGTTTATTATGCAGACATGTTACTGATACCTAAGCCATGCAGGATAAAAACAGAGAGAAAATTATAGACCAATCTCCCTGATGAATATTGATGCAAATATGTTTTTTAATAATTATAACTTTTTATTCACAGTACATATGCATGGGTAATTTTTTAACAATATTATGCCTTGCATTCACTTCTGTTCTGATTTTTCCCCTCCCTCTCTCCCTCAATCCCCTCCCCTAGATGGCAAGCAGACGTATACATGTTAAATATGTTATATTATAGCCTAAATATTATATATGTATGCAGAACCAAATGGTTCTCTTTTTGCACAGGAAGAATTGGATTCAGAAGGTAAAAATAAGATGGGAACAAAACCAAAAATCCAAACAGTTTACACTCATTTACCAATCTTCCTTCTCTGCATGTAGCTGCTTCTGTCCATCATTGATCAATTGGAACTGAATTAGATCTCCTGTTTGTGGAAGATATCCATTTCCATCATAATACATTCTCATATATTATTGCTATTGAAGTATATAATGATCTCCTGATTCTGCTCATTTCACTCAGCATCAGTTCATGTACATTTCTCCTAGGCTCTGTGTATTCATTCTCCTGGTCATTTCTTACAGAACAATAATATTCAAAAACATTCATATACCACAATTTACCCAACCATTCTCCACTTGATGGACATGCATTCATTTTCCAGTTTCTGGGCACTACAAAGAGGGCTGCCACAAACATTCATGCACATACAGGTCCCTTTCCCTTCTTTAGTATTTCTTTGTTATATAAGCCCAGTAGTAGCACTGTTAGATCAAAGGGTATACACAGTTTGATAACTTTTTATCTATAATTCCAAATTGCTTTCCAGAATGGTTGAATTTGTTCACACCTCTACCAACAATGCATCAATATCCCAGTTTTCCTGTGTCCTCCAACATTCATTGTTATTTTTTCCTGTCATCTTAGCCAATCTGACAGGTGTGTAGTGGTATCTCAGAGTTGTCTTAATTTGCATTTCTCTGATGAATAGTGATTTGGAACACTCATATGAGTGGAAATAGTTTCAATTTCATTATCTGAAAATTGTCTGTTCATATTCTTTGACTATTTATCAATTGGATTTCTTAAAAATTAGAGTAAATTCTCTATATATTTTGGAAATGCGGCCTTTATCACAACTTTTGACTGTAAAAATATTTTCCCAGTTTGTTGCTTCCCTTCTTATTTTGTTTGCATTAATTTTGTTTTTACAAAACCTTTTTAATTTGATGTAATCAAAATTTTCTATTTTGTTATCAATAATGATCTATACTTCTTCTTTTGTCACAAATTCCTTCCTCCTCCACAAATCTGAGAGGTAAACTATCCTTTGTTTGTCTAATTTATTTATGATCTTGTTCTTTACCTAAATCATGGATCCATTTTGATCTTATCTTGGTATATGCTGTTAAGTGTGGGTCCATGCCTAATTTCTGCCATACTAATTTCTAGTTTTCTGAGCAGTTTTCACCAAATAATGAATTCTTATGCCAAAAGTTGGGATCTTTGAGTTTGTCAAACACTAGATTGCTATAGTTATTGACTATTTTGTCTTGAGAACCTAATGTGTTAAAAATTAGCTTCAAAATAGCTGTTTATGATTACCCTTGAGGAAATATTTTTTTTAATCAATGAAGAAAGAATTGAAGAAGATAAACTATTGGTACACAGAGAAGGGAACCAGTACCTTTTACATGGATATTCCTAGAATTCTCCCCATGTTTTTGTTATGTTGTTTTTATTTTGTTTTAAATAGATTATCTATTTGGACAGAATCTTTAGATGTCTCTTTACTTAAGATATTATATATAGAGTGTTGATATTTTGGGTTATGAGTATATGTAATAGGGAACCAATTTATAAGAATAGAATATGTATAAGGACATCATAATTCATAAACAATCTAGGTGCCATATGTGTAAAAGCAATAGATCTGAGTATAAATGAATCTCATGATAAATGGTTGGCAAAATATCCCTAGAGAAAATTGAAAACACAATTTTATGGCTTTTATTTCCTGAAAATCTTTTGAATATGAAAAAAGATAATATACCACCTTCTTCAGTTTTTAGGGCATAATATAGTTGTACAAATCTATTTTTAAGGTGATTTTCCATTAGCATACAAATTAGACAATTTCTTCTTTATGGAGTGATTGATATCATGCCCATTCTTTCCTCTATCTTACTTGTTAAGACTTATTAGTATTTTAATTAACATTATTTAGAAAATTTGTGTCCTACAGCTATTGTAATAAAGGAAACAATGCTTTATCTATCTAAATTAATACAACCTCTAAATATCTAATGTGATTTCCCTTTGTAAAATATCCTGCATTTAAAATAAAACATTATAATTCCACCAAAATGATACATGTCATTTGATATATAGCTTCTTCATTTTCTTTGCATGTTCTTTATTGGGCCTGGGGATTAAATGAAGCAGGAACATACTTTTATATATGAACTTTAACCTCATCTTTGCTTCTTAACATTTTAGAAGTATGTATTAAAATACAAGTGGAACTTTAAAAGGCTAACTGGATAATATGTTATTATTATCTATCTTGGCCCAGCAGCCCAGACTCCAGACTTGATTCACACACACACACACACACACACACACACACACACACACACTGAATAACATTTATGGTATATTATTTTTCTATATCTATATAGCTATATACACATATATACTATATAAATAGTTTATGCATTATGCATCTCTATGGAAATCTTGTAAATATTATATATATAATATATATATATAATACATATATATATATATATAAATATACACACAAACATAACTACATACATCTACCTCCATATATTGATATATAGAGATATGTATAAAA
Source organism: Dasyurus viverrinus (assembly GCA_020854095.1). Taxonomy (NCBI): domain Eukaryota; kingdom Metazoa; phylum Chordata; class Mammalia; order Dasyuromorphia; family Dasyuridae; genus Dasyurus; species Dasyurus viverrinus. The sequence continues at coordinate 68,071,846 of CM036997.1, read as the reverse complement.
TACATATCTAATATACACAAATGCCTACATACCTTAAATATGTGTTTGTTTGGTTTATTTTTCTATTTCCTGAAATTCCTGTTTTAAAAAGTTCAGACTACTCCTTGAATATAGGTCAAACACATTTCCTTGCAGATACAAAAGAGCTCCTATATCCTTTATAAATATTCAGATCAAGAATGAACAAGTATAAAAGAATAATTTATATTCTATGGCATAGAAACTGTAAAATACAGAAAACGACCAAATAAATTACCTTCTCTTTGATGATTTATTCTCATTTCTCTTTGCCTACTCTTCATATATCCATTACAGTAGGTGAACTATAGACAACAAAAGATATGAGAATCACGTGTATGAAACCATTATGGAGAGCAGAGGTATCATTTAGATGGGTTAAATAAGAGAAATTATAATCACTAGTTATTTAGGCTAGTATTTACAAAACTATAGCATAGTTGCCCAAAGGCAAAATTTATTTATCAGCAGAGAGAACTGAACAACATATATTATTAGTACATAATGAAGGATATAAGTTCCTCTCCATTGGTACAATAATCTTCAGTTACTTAGCTTTTTTTTTTTGTTGTTGTTAAGGACTGACTCACTGGACAAGTATTCTCAAGATTCTGACACGTCTAAATTCCCTTTCACATCCACATTTTATATATTGTAGTAGTGTGTAGTGGCAATAATTGTCTGAAATAGGAGGTCCCTTAACAAGGAAAACATTTCTGGAACTACATAATAATTCAAAAGCAACCTAATTTGCATATCTGTAAAAGATATAGAACTGAATCCCTATGCATTCTGTCAGATAATGTGTTTGAGAACCTACAATTGTATGTAAAATGAGATGAAAATTAAATTTCAAAATCCATTGAATATTAGAAGATATTTCCATTCATTAATTGCTATTCTAATTGAAATTATAAAAGTATTAAATATTTTTTATAAATTCCTCATTATATTTATTAGGTCAATTACAAGATAGTTGAAAAGGATCTGTGATCATCTGAGACTATACACATATTAAAGAATAACAATTATTTCTTTAATTAAACTTCTGTTTATACTTTCTCTTCTCAATGCAACTGTTTTCTCTTTAATTAAGTTTTGATCAAAAGGATTAGCACATGAAATTTTTTTGTTGAATTTAGGTTTATGCTGCAATATGTAAACTGCAAGATCCAAACATACTTTAGAAATATTAACACACTTTCATTTACAGATGGTTGTATCAGAAGAGAAAAATAACAAGTATCTTTTAGATTGGCTGCTTTCCTCCTTCGAAAATACATTTTCATGTCTTCCCCGTCTAAAAATAGAAAGACAACAAAATAACAACAACAACAACAACAACAAAACTAATTTGGTTGTACCATCTTCATTATTTTCCCTTCTCTGCTGTTCTCCTTGAAAATGTCATCTACACTCACTGCCTTCCTTACTCCACTTATGAAAAGCAGATACTCTTACAATATGGCTTCTGACCTTATCATGAACTGAAGCTGATGTTTGTAAATCTAACTAATAATTCCTGATTGGCCAATCTAACATGTCAAACCTATCTTCAATGTTTGTAGATTGTCTTCTCATTCTTTATATTTCCTCCTATCTCTCTTTCATTACATTGTTTTCTCCTGATTCACCTCCAATTTACAATCTACATTTCATTCTTTTTTCCCCCTTTAAATCTTAATTTAAATCACTTTGGTACCCCACCTCCCAATTCTCTGTAGTAAAGTCCCTTCTCTTTTCATTCTATACTATCTTCTTTGATGCTATTATGAGATTACATGGGTTCCGCTATCATCTCTGTATAAAAGAGCCCTGGATCTAGATTTTCAGATTTAATATTTGCATTAACTCTACTCTGAGGATACCAATTCACATTTTAAATATTTTTTATATTTGTCTGCATAATCCACAGGTTTATTTATTTTGCCCTGGTTATCCTCCATGATAGTTTCCTCTTCTTCCTCAACTCTGCATATCAGATTCTTTGTTGGCTTTCTTCAAGATTCAATTATAACCCTCACCTTCTTCGGGAGACCATTTCCTGGTAGTTTCCAATCCATCTTCTCTATTAGTATCTTTCTATTAAGATCACTTCCCATTTAAAATCTATAGATTTTATATTTACACAGTACTTTCAGTAATGACTCACTAGTTATAATATCATTTTAGTAGCAAGAATAATGTTTGTTTTTGTTTTCTTTGCCCTTCTTCTTATCTTTAGTACCCAGTTCATTTCCTAGCAAATGCTGTTTTCCTATTGTTTCAGTCATGACCAACTCTTTATAGTCACATTTAGGGTTTTCTTGGTAAGGATAATGGAAGGGTTAGAAATTTCTTATTCTAGCTTACTTTAAAGATGAAGAAACTGAGGCAGTTAAATGAGTTGCCCAGTGTCACATAGGTAGGAAATGTTTAAGACTGGATTTCAAATTGTCTTCCTAACTCCAGATACCACAATCTATCCATTCTGTCCCTAATTGCTTCTTCTGGTAAATGGTAAACTCTTAATAATTGTTCATTGATTTTATTTGACTTGTTGATCAATAAATAAATATTGCCAAACTTGGATTCAAGAAGCATGACAAGACGTTTTTCTATTCATTATTTTCTTTCTAAATCTATTCAGGTAAATCATTTCAATATTTTGTCTTCCTATTTCAACTCAGATAATGCCGCTATGAACCTACCTAATAGAGATGTTTCTAGATTAATGAAATGATATATGTAAAATGCTTTAAGTCCTGTAAAAGACAAAACTATAATTACCAGGGTAAAAGCTTAGATCTATTATTTTGGTTTGGCATTTCCAGCAAGATTAATTTTAATGGTCTGCTTTATTCCTCCACAGAAAATTTACTGTAGGTTCAGTTTAATATTGTATGTCCAGAAAGTAATGGTTAGGTAAATGAGGTGTCATTCAAACTAAGCCCTGAAATAGGAATAACACTTTGCCCTTTCTAGAATCAGTTTTACCTTTGTATTGTACAAAATATTGTAACAATCTTTTGCATTATCAGACATAAGTAAAAAGTCAGGTTCTCTCTATTCATATCTCCTCAATTTACAGATGATGGAAGAATTACTTACTTGTGCTAACAGCTAATATTCAAGTGAACATATGATGGAAAGGAGGAAAGAAAGAAGGTAAGAAGGAAGGAAGAAAGAAAGGAAGGGAGGGAGGAAGGAAGGAAATGAGGGAAGAAGGAAGGAAGAGAGGACGGGAGGGAGGAAAGAAGCAAAGAAAGGAGGGAGGATGAAGGAAAGGAGGGAGGAAGGAAAGAAGGGACGAAGAGGGCATTTATTAAGTACCATTTCTATGCCTAACTGCTCTAAAGATAGTCTATCATTTTATCCTCAGCAAAACCCTGACAAATTCTTTGTATTATTAGCCCCATTACACAGTAAGGGAAACTGAAGCAGAGACAGTAGTTTTTTCCCTAATGATAACAAAGTTACTAAGTATCTGAGGCTAGATGGGAACTAAAATTATCTGAACCTCAAATCTCAGTTCTCATCCATTCTTCAACCTAACTGCCTGGACTTGAATTTTTGATCTGTTTTTCTTTTCCCTTATGTTACTTGTCCATTTAGAATACTCAATTTAAAATTATGTTGACATTCATCAAGTAGATATAGTATTTATTATATATAGTTTATGTGCATATATATATATATCAACTATACAAAATGATAATTATATTTCTAGTCTTTTGATTCTACTTATTTAATTATTTATAGAGAAATAGCAATATTTACACAATAAACATTGACCTCTATTATTTCCCCCCTTATTAATTACTGAATATCTTTAAAGAGATAAATACAGAATATGCCTCAGAGGAGTTGAGGTCTGGTTGGAGCAGGAGTAAAACTGAGAGTGTACCAGTGAGGAGAAGCAAGAAGAGTTGATGGAAGACTAAAACCAGCAAAAGGAGGAGGAAGGAGAAAAACTTTTTTGTCTAGCCACCGTGGCCAGATAGCTCTTCTGGAGACTGTCATTCAGACTCCAGGCATAGCCACAATGCTCCTTCCATGGTAGCCCATTCCTGGGATGAGACCCCTCAATCCAGTGCCCTCCATCTAGCTGGTCTGCAGAGCTCCTCTCCCAGTGGCCAAATCCCAGTCCTTTATAGAAAGAAACACAAGGGAGAAGGGGGAAGTGGTAACTGTCCCCTAAGGAAGAAAATACTGACAGAACTTGTTTTGTGCCAAAATGGTGATTGCTTTCTCTGGGTCCATCAAGGAATAAACATCTTGGGGCAAATGAGTACAAGACTGGTCTCTTCTGCATTAAGAAGTTTCGAAATTATCTGTAAAGAAATGGATTAAACAACATGAGAGCTACTCTGTGAGACTGTCAAAAGAAAGCTTCCTGATACTGAAGACTGGACAATTGATGAAGTTGAAGCTGGCAGATGCATCAGTGCCCTGACCTGCCCCATTCTTTCTGGTACACTGAAGAATACAGGTCTTAAGAGTGCATTTGATGAAGTCCTTACAAAGATAATAATTGAGTTGATGAACTGTTCTTCCATAGAATTGATACTCTGGAAACTTCTCCAGGAATCCCTTCTAGATAAGGTAAAGCCTTCATCTTATGCTAAGAACTATGCAGAAGAATGCAAAGGGATTCTTTCATCCAAAAAAGGACCAAAATAAACACATGAAAACTGCCTTCCAACAGATAGCTCTTTTCTGACACTACTAAATAGTAGTTCCTCTCTACCATAGCCTAAATACAGATGGCTGCAAAAAGAAAGATGGAACTTTAGAAAACCAGTTTAAACAGATGTGAAATTATTGAAAACTCCTGTTGTTTGTATGACCCACAGCCTATGGACTTGAAAATTGTATCAAATGTGAGGTGTAATATCTTTACATACAATTTATTATTCTTTTGTTTTGTTATTTTGATTTGGGCTGCTTCTTACTGGATTCAACATCTTACCAAGGAAGCTTCTAGTTAGAGCAAGCGGTCTTCTGGGTGGCTTATTGGGAATGTGAAATCACTGCCCCTGGGAATGAGTTAGAAGAGTTGGATTCAGAATGTTAGAGTCCCTCATCATATGATCTTCTAACTGTTAAAAACTTTTGAAGGAAACTCTCCTTGAGATAGTCATAAAACAAATCAGGAGGGGAAGGTTTGGCTGTTAAGACAAATATTTGGTCTTGACAAAATGAAGTTCAGTTTACAGTTCTCTGATGAATTAATGAGAAAAAAGGTAAAATTTTTGTCTGAGCCTCTTCATGAAATGCACCAGGGATCAGGTAGCTATTGTGCTTACTGCTCTGGTCCACTCACTGGAGGGTTCTGCTGTCCGAGAGGGGCTCAACTTTTTGCCTCTGAAGAGCAGTTCAAAACAGAGAAAACTTTGGAAAGCTCCCTTGCTTGTGCTGCTATTCTGCCTTAGTTTGTTGTACCCTAACTGAAAAAGCTTGATAATTCAATGATGTTTCCAGTTTACTTAGTGTTAGGTAGTATAAGTACTTTGATGATTGAGAGTGTAGTTCATGCAAATTTGATGATAGAATGCCATTCTTTAGGCAAATCTGAAAAAAAGTGTATGCATTCTGTTATATACAGAATAGATTGCCTATGAGAAAGTACACTTGCCTTACCAGAGACAGTATATGGATAAATGGGTTAGAAGCACAAGGATGAGGTGCTGATCTCAGTTGGCAAAGGGCACTTATTGCGGTATACATATCTAGCTTGTTGGTTTGGTGCTCTGCCTATTACAATTGCCTCACACTTCATAATGTTGCCATTAAGGAATCATTTGAATTTCTGCTTCCGGAATTGTGGGGATAGAAAGTTTGTTTCTATGAGAAGGAGTTAGCCCAGGGAGTAGTTAACTTGAGATGCAATATGGATTAACTTTTTAGTCCCTTGGCTACCAAAAAAATCTTGTGCACTGATCTTGCTGTCACAGATTGTAGCTGACTTGTCAGAATGCTCTTCAAGCTTTTCTCTTTATAGAAGTCTGATTATACAGATAGGAAAACAAAAAGCAACCAAACAAACCAAAAAAAAACTGCACTGTATCCAGTATTACATGTTCCAGAACATGTTCCTTGTTGATGAAGTTCTTGGTGAAGACTTTGGCCTTAGAGAAGGCCAGCCTGTCACTGCTCTGGGTCTGCTCTTACCTCTACTGTTTTGGCTTTCATGATTTCTGCCTGTATTGTCAGGGAAAATAAAGGCGATGTTTAACATCGAAACTATTTAATGTATAAACAGGAAAATTTTCACATTTCAAACCATTGTTGAAGATAGATGAAAACCAGCTAATCATTTCTTTTTCTTGAACTTTAGGCTGCATGTTATGTGTCCTTAGAAATGTGCCCCTCTTGTTCCTCTCTTTTGGAGACTGACCTTTCTTAATGATGGGAACGGGCCAGCAACTCCCCAATATGATTCTTTCCTGGCATAAGTTGTAAAATGTATAGTTATTCTATACTGAAAGTATTCTGGAGGGGTAACAGGACAACAAATGGGAGGACAACCAGATGTTGTTGCTATCTCCAATATGAGAAAGGCAAGACAATAAACCAATGACTATATCTTCTTGCTGGGACAGAAACATGCTTGGGGAAAAAGTGGAGCTGCCAGTATTGTCAAAACTTTGGATGATAGGGTGTCTAACCTGAAGAACTTTGCAGAAATTAGGGTCAAGAATAGTCTCACACCTATTTATTTCTTCAAAAAAGTGAATGTTTAATGTTCCATTTGGGGGCTATCCTTTTCTTGCTTATATTAATAGTAGACATTGTTCCTTCTTCATTCTCTTTGGTGCTGATTTCTCTGAGCCATCTCCTTACTTCTCATTTTGTCTTGGCATTTCTCTCCACTTGTAGCATCATGCTTCTGCCAAGGCCTTAGAGATTTCTTAGTGAGTTAATTTACTTTTTCATCTGGGTAATGCAGCATGGACCAGGAGTCAATGAATATTGAAATTAGGATTTTTACTAGAAAATAAATCTCTTTAAAATGTGAATTTCCTGAAAATTCTGACCTATAATGGATGGTTTTGATAATTATGAAACAAGTGAAGCCAATTCTAACAAACTTGGTTAATAACAAGAAAGAACTACTTTTCATCCTTAAAAAGAGGGTAAAAATGAGAGGATGAATATTGATGAACAAGATTCACTTGTTAGTTGGTCCTTTATAGCTGGTGACGAAATGATCTACTACCAGGGAAATACCACAAGTATTGGATGTTTTATTTCAAACAAAAATCTGGTCGTCTGTATGCCATACTTTTGAATAAATCTTAGGTGTTTGTGATTTTAAAAAAAGGAGAGAAGAGAGAAGAGAGTCAAAGAGAGACAGACAAACAGAGATAGAGATACAGAGACAGAGAGAAAAAGAAAGTTGTAGAAACAGAGAGATATACACAAAAAAGAGAGACACATAGAGGAAAATAATATATAAATAAAAATCAAATTAGTTGTAAAGATTTCTTCCAAACCTGCAGGCTCTCCTCTTCTCCTCTCTCTCTCTCTCTCTCTCTCTCTCTCTCTCTCTCTCTCTCTCTCTCTCTCTCTCTCTCTCTGTCTCTCTCTCTCTGTCTCTCTCTCTCTCTCTCTGTCTCTCTCTCTCCCCACTCTCAGATATTTATGTTGGTCATTTTTTATTATTGTTTTATACTTCTGATCTGATTCAGAGAGTGGAAAAAATGGGGATAAGTGTTTTGCAGGACAATAAAAGAACTAATCTTGAAGAATACAGCATTTGAATAGGAATATAATGGAAAGTGAGGCTAGCAATGTAGATTAGGGACCTTAAATGTCAAAGTGGGAAACTTAACCTTTAAAAAAGTTTCTTCAACCAATTTTGAATAGAAGGAAATTATTCAAATGTTTTTAGTAAGATTATTCTGAATATTTTATGCAAGAAATTTTATACTAGAAAGAAATTAAGCAGGGACATCACAGTGGAGCTTGTTATAATACTCCAGATATAAAGTTAATCAGATTCTTATACAATAAAAATGATTCAAAAACAGAATTTAGAATTGACATGATCTTAATAACTTTATTTCACAGTTGTTCAAATAAATTGCTTATTAAATTTATGAAAATGCTTTTCATAATTTTTACAACCAGAATTCTTTTTCAATAGTCTTAGAAATAACAGCATAGTGCAAAGGCAGCAGAAAACATGGGAAAACACATTAGAATTCAAATCAGAACCAAGTTCAGTCAGTAGACAATTAAATAATTGTAGTCATGATTTTGAACTTTCTTGAGACCAAGATTCTTTTAAAAAAATAATTTTCAAGACATAGGCATGGATAATTTTCCAACATTAATCCTTACAAAACCTTGCGTTCCAATTTTTCTCTCACTTTGAACCCATTCTCTGCTCCAGATGTCAAGTAATCCAATATATGTTAAACATGGTAAAATATATGTTAAATACAATATATACATACATATTTATACAATTATCATGCTGCACAAGGAAAATCAATTCAAAAAATCAGAACAAAAATAAAACACAATCAAACAAAAACAATAAGAGTGAAATGCTATGTGTCATCCACCCTCAGTTCCCACAGTCCTCTCTCTGAGTATAAATGGCTCTCTTCATCAAAAGATCACAGGAACTGATCTTTATCATCTCATTTTTGAAGAGAGCCATGTCCATCAGAATTGATCATTATACAATCTTGCTTTTGCTATTTACAATGATCTCCAAGTTCTGCTCATTTCACTTAGCATCAGTTCATGTAAGTCTCTCCAGGTTTCTCTCCAATCATCCCGCTAATCATTTCTTATAGAACAATACTATTCCATAACATTCATATACCATTATTTATTCAGTCATTCTCGAACTAATAGGCATCCACTCAGGTTCCAGCTTCTAGCCACTACAAAAAGGGCTGTCATAAACATTTTTGCACATATGGGTCCCTTTTCAGTCTTTAAGATCTCTTTGGGATATAAGCCCACTAGAAACACTGCTGAGTCTAAGGGTATGCAAATCTAGATTGCCCTTTGGGCATAGTTCCAAATTGTTCTCCAGAATGGCTGCATCATTTCACAACTTCACCAACAATGCATTAGTGTTCCAGTTTTCCCACATCCCCTGATGCTAAGTTATGGGATTCTACCAAGAGGGAGTACCAAGGTCATCTCAACCTTTTTTGCACAATAAGTTTTCTGCCACATTGCAGAAACACCCTTGTTGAGCAAGGAGCAATAGTTTGTGATCATGGGAATGAGTCAGCTGGAAAATAAGACCCAGTTCCTCTCACCTGTGAGCAAGTTGCTGAATTGCTGGATTGACTCTCCTTTTATTGGCAAGTATAATGCATACTCAAAGCCCAGGAGCTGCTTCTCTGAATGGTGATTGGGGATTGTCTACTGTTCACACACTGATCATGCTTGCAAAAATATATATCAACAAGGTTCTACAGCATAATAAACTGGAGCTCTTTTCACACTCCATGAGTCTCCCACCTCATTCATCTTGTCTTTGAGATCAAAGGGCTCATATGCTTTGAGCTCTTAAAGACAGCCACAATACCCTCCAACATTTGTCATTATTTTTCCCTCAGTTTAGCCAAACTGAAAAGTGTATAGTGGTATCTCAGAATTATCTTAATTTGCATTTTTCTGAACAATAGTGATTTAAAGAACTTTTTCCTATGACAAGAAATGTTTTTAATTTTTTCTTCTGAAAATTGCCTGTTAATATCCTTTGGCTTTTTTAAATTTGAGTTTGATTTGAATTTTTATGAATTTGAGTAAATTATCTATATATTTTAGAAATGAGGCTTTTATCAGAATCTTTGAATATAAAAATGTTTTCTAAGTTTATTGCTTCCCTTCTAATTTTTTCTGCATTTGTTTTGTTTGTACAAAATTTTTAAACTTCATATAATCAAAATTATCTAATTTTTGATCAATAATAATTTCTATTTCTTCTTTGGTCATAAATTCCTTTCTCCTCCACAGATCTGAGAAGTGAACTATACTATGTTCTTCTAATTTTTTTTTTAATCATATCATTCTTTGTCTAGATCATGAACCCATTTCAACCTTATCTTTGTATAAGGTGTAAAGTGTGGGTCAATGACAATTTTCTGCCATACTAGTTTCCAAATTTCCCAGAAGTTTTTGTCAAATAGTTAATTCTTATCCCAAAATCTGGGCTCTTTGGGTTTGTCAAATCCTAGACTGTTATAGTCATTAACTATTTTGTTCTGTGAACCTAACTCATTCCACTGAGCAACTGTCTATTTCTTAGCAAGTACCAAATGATTTTGATGACTGCTGCTTTATAGTATAGTTTTATATCTGGTACAGCTAGGCCACCTTTATTTGCTTTTCTTTTCATTAATTCCCTTGAAATTCTCAACTTTTTGTTTTTCAGATAAATTTTGTTGTTATTTTTCTAGGTTAGTAAAATAGTTTCTTGGGAATTTGATTGGTATAGCCTAAATAAACAGATTAGTTTAGGTAGTACTTATATTTGCTTGACTTATCCAAGAGCACTTGATATATTTTCTAATTATTTAGATCTGATTTTATTTGTGTGGAATGTGTATTTGAAGTTTTGCTCATATAGTTGCTGACCCTCTCATGGTATATATATTCCCAAATATTTTATCCTAGCGACAGTTCTTTTAAATGTAATTTCTCTTTGTATCTCTTGCTGTTGGATTTTGTTAGTGATATATAAAATGCTGATGATTTATATGGATTTATTTTGTATCCTACAACGTTTTTTTTTAGTTGATTGTCTAGAATTCTCTAAGTATACTATCCTATCTGTAAAGGGCTGAAACTCTGAATAGATACACTTGAATCAGACAACACAGCACTTAATGCTAATTACCTACTGGACAATAATTCTATTAGCATGTTTGGAGTTTCTCTTCTCACAGCTAATGCTAGCTCAATGCTTGGGGTTAAGAGAATTGCAGGGAAGGACTTGGCCTCAGGAGGAGGAGGAGAAAAGTGTTGAGATTCATTGAGATTCTGAACTCTAGAATCAAGGAAGGATCCTTGGCAAAATTCCTGGCAGTTTTGGCCATCTCCTTCACTTTGCCCGCTAAAGACCAAGGACTTTTTGCTTAGCCCGACTCTGACTGATTCTGAGGACTCCAGGGAGCTAGCCTGGACTTCTCACCTATCATTTGCAAAAAGTGATAATTTGGTTTCCTCATTAACTACGCTAATTCCTTTAATGTCTTTTTCTTCTCTTAATGCTGAAGTTAGCATTTCTAATACAATATTGAATAGTAATGATAATAGTGGGCATCCTTGTTTCACCCTTGATCTTAATGAGCATGGTTCCAGTTTATTCCCATTAGATATCATGCTTTCTGATTATTTTAAATAAATGACACTGAGTGTTTTAAGGAAATGTCTATTTATTTTTATACTCTCTAGTGTTTTTAATAGGAATGGGTGTTGGGTTTTCTCGAATGTTTTTCTGCATCTATCACAATAATCATTGTTAATTTGCTTATTGATATAGTCAATTATGCTAATAGTTTTTTTTTCCCCAATATTGAGCCTGCCCTGTATTCCTGGTATAAATTCTACTTGGTCGTGGTGTATTGTCCTGGGCATGATTTTTGGTAATTGCTTTACTAATATTTTATTTACAATTTTTGCATCAATATTCATTAGGGAGATTGGTCTATAATTTTTTTTTCTCTGTTTTCATCCTACCTGGTTTAGGTATCAGTACCATATCTGTGTCATAAAAGTAATTTGGTAGGAGTCCTTTATTCCCTATTTTTTCCCTAATATTTTATATAGTATTGTAGTTCATTTTTCTTTAAATGTTTGGTAGCACTCAGAAATAAAACCATCTTGTCCTGGGGAATTTTTCTCAGGGAGTTGATTAATAATTGTTCAATTTCTTTTTCTAAAATGGGACTATTTAAGTAATTGATTTCCTCTTCTCTTAATCTGGGCAATATATATATATATATAGAGAGAGATATAGATATGGATATGGATATAGATAGCTAGATAGATATTATAGATATTTCTCCATTTAACTTAGGTTGTCAAATTTATTGGCATATAGTTGAGCAAAGTAACTCCTAATTATTGCTGAATTTTGTCTTCATTGGTGGAAAGTTCTCCCTTTTCATTTTTCAGGCTAAAATTTGATTTTCCTCTTACCTTTTTCTAAGCAAATTAACTAAAGGTTTATCTATTTTGGCTTTTCATAAAACCAACTCAGTTTTATATATTAATTAAATAGTTGTTTTTAGTTTCAATTTTATTGATCTCTCTTCTATTTAGAATTTTAAGTTTGGTATTTGATTGAAGGGTTTTAATTCATTCTTTTTCTAACTTTTTTAGGTGCAATCACAATGCATTGATCTCTTTCTCTCCTTTATGCAAGTAAGCATCTAGATATATAACATTTCCTCTTATTAGCACTTTGACTGTATCCCACAAATTTTGGTATGTTGTCTCATTATTGTCATTCTCTTTGATGAAATTTTTGATTTTGTCTGTGATTTGCTGTTTTACCCATTCATTCTTCAGAATGAGATTAGCTAAGTTTCCAATTACTTTTTGGTCTATTTTCCCCTGGCTTTTTATTGAATATAATTTTTATTGCATTGTGATCTGGGAAAAAATGCATTTACTATTCCTGCCTTTCTGCATTTGATTTTGAGGTCTTTACATCCTAATATGTGGTAAATTTTTGTATAGGTTCCATGAATTGCTGCCAAAAAAAGTGTACTCCTTTCTGTCTCCATTCATTTTTCTCCAAAGAGCTATCATATCTGGCTTTTTCTAGTATTCTATTTACCTCTTTAACTTCTTTCTTATTTATTTATTTTGTGATTTGATTTATCTAGTTCTGAAAGAGCAAGATTGAGATCTCCCACTTTAATATTTTTGCTGTCTATTTCTTCTTACTACTCTCTTGACTTCTTTAGGAATTTAGATGCTATAGCATTTGGTGCATATATGTTTACTATTGATGTTGTTTTCATTATCTATCATTCATTATCTATCTTCATTATCAATATCTTTAATTAGGTCATTTTTTTTTCTTTTTTCTTGATTTGATTTGATATCAGGATGGCTACTACCCCTGTTTTTTTTTTTTTGTTTGTTTGTTTTTTTGTTTTTTCTTCACCTAGCATAATAGGTTCTGCTTCAGTCTTTTACCTTTAATGTGTATGTATTGCTCTGTTAGGATTCTGCCTTTTAATGCAGTCTACCATCCACTAATGCTTTATGGGAGATTTCATCCTCATTCACTTTTACAGTTAAAACTACCAATTCTGTATTTCCTGACACCTTATTAACCCCAAATTATACTTTTCTCTTTTGTTTTCTACTTTTCTTCCTCCTCAGTATTTTACTTATGTGCACTACTTGCCTCAAGAAGTCCTCCCCATTTAAAAACCCTCCTCCTTTATTTTACCTTTCCTTTACTAATTCTGTTTTCTCTTCTTTTAGCTACCACTTCTCTTTTCCTCTTCCCCCTGCTTATTTTCCATAATAGGAGAGAAGTTTCTCGGTGAAACCAAATATATCTAATACTATTTCTTTGAGCCAAATCTCATGAAAACAAGCTTCACACAATATTCATCACCCTCCTTTCTTTCCCTCAATTATAACAGGTTTTGTTTCCCTCTTCCTGAGATGTAATTTCCCTCATTTTACCACTATCCCCTTTTTCTTTCTCTACCTCTAGTTTCTTTTTTTTTTATATTATAACAGTAAAATCAGATTATAAATACACCCTTTATGTATACCTATAACAGAAACACCATAACAGTTCTCAAGTTCTTTTCTTTTTGCCTTTTAATGCTTTTCTTGAATTCTATATTTGAAAATCAAGTTTTTTGTTCTGCTCTGGTCTTTTCATCAGAAATAAATGGAATTCACATGTTTCATTGAACATTCATCTTCTTCCCTGAAAAAAAATATATTCAGTTGAGCAGGGTAATTTATTGTTGGCTGCATTTCAAGTTCCTTTGCCTTTTACAGTATCAGATTCCAGGTCCTTCGATCCTTTAAAGTGGAAGCCATTAAGTCCTGGGTAATCCTTATTGTGGCTCCTTGGTATTTGAATAGTTTCCTCCTGTCTGCTTAGAATATTTCTTCCTTAGTCTGATAGTTCTGAAATTTAGCTGTGATATTCCTTGTGGTTTTAATTTTGTGGTCTCTTTCAGGAGTTGTTTGGGGAATTCTTTCAAATTTTTTTAGCCTTCTGATTCTATGATATCAGGGCAGTTCTCTTTGATGATTGCCTGAAAAATAGTATCAAGGCTCTTTTTTTTGTCATAGTTTTCAGGGAGTCTAATAATCTTAAGATTGTCTTTTCTAGATCTATTTTCCATGTCAGTTGTTTTTCCCAATTAGTTGTTTTACTTTTTTGTATTTTTCTTTTCTTTCTTTCTTTCTTTCTTTTTTTTTTTTTTTTTTTGGTTTAGCTTAACTGATTCTTTTGTTTCATTGAGTCATTTATTTCCACTTGTTCAGTTCTGAATTTTAGTGAATCAATTTCTTAATTTTCTGGTTTTTAAACTTTTTTTTTTTGTTTTTTGTCCAACTGAATTTTTAAATGAGTTGTTTCGTTCTATAGAATTTTTTTTTTCCATTGCACAAATTGCTATTTAAGGAGTTATTTTCTTTTTCTGTTTCACAAATTCTCTTTTTCTGGGAGTTGTTTTCTTTTTCCATTTTATCAAATCTATCTTTTAATGAATTAAATGCCTTTTCCATTCTGCCTTGCAAAGTTTTCCTTTCCTTTCCCCATTTTTTCCTAGTTCTCTTTTAAGATCCTTTTTAATTTCTTCTATGAGAGCCTTGTGTCATGGGGACCCGGTTATATCCTCTTTTGAGGCTTCATCTGGAGACAATCTGCTTTTAGTCTCATCACATTTTGAAATCTGTTCTCTTTCACCATAAAAACTGCCTGTTGTCACAGTTCTTTTTGCTTTTTTACTCATTTGAAAAAAAAAGTTAAAGTCTACTCTTAAGGCAGGGGAGGTTTTCCAAGCTTCCTCCACAAATGGCTTCCCCTATAATTAGCTGTGGCTGAGCTGTTCAGTGCTGACTCACTCCTGGTGCTGGGTGGGCATAGCCAGGTCCTGTGAGACTCCAGCTCTTTGGGGTTTACTATCCATCTTCGTATTTGTATTGGATGTTCTATAACTTCTCTGCTGATCTACTGACTTACAACCAGGGCAGAATGGGTAACACTGCTATAGATTCCCCCCCATAGATTTCTGCCATGTGGAAGGTATACCACCCCGGGACTCTGGGTTGTCTGTGCTGGCATCTGTGCTCAGCCTGTTTAGGCTTGGCCTTCTCTCTCTGTTTCTGATTGAAATATACCTTTTCTGGTGATCTTCAAAATTATCTTCTGCTGGTAATTTGTTGCACCCCCAATATTCATGGATTTTAGTGGTACAGAGCTAATTCAGAGGCTGGATTTGCTAATTGGTCTGAGGGTTGTAAAAGGTCATAAAGAAACGTTAATCCTCTCCTCCATCTTGGCTCTGCCCTGAGAAGTCTCAATCATATTTTTAAAGTATTTTTTTTCCTCTTCAGTGAATTTTATGGCTTTCTTTTCATTTAGCTAATTCTGATTTTTAATGACTTCTCCTCCTCACTTACTTTTTGTACCTTCATTACCAATGTCTGTATTTTTAGGTGTAATTTTCTTCCATTTTTGTTTCTGTTTCCTTAACAATGATTTTGGCTCATTTTTTCTTGATTTACTTGTATCACCCTTATTTTTCTCTCTATTTTTTTCTCTTATTTCTCTTACATGATTTTCAAAATCTTTTTAGAGGCCTTCCATGACCTGAGGCCAATTCTTATTTTTTTCTTGGAGGTTTTGAATGTAAGTGACCTTTGCCTTTTTTTTTAAGTTTGTGTTTTGGTCTTTCTTGTTACAATAGTTACTTTCTAAGGTTAGAATTATTTTTTCCTGTTTTTTATTCATTTTTCAAGTCCATTTTGGGACTTTTCACTCATTGTTATTTGAGGGCTCTTATTCTAGGGTGAAACATGTATTATCCCAAATTTCAAGGGTTTTGTGCAGTTGTTTTCAGGGATACTTCTAGGGATTTCTAAGTTTTCAGTTCTTTCAAGTTGATATTATCTAAAAAAGTGCTATTTCCTATTCTTCTGGCCTTTGCTCTGGAATGTGAGTCAATATTGGTTTTTTCCCCCTGAAACTTAGGAAAGTCCCTAATCCACTGTAGTTACAATCTTTGTTGTGCTAGTGCTCCTCTTAGTCCCAGGACTGTCACCTAAAATTGTGACCCAAAGACAAGTTTGGTCAAAGAAATAGAGGACTGCCCTAGTCCTAATTAAGTGAAACCTGTAATTTCTTTTTGAAAATTTATTAACCCCCCTTCAAATCTATAAAGTGAAAGGTTGGGAAGCAGTTGTTGCCACTGATGATTCAGTGATTACCTGCTCCTGGTTTTCTGGCAATTGCTCTTTGCTGGCAAAACCTGGGCTGGGCTGTGATACACATTCACTCTGGTACAGCAGTGTTTTTCCGCTGATCTTCTAAGTTGTCTTGGACTAGAAATTTCTTTGGGCTCTAGAATTTGTTTAGACTATTTAGAGGTATTTTGAAATGTTTGGGGGAGACCTCAGGTGAGTCCCTTTATTTACTCTGCCATAATACACAATCTATTATATCTGTTATTTTAATTATTATCATTATATTTAATGTTTTGAAATCTGTTTCATTTATATATTTTTAATATCTGATAATATGATAGCTAAAATGTAATGACTCCTTTACAATAATCCATGAACTGAAGAAAAATGCAGAGTGACCTTTGTGCATCAAAATATATAAGTAGAAGCTTAGAATACATATAGAGAAATTAAATCAATGTTCCTGGCTTTTAGTAAATCCTGTTTGCCATTTTTATGATATTCATCACGTTTTTCCAATTATTGAATAGCTTCTCCACTGGACTTATTCATAATAGAGTTTTGAAATGGTTTTTGTTTTTGTTTTCTTTGTTCTTTCAAAGTAACTAAGTTGTCTTCTACTCTTGATATACACAGGACCTCAGCAATTCTTGCACAAGAAGCTGATGTGACATCAACCAAAACTTATGTATAAAAACATATATTATGTTAAAATAATAGATTATAATAAAATTTTGTATGCTTCTGGCAATTGTAGAAAATAAGGAGTTGCAAACATGATTTATGACCTAGCTGAAGTGAAAATAGATAATGTCAAGAAAGACAAATAGGGAAATTGCATTCTGCTTAAAAGAACCATAAATAATGAAATAATATCAATATTTGTTATGTATAGCACTATATTGTGAGACACTAAAACTGCAAAATGTCCAGCACTGGCTACTTTTGAATGAAAGTTGCGGAGGCTATGTGTGTAACTATTTGAAATTTGTTCATAAAGAAGTTAAAAGAAACAAAAGCTGAAAAAGTTTTATGGAAATGTAGAACATGCTTATTTTTGTAAGATAAATATTTGCAAAGATATTTTTGTTCTCAGTTTCACACAGAAAAAAAAAAGAATCACCCTTGTTGATTATCCTATCACATGCCACTACCCAGAAAGAGTTTAACTGGACAAGAAAAGAAAAAAAAAAAAAACATGAGGTATAAAATGCATATGAAGCCAATAATATGGAAATACTATGCCATCTTCATCTAAGACCTGCCTCCTTGTGATCCTGCAATATTATACTTCAACTCTACAAGTTTATATTTGAAAAACATACAGTAGAACCTAAATTATAAGGAATCTGAGTAGGTTCTTCAAATAAATCTGGAGTCTATATGATGTGTCGCTACCTCTTAAAACCTCAACATTAGTTTGAGATACACACACACACAAGCAAACATGCATACACACCCACTTACATACCTAGAGAAGCAAACAAGTCATCCTTTACGTATTTGTCTCTCAAGACTGAATCTACCCATGTAAATTTCAAATTTAATAAAACTATCTTTCTACGGCCTTCTTAGTTATTTTCTGAAGGAACTCAATAAAAAATACAGCTTTAAATGAAAATTTAATGATGAAATATTAAATAGTGATAGGACCAAGAAAAAATATGAAATTAATAGTTATGTTAAAGAAAACTATAGTGATGAAATAATATAGAAAAATTTCTGTAATATAGCAATTTTTGAAAAGATTTTGAAGCTTGCTAGTCTTTTTTTCACATATGTCATTGTATTGGAATCACCTTGGAATACCTAGATCCACATCCATTCTACACTGAAACATTGCAATGAGACTTGAATGGAAGATTACAAGGAATTTAGTAGATTACTTAATTTATTTTCTTTTATTTTTTATTAAAGCTTTTTATTTATAAAGCATATGCATAGGTGATTTTTCCAAGATTGACCCTTGCATAACCTTTTCTTCTAAATTATCTCCTTCTTGTCCCCAACCCCTCCCCTAGCTGGCAGGTAGTCCAATACATGTTAAATATGTTGAAATACAAGTTAGATTCAATATATGTTTACATATTTATACCTTTATCTTATTGCACAAGAAAAATCAGATCAAGAAGGAAGAAAAAGAAAAAACTGAGAAAGAAAACAAAATACAAGCAAAATAACAACAGAGAGAGTAAGAATGCTATAGTGTGTTCCACATTCCATTGCCATGGTTTCCTCTGTGTGTAGATAGCTCTCTTCATTGCTGCATAAGTGGAAGTGGTTTGAATCATCTCAATGTTAAAGAGAGACTCATTTGTCAGAATTGATCATCGCACAGTCCTGTTGTTGCTGTGTATAATAATCTCCTGGTTCTGCTCATTTCACTTAGCATCAGTTCATGTAGATCTCTTCAAGCCTCTCTTAAATCATCTTGCTGCTTGAATACTATTGTATTATAAAACAATAGTATTCCATAGCATTCATATACCAAGATTTATTCAGCCAAACTCCAATTGATGGACATCTGTTCAGTTTCCATTTTATTGCTAGAGATGACTGCTACAAACATTTATGCACATATGGGTCCATTTCCCTCTTTTAAGATTTTTTTGGCAAATAATCCCAGTAGAAACACTGCTGAATCAAAGGGTATGCACAGTTTGATAACTTTTTGAGAATAGTTCCACACTGCTCTCCAGAATACTTGAATTCATTCACAACTCCACCAACAGTGTATCAGTGTATCAGTGTCCCTCCAACATTCATCATTATCTTTTGCTGTCACCTTAGCCAATCTGAGAGGTATGTAATGGTAAGACAATTTAGTTGTCTTAATTTGTGTTTCTCTGATCAATAGTGATTTGGAACACCTTTCCATGTGGCTTCAAATAGTTTTGATTTCTTCATCTGATAATTGTCTGTTCATAACCTTTGACCATTTATCAGTTGGAGAATGGCTTGAACTATTATAAATCTGAGTCAATTCTCTATATATTTTAGGAACGATGGCCTTTATCAGATCCTTTGGAGGTAAAAACATTTTCCCAGTTTATTGCTTTCCTTCAAAACTTGTCTGCATTAGTTTGTTTGTACAAAAACTTTTTAACTTAATATAATAAAAATATCTATTTTATGAGGAATAATGATCTCTAGTTCTGCTTTGGTTACAAAGTGCTTCAGTTGGGGGCAGAGCCAAGATGGCAGAGAAGACACACAAGACTTTCTAAACTCTTCTCTTACCCTCTATCAATATTATATATCGAGCCTCAATAATATCCTTGACTGCTACAATTCGCAAAGATAAGAAGTAGAACAACTCACCAGCCGAAGAAAACATGCAGTCTCGACAGAGAAGGTTGGTTCTGGGGACAGGGGAGAGATCAGCGCAGACTGGGAGAGAAATTAGGTTCCAAGGAGAGTCTCAAACCGGAAGTGAGAGCACAGATCTCAGCACAAGCCACAGCCACAAGCCACAGCCACAACCCGCAGTACGGGGCTTTTCCTTGGGGCAGCTGCGATCCTGCACCCCAGGAGGACACAGCCCAGGTTAGCCTCCAATCTGCACATGGAGGGCTCGGCTTGGGGCCATAGAGCTTGCACCAGTCGATCTGCTTCAGGCAGAGACGTGGGGCAGGGAGAGTTCCCGGGCAGAGCTCGCTAAAATCATTGGTCTGCGGTCAGCTGCTAATACTCACAGTCCCACAAGAGGCTACGGCCTGGGGCAACGAAACTCTCTCCCCTAATTTCTAGCCTAAAAGCGATCGCTAATATATACGGCCCAAAGGGCCGCTTTCGAAAGCTCAGCCAGCACTGTATCCACTTCCTGTTGGGGGAAGGGAAAACTCTCACTCAGAGCTCTCCCACACAGTCAGAGCCCATAATCCTTTTATCTTTCCCTGTTCTACAGAGGAAGCTGGTAATCCCCTTGCCTAGGAGAAATGCCCTTAAGGCTTAAAAAACATGAATAAAAAGATGAAAAGAACTATAGACAGCTTCTATGCAGAAAAAGAGCAGGTCAACAAACCTGAAGAGACCTCAAACTGCAAAAATGCATCAGACTGTCCTCCTTTACAATAGATAGGATCCTATCTAGATCCTATCTAGATCTATTCCTATCTAGATCTAGGAAATACAGATCTAGGAAAATAGATCTAATTTCCCCCAAGATAATGACAATGATGAGACGTCATACCAAAATTTATGGGATGCAGCCAAAGCGGTAATAAGAGGGAATTTTATATCCTTAGAAGCTTACTTAAATAAAGCAGAGAAAGAAAATATTAATGAATTGGGCTTGCAACTAAAAAAACTAAAAAAAGACCAAATTAAAAACCCCCAATCTAATACTAAATTGGAAATTCTAAAATTAAAAGGAGAAATTAAGAATATTGAAAGTAAAAAAAGACTATTGAACTAATTAATAAAGCTAAGAGTTGGTTTTATGAAAAAGCCAATATAATAGATATGCCTTTGGTAAATCGGATTAGAAAAAGGAGGGAGGAAAATGAAATTAGTAGTCTTAAAAATGAAAAGGGAGAACTTTCCACCAATGAAGAAGAAATCAGAGAAATAATAAGGAGTTATTTTGCTCAACTTTATGCCAATAAATTTGATAACCTAAGTGAAATGGATGACTACCTACAAAAATATAGACTTCCCAAACTAACAGAGGAGGAAGTAAATTGCTTGAATAGTCCCATTTCAGAAAAAGAAATAGAACAGGCAATTAAAGAACTCCCCAAGAAAAAATCCCCAGGACCAGATGGATTTACATGTGAATTTTACCAAACATTTAAAGAACAATTGGCCCCAATGCTATATAAATTATTTGATAAAATAGGGAATGAAGGAGTCCTACCAAATTCCTTCTATGACACAGACATGGTACTGATACCTAAACCAGGTAGGTTAAAATCAGAGAAAGAAAATTATAGACCCATCTCCCTAATGAATATTGATGCTAAAATCTTAAATAAGATATTAGCAAAAAGACAACAGAAAATCATCACCAGGATAATACACTATGATCAAGTAGGATTTATACCAGGAATGCAGGGCTGGTTCAATATTAGGAAATCTATCAATATAATTGGCCATATTAACAACCAAATTAACAAGAACCACACGATTATCTCAATGGATGCAGAAAAGGCATTTGACAAAATCCAACATCCATTCCTATTAAAAACACTTGAGAGTATAGGAATAAGTGGACTTTTCCTTAAAATAATCAACAGCATATATTTAAAACCATAAGTAAGCATCATATGTAATGGAGACAAACTGCAACCATTCCCAATAAGATCTGGAGTAAAACAAGGTTGCCCACTATCACCGTTACTATTTAATATTGTATTAGAAACGCTAGCTGTGGCAATAAGAGCTGAGAAAGAGATTAAAGGAATAAGAATAGGTAATGAGGAAACCAAACTATCACTCTTTGCCGATGACATGATGGTATATTTAGAGAACCCCAGAGATTCTACTAAAAAGTTATTAGAAATAATTCACAACTTTAGCAAAGTTGCTGGTTATAAAATAAACCCACATAAGTCATCAGCATACTTATATATCACTAACAAAATCCAACAGTCAGAGTTACAAAGAGAAATTCCATTTAAAGTAACTACTGATAATATAAAATATTTAGGAATCTATCTGCCAAGGGAAAATCAGAAACTTTATGAGCAAAATTACAGACCACTTTTCACACAAATTAAGTCTGATCTAACCATTTGGAAAAAGATTAAATGCTCTTGGATAGGGCGAGCAAATATAATAAAGATGACAATATTACCTAAACTAATTTATTTATTTAGTGCTATACCAATCAGACTCCCAAAAAACTATTTCAATGACCTAGAAAAAATAACAACAAATTCATATGGAAAAACAAAAGGTCAAGAATTTCAAGGGAATTAATGAAAAAAAAAAATCAAATGAAGGTGGCTTAGCTGTACCAGATCTAAAACTATATTATAGAGCAGCATTTACCAAAACCATTTGGTATTGGCTAAGGAGTAGATTAGTTGATCAGTGGAATAGGTTAGGTTCAAGGGATAAAACAGTCAATAAATATAGCAACATAGTCTTTGACAAACCCAAAGACTCCAGCTTCTGGGATAAGAACTCACTGTTTGATAAAAATTGCTGGGAAAATTGGAAACTAATATGGCAGAAACTAGGCATTGATCCACACTTAACACCGTACACCAAGATAAGGTCAAAATGGGTGCATGACCTAGGCATAAAGAATGAAATTATTAATAAATTAGAGGAACACAGGATAGTTTACCTCTCAGACCTGTGGAAGGGGAGGGACTTTATGACCAAAGCAGAACTAGAGATCATTACTGATCACAAAATAGAAAATTTCGATTATACCAAACTGAAAAGTTTTTATACAAACAAATCTAATGCAGACAAGATTAGAAGGGAAACAATAAACTGGGAAAATATTTTTATAGTCAAAGGTACTGATAAAGGCCTCATTTCCAAAATATATAGAGAACTAACTCTAATTTATAAAAAATCAAGCCATTCTCCAATTGAAAAATGGTCAAAGGATATGAACAGACAATTCTCAGATGAAGAAATTGAAACTATTTCTAGTCATATGAAAAGATGCTCCAAGTCACTATTAATCATAGAAATGCAAATTAAGACAACTCTAAGATACCACTACACACCTGTCAGATTGGCTAAGATGACAGGATAAAAAAATGATTGCTGGAGGGGATGCGGGAAAACTGGGACATTGATGCATTGTTGGTGGAGATGTGAATGAATCCAACCATTTTGGAGAATAGTTTGGAATTATGCTCAAAAAGTTATTAAACTGTGCATACCCTTTGATCCAGCAGTGTTACTATTGGGCTTATATCCCAAAGAGATTATAAAGCAGGGAAAGGGACCTGTATGTGCACGAATGTTTGTGGCAGCCCTTTTTGTAGTGGCTAGAAACTGGAAACTGAATGCATTTCCATCAGTTGGAGAATGGCTGAATAAATTGTGGTATATGAATACTATGAAATATTACTGTTCTGTAAGAAATGACCAACAGGAGGATTTCAGAAAGGCCTGGAGAGACTTACATGAACTGATGCTGAGTGAAATGAGCAGGACCAGGAGAACATTATATACTTCAACAACAATACTATATGATGATCAGTTCTGATGGATCTGGCCATCCTCAGCAACGAGATCAACCAATTCATTTCCAATGGAGCAGTAATGAACTGAACCAGCTATGCCCAGAAAAAGAACTTTGGGAGATGATGAAAAACCATTACATTAAATTCCCATTCCCTATATTTATGCCCACCTGCATTTTTGATTTCCTTCACAAGCTAATTGTACAATATGTCAGAGTCTGATTCTTTTTGTACAGCAAAATAATGTTTTGGTCATGAATACTTATTGTGTATCTAATTTATATTTTAATGTATTTAACATCTACTGGTCATCCTGCCATCTAGGGGAAGGGGTAGGGGGCAGGAGGTGAAAAATTGGAACAAGAGATTTGGCAATTGTTAATGCTGTAAAGTTATCCATGCATATAACCTGTAAATAAAAGGCTATTAAAAAAAAAAAGAGCTTCAGTTTTCTTCTGATATTTTGAAAATATCAATGATACACTCAGGTTCTCTACAGGTTATCACTCATTCTTGCCTTGTGCTATTCAAATTTCACTTTATATTATTCATTTTCCTAATCAAACCCTTTAATCCTGTTATTCAACATTCCTTAATTTTTTTTATATTGTAGCTTGCTCATAACTATAGTGCATACCTCAATTACCCTCTTTATTAGCCTCATTTTTAATTCTTCAGAGAATATAGCATTTCATTATTTGACATTACATAACAAGACTGGAAGCATATCCTAGATGTGGTTATAGAGGACATTTTGAAACATTAACATTCAATTGAATTTAAGGTAAAGATGTGCAGATGCAACCACAGTTATGAGAATAAAGAGCTTGAAATTGGCTTAAAAGGCATTTGCTGAAATGGGAGATGTCAAATGTATATAAAAGAATACTTAAATTTATATAAAAGATGACTAAAAATGACCAACTTTTGACCTATATGTTTAATTCCTCATTTATATGTTTTAATGGGAATAATCAATGTCATCAAAACATTATGGATGAAATTTATATGAAATGTGAAACCTTTTCATGGTTATATTTCCTAGTAGACCATGATTGTCACCTCATGAACTGGCTTATATAGGTACAGAATAGAATGTTTTAATATTCTGGTGTTTGATGATTAAGGAAATGGATCTGTTTTGCCATAAAAAAATACAAGAATCTCCAAATAAAGGTTAAGGAATTCCCCTTAATAATGCAAATCTTTTCTGTACTAATATTCTTAGACTATCTAGCCAAACACTGATAAAGAAGTGGAAATTCAACACAGGTCTTAATTCTAGTATTTGTAAGTTTCATATGAAATAACAATGTAATGTGTTAGCCCCAAAAGCCTACCTTAAGTTGCATCAAGAAGATCATATTTCAAAAAATTACCCATGCATATATCATGTAAATAAAGTGCTATAATAAAAAATGAAGACCATATTTCTTGGCATGCAGGTGACTGTTCCACTCTACTGTGCCCTCACCAAACTTCATATGCAATATTGTATTCAGTTCAGTGCCCCGCTGTTTAGAAAAGCATTGATAAATTAGGGATTACATAGAAAAGAGCAACTGTGATGTTGAAGGACATATGGGAGAACATAAATAATGCTTTCAAGGCAGAGAGTAGTAGTTAAATTCATGAAGTAGCATAAATCCTACGAGAGAGAGAGAGAAAGAGATAGAGAGAGAGAGAGAGAGAGAGAGAGAGAGAGAGAGAGAGAGAGAGAGAGAGAGAAAGAGAGTGTAGTGATGCATCTTTCACAAGATCACATTACCAACACTTTGGAAGCAACAAAACATAACAGGTCTCCCAAACAAGCTATGAAAGATGAAAGAGATAATAGACAAAAGCTAAAGTCAATAATTCCTTCTAACTCAGGAGATTAACCAAGTCCAAATCAAATAACAAAATCAAGAACTTTTATAAAAATGTTAAAAAAACAACAAAAAACTTTAAAACATAAAATGTTGCTGTGTTGAGGGGAAAAAACTCAAGATACAAACTTGAGCAAAAAAAAAAAAGACAATGGCTTGAAAGCATCTACAAAATTTCAAAGAAAAAATGAAGATTGGGTATAAATTCCACAATAATTCCTAGAATAAAAGAAACAATTTAAAAAAAAAACAAGAAATTAAGGTAAAATTATATTTGATAGAAGTAAAATTGGGGAAAGTATGAAAAAATAACAGCTTGATAAAAGATGCCCAAAATTACTGAATAAAACAATTTCCTAAAATTAATAGAATTGGCTAAATGGCATAAAAGATACAAAAATATTGTAAAACAAAATAAAACAAAAAAACCCCTGAAAATCAGAAATGGTTAAAGAGCAAAAGATGCACAAAACCACACACAAGTAAATAATTCCTGAAAAATAGAGGTATGCAAGTTGAAGCTCATGAGTCCATGAGAAATCAAGAAATAATAGAACAATAATAAAATTTTGAAGAAAATTAAAAGAAATCATGAAATTTACATTGAGATGAGATACTTTGAAATTAGGGAACAATATAAAAACCATCATCAACAAAGGTATTCTAGAATTATATCCTAGAAATTGTATCTAAGCAAAAAAATATATTTTCTGAAATCTTAGCCTTGAGGTCAATGTAAAAGTTGACAATGTTCATCAGTCACATCCTGAAGAAAATCATTAACTGACAGCTACCAAGAATAACACAGGAAAAATTCAGTTTTCAAGTCAAGCAGAGAACACTGGAAGTAGCCAGAAAAAAAGTCAGGGAACCATAGTCAGAATTACCCAAGATTTAGCAGCTGATAGAATTAGTCAGATAGTCAGAACCATAGTCAGAATTACCCAAGATTTAGCAATAATGAAATGGAGGGTTACAAATATGATATTCTCAAAACTAAGGAGCTATAATTATAGCCAAGAGTAAGCTATCCAGCAAAACTAAATATTATCATAATGGAGAAAAGAACATTTAATGAAATAGAGCATTCTTGATGAAATATCTAGAGAGGAATAGAACTTTGCACATTTGAAAAAGAATCAAGAGAAATATGAGAAGATAAATATGCAAGAGAAATATTAATTATAAAACAATATATAAATAAACCAATCAATAGACAAATAAACAAATAAAGTAACATAACATGAGGTACATTAATGGTCTTGGTTTTGTTTCTAGTATTTATTTCATTATGTTCTTCTCCAATGTGTCCACCAGACACTGTGCTCAGGATTTGAATGGAAAGGAGAGTGGTACTGGAAATCAAGATAAAGACATATCATTGTTACAGCAAATGATTGTGACTGATGGGTTCCTATCCAAATGTGAAGATAATATAAATGGTGATGAAGTCATGTAGAACAAAATCATGCTCAATTATTTTTAACCAAAAAACTTCAGAGTAAAATATTATTTGGTGATAAAATCATAATAGGGATTTTTTTCAGCTTACAATGGGGTGAAGAGAAAATTCTTATGGTCTCTGATCATAAAAAAGGCAGAATGTGACGCTTTTATTTCATGTTAGTAAATTCAAAATGCTGAAGCTAAGTGGTACAGTGTGTAGAGTGTCTTATCTCCAATCAGAAAGATGCCATCCCTGAGATTAAATCTTGTTTTTCTAACTGTGAAACTATGGACAAACCACTTAACTCTAATTTTCTCAGTTTGGTCATCTGTAAAATGAGCTGGAGAAGGAAATGGCAAACCACTCAGGCACCTTTCACAAGAAAACCCCAGACAGAGTTATAGAGTCAGTAACAACCAGAAAATGACTGAAAAACAAAAAAAAAAAATCAAAAGTAATGAGAAGATACCATATTTCCATTGATTTCATATATCATTGATTTCACATGGACAAAAAATTATGGTTCACAATTCAAGAACAAAATATTATGTATAAGAGAAGCTGTAATTTTGTACTAGTATGTATAACAAATAATTGCACTGAAATATTTACTCTTATTGTTACATATGAAATGTCATCCATGTCTTCTTTTCCTTTATAATTTCTTCCTATCTTGCTCTTTGTGTCGTACAAAGAGTATACATCCTTTATTGTAGGGACGATTTTCTAGGCTTTGAATATGTACTGAATTCAATACAGGCATTGGAATGTCCAATATTTATACCTGCAACAAAAATACTAGCTGATATTGTAATAGCATGTTAAAGTATACAAGATAATTTATTCACAATAGGCTTGTTTGGTCTATAGAAGGGTTGTAATTGTTCTCATACACCTATTTTATAGATTAGAGAAATTGTGAATTAGTTAAACAGCAATCTAAAAACTGTAAAATCTGGCCTCTAATTGAATTCTCATTATTACAAATTTACTGTTGTTTCCTGCACATGCAATTTTATAAGCTAAAAATTATGGAATGTTCTACATCAAATTATTACTCTTGAGTTATTCTTCTTTAGGGCTTTACTTCACAGGCATTCCAATAAGCTTGCCTTAAATTTCCTCTGTGACACTGTAACATATTACTCATCCAGGAATAGGTATTCATTACAATCACAAGGACTGGAACAGAATTGGAAGGAGAATAGAACTCTTTTTGAAAATTTTTCCAACAATTTAACAGCTGTGAAGATGAACAGATGCAGTTGATTAGCTGAGCAATGTTGCTGATTCTTGGTAATTGTTATGAGTATTGAAATGTGTCTGAAATGATATGCTTGGTAATATCAATTTCTGCAGCATCTTATTCCTATTCATCACATTTGTAATTCTTCTGTTTACCCAATTCATGGGAATTTTCTTTTTATGATTGTTTAGCTTTCATTAGTCATCTCTTCCGTTAACATCTCAAGCTGTGGCTACATTTGTTAGTAAAGAATAATGAACAAGAGACATGAAAAGAAATAGGATTCTCAACCTAAAGAGCTTAGTATGATAAAATCAGAGTCATTGTTAAGTAATACATCACTGGTATTGTAATAAGCTTGAGACCTAAAAGACCTATGTTTATGCATGTTTAGCTCGTGATTCAAAAAAGTATGGCGTTATTTTGTATAGTTGTGTTAGAATATGCTGAGCTAATTTTTACCTCTGCATGAGCAAATTGATTTTATGTGATGTGATATTAACCTCAGAGAGGTAAACTATGAACTCATGGACTTTGTCACAATGTGATTAAGATAAATCATAGACAGATCTCTCTAAATAGATATAACAACAACATAGCTTGCAATAGTTTATTCAGATTACTAAATGGTAAGATTGTGTACTCAAAATGGGAAGCAAAAGATCAACCACTTGTGTATTCACATGTACTATTTGTATATTCTAATGTGATTTCTGAAATAATTTGGCAACTCCAAGACATGTATAGGAACATGGCTGTCTGTTAAACCAAAATGAAAATTAGCTCCATCTTTTACAAAGACAGTCTCTCTACATTTATGTATTTTGTACCTCAAATACCTGTGTCAATGTCTAGAACAAAAGTTTGTAGAAACTTTTCTGTAGAAAATTCATGGCATGTCTGTATGAGAAGTAATGAGTTCAATGTTCTGATCTCTGTTCTTACATTTGGTGACACAATATTCTGTCATTGAAGTTATTATGCTCCATTCTTCCCTTTTGTAAATTCCATTTTGGACTGCCCAGAAGAAATTAGATTGCATTGTCTGTCCCTGCTTCTAAATTCAGATGCAAAGATTTTTTTTTATTATTATTGATAAATTGGGTAGACTGAATTCATGGATTGTATTGTCTCAATGCCGAACTGAGAACCTCCTAATAGGCCTGGGGGCTTGTATATTAAGGTCTATCACAAGACTCATAGATATAACAGGGATACAGAATTCATTATATTATATGTTGCTTCATTATTTTCTGCCATCATTTTTGAGGTACTCATCAATTGATGGGAATCAGGATTTCAAAAAGCTGAGTTTTTGAGGGGCAGAACTAACCCAGATCTAACCCAAAACTTCCTGATTCTTAATCTACATTAACTATGCACTATTTCAATCTGATTTAGAAATTTAAGCAATTATTAGAATGGTAGAAAGATAGCATTTATTAAAAAACAAGAATAATTAAATGAAAAAGAATCTCATAACGCCAATATTAAATAATTTTTTAATGTTAAACAATAATTTCATGCCAAAGAGACATTTGGGAGTGTTTATGTATCCTAAATTTTTAAAACACTTGATCTATAGCATTTATTAAATATGTCATTCTATTACCATCATTAAGAGATTCTAACAACTCCTAAAAAGAATTCCAATAGAAGTAGCTAGGTGGAACACTGCATACAACACCAACACTGAAGTAAGGATGTTCTGACTTCTGACCTCAGATAACTTAACACTTCCAAGCTATGTGATCTAGGGTGAATCACTTAATCCCAATTGCTCAGCAAAATAAATAAATGAATGAATGAACAAATAAATAATAATTCCAATAAGGTAAAAATATGTTGATGTTTTAAACACAAATTAGCTTCCATGTAATACTGATAACACTCTTCACAAAGTAATGAGAGATGAGAGCCATTTCATATTTTGCATGTGATTATTGCTAACAATATAAATTTTAGAGTAAGATTTATATGTAAAACAACTACACATGAGTGGCATAGCCAAGATGGTGGAGAATAGACACTTCTTTGTTTGAGCTTTTACTGGCTCCCCTCAGGTCAACAAGACTCTGAATTGATTTTGGAGTGACACAACACAAAAATGTTTTGAATGTAAAATAATTTCAGAAGATATTTTGGAAGAACTTCAGAAAAGATCTATCTCTTTTTTTTTTCCTTTTTTTATTTAATAGCTTTTTATTTACAGGTTATATATATGGGTAACTTTACAGCATTAACAATTTCCAAACCTCTTGTTCCACTAAGAAAAGATCTATATCAATAGAGCATGGGGATCAAGGAAGGAGGTAAGAGAAGTAGACTTTTTTTTAAGCACAGGGCTCCTGGACAGCATGCTGTGACTGTCCTAGGAGAATCTACTGTCTCTTAGTGAAATTAGTGCAGTGTTGGCTACTGTGTCCTGGTTCAAAAGCTAATGGATCATCATATTAGCTATGAGATATTCAAAAGCTACAAAAGGCAAATAGTGAGTCTCTGATACCCAGACAAAATATGGGAGTTGGCAATGCCAATCCAGCGTATCCAGGAAATCAGAGCACTGTACACCAGGGCAGCAAGAAGCTCTTTCACCCTAAAGAGGAAGCTTGGAACAATTTCCCCTTTGCCCTAAGAGCAAACCTCAATCTTGAAAAATGAGCAAAAAAACAAAAAGAACACTTGCTATAGATAGCTTTTATGGAAACAGAAAAGAATAGACTTTCAAATCTTTAGGATACTAGATACCACACCAGAAGGTGACATGAGTTGGTCTCCATCACATAAAGCTCTCCTGGAAGAATTTGAAAATGATATTTAAAGAGAGTTTGGAAAAGAAAACAGACATTTTCTAATGAAAATTCCTTAAAATAGTTTAGAGAAAAGGAAAAAGCATGTAACTCCTACCAAAATAGATTTGATGAAATGGAAAAAGAAACAAACTCATTGATAAACCAATTTTGTGAAAAGGAACAACAAAACAAGACAAAAACAAAAAACAAAAAACAAAAAAACAAAACAATGAACAACTCATTTAAAAGTTCAGTTGCCCAAATACAAAATTAGATAAAAACTCTAACCAAAGAAAACAATTCACTAAAAATTAGAATTGAACCAAATGGAAGTGAATGACTCCATGAGACATCAAAAATAAGTTAAATATAACCAAAAAATAGAAAAAATAAAGAAAATATAAAGTACCTTATTGTAAAAACAACTGACATGGAAAATAGATGAAAATAGATGTAGGAGAGAAAAGCTATGTATTATTGTACTTCTTGAAAACTATTTTGAAAAACAAAAAGAGCCCAGACAACATCTTTCAGGAAATCATCAAGGAAAACTGATGATATCCCAGATCTGGAGAGTAATATATCCATTGAAACAATTCATCGATCACCTCCTGAAAGAGTCCCCAAAATGAAAAATTCAAGGAATGTCATAGCTAAAATTCAGAATTATAAGATTAAAAGGAAAATATTGCAAGCAGCCAGAAAGAAACAATCCAAATATTGAGGAGCCATAATCAGTATCACACACGATCTAGCATCTTCCACTTTATAGGGCCAAGAATATGATGTTCCCAAGGACAAAAGAACTTGATTGCATTTAAAAATTAGCTATCTAGCAAAATTAAGCATTATATTTCAAGGAAAAAAAGTGGGCATTTAATGAAACAGGTGAGTTTTATTTTTATTTTTTGGTGAAAAGTCTAGAGATGAACGGAAAACTTGATCTTCAATTACAGAACTCAAGAGAAACATAAAAAGATAAAAAGAAAAGAAAAAATAACAAATTATTTTAAAAATTTTAAAAATGCATACCTATATAGGAAAATGATATTTTTAATTCCTGAGATCTGTGTTTCTGTTATAGGCACACTTACAGGCTGTAGATGGGCATACCTTTTTTGGTTTATTGAGATGATATAAAAAAAGCAGTTAAAGGTGGAGAGGGGAATGTACCAGAAGAAGAGGAATGGGGAGGTAATGTTGGGTAAATTATCTCTCATGAAGAGGAAAAAAAGATCAATTACAATTGAAGAAAAGAATGGATGGGGATGAGCATTGTATGAAATTTATTCTCATTGAATTTGGCTCAAAGAGAGAATATTAAACATATTTAGCTTCACAGAGAAACTTGTCTCATCCTATAAAGAAATAGGAGAGGAAAGGGGAATGGAAAGATGGAGACTAAGAGAAGGGAGAACAGAAGTAAGAGAAAATGATAAGAAAGAGGGAGGGGCTTTAAAACTGGGGGTGAGGGTGTCTTTTGAGAGAGTTGGTGGCCAGAAGCAAAACACAAGGGAGGAGGAATAGCAGGAAAAGAAAGGGAAAAATATAACTTGGGGAAAATAAAATATTAACTGTGAATTTTACCTGTGAATGTGTATGGAATGAATTCTCTCTTAAAACAGATTCAGAGAGCCAAATGGATTAAAAGAGTAGCCGAATACTACAATGTGTACAAGAAACACATTAAGAGCAGAGTAATATATACAGATTAAAATAAAAGTCTGGAACAGAATCTGTTATCCTTCAGCTGAATTTAAAAAAAAAAAAAAAAAAAAAAAAAAAAAGCAGGCATAGTGACCCTGATGGCAGATCAAGTAAAAGCAAAATATATCTAATTAAAGAAGGGTAAGTAAGGAAACTGTTTAGCTAAAGGGTATGAAAAAAAAAGGTGACTCTATGAATGAAAAATTAGTGTTGTCATCTACCAGGTATGTGATCTTAGGTAAATAATTTATGTTTTCTGAGATTTTCTTCATCTGTAAAATGGAATAAAGATATTGACCTATATAGTTCAAAGAGCTATTGTAGTTATCAACTTAGATAATAAATTATGATATAATATGTATATATAAACACATATGAATGAAGTATTTGTATATATATATGTGTATATTTATATATGTAATCTTTCATTTTGTGGCCCTCCTTGAGATTCATAAATCTCATGTACAACTTTATTCCTGCTTTTAAAAAAAATAAAAAAAATACATCTAAACACAATTTTAAATTTTGAGGTCTCAAACCTAAAAAAGTCCTTTCTTTTGAATATTTGCCATTCAGTATAATTTTGTTACAGGGTTTTCTTTTCTCTTTTGGGGGGGTTGTTCTTGTTGCTACTTCTTTTGTTGTTTTTCAGTGCCATCATGAGTGGAAAGTATAATCTATGGGATATGAAAAACTATTGACCACTAAACTGTGGAACTAGACATAGTAGGGCATAAAATTACTGTTTACTTGATATTGTTTTTATAACCTATATTTGCTTTCATTCATTGACTGTGTTTATACAATTCAGGATATGAAGAGGAAACATGATTTGCTGGAAAAGAAAATTTTGTAAATCTCTCAAAGAAAAAAAGGTTACTTGTGACTTTTTTACATGTCCATTTACATCCAATTACATGTCCATTCCTAGGAAATTTCAATCTGATATACTGCTGGTTTGATTATTTACATTGGATATGAAAAAAAAAGGAAAGTCAAGTGTAAAAAGATTCAATATTTCATTCATTAAATTTCATTTAAATTACTATATGCCATAAAGACTCAAAGTCCAAACAACACCGAATATAAATCAGATTTTGCAGAAAATCATTAGTGAAACATTTTATTAAGTACACATTATTGTTTGCTTCATCAAAGCAATATGATGTTTTTATTTTTATTATATATTGATGCTTTAATTTTAAATGTCCATTTTGCTTAAGATACCAAAACAAGATAAAAAATAAGATCATCATGGTTATTTCAGGCATTTCAGAACCATCTTTCCATATCTATTTCTTCTCTGCATAGTATATTCACTCAAGAAAGACAAATCTAAGTTTTTTTTTTTTTTTTTTTTATCAGAAGTTCTGCATAGTATATTCTCTCAAGAAAGACAAATCTAAGTTTTTTTATCAGAAGTTCCAAATTTGAGGGGCATGAGCCAAACAAGGCAATTATGCCTTGATTATTGATAACAAATGGCAGGAGAAAAGATCTTAGATTTACAAGCTAGAATAAAAACAAAGCACATACAATTATTATAGTCGCCAAATAATGCCTGATTATAATATTGCCCCTCTCTTTTTCATAAACATACTTTTTTCATGATTTTCTCCTTCCCTCTTCCATCCAGGTGCCCCTAGGTGTTAGTTTAACCAGATTTTAGCTATGTAGAAGTATTGTGGTAAAGTTTAGATATTTAATTTCTCTATTTCCATTAGTTTCTTAATCTTATTTTTGTGTCACAGAAATATTTTATAGTTTAGTCCTTTTTCAGAATGATATTTTAAATGCATAAATATAAAATATATGCTATTACAAAGAAAGCTACTAATAAATTTTAATTGCTATTATTTATTCCCATCCAAATTCACAGACTCAATTAAGTTTATCTAGGGACCCAATATTTTAGAACTATCTTAATAATAATTTCAAGAAATACTCTCATCTTGCTCTTAGAATCCTTTTACCTCAATGACTTAGAATGAGTATATCTGTAATTTAAAAAAATATTGATGCATTTTAATGTTTAGACTAAATTTACTTCCCAATCTGCTTCATTCTCACAATATCATGACTCATTCCTTTACAGGAGGATGATCTTATGAACTTCAGATATAGAAAGACTTCCCATTACTCCAGTGAAATTCTAGCAATGTCCCTGAAACAAGTAATACTCTCTTCATTAGAAGATCAAGAATAGACTAGATGAAGACTGAGACCTTTCCAAGGAAGGAACTATTTAAATATTTCATTATATTAAATAGGAAAATCTGAAAAATTGGAGCAAGAAGTCTGTATGGAAATTTTTGTCATGTATGCTTTCTATGTTTGATCTCATGTTCTTCTTGATGTTTTATT
Source organism: Dasyurus viverrinus (assembly GCA_020854095.1). Classification (NCBI taxonomy): domain Eukaryota; kingdom Metazoa; phylum Chordata; class Mammalia; order Dasyuromorphia; family Dasyuridae; genus Dasyurus; species Dasyurus viverrinus. The sequence goes on along the minus strand of CM036997.1, from coordinate 68,036,837 downwards.
TACTGGAAGGAGAGTGTCATAGACTTCTACAGGTGATGTTTTCTATCAACTCTACAATCTTAGTAAATACCCTTTATTTAAAACCTAATTAATTTTTGTTAAATAATTGGCAATTAAATGAAAATATGTGGGAAGAGATGCTAATGGGAAGATACTAATGGGGAAGAGATACTAATGTTGGAAAAAGATACTAATGGATACTTCTCCAAAAGAAAACATCTTTTCTTTTATATGGCTACCTCTAGAACTCGGGGACTAAACATACCAATTCAAGTGAAAGTTTGTATAATTATGTCAGTCCACATGGAATATTAATAAAATGTGGTATTTTAAAACATGTGTCTGTATATATACAATTTGTTTTATGTCACTGACATAAATAACTTAAAAGTTCAATGTTAAAATAACTGAATTAACCCACAAACTAATTAACAACTTCTGCAAAATTCCAAATTGTTGCTTTGAATGTTTGAAACAATTAATAGTCAATCTTCCTAAATACCTTTCTGTCCCATTTTTTCAATATTTTTTATAAGTTATTAAAAAAAAAAACACCTCTGGGCCTGTTTCCTCATCTATCAATTGAGGAGTTTAGACCTAAATACTTTTAAGATGAACAACTCCAGCTTTACATTTATGATCCTATGGGGCTAATACAAGAAGGTTCTATTTTACATTCTTCTTATTGTTAAATTCAGAAATTTTATATGGTTATTAATAACTTAATTGTTTGTAGCTGTTCACAAGCAATTCAAAGCAACAATTTGGAATTTTCTTGTGAATTTCTCTTGAAGAATACTATATGTGCATGCATAACTAATTATAATGCATTTGCAAGACAGGAATGGTATTTAAGGAAGTCATTGATATTTTATGAAAGAAGTGGCAACTTAGGTAAGTCTTAAAGTTAGATCTTGAATCTCAGATTTGTGCAATAGGGGGATAAACTCTAGGAAAGGGAATGACCTTTAGGAAATTCATGTAGATAAAAAATTAAGTTTCAATTATGAAAATAGCCAATAGCATAATTTGATGGGAACAGAGAATTTTTACAAGGGGATAGTATGAATTAGGTTCAGAAACTAATTTGGAACTAGTTTACTTAAGATCTTAAGTGCAAGAATTAAGAATGCATACATGATTTTCCAAAATTTTGTTATTTATGAAATTCCATAGCTATTCTGTTGTCTTTCAGCTACAAACAATTAAGCAGAATTACAATATGCTTTAGAAGAATTACAATATGCTTAATTACTGAAAGACAACAGAATAGCTATGGAATTTCATAAATAACAAAATTTTGGAAAATCATGTATGCATTCTTAATTCTTGCACTTAAGATCTTAAGTAAACTAGTTCCAAATTAGTTTCTGAACCTAATTCATACTATTCCGTTATAAAAATTTATAATTATATATACATATATATATCTTTATAATATATATAATATATCTGTAATATATATAATGTAATAAAATAATAAATATAAATAATAAAATATTAAATAAATTATTATTAATTATATACATTATTTAAATTTTATAAAATTTAATATAAATATATTTATAAAATATAATTTTATATATTATATAAAATTTATAATAATATAATAATATATATAATTTTTATAATTCTCTTTTATATATATACATTATATATATATACAGGTCTGTATATATATATATATATAATCTGTAATATATATAATGTATCTGTATATATACAATTTGTTTTATGTCACTGACATAAATAACTTAAAAGTCCAATGTTAAAATAACTGAATGAACCCACAAACTAATTAACAACTTCTGCAAAATTCCAAATTGTTGCTTTGAATTGCTTGTATATATATATCTTTATAATTCTTATATCTTTATAATTCTCTTCAAGAGAAAGTAAATTTATTAAGATAAAAATAGAGAATTTCCTTAGTTTTGTGTCAAACCATAATGTGTACTGTTATTCTTTGATCACATTGTTTAGTCATTTTTTAATCATGTGTGACTCTGCATGATCCTAAAGGGATTTTCATGACAAAAATACCAGAGTAGTTTGACTTATCTTTCTCCAGATTATTTGACAGATGAGAAACTGAGAAAAGCATGCTTAACTGACTTACTGAAGGCCAAAGAGCTAGTGTGAAGAGGCCTGATTGTAACTAATGAAGGTGAGCAAGCTAACTTCAGGTTCAGGACTCTGTCCACTGTGAGAGGGAGGTTGCCTAGATTAATAACTGATGAGATGATTGGGAGAAATGTTAGCTGAATTTCTATTTTATGGATATCTTGTTCATCATTGAGGCTATCCTCCTATCTAATTATTTACAGCTATCTACCTATCTACACAGGTTTGATCATATTGTATACTTAATAAATATATATTCAACTAAATCAATAGACATGACTGAATTACCAAATGAAATGAAAATAAGTCATAAACATACAAAATAAATTCCGTTTTTTTTTTTTGTTGTTGGATACTGTTGTCATGAAAGAATAATACACAGACTTGTTGGAGCTTTAAGTAGGGAGGATTATGAATAACGAAGATAAACACTTGAAATATACCCATTCATATTTCACAGGTCCCATCATTCCATTGAAAGTGTTACAATATTTCCTGATTTCTCAGACACTTACTAGATGTTTGATCCTGGGAAAGTCACTTAATCCAGTTTGCTTCTATATCTTTATCTATTAAATGAGATGGGGAAGAACACAAATAAGAACTGTGCTAAGATATTACCAGATAGATTCACAAAGAGTCTGAATGACTAAAATGACTAAATGACAACAATGCAAAAATTGTTTTTGACTATTGAAGCATGGTGTAATGAAATTCTGTAACATTTCTATTTTTTTAATGTAATAATGTGTAATACATAAAAACACCACTCTTTGGCTATATCTACCTAAAGGAAATCAATAAAATTAGTATATAAATAAAACACATTACTGGAAAGATTTTGGAATATCTTTCTTGAATATTATGTGAAGTTTTGCATATTATTGAGACAAATTTGCATGTGTTTTAAACTGGTTAATCTGATAATATCACTAAATCATATCCAAAGGTATGACTTCTCCCTTGTGTATTTTGTACATTCTTTCTGCAAGGCGTCTTTGTGTCTTCAGAGATGATATTATAGAGAATAATAGAGAATATAATATATTTTTATTCTGCATATTTCAGGTCATTCCTAACAACAAAGAAAGGCATTTGCTATTTTTTTTAAATGAGGGAGATATTCAAATGGCTACAATTTCATTTAACACATGGATTTAGCTACTGAAGACATAATAAAAATAGTAATTAAGGAAAGTATAATTGTTTAAATTTAAAATATATGACAAATAAAGAGTAATTTTGCTTAATTTGTTCTATAAGTGGTACACCATGTGATTCTGAAGTCAGGAAGGAATTGAATTCATTCCATACAATCTTTACTGTTTAATAATGACTTCACTTAAAGGGGGGGGAGAAACTCTTTGGAACTCAGTCTAAATATCTTCCCATTTGGGGTAATAATACTGCTCAATGCAATGATTATATCAGCAAGAAAACAGTTTGCTTCAGTAGTTATAAATATTACAAGCAAAGCAGGGCCCTTAATGAATGTCAAGGTTAATTATCTAGCAGTAATGGCCACTGTGGAGAATGCTACTGCTGTTACCACTGTAATTTTAGTGGAAAAATTCTCATATGCTTAAATTTGAAAAGCCAAGACCATAAAAATCATCCACATTAGAGCAGTGAGATATTTACAAATATCCATCACCTTCAAAATGGTCTTCTGTCCTTTTCATTTGATTCAAAGCATGATTACCCAAATTCAAAAATACTTTACCTCACTGGTCAAGCATTTTTGACTAACAGAAGGAGGTATATGCATCCCCTGAAATCTTGATTCCATTGCCATAAAGAATTCATTATTCTAAAAATTAATATTATGTATGGTTATGAATATTATATCTGGAGTCCTGAGCAATGGGTTTGAATTTTACTTTTGAAGTTAATTAACTGTATGACCTTGGATAAATCAGTTTGCCCATTTTGCTCATTCTGTTCATTTGTAAATATGAGAGGTTGGACTAGATGATGTCTGTCTCTTCTACCTCAAGCATCTATGAAATAATTAGGTGGGGATAGTCTGGGATACAAATAATAATGAATTTTTTATCTAGAGCAATTATTTCTTAGAGAGAACTTTGCTTAATTTTGCTTGGAAATTGAAACTTCAATTGCATTCCAAAATGGAAGTGACCTTAGAGTTCAGCTTGTCATCACAATGAAGTAATTACTTCATTTAAACATGAAGGTTCTGAGGCCTAAATAAAAGAATTGATTTACCCAAGTTCACAAAAGTAGTTTGTGTCAAAATCAGGACATACACATATGTTCTCTGGCTTTAAACCCACTGGAAAGATTCCAATTCAAATGTTCAGTGTGCTTCTCTCAGCACATACAATTGCATATTCCATTCCTCTCAGAACTTGAGTAATTTTTCTTCAATTGAGAGGTGATTCTTAAATATTAAAAAACAGTTTTCATACTCATAACTTCCCAGGGGAAAAATAATCAGTACAATTTTTATCCTCACACTTTTTGGAATGTTCCTCACTATGTCAATTATTTTTTGAACCACAATTGTGATTTAAAAAGCTTGGGTTATTTTTGATCCTCTAACTTATGAAAGATGCTCATAGTTTAAAATGCTGTAAAAATAGCATTTGCCTTGAGGCTTGCATTTTTTATTAGTATTTGAAGGAGAATATTACAATAAACAATTGTGATTTATTGTTTCTGTAATTAGCTTATTCATTGAAAACTATTTAAGGATAGGGCTGTTATATATAAAACTTGAAATCTAGAGAAGATTCTTATAATTAGAAAAATCATAATCTTGGACACAGTTTTAGAAAGGAAACTTTCTGAGCTGTAAATGGAATAGAATATTTTAAAAGAGAATTATCTAAGACACTTGTCTGTTTCAATACACAGATGTAAATGTATAAATTCATGTATATACCCACACCTACTCTCATTGCTGTGTGTCAGTGTATATGTGTAGGTATATATAATCTTTATAGTGGCAATATAATGGATGCCCATAGATTTGTGAATGGAACAAATCTACGTACATTAATTTAATAGAATACAATTGTATCATTAAAATACAAATTTGACAAAGTTTGAGGAAAATGTGGAGAATTTTATGAGGTGGTACATTAGAAAGGATGATCAAGTTAAATGAAAGAATCAATGAGAAAAAAATCTATAAATGAAAACAACACTAAAAGCATTAAAAGCCAGATAGTTTACACTAGTTATAGTTTCAGAGAATTAATAATGAGTCATAATTTGGTAGTGAAGACGTAGAGTCATGGATTTGTATGTAATATCAGGTTTAGCTTCTTAGCTTCATTAGCACATGCTTTCTGTCAGGAAAAAAAAACTTCTGTTAGATGATGAAAAAAGATTCTGAAAAGTATTAAAAAAAAGAAAAATACAAAATGTATCAATAAAGCATGAAAATGTAGGTAGTTAAATTGTTCTATGCATAATTGTCTTTTATTATACTTGTCAGCACTTAGGTATCTGTGATGATATATTTTTCTTTAATATTACTCATAATATTTGTAATCAAAGGATCATTAAACAAAGTTATTTTTCTGCCTCTAAAAGGAACCTTATATGGGCCTGACAATGTAGTAATGACATTCTGTTATCACACACACACACACAAAATGAAGCTGCCCTTTGCGTTATTGAAACAAACATTTACAAACAATAGGTGAAGAGGGATATTATATTTATTACATTACTTTCAGGGATTCTCTTTCCAAAATGTAAAGGTCATTTTAAAATGTCATTGCTTATTAATATTGTAAATATTAAAAGCTAGAGAAGGTCTCAGTAGACAACCTAACCATTGTAGTAGTGCAAATATGAATTACTTTAAGAAAAAAATTCCTGATAAATCATAGTTTTTCTTCTTTACTTAAGATAGAGTTCTATTTTATGATTTTCACCTTTAAAAAATCATGTTTGAGAGCCTTGCTTGAAATAACATTCAGCATATAGGGAACTATCTCCAATTATAAACTTACTCAAGATTCAGATGATTGAATACTCTAATAGTTCTTCTTTCACTTTGGGATTCCCTTCAAGCTAATATCTTTCTGATTCTGTTCCATTATCTACTTTCATTGTTCATTAATTATTGCTAGACATTTTGCTGTCATCTAAGCCCTCAGAAAGATCACTCAGATATGTTGGATTATTACACTTTGATACTTGCTCTTTGAACCATTAGCATCAATCCAATCTTGTTATAAATCTCATACCACATACACATATGTATCTATAATATATATATATATATATATATATATATATATATATATATATGTTATATATTACATATAATGATTTTTGGAGTTTATATGAAATCTTTTTGCATTCCTCTTGAAGTGATAGGCCTCAACAAAAGAGAAATAAAATCAATAACATCAGTAAGGCAACTTGTACTTCTTTTCTTTTGTTTATGTTTTCTTAAGATAGGACAGATAAAGATAATGTAGTCTAGATTTTATGAGACTATACATCTAGAGCAAGAAAGAATCTTAGTGGACAATAAATCTAACAATCTCATTTTGCACGTAAGGAAACTTAAGCCTAATGAGGTCAAGGGAAATTATCCACAAAATATAGCAGGGGGATTTTGAATTAATGTCCTCTGAATTCAATATCAATATTCTTCCTGCTGTTCTGTTTGACATTTCCTCAAAGTTTTTTTATTCGCTCAGAACAGTAGAAAAAAGAATGGAGTTAATAATCTGAAGACCCAGTTTTAAAAGACTTTGTTGTGGAGAAGGGTCAAGATGTCAGAATAATACCAGGGACTTCCCTTTAAATCCCTTTAAATGGCTTAAATAATGATTTAAAGAAATTTTACATAATTCAACACTCACAGAAAGATAAAGTGAAGTCATTTTCCAGCCCAGGACAACTTAGAAAGTTGACAGGAAATATTGCCACACCAGGTTAAGAGTGGAATGTATTCCAGTGCAGGCCACACCAGAACAGGCCCTAGCAAATTAGGAGCAGGGCTTGGGAACCACTGAATCATCATCAGCAGCATCATCATCATTATCATCACCATCAGCAGCAGCAGCACTATCATAATAAAACTGCTTCTGAAGCTTCCAGGTTATAGATGGCAAGGGGTCTAACAACTGATCAGAAGGATATCATACATTTCTATTTACTAGCTCTTAGGACTCTGTTGCTTGGCCCATGCTGGAATTTGTATCACAATTCTGGGTGGCAGTCCCAGGATGAAGAGGATCACTAGCACATCAGAACTTACAATCACAATGTGACAGGAACCCTCCTCACAGATCCAGGGAAGAAAAAAGCATTTGAGGTCACTCATAAATCAGAGCAAAGGCCAGGAGGGTGATAAACACACTTCTTCTTACATCCAATAGTCTTAAAAGAACTGAAAACTTAATTGTCCCTATAAATATCCTTGAAAACAGCTGCAGGATACCCCGGAAGCTTGGAGCAGTGCATTCTCCAAACATATACCACCATATTTCCTTTAAAGTAAGGTTAAAACCTTACTTTAAAAGAGTTAAAAGTTGAGTAATAGACTGGAAAAATGAACAAAAAACAACAAAAAAAAAGGACTATACAAAGTTATTACGTTGAGAAGAAAAATGAGAACACACATTCAAAAGATAGCAAAGTCCAAACTCCCAAATACAAAGTCTCCAGAAATATGAATTGGCGTTAGGCCATGGGAGAACTCAAAAAAGATTTAGAAAATCAAGTAAGAGAGGTGGAGAAAAAAATTGGAAAAATAAATGAGAGTGTTCAAAGAAAATCATGAAAAAAGGCAACATATTTGTAAAGGAGACATAAAATATCACAGAAGAAAATAACACCTTAAAAACAGACCAGGTTAAACAATAAAGGAAGTACAAAATAACAATGAGGAAAAGAATGTTTAAAAAGCAAAATTTACTAAATTGGAAAATAAGACTATTGAAGGAAACTCTATAAAATTAGAACTGGACAAATGTAGAGTTAAAAAAATAAAAAGCTTTACTCAAGAAAGTACTACCTTAACTATTAAAACTGAGCAAATGAAGGCTAACTATTTATGCAAAATTAAGAAATAAAACAATAAAACCAGGAAAACAAAAAAAAAAAATAGAAGGCAATGTGAAATATCTTACTTGGAAAAACAACTGACCTATAAAACAGTTCTAGGAGATTCAAAAATTATTGAACTATCTGAAAGCCATGATGAAAAAAAGAGCCAAACATCATTTTTTTGAAGAAATTGTCAGTAAAAACTACTTTGATATTCTAGAACAAGAGGGTTAAAATAGAAATTAATAGACTATATCATTTTCTTAAAGATATTTTAAAATGTGAACTCCCAAGAATATTAGCCAAATCCCAGAGATCCTTTATCAAGGAAAAATATGGCAAGCAGCCAGAAAGAAACAATTCAAGTATCGAGAAGCCATAGTCAGGATAACAAAATATTAAATTGCTTCTAGATTAAAGGACTGGATGGCTTAGAATAAAATATAAATAAAATAATAAAGTAAAATAAAATAAATAAATAAGAATAAAATAAAAAGTAAAGAAGATAGGATTACAATAAAAACAACTATCCAGTAAAAATGAGTATAATTTTTCAGAGGTAAAAAATGAAAATTTAGTGAATAAAGGATTTTCAAGCATTCTTGATGAGTAGACCAGACCTGAATAGAAAATTTGATTTTTATATAGGACTCTAGAGAAGGTTATACAGATAAACATGAAAGGGAAATTATAAGGAACTTAATAATGTTAGACTATTTACATTCCTACATGGAAAGATGAAACTTGTAAATCAAAAAGAACATTCTCATTATTAGGACAGTTTGAAAATATAACCAAAGGCACAGGTGTTATTTGAATGTGAATGGATGATATCTAAAAAAAAATTAAATTAAATTAAGGAGTAAGAGAGGAGTTTATAACCAATATTAAATTACTTGCCTTCTCAACTGGAAGGGGAAGTTGAGAGGGAAGAAGGAAAAGAATCTGGAATTCAATGTTTTAAAAATAAATGATAAAAATTGTTTTTATATGTTACTCAGAAAAATATAGTCACAAAGTATTTTTATTTATCTTTATTTAGTATTTTAAGTCTTCAGTAGACTAACATACATTGAAATTTTCATCACTAAAATATAGATTTAATATGTGTGAGAAAAATATCTTGTAATTATAAAATAAAATATAAATATATGCATCTGTACCCAATATAAGAGTACTGGACACTGTTAACTTAAAAATATTGACACCTATAATCAGGAGGATTTTTTGTAAGAAATGAACCTTAATGAAAGCTCAGGATTCTAAAAAGCATAAACAAAGAAAGATTATAGTAAGAAGCCCATAAAAAGGCAGGGGAAATATGAAATTCTGTGCCAAACTTGAATGACATCTAATATGGAAATTGGTTTAGAATTAAGTACATAGATAGTAATGAAGTGAAATAAGTGTAGTGGGTACAGGTGGAACAAGACTGTGAAAGACTTAGTAACAAAATGATAAGATTGTATTTTATTTAGTAGCCAATAGAAAGCCACTGCAGTCATATTATCTTTGCTTCCAGTTAGAAGTGGAGAAGTGGATATAGGAAGGACATAGTAGGGAAGTAGTAAAAAAAGTTAAAAAAAAAAAAAGAAATTCAAGTAAATGAGGTAAATATGAAGGATGTTGAGGGGTCTTATAAAGAAAGAGGTATGGACAGATACTTTTTAAAATATTGTTTTGAAAATAAAAAGATTTAAAAATGCACAAAAATAAAAAAGAAAGAGTTAACAAAATTAATTCAATTTAGAAAATGAAAACATGGATAGACATGGAAAACTGAACTAAGAAGACTTGGAAAAGGAAAGAAAGAATTGAAAAAGGAGAGATTCATTTCAAAAATAAAAGAGGGGGAAGCTGTTTCAAAAGAAATTGGTAAGAGTCCAAAGATAAAGAGAACTAAAGAGTAGTATTTATTTAAAAAAAAAAAGGAGGAAAGGGAAAAAAAAAGATTTAAGAAGCAATAGAAGAAACAAATCCAAACAGAAGCTAAAGAAGCATAATATTTAAAATTAAAGAAATGAAACTATCAACAGCAGAATATAGGGAAATTGTCAACCAATCCATACTTTAAAAAGTTATATACAGAAAACAGAAGAAAGAACACTAAGTGGCATTTTGAAGATATATAGAAAGTGAAGGATGCCAATATAGGGTTCACAAAAAGTATCCTTTAGTTTCGCAAAACACATCCTTTTATATTAATTTGGAGGCAAGGTAGTGGAGAGTAGATAAAACTTTCTGTGGCTTCCTCTGATCTTCTCTCAAATCAACAGAAGATAAGCTTTTAAACTAGTTTTGGAATCAAAGAGCCCACAGATATTTGTAGTACAACACATTTCCAGAAGAAGCTACCTTGAAAGAACTTCAGAAAAGGTTTGTTTTAAATTGGCAGGATGACTGTCTTCTGAGCCCAGACTTCAGCATGGGGAAACCAGGCAAATGGGGGAGCAAGTCAGAGCTAATCAGTTGCAAAAATATCAAGTGATCAGACCAGGAGATCATTATACACTTCAACAAAATACTATATGATGATCAATTCTGATGGACCTGGCCCTCTTCAACGATGAGATAAACCAAATCATCTCCAATAGAGCAGTAATGAATTGAACCAGCTACACCCAGTGAAAAAACCCTGGGAGATAACTATGAACCACAACATAGAATTCCCAATCCCTCTATCTTTGTCTGCCTGCATTTTTGATTTCCATCACAGGCTAATGGTACACTATTTCAAAGTCTAATTCTTTTTGAACAGTAAAATAACTGTTTATACATGTATATGTATATTGTATTTAATTTTTACTTTAACATATTTAACATGAATTGGTCAACCTGCCATCTGGGTGAGGGGGTGGAGGGAAGGAGGGGAAAAATTGGAACAAAAGATTTGGCAATTGTCATCACTGTACACAGAAACATCAATATTACAGGATGATCAATTCTGACGAACGTGACTCTTTCCAACAATGAGATGACTGTTACCAGTTCCAATGACCCTGTAATGAAAAGAGCCATCTACATTCAGAGAAAGGGCTGTAGGAACTGAATGTCGATCACAACCTAACATTCTCACTCTTTTAGCTGCTGTTTTTCACTTGCATTTTGTTTTCTTACTCATTTACTTTCTTTTTTGCTCTGATTTTTCTTGTGGAGCAAGACAATGGCATAAATATGCTTGCACATATTGGATTTGACATGTATTTTAACATGTATAACATATATTGGATTGCTTGTCATCTTGGGGAGGGGGTGAGGAGAAGAAAAGGAAAATCCAAAACACAAGTATATGCAAGGGTCAATATTGAAAGATTATCTGGGCATATTCTTGAAAATAAAAAAGCTTAAAAGAACATATCCTTCTATTCAATTCATTGGAAAAAGTTTTTTATCTATTTGTTGCATCCATTCATAATATATTGTTGATAGCCAAGCAATTTGAACTATTTGACTAATTTCTGTATTTTGTAAAAGAGAAAATTTTCATCCATTCTTTACATCAATGTGGATGTGTGTGTTTGTGCATATGTAATGTTGGAGAAACTGAAGCAAGATAGAGATTAGAGAGTTTTTAATATTTTATTTGAAAAGGAGAGATTTTGCTGGAAAAAAATAGTTCCATGATTTGGTCCCAGGGCTGAATGAGACTATTGTCTCTAAGAATCAAGCATCCTGCAGCTAATGTGTGTTTCCCATGAAGTATATATACACATGTAGCTCAAAGTGACCAAGATAAACTGAGGCAGGGGCAGAGTCAGAGTATTGAGACTGGAAATGGACCATCAATCTGATTCTGATAAGGCAGGTGCAAGTACTAGACATTCTGATAAGTTGTGATCAAGAACAATGACAAAATGGGGGGAGGCACTGGACATTCTGATAAGTAGGGAAGGTCTGAGATCATGCTGTCTAAGATAGAAGGTCCTTCTTCTTATCTGGATCATGTTGACTAGGAGGGAGGAGTGGTGCTGCAGGATTGAGTAGAACAATTAGAACTGAGGCAGAACAATTCAGGGAAAGTGAGGCAGGACAATTAAAGACAATGAGTCAGGTCAATAAAAGAGAATTGTGGCACAACACATATTAAAATCAAAGACTGATTATTATTCTGAATGATTATGTTTATTTAAGAGGTTCTATACTATGGATTGATGAAATCTTGATGATGTCATCCCCAAATACAGACTAGAGAAATTTACAAAATATTTACCCCCCCCTACCAATTTAAATTGGAATAGCTAGATGTTGCAGTATATAGAACTCTAAACCTGAAGTAGGAAAGACCTTAGTTCAGATCCAGGCTTCATACATTTACACTTAACTCTTTGTCTCTGTGTTTTATGTATAAAATGAACTGGAGAAGGAAATAGAAAATATCTTCAATATCTTTGCAAAAACAATTTCTACTATTAAAGCTTCAAAGGGGTTCACAAAGAATTGAGCATAACTGGAAATTCAATAAAAAAAAAACTATAAAAGAACTCTTTTGAAGTTACACTTGACATTCTAAATGGCAGTGACAAACATCTTCCTTTGACAGACATGTTTCTGTTCTATGACTGGGATGATAATACAAGGAAGTTACATCATACTTTATAAATCATTATGTGATAATCCTCAAAAGTAGAGTAAGTAGAACAAAAATGTGTTTTCTCAAAATATATTGGGTTTCTGTTCCTGAAAAGTTTTCAAATAGAGGTTGTAAATTTTCATAGAGATTCTTGTCATATTTAGATTTAATTAAATGAGTACTGAATTCTCTTCCAATTCTCAAATTCTGTAAAGCTATATTTCTGGATTTCTGTGCCACCTGATCACACTCCTACTTACATTCCTGGTCCAATATATACATCCTCAAAAATATTTAGTGCCACGTACTGCTTCAAGGAGAATATAAATTCTTAAATATCATCTTTAAAGTCATCAAAATTCTACTTCCCACTTGTCTTTTCAGACAGTTTATATATCTTACTTTTTGATACTAACTAGTTCAGTGAAATAGCCCTGCCATCTATTCCTGATAGACAACATTCCATTCTCTAAGTTCCAGCCTTTGGTGAAGTAGTTCCATATGAAACCCAGGTTACAAATCCCATTGGTGTAGTATTCTCTTTACATTGATGGATATCAATGTCTCATCCCTTTATGAGAGGTGAGTCAGAGATGAGGAAAAAATCTGACAGAGGATTGATTTACTATTTTTGTGTTCTTCATTCTTTTCAAGGTTAAAGTCTTTTCAGGTTCCACAATCTCTGGTTTTTGTGTCTTCTAGGTTCAGAAGAGAAGAAAGAGGATGCCCATCTCACTTCAATGGGATGAAAGAAAAGACTCCAGGAAGAAACCAACATGAAAAATCTAATAGTTTCTATCATGTGATTATCCCCAGCTTTTTACATTAAAGAGTTCTGAGTATCTTTCTTTTTTGGTAAGATTTGGGACTATTTCGCTCTTGATTGACTTGAACTACTTTGTTCGCAAAGTGATAAAATTCATTTTGAATTGTTTGGAATATATTTCCCTATGTATTTTTATGTATAACTTCTGTAATTTCATATTCGCAATCAACATGGATATTTTTACTTCTTTGCTAATTATTAGGTGTGATCATTATGAAACAATTACCTATTGGGGACAGAATCAAACTTTGGAATTAAGTCTTCCTTTCCTCATTCATGTATAAGGATCAAAAGTTTTGCGAGATTTTGAAAACTACATCCTTTCAACTAAATATTACTTAAGGGAGAAAATGTATTTAATTCTAGCTTGATATTCCCTTTTTCTGAGGAGAATACAATGGCTAAGTTTGTGACCTCTACCTCTTGCTTTAACTTCTAGCAGTAAATAGCCCCCCCCCCCTTTGTATTAAAATGGAAGAAAAAGACTAGAGATGTCTATTCTGCCTTTTTTTGAGCCAAACAATAGTATTTCTATACTAGCTTTGGGGGAATGCGTTGTTTCACTTTTAAAATAACAAGAGTCTAGTATAGTTTAATGGACTTAATTTTCTTGTCAATAATCAATGGCTCTACTTTTATAGCAAAGCTAGTATTTTATGTAGACTTATATCATCAAGATAATTATAGATTTATTTTCACATGGGCTAACAAAGATGTTAGAATGGCTATTAATATATCCCTACTCTTTCTTTTTTTATTAAAGATTTTTATTTACAAAACATATGCATGGGTAAGTTTTTTTTTATTATAACTTTTTAATGAGAGTACATATGCATGGTAATTTTTTACAACATTATCTTTTGCTCTCACTTCTTTTTTTAATTTTTATCTTCCCTCCATCCACCTCCTCCCCTAGATGGCAGAAAGTCTTATACATGTTAAATATCTTATAGTATATCCTAGATACAATATATGTGTGAAGAACCATCAAGCTCTCTTGTTGCCAAGGACAAATTGTATTCAGAAGGTAAGAATAACCTGGGAAGAAAAACAAAAATGCTAACAGTTTACACTCATTTCCAAGTGTTCCTTCTCTGGATATAGCTGATTCTGTCCATCATTGACCAACTGGAACTGAATTAGATCTTATCTTTGTTGAAGATATCCATATCCATCAGAATACATCCTCATACAGTATTGTTAGTGAAGTATATTTCATTCAGCATCAGTTCATATAAGTCTTTCCAAGTCTCTCTGTATTCATCCTGCTGGTCATTTCTACAGAACAATAATGTTCCATAACACTCATATACCACAATTTACCCAACCATTCTCCAATTGATGGGCATCCAATTATTTTCCAGTTTCTAGTCACTAAAAAAAGGGCTGCCACAAACATTTTGGCACATGCAGGTCCATGGGTAATTTTTTAACACTGACCCTTGCAAAACCTTCCATTCCAAAATTTTCCTCTTTTCCCCTATGTCCTCCCCTAGATGACAGGTACTCCAATACATGTTAAATATGTTAAAATATATGTTAAATCCAACATATGTATATATTTATACAGTAATCTTGTTGCTCAAGAAAAGTCAGATCAAGAAGGGGAAAAAAATTTGAGGAAAAAAACAACATGGGCACAAAAAACAACTCTATAAGTTGAATTTGTGACCCAGAGGTCTCTGTAGCAGTCTGGGGGTAAAAGGAGTTGCTTCTGAGTTCAATTTTTCTGCCCTATAATGACAAATACAGAACCATTGATTGAATACATGACTTTCATTGTTTATAACTACATCAGGAAGTTTTTATACCGCTGAAGGATAGGATCTTTTCCTCAGTCTTTGCATAGGTCACTGTTTTTCTATTTTCTTTTCTTTCTCTTTAGAAAGTCCAGCTTCCTCTCCTCTGGGAAAGGGATGGTTTCATTGAATAATACTGATAGGATTCCTCTATTTCCTGGGGCTATTATGGAAACAAACAAGTTGCTCAAATTATCACTAAATGCCAATTGTCTGTAAATAACATTGCATAGTTTAACTTTTCATTGGTCACCTAACTGGAACCTCCTTTCTGTGCCAAGATTTCTCACTAGAACTCTACAGTGGATACGTTAACAGTGGCATTGCATTTTTTTTTTACTTTTGTCACAGGTTAATAAAAATGAAGCTATCACTAGTTGATAGGCATCTCTCATTTTTTTTCTCTCAACTAATACATGTCCTGAATAAGGTAGTTGCATCATCTGAGATACCAAAACATAGAACAATAGCCAGGAATAGTGGTTTCCCAAACAAGAATAAGTATATGACATCATTTTTTTAATTATTATACATTTTTATTTACAAAACATATGCATGGGTAAATTTTCAATATTGACCCTTGCAAAACCGTCTCTTCCAAAATTTCCCCTCCTTCCCCCTACACCTCCTTTAGATGGCAAGTAGTCCAATACATGTTAAAAATGTTAAAAGATATCTTAAATCCAATATATGTATACATATTTACAATTATCTTGCTGCACAACAAAATTCACATTTAGAAAGAAAAAAAGAAAAACCTGAGAAGGAAAATAAAAATGCAAACAAACAATAACAGAAAGAGTGAAAATTCTATGTTGTGGTCCATACTTAGTTCTAATAATTCTCTCTCTGGGTGTAGATGGCTCTCTTCATTACTGAACAATGGGAACTGGTTTGAAGCATCTCATTGTTGAAGGGGAGTCACATGCATCAGAACTGATCATCATATACTCACGTTGTTGATGTGTTCTGATGGCTCTGCTCATTTTACTCAGCATCAGTTCATGTAATTCTTTCCAGGTTTTTTTTGGAGACTTACATTCAAGATGGTGGAGAGGACACACATCTACTTAAGCTCCATGTTTTCTCTGAGAATTTATTTCATGACAAGCCTTGGAAGCAGTGCTTGACTGAAAAAAAAAAAAAACACAAATAAAAAAAAAAAAAAACACAAATAATTACCAAAAGAAGACAGCCTTGAAATTCACCAGAAAAGGTCTGTTTTTGCTTGGGGAGTATGGTTTTAGATTGGGCACAGGATAAGGGTAGGTAGCAGCAGGGAGAGCATGGCAGGCAGCTCACAGCTGAACAGACCAGAGTGGGGTGGGATGTGATCTCAGCCATCTCTGCAGGGAGACCTTTAACACCAGTATTGGATACTTTGCCCTGGCAGCAAGCCAGTAGACAAACAGAGAAGCTAAACACAGTGGGTGAAGACTATAACCCTGAAAAGCTAGGGTCTCTCAGGACCTGGCCACACCCATCCACAGTGTCTCAGCATGCTCTTAGAGTATCAGAGAGCAGGTGCAGCGCAGCCATTGCTGTCCTGCTACTGCCTCCCTGCTACTCCCTGCACTCTGTAGAATAAGCTTGATAATACCATCCACTTCTACCCCCTCAAAAAAGTAGAACATTTGTTTTTCTTCTTAGTTTGTTTTCTTTCGTTGTTCTTTGACAAAATGAGCAAAAAATTTAAATGGACCCTACCTATTGATAGCTTCTATATGGATAGAGAGCAGACTTTAAACCCTGAGGAGACTAAAAACAGACTGTCTCCAGATGAATCCTCAAAGGGGAACATGATTGGTTTCTCAACACAGATGACTCTTGTAGAAGAAATTAAAAAGGCTCTCACAAGAGAACCAGAAGAAAAGTGGAAAAAAAGAAAGGGAAGATTGGCAAAAGAGTCTGGATAAATCATCCCACTCATTTAAAGATAGAATAAAGAAAGAAATCAAACCCTTGAAAACTATAATTAGTGCATTGGAAAAAGAAAATAGCTTTTTAAAAAATAAAATTGGCAAAATGGAAAAAATATCCATAGAACAAAACAACTCACTTAAAAACTCAATTGAACAATTAGAAAAAGATATAAAAAAGTGAGTGAAGAAAATATTTAATTGAAAATCAGAATTGAACAAATGGAATTGAATGACTTGAGGAGACACCAAGAATCAGTCAAGCAAAACCAAAAAAACTGAAACAATGGAAAAAAAAAAACTGTCAAATACCATCTTGAAAACACAACAGACCTGGAAAATAGATCCAGGAGAGACAATCTGAGAATAATTGGACTCCGTGAAAAATATGATGATAAAAGGAGCCTGGACAATATTTTCCAGGATATTATTAAAGAGAACTGCCCAGAAGTTATAGAAACAGAGGGTAAAATAGAAATCGAAAGAATTCATCAATCACCTACTGAAAGGGATCCTAAAATCAAAACACCAAGAAATATAGTGGCCAAAGTGCAGAACTATCAGACGAAGGAAAAAATACTGCAAGCTGCTAGAAAAAATCAATTCAAATATAGAGGAGCCACAATAAGGATTGCTCAAGACCTAGCAGTGTCCACATTAAAGGATCAAAGTGACCAGAATATGATATTCCAAAAGCAAAGGAACTTGGTATGCAACCAGAAATAACTTATCCAACCATAATGAACATCTTTTTAGAGGGAAGAAGATGGACATTCAATGAAATAAGTGAATTCCATCTATTTTTGATGAAAAACCGGAACTACAAAAAAGTTTGATCTCCAAATATAGAACTCAAGAGACACCTAAAATGGTAAAAATAAATCTTGGGATCTATACTTTTGTTATAAAGATATATAAAGAATACATGTATACCTTGTTCTAGAAACTAGAGGTGGAAAGGAAATTGTACATGGAAAAGGGTAAAAGGGGGATACTACATCTCACAAAGAGGCAAGGGAAACCTATTGTATATGAGAGGAAGAATGGAAGGGGATGAACATAGTGTGTATATTACTGCCATCAGAACTGGCTTAAAGAAAAAATTTTAGACATTCCATTTATAGTGAAACTTCTCAAACCTCATTGAAAAGTGGGAGGAGAAAAGTGAAAAGGGAAGGAATAAGCTAAGCATAAAGGAATATATAAATTGTGAGGAAAAGGAGTAAGATAGGGGGAGGAACTCTAAGGTGGGGAGAGGGATACTAAAATGGGACGGCTGTGAGAAGCAAATGGTGGGGGCAGCTAGGTGATACAGTAGATAGAGCAACAGCCCTGAAGTCAGGATGACCTGAGTTCAAATCTGGTCTCAGACACTTAACACTTCCTAGCTGTGTGACTTTGGGCAAGTCACTTAACCCCAATTGCTTCAACCAAAAGAGAGAGAGAGAGAGAGAGAGAGAGAGAGAGAGAGAGAGAGAGAGAGAGAGAGAGAGAGAGAGAGAGAGAGAGAAAAGCAAGTGGTGCTCACAAGTTAAATACTGGGGAGGGGTGAAAGGGGGAAGAAAGGGAGAAAAGTATAAACAGGGGTTAACCAGATGGCAAGCAATACTGAATTGATAATTTTAACCATAAATGTGAATGGGGTAATCTTCCCCATAAAGAGGAAGTGGTTAGCAGACTGGATTAAAAGCCAGAATCCTACAATATATTGTTTACAGGAAACACACCAGAAGCAGGGAGATACATACAGAATAAAGGTAAAAGGTTGGAGCAGAATCTACTATGCTTCAGTTGAAGTCAAAAAAGCAGGGGTAGCCATCCTGATCTCAGATCAAGCAAAAGCAAAAATTGATCTAATTGAAAGAGATTACAAAGGGCACTGTTATTAAGAGTAACATAAATAATGAAGCAATATTAATATTAAACATATATGCACCAAGTGGTGTAACATCTAAATTCTTAAAAGAGAAAATTAAGGGAACTGCAAGAAAAAATAGACAGCAAAACTATAATAGTGGGAGAGCTAAACCATGTACTCTCAGAATTAGATAAATCAAACAACAAAATAAATAAGAAAGAAGTCAATGAGGTACATAAAATACTGTAAAAGTTAGATATGATAGCTCTTTGGAGAAAACTAAATGGAGACAAAAAGGAATACACTTTCTTCTCAGCACTTCATGGGACATATATAAAAATTGACAATATATTAGGACATAAAAATCTCAAAATCAAATGCAGTAAGGCAGAAATAGTAAATGCATCCTTTTCAGACCACATTGCAATGAAAATTACATTCAATAAAAAGCCGGGGAAAATAGACAAAAATAATTGCCAACTAAATAATCTCATACTAAAGAATGATTGTGTGAAACAGCAAATCATAGACATAATAACTTCACCAAGAAAATGGCAATAATGAGACGTCATACCAAAATGTGTGGGATGCAGCCAAAGCGGTAATGAGACGAAATTTTATATCTCTAGAGGCCTGCTTGCATAAAATAGAGAAAGAGAAGGTCAATGAATTGGGCTTGCAACTAAAAATTCTAGAAAAGTAACAAATTAAAAAACCCCAGTCAAACACTAAACTTGAAATTATAAAAATAAAAGGAGAAATCAATAAAATTGAAATTTAAAAAAATAATTGAATTAATTAATAAAACTAAGAATTCGTTCTATGAAAAAAGCATCAAAATATACAAATCCTTAATAAATCTGATTTAAAAAAGAAAAGAGTAAAATCAAATCATTAGTCTTAAAAATGAAAAGGGACAACTCACCACTAATGAAGAGGAAATTAGAGTAATAATTAGGAGTTAGTCTGCCCAACTTTATGCCAATAAATTCGACATCTTAAGTGAAATGGAAGAATACCTTTCATTTTTATACATCACGAACAAAATCCAACAGCAAGAGATAAAGAGAATTCCATTCAAAACAACTGTCTATAGCATAAAATATTTGGGAATCTAATCACCAAAAGAATTTCAGGAATTATGTAAGCAAAATTATAAAACACTTTCCAGACAAATAAAGTCAGATGTAAATAATTGAAAAAATATTAAGTGATCTTGGATAGGCTAAGTGAATATAATAAAGATGACAATGTTCCCTAAACTAATCTATTTATATAGTGCTATACTAAGCAGTCTCCCAAGAAACTATTTTAATGATCTAGAAAAAATAACAACAAAATTCATATGGAAGAACCAAAGGTCAAGAATCTCAAGGAAATTAATGAAAAAAAAAAATCAAATGAAGGTGGTCTAGGTGTACTTGCTCTAAAACTACATTATAAAGCAGCAATCACCAAAACGATTTGGTAGTGGCTAAGAAATAGATTAGTTGATCAGTGGAATAGGGTAGGTCCCCAAGACAAAATAGATAATAACTATAGCAATATAGTGTTTGACAAACCCAAACATCCCACCATTTGGGATACGAATTCAGTATTTGACAAAAACTGCTGGGAAAACTGGAACTTCCTGTGGCAGAAATTAGGCATGGACCCACACTTAGCACCATGCACCAAAATAAGATCAAAATGGGTCTATGATTTAGGCATAAAGAACTGATTACAAATAAATTAGTGGAACACAGGATAGTTTACCTCTCAGACTTTTGGAGGAGGAAGAAATTTGTGACCAAAGATGAACTAGAGATCATTATTGATCACATAATAGAAAATTTTGATTACATCAAATTAAAAAAACTTTGTAGAAACAAAATTAAAGCAAACAAGATTAGAAGGGAAGCAACTAAGTGGGAAAACATTTTCACAGTTAAAGGTTCTGATAAAGGTCTCATTTCCCAAAATATATAGAGAATTTACACTAATTTATAAGAAATCAAGCCATTTTCAAATTGATAAATGATCAAAGGATATGAACAGACAATTTTCAGATGATGAAATTGAAACTATTTCCACTCATATGAAAGAGTGTTCCAAATCACTATTGATCAGAGAATTCAAATTAAGACAACTCTCAGATACCACTATACATGTCAGATTGGCTAAGATTACAGGAAAAAAATAATGTTGAATGTTGAAGGGGATGCAGGAAAACTGGAACATTGATGCATTGTTGGTGGAGTTGTGAATGAATCCAACCATTCTGGAGAGCAATCTGGAATTATGCCCAAAAGTTATCAAACTGTGCATACCCTTTGATCCAACAATGTTACTATTGGGCTTATATTCCAAAGAGATAGTAAAGAAGGGAAAGGGAGCTGTATGTGCCAAAATGTTTGTGGCAGCCCTGTTCGTAGTGACTAGAAACTGGAAAATGAATGGATGCTCATCAATTGGAGAATGATTGGGTAAATTGTGGTATATGAATGTTATGGAATATTATTGTTCTGTAAGAAATGACCAGCAGGATGAAAACAGAGAAGTTTGGAGAGACTTACATGAGCTGATGCTAAGTGAAATGAGCAGCACCAGGAGATCATTATTTACATCAACAATGATACTGTATGAAGATGTATTCTGATGGAAGTGGATTTCTTCAACAAAGAGTTTCAACTGATTAATGATGGAGAGAAGCAGCTACACCCAAAGAAAGAACACTGGGAAATGAATGCAAACTGTTTGTATTTTTGTTTTTCTTCCTGAGTTATTTTTACCTTCTGAATCCAACTCTTCCTGTACAACAAGAGAACTGTTTGGTCCTGCACACATATATAGTATAGGACTGCTTGTGATCGGGGAGAGGGGGTGGTGGAAGGAAGGGGAAAAGTCGGAAACAGAAGTGAGTGCAAGTTGTAAAAAATTAGCCGTCAATAAAAAGTTATAATTATTAAAAAAATAAAATTAAAATCAAAAAAGTCTCTCCAGGCCTCTCTGAAATCATCCTGCTGGTCATTTCATACTGAACAACAATATTCCATAACATTCATATACCACAATTTTTCAGCCATTCTCCAATTGAAAGGCATACACTCAGTTTCCAGTTTCTAATCACTACTAAAAGGGCTGCCACAAACATTTTTGCCAATGTGGATCTCTTTCCCTCCTTAAAAATCTCTTTGGGATATAAGCCAAGTAGGTATGCACAGTTTGATAACTTTTTGAGTATAGTTCCAAATTATTCTCCAGAATAGTTGGATTCATTTGCAGTTCCACCAGCAATGTATCAGTATCACAGTTTTCTCACATCCCCTCCAACATTTGTCATTATCTTTTCCTATCATTTTAGCCCATCTTAGAGGTATGTAGTGGTATCTCAGAATTGTCTTAATTTGAATTTCTCTGGTAAATAGTGATTTAGAGGGCCTTTTCATAACTAGATATAGTTTCAATTTCTTCATCTGAAAATTATCTCTGCATATCCTTTGAGCATTTGTTAATTGGAGAATGGCTTGATTTCTTATAGATTTGATTCAATTTTCTATATATTTTAGAAATTAGGCCTTTATCAGAACCTTTGGATATAAAAATGCATTCCTGGTATAAATCTTACTTGGCCATGGTGTACTATCTGGATGATGATTTTCTGTAATCTCTTTGCTAAATGTTAATCAGGATTTTTGCATCAATATTCATTGGGGGTATTGGTCTATAAACTTTTTTCTCTGTTTTTATCCTATCCAGTTTGAATATCAGTACCATGTCTGTGTCATAAAAGAATTTAGTAGGAGTCCTTCATTTCCTATTTTTTCAAATAGTTTTTATATTATTGGAGTTAACTGTTCTTTAAATGTTTGGTAGAATTCATATGTAAATCCATCTGGTCTTGGGAATTGTTTCTTAGGAAGGTGATTAATAGATTTTTCTATATTATTTTCTAAAATGGGACTGTTTAACTAATTTATTTCCTCCCCTCTTAATCCGGGCAATCTATATTTTTTAGATATTCTTCCATTTCACTTAAGTTATAAAATTTATTGGCATAAAGTTGGGCAAATTAACTCCTAATTATTACTCCAATTTTCTCTTCATTAGTTGAAAGTTCTCCTTTTTCATTTTTAAGCTTACCAATTTGATTTTCCTCTTTCCTTTTTCTAATCAAATTTATCAACGGTTTATCTATTTTGTTGGGTTTTTTTCATTGAACCAACTCTTGGTTTTATTTATTCTTTTTTTTTACTTTCAATTTTATTATCTTTACTTTTATTTTTAGTATTTCAAGTTTAGTTTTTGATTGGGGGGTTTTAATTTGCTCTTTTTCTAGCTTTTTTAGTTGTAAGTCTAATTAATTGATTTTCTTGATCTCTATTCTATGCAAGTAAACCTCTAGAGATATTACATTTCCCTTTATCATGGCTTTGGCTGTATCCATTTTGGTGTGACATCTCACTATTGTCATTCTATGGGCCTGGCCACCTCTCTCTGTGCCCAACTGAAACACACCTTTTCTGGAGATCTTCAAAATTATCTTCTGTGGATAATTTGTTTCACTCCCAATATTCATGGATTTTGATGGTCTAGAATTAATTCAGAGACTGGATTTGGTAATTGGCTGAGGGTCATGGGAGAAGATCAGAAAGAAGAATGTGTCCTCTAAGCCAACTTTGCTCTGCCCCTATAACTATAATGCCCCCTATATTTTCTTAGCAAAATAGTATGCATGTACTAGAAATAATGCATGGTAATTCTAGTTATGTATTTGTTTTGGTTTCAACATTGCCAATATGTTAAAAATGTATAATTAATAACTTTAAGATGTGTTTCATGTATGTTAAAAGAAATAGTTAAACTTTTTGATAACTCTCAGGACCAACATTGTTTTATGCAATTTGTTTTACCTTTTTCATTAATTCATTTTTCAAGGATGAATACTTTTCTTTTCATCTCTAAATCTTTTATTATGTCCCAGAATCTACATCAACACCACAATGAAGAGAAAGACATCAATTATGCTTGGAAGACAGATGATTTCAAGAAAATCAAATATGAATTAGTACTCCAGAATTGAAACTACTGAAATGTAAGTGCTAAGTCAAGGAAGTTAATGTGTAATGGCATTCATACTGCACATCTTCTCATCATTAACTCAGGATTAAATCTCCAGTAAGTTTGAGCACAATTATCAAGGTTTTCTGAGGACTTAAGTGAATTTCTAATAATCTTTAGTCAATTTGAATAAGATTAAAAAATTTTAATGATATTCAAAGACTAACTGCATTAACACTCCAATCCAAGTAGTTATTGTGTTGTCTCTATAACATTAAAAATAAACCTCAAAAAATAGACTACAGTTTCAATTAGATTACAAAATTAAGACATCAAATAAACCTTAGAGTGCATTATATTTACCATGTGTTTTTCATATTAGGAAACAGTACTAGAGACACAAAGTGATTTACTTCTAGATCCACAAGGTATTTAAAAAAAAAAAACTAGGATAATTCAAGGCTGCAATTTTTTTTTCAGAATGTCTTTTTCATATTGAAATAGATTGTCAGCCTATGATAGATTATTTGGTATTTATTAAAAAGTGAATCCTCCTAGTACCACTGGAAATTGAGATAGGTATAACACCCCAATAGTAATATGCACAGGTTGTATTTTTTATCATCAAATTCAATTAGATAACCGAAAGATTTTAAATTAATTCCAGTAAAGGAATAAACTTTCATCATAACTTGCATTTATTTTCCTCCAACAGAACCCAGTTTCTAATACTTTTAACACATTGAATTAATTATATTATTTTAAGGAAGTTAAGGGAGTGAAGATGAAGCACAGTGTTTCTGTTTTTCTGTGTCTATTCACAGCTGCCAAGTCAAATGTTTTGCGCAAAACTGATAATTTAGTGTCCATGAATAATAGTAGCAACAAAATTAGTTTCAGGGCACATGACTGGATGTATACATGAATTCTTCAAAAGTTTGTGATTTCATAGTTCTACCTTTTGGGATTGGGAAAGTTGCAGAATGTAATGGAACAGTCTAGGCTATGTGATTATATAAGATAGCTGATGGCACTGGAAACACATTATGTGTACTGAACCTAGAAAGGGTATTGTGTTACACAAATAAATTTCAAATGGTTAAGTAAAGATATATTCTGGATGCTTTTTAGGGCAAAAGATACTTACATATTCTAGAGCATAAAGAATTATTTCTATGATACAAGAGTTGAAGATGATTATTATACTTTATGCAGCATATAACGGCCTGAGAGGTAAGACATTTATATAAATGGAGCAAATGGTTATTTAAGTATAATACCTGAGCATATGCAAATATGTAGCCTATCTTGATATTCTAGCTACAATAAACAACCCTGCCATATGACCAATCTAAAAAAAATGTACAATCATTTTTAGCTCCCTTCTTCTAGCCCCTATTACATGATTCATCTGCAAGTTCAATTCAGTTTTGGGGAAGCAGAGATAACTTCCTTGAGGTCCTTATTGTTCCCAGATCAAGTTAAGTTCAGGTCAACCTGTCTTCTTTAAAAAAAAGAGGTTAGGGTCTTTGCCATTGTCTCTCAGTCCTCTCTAAGATTGGCTTGAAAACTAAGGTTTGTATTTCCAGCCATATGAAAATATGCTCCAAATCATTATTAATCAGAGAATGCAAATTAAGACAACTCTGAGCTACCACTACACACCTGTCAGATTGGCTAGAATGACAGGGAAAGATAACACAGAATGTTGGAGGGGATGTGGGAAAACAGGGACACTGATACATTGTTGGTGGAATTGTGAACACATCCAGCAATTCTGCAGAGCAATTTGGAACTATGCACCAAAAGTTATAAAACTGTGAAAATGCTATGTTGTGAACCACATTCAGTTCCCAACGTACTCTCTCTAGGTATAGAAGGCTCTCTTCATCACTGAACAATTGGAACTGTTTTGAATCATCTCACTGTTGAAGAGAGCCACTTCCATGAGAATTAATCAGCATATTATCTTGTTGCTGCCATGTATAATGGTCTCCTGGTTCTGCTCATTTTAATTAGTTTCTTGACACTACAAAAAGGGATGTCAGAAAAAATTTTGCACAAATGGGTCACTTTCCCTCCTTTAAGATTTCTTTGGGATATAAGCCCAGTAGTAACACTGATGGGTCAATGGGTATGCACAGTTTGATAACTTTTTCAGCATAATTCCAAATTGCTCTCCAGAATGCTCTCCAGGATTCATTCATAATTCCACCAACAATGTATCAATGACCCAGTTTTCTGACATCCCCTCATTACCTTTCCCTGCCATCTTAGCCAATCTGTCAGATGTGTAGTGGTATCTCAGAGTTGTTTTAATTTGTATTTCT
Source organism: Dasyurus viverrinus (assembly GCA_020854095.1). Classification (NCBI taxonomy): domain Eukaryota; kingdom Metazoa; phylum Chordata; class Mammalia; order Dasyuromorphia; family Dasyuridae; genus Dasyurus; species Dasyurus viverrinus. The sequence goes on along the minus strand of CM036997.1, from coordinate 68,010,332 downwards.
TTGAGAAATAATAATTTGGAGCATTTTTTCAGAAGACTAGAAATAGTTTCAATTTCTTTATCTTGACATTTTCTATTCATAACATTTGACCATTATCAATCGGAGAATGGCTTTATTTTTTATAAATATGAGTCAATTCTCTGTATATTTTAGATATGAGGCTTTTATCTGAATTTTTGAATCTAAAAATGTTTTCCTGGTTTATTGCTTCCCTCCTCATCATATCTATAAAGTACAGGCTAACTCACTGGAGGGCCTCGGGGTCAACCAGAGTCAGGATAAATTAAAGTCCTAGGTCTTTGAGGGAAGAAGTGAAGGAGGCAGGCAAACTGCCATAAAGCTTGCCAAAGATGTAGACTGGATTCTGGAGTCCGAAATCACCAAGCTCTCTCTTCTTTGTCCTGCTGCCAAAGTGACTCTCCCCTCTAATCCTTGCCTATGATTATCATGAAACCAAACATTCAGCAAGCACCAATGGTGAGAAGAGGCATTATCCAAACCAAATAGGTAATTAGCCTTAAGTGCTAGGTTATCTGATTAAAGCTTAACTTTTTGGAGTTTCAGCCCTCTACACTTATCTACATTAGTTTTCTTTGTACAAAAACTTTAATTTGATTAATATAGTCAAAATTATCTATTTGGTGATCAATAATGATCTCAAATTCTCCTTTAGTCACAAATTTTGTCCTCCTCCACAGATCTGAGAGGTAAACTATTCTATGTTCTTCTAATTTGTTTAAATAATTTTTTAGGTCTAGATTATGAACCCATTTTGACCTTACTTTGGTATATGGTGTTATGTGTGGGTCAATGACTAGTTTCTGCCATACTAGTTTGCAATTTTTCCAGCAGTTTTTGTCAAATAGTGAATTCTTATCCCAAAAGCTGGTGTCTTTAGGTTAGTCAAAAACTAAATCACTATAATCATTGACTAATGTGTACTGTGAACTTAAGCTATGCCACTGATTAACTACTCTATTTCTTAGCCAATACCAAATGGTTTTGATGACCACTGATATATAAAATAGTTTTAGGTCTGGTATAGCTAGGCCACCTTCATTTTTCCCCCATTAATTCCATTGACCTTTTGTTTTTCCTGATGAATTTTGTTGTTATTTTTTCTGGCTAAGTAAAATAGTTTTTTGGGAGCTTAATTGGTATAACACTAAATAAATAGATTAGTTTAAGGAGTATTGTCATCTTTATTATATTTGCTTGACCTGTCCAATAGCACTTGCTATTTTTCCAATTGTTTAGATCTGAATTCATTTGTGTGGAAAGTGTTTCGTATTTTACTCATATAGTTCCTGACTTTTTCTTAGCAGATAGCCTCCCAAATATGTTATACTATCCACAGTTATTTTTTTTTTATTTTATTTATTTTTATTTTTTTATTTTTTTATTTTTTTTATTTTATTTTTTTTAATAATAGCCTTTTATTTACAGGTTATATGCATGGATAACTTTACAGCATTAACAATTGCCAACTCTCTTGTGCCAATTTTTCACCTCCCACCCCCCCACCCCTTCCCCTAGATGGCAGGATGACCAGTAGATGTTAAATACATTAAAATATAAATTAGATATACAATAAGTATTCATCACCAAAACATTATTTTGCTGTATAAAAAGAATCAGATTCTGAAATATTGTGCAATTAGCTTGTGGAGGAAATCAAATATACAGGTGGGCATAAATATAGGGATTGGGAATTTAATGTATTGGTTTTTCGTCATCTCCCAAAGTTCTTTCTCTGGGCATAGCTGGTTCAGTTCATTACTGCTCCATTGGAAATGATTTGGTTGATCTCGTTGCTGAGGATGGCCAGGTCCATCAGAACTGGTCATCATATAGTATTGTTGTTGAAGTATATAATGTTCTCCTGGTCCTGCTCATTTCACTCAGCATCAGTTCATGTAAGTCTCTCCAGGCCTTTCTGAAATCATCCTGTTGGTCATTTTTTTTTTTTTTACAGAACAGTAATATTCCATAGTATTCATATACCACAATTTATTCAGCCATTCTCCAATTGATGGACATTCATTCAGTTTCCAGTTTCTAGCCACTACAAAAAGGGCTGCCACAAACATTCGTGCACATACAGGTCCCTTTCCCTGTTTTATAATCTCTTTGGGATATAAGCCCAGTAGTAACACTGCTGGATCAAAGGGTATGCACAGTTTGATAACTTTTTGAGCATAGTTCCAAACAACTCTCCAAAATGGTTGGATTCATTCACAACTCCACCAACAATGCAACAATGTCACATTTTTCCCACATCCCCTCCAAGAATCATTATTATTTTTTCCTGTCATCTTAGCCAATCTGACAGGTGTGTAGTGGTATCTAGGAGTTGTCTTAATTTGCATTTCTCTGATTAATAGTGACTTGGAGCATCTTTTCATATGACTAGAAATAGTTTCAATTTCTTCATCTGAGAATTGTCTGTTCATATCCTTTCACCAGTTTTCAATTGGAGAATGGCTTGATTTTTTATAGATTAGAGTTAATTCTCCATATATTTTAGAAATGAGGCCTTTATCAGTACCTTTGACTGTAAAAATATTTTCCCAGGATATTGCTTCCCTTCTAATCTTGTCTGCATTAGTTTTGTTTGTACAAAAACTTTTCAGTTTGGTATAATAGAAATTTTCTATTTTGTGATCAGTAATGATCTCTAGTTCTGCTTTGGTCATAAAGTCCTTCCCCTTCCACAGGTCTGAGAGGTAAACTATCCTGTGTTCCTCCAATTTGTTAATAATTTCATTCTTTATGCCTAGGTCATGAACCCATTTTGACCTTATCTTGGTGTACGGTGTTAAGTGTGGAGCAATGCCTAGTTTCTGCCAAATTAGTTTCCAATTTTCCCAGCAATTTTTATCAAACAGTGAGTTCTTATCCCAGAAGCTGGGGTCTTTGGGTTTGTCAAAGACTATGTTGCTATATTTATTGACTGTTTTATCCCTTGAACCTAACCTATTCCACTGATCAACTAATCTATTCCTTAGCCAATACCAAATGGTTTTGGTAACTGCTGCTCTATAGTATAGTTTTAGATCTGGAACCGCTAAGCCACCGTCATTTGATTTTTTTTTTCATTAATTCCCTTGAAATTCTTGACCTTTTGTTTTTCCATATGAATTTTGTTGTTATTTTTTCTAGGTCATTAAAATAGTTTTTTGGGAGTCTGATTGGTATAGCACTAAATAAATAAATTAGTTTAGGTAATATTGTCATCTTTATTATATTTGCTCGCCCTATCCAAGAGCATTTAATATTTTTCCAATTGGTTAGATCAGACTTGATTTGTGTGAAAAGTGGTCTGTAATTTTGCTCATAAAGTTTCTGATTTTCCCTTGGTAGATAGATTCCTAAATATTTTATATTATCAGTAGTTACTTTAAATGGAATTTCTCTTTGTAACTCTGACTGTTGGATTTTGTTAGTGATATATAAGAATGCTGACGACTTATGTGGGTTTATTTTATAACCAGCAACTTTGCTAAAGTTGTGAATTATTTCTAATAACTTTTTAATAGAATCTCTGGGGTTCTCTAAATATACCATCATGTCATCGGCAAAGAGTGATAGTTTGGTTTCCTCATTGCCTATTCTTATTCCTTTAATCTCTTTCTCAGCTCTTATTGCCACAGCTAGCATTTCTAATACAATATTAAATAGTAACGGTGATAGTGGGCAACCTTGTTTTATTCCAGATCTTATTGGGAATGGTTGCAGTTTATCTCCATTACATATGATGCTTACTGATGGTTTTAAATAGATGCTGTTTATTATTTTAAGGGAAAGTCCATTTATTCCTATACTCTCAAGTGTTTTTAATAGGAATGGATGTTGGATTTTGTCAAATGCCTTTTCTGCATCTATGGAGATGATCATGTGGTTTTTGTTAATTTGGTTGTTAATATGGCCAATTATATTGATAGTTTTCCTAATATTGAACCAGCCCTGCATTCCTGGTATAAATCCTACTTGATCATAGTGTATTATCCTGGTGATGATTTTCTGTAGTCTTTTTGCTAATATCTTATTTAAGATTTTAGCATCAATATTCTTTAGGGAGATTGGTCTATAATTTTCTTTCTCTGATTTTAACCTACCTGGTTTAGGTATCAATACCATGTCTGTGTCATAGAAGGAATTTGGTAGGACTCCTTCATTCCCTATTTTATCAAATAATTTATATAGCATTGGGGCCAATTGTTCTTTAAATGTTTGGTAAAATTCACATGTAAATCCATCTGGTCCTGGGGATTTTTTCTTAGGGAGTTCTTTAATTGCCTGTTCTATTTCTTTTTCTGAAATGGGACTATTCAAGCAATTTACTTCCTCCTCTGTTAATCTGGGAAGTTTATATTTTTGTAGGTAGTCATCCATTTCACTTAGGTTATCAAATTTATTGGCATAAAGTTGAGCAAAATGACTCCTTACTATATATCTGATTTCTTCTTCATTGGTGGAAAGTTCTCCCTTTTCATTTTTTAGACTACTAATCTCATTTTCGTCCCTCCTTTTTCTAATCAGATTTACCAAAGGCTTGTCTATTTTATTGGCTTTTTCATGGAACCAACTCTTAGTTTTAATAATTAGTTCAATAGTTTTTTTACTTTCAATATTTTTAATTCTCCTTTTAATTTTAGAATTTCCAATTTAGTATTAGATTGGGGGTTTTTTAATTTGGTCTTTTTTTAGTTTTTTTAGTTGCAAGCCCAATTCATTAATCTTTTCTTTCTCTGCTTTATTTAAGTAAGCTTCTAAGGATATAAAATTCCCTCTTATTACTGCTTTGGCTGCATCCCATAGATTTTGGTATGATGTCTCATCATTGTCATTATCTTGGGTGAAATTATTAATTGTATCTATAATTTGCTGCTTCACCCAATCATTCTTTAAGATGAGATTGTTTAGTTTCCAATTACTTTTTGGTCTATTTCCCCCTAACTTTTTGCTGAATGTAGTTTTTATTGCATCATGATCTGAAAAGAAAGCATTTACTATTTCTGCTTTCTTGCATTTAATTTTGAGGTCTTTATGTCCTAATACATGGTCAATTTTTGAATAGGTTCCATGAACTGCTGAGAAGAAAGTATATTCCTTTCTATCTCCATTCAATTTTCTCCAAAGATCTAACATACCTAATTTTTCTAATATTCTATTTACTTCTTTAATTTCTTTCTTATTTGTTTTGTGATTTGATTTGTCTAATTCTGAGAGTGCAAGGTTGAGATCTCCCACTATTACAGTTTTGTTGTCTATTTCTTCTTGCAACTCTCTTAACTTCTCCTTTAGGAAGTTGGATGCCCTATCACTTGGTGCATATATGTTTAATATTGATATTGCTTCATTGTTTATGCTACCCTTTAGCAGGATGTAATTGCCTTCCTTATCTCTTTTAATTAGATCAATTTTTGCTTTTGCTTGATCTGAGATAAGGATGGCTACCCCTCCTTTTTTGACTTCATCTGAAGCATAATAGATTTTGTTCCAGCCTTTTACCTTTACTCTATATGTATCTCCCTGCTTTAAGTGTGTTTCTTGTAAACAACATATTGTAGGGTTCTGATTTTTGATCCAGTCTGCTATCTGCCTCCTCTTTATGGGGGAGTTCATCCAATTCACATTTACGGTTAGAATTACTAAATCTGTATTTCCTGCCATCCTAATAACCCCAGATTATGTTTTACTTATTCTTGCCTCCCCCCACCCTCTTTCCCCCTTTTAAACTTATATACCCCTCTTGTTTCCCGATGCTTACCCCCTTTATAATCCCTCCCTCCCCCCTTTGAGTCTTTTCCCCTTCCTTCCCTTATTACTCTTTTTCTTTTCCCTTTTCCTCTCCCCCGTTTTCAATGAGGCGAGAGAATTTTCTCTAAAACAAATGTCAATTATTTTTTCTTTGAGCCAATTCTGATGAGAGTAAGATTCACATATTGTTCCTCCCCCTCTCTAAATTCCCTCAGATATGATAAGTTTCCTTTGCCTCTTTGTGTGATGTGGTTTCCCTCTTTTTATCCCTCCTTCCCACCTTATTCTGCCATCATCCCTTTTTCATATCTACTTCACCTTTTTATGTTATATCAGTACAATCAAATTATACATGTATATTTTTTGTATATTCACAACAGAAATACAATTCTCAAGAGTTATTTTTACCTTTTCTACATCTCTTGAGTTTTAAGGTTGGAGATCAAATTTTTTGTTTAGTTCTGGTTTTTTCTTCAGAAACAAATGGAATTCATTTGTTTCATTAAATGCCCATCTTCTTCCCTGGTAGAAAATGCTCAGCTTAGCTGGGTAGTTTATTTTTGGCTGCATCCCAAGTTCTTGTGCCTTTCGGAATATCATATTCCAGGCCCTTTTTTCCTTCAATGTGGAGGCAGCCAGATCTTGGGGAATCCTTATTGTGGCACCCCGGTATATAAATGTTTTTTTTTTTTGGCTGCTTTTAACATTCTTTACTTAATCCGATAGTTCTGGAATTTGGCCACAATATTCCTTGGGGTTTTTATTTTAGGGTTTCTTTCAGAAGGTGTTCGATGAATTCTTTCAATACCTATTTTACCTTCTGATTCTATTACATCTGGGCAGTTCTCTTTGATGATTTCTTGTAAAATAGTATCTAGGCTCTTTTTTTCATCATAGTTTTCAGAAAGTCCAATAATCCTCAGATTATCTCTCCTAGATCTATTTTCCAAGTCTGTCGTTTTTGCAAGTAGATAATTCATGTTTTTTTCCAGTTTGTCAATTTTTTGGTTTTGCTTGACTGATTCTTGCTGTCTCAATGAATCATTAGTTTCTATTTGTTCAGTTCTAATTTTTAAAGAATTAGTTTCTTCATTAGCTTTTTTTACTTCTTTCTGTATTTGTCCATTTGAGCTTTTAAGTGTATTGTTTTGGTCTGTGGAATTTTTTTCCATTTCACTAATTTTTTTTTTTTTTTTTTTTTTTTAGTGAAGTATTTTCTTTTTCCAATTCGCAAATCCTATTTTCTAGTGCACATTTCTTACTTTCCTGAGATTTTTTTATTTTTTCCATTTCACAGCTTTTGTTTCCCTGCACTTCCAGGGAATTTTTTAACTTTTCCAATTCGTTTCTCAGGAAGTTGTTGCTCTCTTGTAAGGCTTCCCTTTCCTTTCCGCATTTATCTTCTAACTCTCTTTTGAGACTTTTAATGGTCTCTTCTAGGAGAGCATTATGTAAAGGAGGACAGTCTGATGCATTTTTGCAGTTTGAGGTCTCTTCAGGTTTGTTGACCTGCTCTTTTTCTGCATAGAAGCTGTCAATTGTTCTTTTCATCTTCTTATTCATGTTTTAAAGCCTTAAGGGTATGTGTCCTAGGCAAGGGGATTACCAGCTTCCTCTGCAGAACAGGGAGAGATAATTGAATTACCCGCTCAGATTGTGTGGGAGAGCTCTGAGTGAGAGTTTTCCCTTCCCCCAGCAGGAAGTGGATTCAGTGCTGGCTGAGCTTTGGAAAGGGGCCCTTTGGGCCGTATATATTAGCGATCGCTTTAGGCTAGAAATTAGGGGAGAGAGTTTCGCTGCTCCAGGCCGGAGCCTCTTGTGGGACTGTGAGTATTAGCAGCTGACCGCAGACCGCTGATTTTAGCGAGCTCTGCCTGGGAACTCTCCCCGCCCCCACGTCTCTGCCTGATGCAGATCAGCCCCTTGCAAGCTCTATGGCCCCAAGCCGAACCCCACCCTGGGCAGATTAAAGGGTCGCCTGGGCTGTGCCCTCCTGCTGTACAGGATCGCAGCTGCCCCAAGGAAAAGCCCTGTACTGCGGGTTGGGGCTGCGGCTTGTGCTGAGATCTGTGCTCTCACTTCCCGTTTGAGATTCTCCTTGGAACCTAATTTCTCTCCCTGCCTGTGCTGGTCTCTCCCTGGGCCCCAGAACCAACCTTTTTTTGATGAGACTGCAGGTTTTCTTTGGCTGGTGAGTTGATCTACTTCTTATCTTTGCGAATTGTAGCAGTCAAGTATATTTTTGAGGCTGATATGCTGTTGTTAGAGGGTAAGAGAGGAGAACTTAGAAAGTCACGTGTGTCTTCTCCGCCATCTTCGCTCTGCCCCCTATCCACAGTTATTTTAAAAGGAATTTCTCTTTGTATCTCTTGGTGTTGGGTTTTGTTAGTGTTATATAAAAATGCTGATGATTTATGTGGATTTATTTTGTGTCCTGCAACAATACTAAAGTTGTGGATTATTCCTAATAATTTTTATTTGATTCTCTAGGGTTCTCTAAGTACACATATCATATGCAAAGAGTGATAATTTGGTTTTCTCATTACCTACTCTAATTTCTTTAATCTCTTTTTCTTCTCTTAAAGCCAAAGCTAGCATTTCTAATACAGTATTGAATAGTAATGGTGATAGGGGGCAACCTTGTTTCTTGTGTTAAGGATGGTTCCAGTTTATCCCCATTACATATGATGCTTATAAATGGTTTTAAATAAATGCTAATGACTATTTTAAGCAAAAGTTCATTTATTCCTATGTTCCGTAGTGTTTTTCATAGGAATGGATGTTGGATTTTATCAAATGCTTTTTCTGCATCCATTGAGATATTCATATGATTTTTGTTAATTAGGTTATTGATATAATCAATTATGTCAGTAGTTTTTCTAATATGGAGCCTGCCCTGCATGCCTGTTATAAATCCTACTTGCTCAGGTGTATTATCCTGAGGAGGACTTTCTTTAATCTCTTGACTAATATTTAATTTAAGATTTTTGCATCAATATTCAGTAGGGAGAATGATCTATAATTTTCTTTCTCTGTTTTCATCCTATCTGTTTTAGGCATCAGTACTATGTCTGTGTCATAAAAGGAATTTTGTAGCAGTCCTTCTTCCTCTACATTTTTCAAATAGTTTATATAGTACTGCAGTTGACTGTTTTTCAAATATTTGGTATAATTCACATTTAAATCCACCTGATCCTGGAGATTCTTTTTTATGGATTTCATTAATAGCTTGTTCTATTTTCTTTTCTAACATGGGATTATTTTCTTGGAATACACTTTGTAATATGGGAGTCACCTGATAGTGGCTGCTAGAATCTAACTCACACCTGCAGAATGGATCTCCTCTTATGAGAGAATGATACAAGGATATTGAGAGACAGTTGCTGTTCTCTGACCTCTCTGAGTGAGAGACCATTGCTTTGTCTCAACTCTCTCCTCTTCTCTCTGCCTCCAATTTATCTAATTCCAAGTCCTCAACACCTGTGTCAGCAAAGACTGCTGTGCAATTCCTTCAGCTATGGAGGCTCTTGAAGAATTGACCTGTCCCTTAACTTTATTGAAGTAATTTATTTTCTGTTCTGTTAATCTGGGAAATCTATATTTTTGTATATATTCCTCCATTTCACTTAGATTATTAATTTTTTTGACTCATAGTTGGGCAAAATGACACCTAATTATTGTTCTAATGTTTTTTCTTTATTGGTAGAAAGTTCTCCCTTTTCATTTTTGAGAGTAACAATTTGGTTTTCCTGTTTTTTCCTAATCAAATTAATTAAAGATTTCTCTATTTTGTTTTTTCATAAAACCAACTCTTATTTTTATTTATTATTTTTTTACTTTCAATTTTATGAATCTCTCCTTTTATTTTTAGAATCTCAATATTTTTATTTGGTTCAGGATATTTAGTTTGATCTTTTTCTAGCTTTTTCATTGCAAGCCCAATTCATTGAACTTCTCTTTCTCTATTTTTTGCAAATAAGCCTTTAGAGATATAAAATTTCCCCCCCCCCTATTACTGCTTTGGCTGCATCCCACAAATTTTGGTATGTTGTCAAATTATTGTCATTTTCTTGAATGAAATTATTGATTGTGTCTATGATTTGCTGTTTCACCCATTCACTCTTTAGAATGAGTTCAGTTAGTTTCCAATTACTATTTGGTCTATTTCCCCCTAACCTTTTATTAAATGTAATTTTTATTTCATTGTGATCTGAAGAAAATGCATTTACTATAATATCTGCCTTTCTGAATTTGATTTTGAAATCTTTATTTCCTAATATATGGTCAATTTTTTGTATTATATATATATACTGAAAGGAAAGAATATTCTTTTATGTTTCCATTCAATTTTCTCCAAAGATCTATCATACCTAACTTTTCCAATATTCTATTTGTTTCCTTAAATTCTTTCTTATTCATTTTGTTGCTTGATTTATCTAATTCTGAGAGGGCAAGTTTGAGATTTCCCACTTTTATAGTTTTGCTGTCTATTTCTTCTTGCAACTCTTTTAACTTCTCTTTTAGGAATGTAGATGTTACATTTGGCATTTATATGTTTAATATTGATATTGCTTCATTATCTATGGTACCCTTTAACAAGACATAGTTTTCTTCCTTATCTCTGTTAATTACATCAATTTCTGCTTTTGGTTGATCTGAGAGATCAGAATGGCTATCCCTGCTTTTTTGTTTTTTTCTAACCTCACCCAAAGCCTAACAGATTCTGCTCCAGTTTTTCCTCTATATGCATCTCTCTGGTTTAAATGTGTTTCTGGTGAATAACATAATGTAGAGTTTTGGCTTTTAATGCAGTATGCATTCTGTTTCTGCTTTATGGTAGAGTTCTCCCTATTAACATTTATGGTTAAAAGTACTAATTCTGTATTTCCTACCATCTTATTTACCCCACATTATACTTTTCTGTTTCCTTTTCCCATTTTCCTCTTCCCCAGTTGCCTTAAGCAGCCCTCCCTCTTTTGAGTCCCTCCCCCTTTCTAATACCTTCCCCCTACTATTTGTTTTCCTTTATATTTAGTCTATTTCCTTTCTTTTTCCTTTTTCTCCCTCCCACTTTTCTTTAAGTTGAGATAAGTTTGTCTGTGAAACCATCTATGTTTAATATTCTTTCGTTGAACCAAATCTAATGACAGTAAAATTAACAATGTTCATCCTCCTCCCTTTTTTCCCCTCACCATAATTACTACCTATGGTTAGTGCTCATTCTGCCTTTTTACCCACTTTTTTAAGTTAAGATCTTCTTTTACAAGAGAGATTGTCCAAGATTCCTGTACATGAGGCAGCAGCTGCACTGACTCTGTGCTGACTCCCTCTTGGTGCTGGGTGGGAGTAGCCAGGTACTGTAAAATTCTGGTGTTTTGGAGTTTACTAATTACCTTTTGTGTTTCTGTTGGATGTTTATAACTTTTCTGCTGATTTATTGGATTATACCCAGTGCGGGGTAGTGAACACTACTATTGATCACTCCCAGGAGATTCTCCAGCACATGGAGCCCCCACTGACCCAGGTCTGTGCTGCTGGCACTTGGCATCTGTGCTCAGCCTTCTTGTGCTTAGGCCGCCTCCCTCTGAGCCTGGCTGAAACAGACCTTTTCTGGAGATCTTCAAAATTATCTTTTAATGGTGATGTATTACACTCCCAATATCCACGGCTTCTGCTAGTCCAGAACTAATTCAGAGTTTGAATTTGCTAATTCATTTGAGGGACATGGGATGAGGTCAGAACGAAACATGTGTTCTCTCTGCCATCTTGGCTCCACCCCTCTCAACTACTGTTGTAAACTAAGAGAATTATCTCCAGCAATACAGGTGGCACTGAGCAAAAAGCCTCAGAAGTTCTGGATCATTGAAACTCATAAGACTGGATATGATTATTTTTCCATGATCACTTTTTTCTCCTAAGCTTGGGAATAAAATACAAAACAAAAGAGAAAATCATAATATGACATATAGACTCAAGCTTGCCAAGTCAAAAAAATTAACCATTATTTCATAATACAATTTCCATCGGTGTCAGGAGGTGAAGATGGGAAAGGGATGGAAAAAAACGCTCCCTTATAATAAAACAAGTTTATAAACAAGAATTCCACCCCACATATGTAAAGTAAATAAATAAATAAAAGAACTCTAGTGGAATTTATTTCTCTTTTTTAAATGATTTATTTCATTTTAATTGATGTCATTAAAGATTTTTTTCTTTATTTAAGGTCTAACAAATACTGGATTCCTTTGAAATCAGTAACTGATTTCCTTCGATTTAATCCCTTTGTCCTGTAAAACAAAGGGTTTCTAACTCATCACAGAATCCTTCATTCCTATTCATATACATCTTTGGAAGTGGCCATGAAAGCTCAGCTCAGCTCATGTATGCTATATGGATTAGTCCCCTATATGTCTTTTACCATGCATGCTTAATAAGATGTGCTCCAATTCAACTTTTATTAGTTACAACCAAAACAAAATCAGGCATGTACCTAAGAATCTTATTTAACTTGTTTTTGTTTTTACCCCAGCATGTAATATATCCTCAAATACATCTTTTTAAAAATTATTTCAGATATTTATTTAATATTTTTCATAGAAAACATGATAGCCCAATAACAGATGTAACTTTGAATTTCTATAGAAGTCTCTGAGCTGCTTGTTTTTATTTCAATTAATTAACACATTTTAATACCAGTTATGTTCCAGGCAGGATTCTAAGTGCTAGGGATACAGAAAAAATATGCTTTAGAGAGAAAAAAGTTTCAGAACATGAGAAATGTAGGAGAGAACTAGGTTATAAAGGTCTTTGAATGTCAAATAGAGTATTTATATTTTTTTGAGGAGGTAATCAGAAGTGATTGTAATTTTTTAAAATAGGGAAGTGACATGATAATGTAAAGATCGTGTATTTTTAAATCAGCAGGAGTCAGGAATTCAGGTTAGGGGAAAATCTTCAGTCTTTATTCTCAATGAAGAAGGATCGCAGGTGGAAGAGAATAGGCGATAGCAATGTATGCAGCTGAGTCAAGAAGCTACCTCCACCAGCAGCCACACACCCAGCAGCTCGGAGTCTCAAACCCAGGTCCAATCTCTCCCAGCTTCTCTTCCTCTCTCTCTCTCTGCCTCCACCCACCAAAATTGTCATTTCCTATACAACACATCAGGATTTGCACGGAGAGTGGGCAGGGACCATTCTTTATCCAATCATGTATATTAATAGAGTATAGCCCAATTACTATTTAGCCTCATGTACTTGGGACCTCAGTGCATCAACTCAAACCTCAGCCCATTACATGATAAGACTTGCATTTTAGAAAAAAAATGTTTTATCAGCTGAATGGAGAATATATTGGAAGAGAAGACACTTGAGGCAGCCACATCCACTCGCAGGCTATTACAATAATCAAATTTCACTTCTATATACTGTCTCCTACAGAACAAAGGGATTACACCACCTGAGGGTGGTGAAATCCTATAAAAAAGAGAAAGTAACAGGTAGACAACTTTTAGGGTGAAATATAATTAGAGCTGTTTTATACATACTGAGTAGAGGATGATTACTATAAATTCATTTTGAGATACCTGAAAGAACAACTGGAAATGTGAGACTGAAACTCAAAAAGAGAGAATAGGCACAGGAAATGTAAATTTAAAAATCATCACTTAGAGACAGCAATTAAATCCATAGAAACAAATGAGTTGATCAAATGGAATAGAAAAGAAACCCCAGAAAAGAATCCCAAGAAAGGCTTATTAGTAGTAAATGTGAGCTGTAGGAAGACCCAACAAAGGGGACAAAGATTTAATGATCAGATATGTAGAAAGAGAACCTGAAGATAACATTTTCTCAAAAGCCTAGAGAGAAATGAGTATCCAGGAAGCTTAAGTGATCAACATTCAAAGACTGAAGAGAGATCAAAAACAATGAAGATCAAGAAAAGGCCATTGCATTTGGTGACAAAAAAAAAAAATCATTAATAAATTTGGAGAAAACAATCTTAGTGGAATGATAAAGTCAGAAGCCAGACTAAGGATTTTGAAAGATAATGAGAAGACAGAAAGTAGAGGAACCTATTGTAGATTTTTTTTTCAGGAGTTTAACAACAAAAGATAAAAATAAGATATAAGGAGGTAGATAATAGAGATTTAGCAGAGATGGAAAGATCAAGTGAGAGATATTTTGTTTGTTTTTTGTTTGTTTGTTTGTTTTTAGGATAGGGAGACAAATATGTTTGTAGGCAGAAGGGATTGATCCAGTAAAAATGAGAGTTTGAAAAGAAATGAAGGAGTGGGTCTTGGAGACAAGATGGTGGAGAAGGCACACGGGACTTTCTAAGCTCCCCTCATTCCCCTCACAACCAACTATTAAATTCAGCCTCAAAAATAGCTTTTCATTGCTTAAATTCATGAAGATTAGAAGCACTACAATTTACCAGCTGAAGATAATCTGGAAGATCGCCAGGAAAGGTTTGTCCTGAGGGGCCAGGAACAGACTAGCACAGGCAAAGAGAAATTCCATTTAAAATAACTAATGATTGTATAAAATATTTAGTAATCTATCTGCCAAAGGAAAATCAGAAACTTTATGAGCAAAACTACAATACACTTTCCACACAATTTAAGTCTAATTTAAGCAACTGGAAAAATATTAAATGCTCTTGGATTGGGCGAGCAAATATAACAAAGATGACAATACTCCCTAAACTATCTATTTATTTAGTGCTATACCAATCAGATTCCCCCAAAAAAACTATTTTAATGACCTAGAAAACATAACAAAAAAGTTCATATGGAAAAACAAAAGGTCAAGAATTTCAAGGGAATTAATGAAAAAAAAAAATCAAATGAAGGTGGCCTAGCTGTACCAAATCTAAGATTATATTATAAAGCAGTGGTTACCAATATCATCTGGTATTGGCTAAGAAATAGAGTAGTTGATCAATGGAATAGGTTAATTTAAAAGGACAAAACAGTCAATAACTTTAATAATCTAAAAAACCCAAAGACCCTAGTTTTTGGGATAAGAACGCATTATTTGACAAAAATTGCTGGGAAAATTGGAAATTGGTATGGCAGAAACTAGGCATGGACCCACACTTAACACTGTACATCAAGATAAAGTCAAAATGGGTTCATGACCTAGGCATAAAGAATGAGATTATAAATAAATTGGAAGATCATAGGATAGTTTACCTCTCAGACTTGCGGAAGAGGAAGGCATTTATGACCAAAAAACAACTAGAGATCACTATTGACTACAAAATAGAAAATTTTGATTATATCAAATTGTAAAGTTTTTGTATAAACAGAACTAATGCATACAAGATCAGAAAGGAAGCAATAAAATGGGAAAACATTTTTACAGTCAAAGGTTTTGATAAAGGCCTCATTTCCAAAATATATAGAGAATGGATTCCAATTTATGCCATTCTCCAATTGATAAATGATCAAAGTATATGAATAGACAATTTTCAGATGAAGAAATTGAAAGTATTTCTAGCTATATTAAAAGATGCTCCAAGTCATTATTAATCAGAGAAATGCAAATTAAGACAACTCTGAGATACCACTACACACCTGTCAGGTTGGCTTAGAATGACAGAGAAAGATAATGCGAATTCTTGGAGGGGATGTGGGAAAACAGGGACACTGATATATTGTTGGTGGAATTGTGAATACATCCAGCCATTTTGGAGAGCAATTTGGAACTATGCTCAAAAAGTTATCAAACTGTGTATACCCTTTGATCCAGCAGTTTTTTCTACTGGGCTTATACCCCAATGAGATTCTAAAGAAGGGAAAGGGACCTGTATGTGCCAAAATGTTTGTGGCAGCTCTGTTTGTAGTGGCTAGAAGCTGGAAAATGAATGGATGCCGATTAATTGGAGAATGGTTGCGTAAACTGTGGTATATGAATGTTATGGAATATCATTGTTCTGTAAGAAATGACAAGCAGGATGAATACAGAGAGGCTTGGAGAGACTTACATGAACTGATGCTAAGTGAAATGAGCAGAACCAGGAAATCATTATATACCTCAACAAAGATACTATATGAGGATGCATTCTGATGTCAGTAGATTTCTTTGACAAAGAGATCTAACTCAGTTTCAATTGATCAAGGATGGACAGAACCAACTACACCCAAAGAAAGAACACTGGGAAATGAATGTAAACTGCTTGCATTTTTGTTTTTCTTCCTAGGTTATTTTTACCTTTTGAATCAAATTCTCATGGTGCAACAAGAGAACTGTTCGGTTCTGCACACATATATTGTATCTAGGTTACACTGTGACATATTTAACTTGTATAGGACTGCTTGCCATCTGGGGGTGGGGATGGAGGGATGAAGGGGAAAAATCGGAACAGAAGTGAGTGCAAGGGATAATGTTGTCACAAAATTACCCAGGCATGGACTTTGTCAATAAAAAATTATAAAAAAAAAATGGAGTGGAAATGACTTAGGATGTAGTAAGTTCAAAGAGATAGGATGGAATGGGATCTATTGAACAAAAAGAGGCATTAGTCTAGATAGGAATAAGGCCGTTTCATTCTGTGCATTAGGAATTAAGGAGGAGTTAGTAAATGAAGGGAGGAGTTAATCCCCTGTTAACTCCTCAATGTTTTTCTCCCCTGTAAAATTTCATTTATTTGATTACATATTTCCTTTCTTCAATGTATGACATTATCTGGTAAATTACATCTACATAAACATTTTAATCTCTTTCAATTCCTAATATAAGAATCTAAAATAAAAAGCATAAAAATCAACTTGATTTTTGGCTTTCCCTGATATCTCTAAATAAAATAAAATATTGCTTATATTTTCTATGAATATATTAATAACTGATTTATAAACACCAACATCATGGAGGTTTCTTTAAGGGTATACCAGCAGAGCACAGCATAAACTCCATGTTTCTAAAACAAAGAGACATTGGATATAGATTCCACAACAGGTAATTTGTCAGTTATCTATAATTCAAGCAAACTTAATTTACAGTGATTCAACATCAAAAAGTTTCTTTGGATAATTGCATCGTTCTACCAGAAAAATTGCTAGAGTTTTAAAATTAAAAATAGAAGTTTTTAATTGACAGCTTGAAAACTTGAAAAGTTTCAAACTTTTGAAAATTCTCCAAAAACAATAATAACATATCATATAATATATTCCTATATTTAAGGCTTGGGGAGTAATATAATTGAACAAAAAGATGAGCAAACAGAGAAAGACTCAGACCTGGTGGCATAGACTTTTGGGAAATGTAGTTCCAATGACTAGCATGCATTTTTCATTTTCCTACAAGGTTTGAAAGATACTTCATGGTGGTGTTAGTGGGAAGCACTAATGGGAATGATATTGAAACTAGGTAGCTAAAACTGAAGTTCAGTTTTACTTTGGAAGGAAAATAAGCACTATAGCATTTCATCATGGAGACGAGACAGAGAAGACTTTGTTTATGTTCTCCAATGTGAACTCACGACTAGTATATATGCATTGTTGGCTAGTGCATGTTATTTATTAGAAAGAAAGAAGAGAAAACTCTGTGTAGGATCAAAATGATCTGAAGCTGCTCACTGATGTGTCTCCTTGAGATCAGGAAAAGGGATGAAGGTTTAACCCTTTCACATTCAGGAACAGGTTTTCAAACAAACTTTACTTCACATTACTGAGCAATTAGCTTCAAAGTGAATTCAAATAGCAGTTGTTTTGGTTTTGGCTAGATCCTTGAGGATCTTACCCTTCCAGGTTGATTTTTTAAAAATAGCTAAAATTGACTACCGCTTTCTCATTTCATGCCTAGTGTTAATCTTTGATGGGTGTTGCCTCAATCAAAATAAGACGTCTTAAAAGATCTTAGCTTAAAAAAAAGGCAGCCTCCCTTTGCATTTAGGTGTATTTCCAGTTGCCTAATCTAAATAAATTCTGCTACTGGGCTCCAGTAGTTCCAGAGGAGGAAATTAGTCCTCCCTCATCTAAATGCTATTCATTTCATGTCATGTCATCATCTCCCTGATGTCATGGTCCTCCACAAACATGAAGAAAAAACAACAACCTCTATGAGTAATAAGAAATGAGGAGAAATATAAGAAAGAAGAAAGAGAAAAAATAAGAAAGGAGTCTTGGAATCCCAACTGGAATTTTTCAGTTGGGCCAAAGTTGGGCCATTTTTTCCTTTTTTTATCTTACCTTTTCATTTCTCTTCCTTTCTTTCATTTCTGTCCCCGCTCTTTCTTTCCCCTCCTCTTCTCCTCTTTCTCTTCTTTCCACCTGTTTCATTCTCCTTCCCTACCTTCTCCCTTTACTCCCATCCTCTCCCTACCTCATCCCCTCTCCTTCTTTTTCCTTCCCTATTTTTTCTCCCCTCTTCATTCACTTCCTTTCTTTTTTCTTCCCTTCCCTCTTCTTTCTAATACTTCCTTTTTTCTTCTCTTCCTGTCTACAACCTGGTCTTCATGATTTGAATTCACCTGTTTTTTCAGTAGCATACTGCCATTGCAAGTGACTTCAAGATATTCAGAACACTAGTATATAATTTTTGAACATCATCTGATTTTTTAATGACTTGAAAAGTACATTGTAACTTCAGAGGGTCTCTAGATTACTCTCATAGACTTGCTGATGCATCAAAGTAGATCTGTCTATTAAGAGTTTTTATTAATTACTTTCAGAAAGTTAGAGGAACAGATCTCCCTATTTTATTTTGTGTCTTTCATGGTTCAAAGATTTGACCATGAATCAAATGTTAACTTTCATATGTCTTTTTTCCTAAATTCTCATAAATTGTGATGGCTCTTTTATGAGTTGCTTGGATACAAATATCTTAATTTTTAGTGTTCAAACAAATCATGAAACTGATACTACATTTTATAAACTAATAAGCTTCAATAATGTTGTTAAATTGCATATATGATTTTTATTGCAGTAGATTACAATAATTTAAATAATTTAAAAGAACACAATTTTGATGAGTAACTATTGGTCAGGATCTGATATTCACCTCAAACTTTGCCTAGTACAAGATCATAAATTATGGGATTGTTTTCCAACTGAATGATAATAATTTAAAGAAATATTTTATCATGATTTTCTTTAATTAAAAAATCAGATCTCATATATGTTTATTTACCCTATATTTTTACATTTGTGTTTAGTTATGGATAGCATATTGGTAGAAGGGCATTGAAAATCCGGAAGGTATTCAGCTCAATAGACTTTAAATTTATGTGTTTGGACAATTAGTGAAAGAAAATGAAGATTATTTAGGTTAGAGATGAGGATTTTTAAAACATACAAATTATTCACAGAATGATAATGAAATATATTCTGTTATTCCAGTGTATACAATTAGGAAGAATGAGCAGATTTTCAAACAAGTAAATATTATTCTATATTGAGGGAACAAGGAAAATCCTAAGTTTAGAAATTTATTAGAAATATTTAAAAGTGAAATTTGTCAAGAGCAGGCTCTTTCATTTTATTTTAGTTTTCTTATCAGAAACTTGATAAATGAATTAGTAAGAATGAAAAAAAAAATTGTTTCTTGTTTTGAGGGGAGTAGGACTATCACCTGAAATCTATCCCCAGGGAATGCTTTACAACTCAAGAATTATATTATTCTATCCATAATCAAACTTTGGAATATATTAGGAAAATTCAACATGCTCTACAATAAAAAACGCCTTTCATAAACTAAAATTATTTTTATAATGTGATTTATTACAACCAAATATCTATATTTTGCAACTTTACTTTTTAACATATTAGCTTTTCCATAGGAAAGTGTATGGCCCTCCCCTTAGCAAGCATATTATACCAGTCAGTAATAAATTTTAATTCTTTAATAAGTTTAATTAAATAAAATAATTATGTCTCTGAACTTATTGATTTTAAGTCCCTTCCAATATTGCAAATTACAACCCATTTATGTCTGCAAATCTTATATGACATTTTTTTTATGTTCCTTCATAGTTAAAGCAAGATATGCATGGAACAGCTATGATATATTTAACATTGTTTCACATATTTAAAGACTGAGAATAAAGTGTGATAAGAAAGTTTCTGTTCTAAAGGAACTTATATCAATGCAAATAGACAAGACATAGAGACATTATCCAGTTAAATAGCCATAGAACTATATGATTAAGTGGCAAAATGAGAGGAGAGACAAGAACAGTTCATTTGCATGAAAGAGTAAATTGTTAGAAGGTTCTTTTGATTCAGGTGAATTGTTACTTTTCTTATTCTTGCAATTTATCTTTGTTCTCATATTAAATGTCAGCATTCATCTCACTTAAATTCCCTTCAAAAACAGTTTGTTGTTTTTGAAAGAGCAATTTTTTAAAAAGGATAACTTATTGAAAAGAATCTTCCTGGGATTAATCATTTGCGTTTTTTCCCAAAAGGCAATGTTAATCTAAAAAAGTTTATTATCCTACTAAGATGATTAGGATACAATTTACAAAGATATATACTATGTATAGACACATACATATAAACATATGCATATACATGCACTCGTGGGTATGTACACATACATATACCTTATTTATATATTCATCGATGCCTTGTTCTAATTTCCATCACCTAAACTAATAACAAGTAAGAGAATAGATTGAAATAACTCTAGTCCCATACTGCCTCTCTCTCTGAGGAAAACAGGAGGCTTCAGGCTACAACTTCCTGATTCTTCTTCTGGCAGTAACTGAAGACTATTTTGTAGAAGAGTGGAGGGAGAAGGAATTAGTCTTGTCTGTTCTGTATCTTTTTGAGCTACATAAGGTCACATCTTGTCTAAAACAAGGTCTCACATTCATATACATATATACCCATACACTTTGTGTACACACACAGATTATATATATAGACATACATACACAAATATATGTATATATATATATGTTCATGTTTATAAAAGAAATAATATATACATATAAATGTTTTATATACACATAACCTGCTGATCTAATATTTTTAATTACTTTTTAATTGGAATACTCCATTTAGCAGCGAGGATTAGATTTTTTCTCTATAAGTTTCTCTCATATTTCTTAGTTGAATAATTCATCTTTTTAGAAATTCTATTTTCCCTTGATTTAGAAGAATATAATGTTATTCGTGTCCTTCAAAATCTGTCATTTTATATCTGAAGTCCCTTTAAAGACTGTTTTCTTCTTCTGAGTGTTATATTTGAGTGTACTTCCAGTTTCCCTTTTTAGGAAATGCATGTGTATTTATACTTCCTCTTTCAATCTCAGAAGCTGCATCTGTTAAAATGGCTTCAACTTAAAAAAAAAGATAATTTTGATTATATTAAGTTAAAAGGGTTTTGTACAAACAAAATTAATGCAGACAAGATTAGAAGGGAAGCAATAAATTGGGAAATATTTTTACATATGATGATCAATTCTGATGAACAAGGCACTTCTAAACAATGAGGCAATTCAGACCAGCTCTAATGATCTTGTGGTGAAAAGAGCCATCTAAACCCAGAGAGAAGACTCTGGGAACTGTGTGTGGATTACAACATAGCTTTTTCATTTTTTTTGTTGTTGTTTGCTTGAATTTTATTTTCTTTCTCACTTTTTTCCTTTTTGATTTGATTTTTCTTTCCTTTATATACAATACAAGTGCATTAATATGTATGCATATGTTCGATTTAACATGTATTTTATTATGTTATGTATATATATATATATATATATATATATATATATATATGGAGAGAGAGAGAGAGAGAGAGAGAGAGAGAGAGAGAGAGAGAGAGAGAGATTATTACTTGCTATCTAGGAAAGAGGGTGGCGAGAAGGGGGGAATTGGAACACAAGGTTTTGCAAGGGTTGATGTTGAAAATTATCCATGCTTGTCTTTTGAAAATGAAAAGGCTTTAACAAAAATAAAAACAAAAAAAAATTGCTTCAGCTAACCTATTTGTGAAGATAACATTCCACTCCTCTTATTTCAAAGTATTTAAAATTGGAAAATATATTGGAGATCATCTAGACAGTGTTCTGAATCCTACATCCCCAAATCCGCCTGTCTCCTAGATGTGTATATATATATATATATATATATATATATATATATATATATATATATATATATATATATTGCAAATGCCAAAAAATAAACAAATCTAAAATAATTCTAATTTCTGCCTCATTTTAAAAAATGCCTTCCTGTTGAAATTGTCCATGTTTGTATGAATGAATGTCATTATCTCCTGAATCATCAAGATTTAAATCTATAAGTCATATCTAAGCCTTTAAGAAAAATCCTCCTATTTATCTTTCCTGTTCAATCCAATAAATCCTGTTGATTTGTCCTTTATATCTTCTCCTCTAGAATTCCCATGATTACCACTATATAAGAGAATGTCTCATTATCACTGCCTTGATTTAGACTAGTATAGAAGTGTTCTAACTGATAACCAAATCTTCAATTTTTCTTCCTCTTGGCTATACTATGAAATACAATATAAATCATCCTAAAGCACTGGTTTGAACATTCCAGAGATTTAAGAGAGAGAGAGAGAGAGAGAGAGAGAGAGAATTTTGCAGTTGAATAACTTTCATAATTCTCACCCTGAAATTTGAATCCATTTAATATGTCATAAACTTATCTTTTTGAAGCCATCTATTAAGACTTTACTTCATCAACAGAGTCTATTCCATTGTTTTCCCTCCTTTACCCCTTTTCACTTTAACTTTGTTCAAATCCTGCTATTATTATTTATATATATGATGTCTATCTACCTGGAGAGACCCATTTCTGCTCTTTTATAAATATTTCCCACCTGCTAAATTCCTGTTCATTTGATGTCCATCAATTTGGGAAAGGCTGAATAAGTTGTGGTACATAAAGATAATGGAATATTATTGCTCTAAAAATATCAAAAGTTATTTGAGAAAGGTCTGGAAATTTTTACATGAACTGCTGTTGATCAAAACAAGCAGAATCAGGAATACATTGTACACAGTAACAGCAAGATTCAACTTGCTGTTGCAATGATCAACTATGAAAGATTTGATTTTTCTCAGTGCTTCAGTGATTCAAGGCAATTCAAAGAAACTTTGGATAAAAAATATCCTCTACATCCAGAAAAAGACGTATAGAGATTGAATGTAAATAAATACATGCTATGTTCACTTCTATTTTCTGTGTTTTCCCCTCTCTGGTCATTTTCCCCTTTCGTTTGATTTTTCATTTTCAACATGATTCATGAAGAAATATTTATTTTAAAAGTTAATATATATGTATATTTAGAAAATCCAATTAAAAATTAGACTCATAATCAAGTTGGCTCAAGGATGATGAATTCTTCTACTATAACAATTTTCAATTTCTGTCTACAGTCATAGAGGAAATCAGATGTCTAGCAGTGGAAATTACCCACTCTGATGAAATAAGAGAATTCTCAACAGTTGAAATGACTTTTTGGATTGTTCATCATGCCTGAATATGTTGGAAATTCCTTGAAGGTCATGCCTTGAAATTCTTTGTACTACACAAAACATTTACAACAGATAGCATGTCTATTGTCCTTCTTATTTCTCTGTTTATATCTGATATTTCATTTGTTCCCTTCCTTTTCCTGACCCTAAAATACCAATATGTTATCTTGATGAAGAGAGGGGACAATATGAAAATATTTATTTTAGATAAGTTTATTTTGAAGGGTCTGCAGGAAGTACAAATAAAAATTTCCAGATGTCATGTGACTTTAGGGAACTAGATTTCAGAACAAAATATAGAGATGGTGTAACAATCAGTATTCATTTCTGACTCATTACTGTCAGTTATATAATGTTTTCAATAATATTCTAAATATATACATTACCACCATTTCTTTTTTCAATGCATAGAAATAGGTGTCTTCTAAATGTTCTGGCCTGTTAAATTTTCTCCATATGGACATAGAAGTTGGTTAAGATATTACTTTTTTTTTTTTTTTTTTTGTCCTGTCAGGATCTTTTCACATGAAACTTTTTTGGGAGTCCATTAACATTTTCACTAAATTATGCAACTTAGGCTTTCTGGTAGATTTGTGCTATCACTATTCCTTTGTATAGTGTCATTCCTTTTCTATTCCTTTAATTCTCCACTTGCCAAACTAAGGGTCTATTTATCTTTTAATCAAGTTGATATAATAATATTGCACAAAATGTAGAAATTATTTCTGGCACTGAAATATTACTGAACCCTGATTTGTGTAATCCCTTGTTACACAAAACTGAATAAGATCTTCCCGAATTAGCAAAACTGGAAGTTATTAAAAGACTCTGTGCTATTGTGAGAGAGCTGTATGACTTTTTGTTAAGTACTCAGGCAACATTATAGAGCCACATTTACACATTTTGATCTATTGATAGTCATATACATACAAGAAACTTAGTACACAACCACACTAAAACCTTTACTTTTTCACTAGGTTGCCCATTTTCATTTTAAAATTGAATACCCTAAATATCCCACCTTTGGAGGTGCCAGTGCCACAATCTCTCCCTCTTTCACCCTACCTTACAAGGTCTTTTAATACATATCTCATGGAATGCTATCAGCGTCTTCCAAATTTTCTTTTTCCCTTTCATCTCATTTCTTACTACCTGTTTTATAAGGAAGTTCCAGCAGTGACAATAGACCTTCCTCCAGGATATGCTAAGAGATTTTTTTTATTTGTATGTTTTTTATTTTTGTTTTGTTTTACAAATATTGCTTTATTTAATGTTTACAACAATCCTTCAACTTAGATGCTGGTATTGCCATTTATAGTAGAAGAAATAAGCAATCATAGGCTAAGTGACTTGCCTAGGGTCACACAGATAGCTGAGCCCAGATTTTAACTCATGTTTTCCTGATCCTGGGATCATCATTCTATATATTACATAGCTTCCCAAAAAATGAATCAATAGAGGTAGCAGTTTAAAAAACAAAGGCTGATCCTACTGGGCCTATATCCAAAAGAAATTACAAAAGAGGGAAAATGAACCACATGTGCAAAAATATTTCTATTAGCAATTTTTGTGATGACAAAAAATTGAAAAACTATATGCCCATCAATTGGGGAATGGCTGAATACAATATATGAACGTAATGGAATATAATTGTCCTAAAATATTATGAGCAAGATGATTTTGAAAAATTTTTGAATGAATTACATGAGTTGATGCTGAGTGCAACAAGCAGAATCAGGAAAACACTGTACACAGCAACAGTAAGATTATAAGATGATACACTTGGTTCTTCTCAGTAATTTAGTAATCAAGGCTACAATATACATTAGATTGAAAACAGCACCAAAGGAGGAGGAGGAGGAGGAGGAAGAAGAAGAAGAAGAAGAAGAAGAAGAAGAAGAAGAAGAAGAAGAAGAAGAAGAAGAAGAAGAAGAAGAAGAAGAAGAAGAAGAAGAAGAAGAAGAAGAAGAAGAAGAAGAAGAAGAAGAAGAAGAAGAGGAGGAGGAAGAGGAGGAGGAGGAGGAGGAGAAGGGGGAGGAGGAGGAGGAGGAGGAGGAGGAGGAGGAGGAGGAGGAGGAGGGATAGGGAGGGAGAGGGAGAGAGAGGGGGAGGAGAGGAAGGAAGGGGAGGGGGAAGAGAAAGGGTGAAGGAAAAGGGAGGAGGAAGGGGGGAAGGGGGAGAAGGTTACATGTAAGGTAGTGGTCCATGAAAGCAGACTACTTAGAATCAGAGAATAGAATGATAAGGAGGGTTCTTTTTTCCCTTCCACATGACTATATTGTAGTTGTTACTGATTGAATGGGGGAAGTGGGCATCTATTCATGAAATGGGATACATGTCATACAATACAAATAGATAACAAAATTCAGCAACTTCAGGGAGGAGGCAGTTTCTGAGAAAATGAAGCCTTGTGGAAGAGGGTACTGCCAGATCTAGACTCATGGAAAAAGCAGTATCTGGAAGTGTAATGATGGTTTAATTTAGCAGAGAATTTCATGGGGGAGATACGATGAAACCAGCAAACTGTATATTGGAAAAATTGGAGATAATCTGTAGAAAGTTGGTAGAAGTGTTGAGAAGATCAGGAAAAAATAATTTCTTAAAAAAATATGATTTTACCTAAAACTTAAAGGAAGCCATAGAATTCAGGAGGCAAGGATGAGTAGGAAAAAAAATTCCAGGGACAGCACTATGCTGAGGAAGGAACAGCAAAATGTGCAGTGTCACTGAATCAGAGACTATGTGTAGAAGCAATGTATGATAAGACTGGAAATATTGGAAAAGAACAGTTTCATAAGGCTACAAATAAACAAGAGACCATTTTACAATAATTTGATAAATTTGAATAAGTGATAGGGAATTATTCAACTTTATCAAATTATTGTATGCAACATAGTTTGATTTGAAAACTAAGTGAATAATGGACTGGGGAAGAGTTTTGAATCAGGGAGAACAGTAAGAAGACTATCACAATAGTTCATATACGAGAGGAAGATAAACTTTACCAAAGAATTAATAGTGTTAGAATATAGTATGGAGTATTATGCAAAGGTGTTATATAGTTCAAATCAAAACTTAACAACAGAATGTATATTTGGGGAAGGTTAAAGAAAGAGTTGAAAATGACACCTAATAACTAATAACTAAGAGAATAGTGATACCCTCAATAAAGATTAGGAAATTCAAAATTCGATAAGTTAAATAAAGTGGGATTGGTTTCAGACTTATTGAGTTCATATTTCTCATAGAATACCAAGTTTGACATGTCTAATAAGCATTAGAAATGACAATATGGAGGGCAAGAGAGACTTTTAGGGATAGAAAAATAGATTTAATAATCCTCACCATAGAGTACTTGTGATTAGCAAACAAGAACTGGATGAAGATCCAGAAAAGGAAATGGAGAAGGAGCTATGGGCTTCTCTGATCAGCTGGAATACTCTATGTATCTTCACTGGTACTGCAATTTAATTCTCTAAGCCTCCATTTTCACATCTTAATAATTGATTTCAACATTCTAGAAAACTTTAATGCTTTCTTCCCTCCAAAATCCATGATCCTATTTATGAATGAAATCAACAAATAAAAAGGCTGTTTTTTCAGTCATATTGATTGAATGATTCTAGTAGAGATAGCCTAAAGAAAATGCCTTATAAACTATAAAGAGTTTAAAAGAAAATATGTTATTGTAAACAAGCATGCTTATGTACATATAGATGTATAGATAACAAATATGTATACACACACACACACACACACACACACACATATATATATATATATATATGTATATGTGACAAATCTGTTGGTAGACAGGAAAATGAGGCTTTCGTAGTTTCTAATTGTTTGTAATTATTCTAAAATATATGATGATCCATTGAATTAATTAAAAACTGGGGGCGGAGCCAAGATGGCGGAGAAGACACACGTGACTTTCTAAGCTCTTCTCTTACCCTCTTTATCAATATTATATGGAGCCTCAAAAATAGTCTTGACTGCTACAATTCGCAAAGATAAGAAGTAGAACAATTCACCAGCCAAAGAAAACCTGCAGTCTCGCCAGGGAAGGTTGGTTCCAGGGCCCGGGGAGATCAGCGCAGGCAGGGAGAGAAATTAGGTTCTGAGGAGAGTCTCAAACCGGAAGTGAGAGCACAGATTTCAGCACAAGCATGCAGCCCCAACCCGCAGTACAGGGCTTTTCCTTGGGGCAGCTGTGATCCTGCACGGCAGGAGGGCACAGCCCAGGCAACCCTTTAATCTGCGAAGTGGGGGGCTCGGCTTGGGGCCATAGAGCTTGCACGGGGCCGATTGGCATCAGGCAGAGACTCGGGGCGGGGAGAGTTCCCGGGCAGAGTTCCCTAAAATCTGGCGGTCTGGGGACAGCTGCTAATACTCACAGTCCCACAAGAGGCTCTGGCCTGGGGCAACGAAACTTTCATCCCTAATTTCTAGCCTAGAGTAATCACTAATTCACACAGACCAAAGGGCCACTTTCGAAAAACTCAGCCAGTGCTTAATCCACTTCCTGTTGGGGGAAGGGAAACCTCTCACTCTGAGCTCTCCCACACAATCGAAGCCGGTAATCTGTTAAATCTCTCCCTGTTCTGCAGAGGAAGCTGGTAACCCCCTTGGCTAGGAGACATACCCTTAAAGCTTTAAAACATGAATAAAAAGATGAAAAGAACAATCGACAGCTTCTATGCAGAAAAACAGCAGGTCAGCAAACCTGAAGAGACCTCAAACTCCAAAATGCATCAGATTGTCCTCCTTTACTTGATGCTCTCATAGAAGAGACCATTAAAAGTCTCAAAAGAGAGTTAGAAGATAAATGGGGAAAGGAAAGAGAAACCTTACAAGAGAGCAACAACTTCCTGAGATACGAATTGGAAAAGTTAAAAAATTCCCAGGAAGTGCAGGGAAACAAAATTTGTGAACTGGAAAAATAAAAAAAATCTCAGGAAAGTGAAAAATGTGCACTAGAAAATAGAATTTGCGAATTGGAAAAAGAAAATATTTCACTAAAAAAAACAAAAAAATTAGTGAAATGGAAAAAAATTCCACAGACCAAAACAATACATTTAAAAACTCAATTGGACAAATACAGAAAGAAGTAAAAAAAGCTAATGAAGAAATTAATTCTTTAAAAATTAGAACTGAACAAATAGAAACTAATGATTCATTGAGACAGCAAGAATCAGTCAAGCAAAACCAAAAAATTGACAAACTGGAAAAAACCATGAATTATCTACTCGCAAAAACGACAGACTTGGAAAATAGATCTAGGAGAGATAATCTGAGGATTATTGGACTTTCTGAAAAGTATGATGAAAAAAAGAGCCTAGATACTATTTTACAAGAAATCATCAAAGAGAACTGCCCAGATGTAATAGAATCAGAAGGTAAAATAGGTATTGAAAGAATTCATCGAACACCTTCTGAAAGAAACCCTAAAATAAAAACCCCAAGGAATATTGTGGCCAAATTCCAGAACTATCAGATTAAGGAAAAAATTTTACAAGTAGCCAAAAAAAAAAAATATATATATATATATATATATATATATATATATATATATATATATATATATATATATATATATATATATATATTTAAATGCCTGAGGTGCCACATTAAGGATTACGCAAGATCTGGCTGCCTCCACATTGAAGGAAAGAAGGGCCTGGAATATGATATTCCGAAAGGCACAAGAACTTGGGATGCAGCCAAGAATAAACTACCCAGCTAAACTGAGCATTCTCTACCAGGGAAGAAGATGGACATTTAATGAAACAAATGAATTCCATTTGTTTCTGAAGAAAAAACCAGACCTAAACAAAATATTTGATCTCCAACCATAAAACTCAAGAGAGGCAGAAAAGGTAAAAATAACTCTTAAGAATTGTATTTCTGTTATGGATATACAAAAAATATATATGTATAATTTGATTGTACTGATATAACATAAAAAGGGGAAGTAGATATGGAAAAGGAATGATGGCAGAATAAGGTGGGAAGGAGGGATAAAAAGAGGGAAACCACATCCCACAAAGAGGAAAAGGAAACTTATCATATCTGAGGGAATTTAGAGAGGGGGAGGAACAATATGTGAATCTTACTCTCATCAGAATTGGCTTAAAGAAAAAATAATTGACACTTGTTTTAGAGAAAATTCTCTCTCACCTCATTGAAAACGGGGGAGAGGAAAAGGGAAAAGAAAAAGAGTAATAAGGGAAGGAAGGGGAAAACACTCAAAGGGGGGAGGGAGGGATTATAAAGGGGGTAAGCATCATGATACAAGAGGGGTATATAAGTTTAAAAGGGGGAAAGAGGGTTTGGCGAGGCAAGAAAAAGTAAAACATAATCTGGGGTTATTAGGATGGCAGGAACTACAGATTTAGTAATTCTAACCGTAAATGTGAATGGGATGAACTCCCCCATAAAGAGGAGGCAGATAGCAGACTGGATCAAAAATCAGAACCCTACAATATGTTGTTTACAAGAAACATATTTAAAGCAGGGAGATACATATAGAGTAAAGGTAAAAGGCTGGAGCAAAATCTATTATGCTTCAGGCGAAGTCAAAAAAGGAGGGGTAGCCATCCTTATCTCAGATCAAGCAAAACCAAAAATTGATCTAATTAAAAGAGATAATATGTAAGGCATTTACATCCTGCTAAAGGGCAGCATAAACAATGAAGCAATTTCTATATTAAACATATATGCACCAAGTGGTATGGCATCCAACTTCCTAAAGGAGAAGTTAAGAGAGTTGCAAGAAGAAATGGACAACAAAACTGTAATAGTGGGAGATCTCAACCTTACACTCTCAGAATTAGACAAATCAAAACACAAAACAAATAAGAAAGAAATTAAAGAAGTAAATAGAATATTAGAAAAATTAGGTATGTTAGATCTCTGGAGAAATTTGAATGGAGATAGAAAGGAATATACTTTCTTCTCAGCAGTTCATGGAACCTCTTCAAAAATTGACCATATATTAGGACATAAAGACCTCAAAATTAAATGCAAGAACGCAGAAATAGTAAATGCTTTCTTTTCAAATCATGATCCAATAAAAACTATATTCAACAAAAAGTTAGGGGCAAATAGAAGAAAAAGTAATTGGAAACTAAACAATCTCATCTTAAAGAATGATTGGGTGAAGCAGCAAATTATAGATACAATTAATAATTTCACCCAAGATAATGACAATGATGCAACATCATACCAAAATTTATGGGATGCAGCCAAAGCAGTAATAAGAGGGAATTTTATATCCTTAGAAGCTTACTTAAATAAAGCAGAGAAAGAAAAGATTAATGATTTGGGCTTGCAACTAAAAAAAACTAAAAAAAGACCAAATTAAAAACCCCCAATCTAATACTAAATTGGAAATTCTAAAATTAAAAGGAGAAATTAAAAATATTGAAAGTAAAAAAAAAAAAACTATTTAACTAAGTAACAAAACTAAGAATTTGTTCTATGAAAAAGCCAATAAAATAGATAAGCCTTTGGTAAATCTGATTAGAAAAAGGAGGGAGGAAAATGAAATTAATAGTCTTAAAAATGAAAAGGGAGAACTTTCCACCAATGAAGAAGAAATCAGAGAAATAATAAGGAGTTATTTTGCTCAACTTTATGCCAATAAATTTGATAACCTAAGTGAAATGGATGACTACCTCCAAAAATATAGACTTCCCAGACTAACAGAGGAGGAAGTAAATTGCTTGAATAGTCCCATTTCAGAAAAAGAAATAGAACAGGCAATTAAAGAACTCCCTAAGAAAAAATCCCCAGGACCAGATGGATTTACATGTGAATTTTACCAAACATTTAAAGAACAATTGGCCCCAATGCTATATAAATTATTTGATAAAATAGGGAATGAACGAGTTCTACCAAATTCCTTCTATGACACAGACATGGTACTGATACCTAAACCAGGTAGGTTAAAATCAGAGAAATAAAATTATAGACCAATCTCCCTAATGAATATTGATGCTAAAATCTTAAATAAGATATTAGCAAAAGGTCTACAG
This sequence comes from Dasyurus viverrinus, assembly GCA_020854095.1. NCBI lineage: Eukaryota > Metazoa > Chordata > Mammalia > Dasyuromorphia > Dasyuridae > Dasyurus > Dasyurus viverrinus. Next base: position 67,979,075 of record CM036997.1, on the reverse strand, counting down.
AAAATCATCACCAGGATAATATACTATGAACAAGTAGGATTTATATCAGGAATGCAGGGCTGGTTCAATATTAGGAAAACTATCAATAGAATTGGCCATATTAACAACCAAATTAACAAAAACCACATGATCATCTCCATAGATGCAGAAAAGGCATTTGACAAAATCCAACATCCATTCCTATTAAAAACACTTGAGAGTAAAGGAATAAATGGACTTTTCCTTAAAATAATCAACAGCATCTATTTAAAACCATCAGTAAGCATCATATGTAATGGAGACAAACTGCAACCATTCCCAATAAGATCTGGAGTAAACCAAGGTTGCCCACTATCACCGTTGCTATTTAATATTGTATTAGAAACGCTAGCTGCGGCAATAAGAGCTGAGAAAGAGATTAAAGGAATAAGAATAGGCAATGAGGAAACCAAACTATCACTCTTTGCCGATGACATGATGGTATATTTAGAGAACCCCAGAGATTCTACTAAAAAGTTATTAGAAATAATTCACAACTTTAGCAATGTTGCTGGTTATAAAATAAACCCGCATAAGTTATCAGCATTCTTATATATCACTAACAAAATCCAACAGTCAGAGTTACAATGAGAAATTCCATTTAAAGTAACTACTGATAATACAAAATATTTAGGAATCTATCTGACAAGGGAAAATCAGAAACTTTATGAGCAAAATTACAGACCACTTTTCACACAAATTAAGTCTGATCTAACCAATTGGAAAAATATTAAATGCTCTTGGATAGGGCGAGCAAATATAATAAAGATGACAATATTACCTAAACTAATTTATTTATTTAGCTCTATACCAATCAGACTCCCAAAAAACTATTTTAATGACCTAGAAAAAATAAGAACAAAATTCATATGGAAAAACAAAAGGTCAAGAATTTCAAGGGAATTAATGAAAAAAAAAAATAAAATGAAGGTGGCTTAGCTGTACCAGATCTAAAACTATATTATAGAGCAGCAGTTACCAAAACCATTTGGTATTGGCTAAGGAATAGATTAGTTGATCAGTGGTATTGGTTAGGTTCAAGGGATAAAACAGTCAATAAATATAGCAACATAGTCTTTGACAAAGTCAAAGACCCTAGCTTCTGGGATAAGAACTCACTGTTTGATAAAAATTGCTGGGAAAATTGGAAACTAATATGGCAGAAACTAGGCATTGATCCACACTTAACACCGTACACCAAGATAAGGTCCAAATGGGTTCATGACCTAGGCATAAAGAATGACATTATTAATAAATTATTGGAACACAGGATAGTTTACCTCTCAGACCTGTGGAAGGGGAAGGACTTTATGACCAAAGCAGAACTAAAGATCATTACTGATCACAAAATAGAAAATTTCAATTATACCAAACTGAAAAGTTTTTGTACAAACAAAACTAATGCAGACAAGATTAGAAGGGAAGCAATAAACTGGGAAAATATTTTTACAGTCAAAGGTACTGATAAAGGCCTCATTTCCAAAATATATAGAGAATTAACTCTAATTTATAAAAAATCAAGCTATTCTCCAATTGAAAAATGGTCAAAGGATATGAACAGACAATTCTCAGATGAAGAAATTGAAACTATTTCTAGTCATATGAAAAGATTCTCCAAGTCACTATTAATCAGAGAAATGCAAATTAAGACAACTCTAAGATACCACTGTCAGATTGGCTAAGATGACAGGAAAAATTAATAATGATTGTTGGAGGGGATGTGGGAAAACTGGTACATTGATGCATTGTTGGTGGAGTTGTGAATGAATCCAACCATTTTGGAGAGTAGTTTGGAACTATGCTCAAAAAGTTATTAAACTGTGCATACCCTTTGATCCAGCAGTGTTACTATTGGGCTTATATCCCAAAGAGATTATAAAGCAGGGAAAGAGACCTGTATGTACACGAATGTTTGTGGCAGCCCTTCTTGTAGTGGCTAGAAACTGGAAACTGAATGGATGTCCATCAGTTGGAGAATGGCTGCATAAATTATGGTATATGAATACTATGGAATATTTCTGTTCTGTAAGAAATGACCAACAGGATGATTTCAGAAAGGCCTGGAGAGACTTACATGAACTGATGCTGAGTGAAATGAGCAGGACCAGGAGACCATTATATACTTCAACAACAATAATATATGATGACCAGTTCTGATGGACCTGGCCATCCTCAGCAATGAGATCAACCAAATCATTTCCAATGGAGCAGAAATGAACTGAACCAGCTATGCCCAGAGAAAGAACTTTGGGAGATGACGAAAAACCATTACATTAAATTCCCAATCCCTATATTTATGCCCACCTGCATTTTTGATTTCCTTCATAAGCTAATTGCACAATAATTCAGAGTCTGATTCTTTTTATGCAGCAAAATAATGTTTTGGTCATGAATACTTATTGTGTATCTAATTTATATTTTAATATATTTAACAGCTACTGGTCATCCTGCCATCTAGGGGAAGGGGTGGGGGGTGGGAGGTGAAAAATTGGAACAAGAGATTTGGCAGTTGTTAATGCTGTAAAGTTATCCATTCATATATCATGTAAATAAAAGGCTATTAAAAAAAAGAATTAATTAAAAACTTACTTTGTGCAAGATAGTGTGCTAAATGTTAGAAACACAAAAAGCAACAAGATTTGAAAATAAAGTCCTTGCCCTCAAAATAATTTTATTTCATTTGGGGCACAACCACACATACATAAGGCAATGTATATAAGGTAAATAATGTAAAAAAAATATGTATTTTATTGTGGAAATATACCCAAAGACACTTTTCAACAACCACTCTTGCACAATCTTGTGTTCCATTTTTTCCCCCTTCCTCACAGCCCCTGCCTTACTTACACAGCAAGCAATCCAATATATGTTAAACATGTACAATCCTTGAATACAGCTTTCCAAAATTATCAGGATGCACAAGAAAAATCAGATCAAAATAAAAACAAAAATAGAAAACAAAAACAAGCAAACAACAGCAAAAAAGTGAAAATACAAAGTTTTGATCCATACTCAGTTCATATAGTCCTATCTTTGGATACAGATATCTCTCTCCATCCACAAGGCCATTGAATGCGGTCTGAATCATATTGCTGTTGGCAAGAGCAATATCGGTCCATCAGACTTGAATCATTTTATAATCTTATTACTGTGTACAATGATCTCTTGCTTCTATTCATCTCGTGTAGTTTGTAGGCCTTTCTCATTTCAACCTGTTGATCATTTCTTAAAGAAAAATAATATTCCATAACTTCATTTTACCGTAACTTATTCAACCATTCTCTAAATGCTGGGCATCCACTCAGTTTCTAGTTCCTTGTCACAATGAAAAAGGGCTGCTAAAACTATTTTTACGTATGTGGGTCCTTTTCCCTTTTTTAAAAGATCTTATCAGCTTAGTAGAGACACTGCTGAATAAAAGGATATGCAGATTTTGATAGTTTTTTGGTCATAGTTCCATATCCCTTTCTAGAATTGGTAGATCAGTTCACAACACCAATAACAATGTATTAAGGTGACAATTTTCCCACATCCACTCCAACATTCATCAATATCTTTTCCTGTCAACTTAGCCAATTTGAGAAGTGTATACCCAGAGTTGCTTTAATTTTCATTTCTCTGATCAATAGTTATTTAGTTTATTTTTTCATATCATTAGAAATGGTTTTAAATTCTTCACCTGAAAATTTTCTGTTCATATCTTTTGACATTTATCAATTGGTGAATGGTTTGTATTTTATAAATTTGACTCAATTCTCTATATATTTTAGAAATGAGGTCTTTATAAGAACGGATGTAAAATTTTTTCCCAGTTTATTGCTTCCATTCTTATTTTGTCTGCATCAGTTTTGTTTGTACAAAAACTTTTTAACTTAATATGTTTAAAATTATCCATTTTGCATTATACAATATACTCTAGCTCTTCTTTGATAAGAAATTCCTTTCATCTTCCGAGATCTGAGAGATAGGCTACCTCTTGTTCTTCTAATTTATTTATCACTCTTTATGTATAAGTCATGAACCCAATTTGATCTTATCTTGGTATAGGGTGTTAGATGTTGATTAATAACTAATTTCTGCCATAATAATTTCTAGCTTTGTCAAATAGTGAATTCTTATCCTAGAAGCTGGGGTATTTAGTTTCATCAAACACTAGGTTACTAAAGTAATTTACAATTGTGTCTTTTGAATCTAATCTATTCCAATGATTAGACTGCTCTATTTCTTAGCCAGTACCAAGTGGTTTTGATGACCACTACATTATACTATAGTTTTAGATTTGGTTCAGCTAGATTACTCTCATTTGCATTTTTTCAGTAAGTCCCTTGAAATTCTGAATCTTTTGTTGTTTTAGAGGAATTTTGTTATTATTTTTTTCTTGATCTGTAAAATAATTTCTTGGGAGTTTCATTGGTATAGCACTCAAAAAGTAGATTAATTTAGTTAGAACTTTTTTTTTTCCTGGTCTACCTATCAGAACTTGATTTTCTTCCAAGTGATTAGATTTAACTTTATGGTGTGGAAAGTGTTTTGTAATTATGTTCATATAGTTTCGGACTTCATTTTGGTAGTTAGGTTTCCAAATATTTTCTATTATGGACAGTTATTTTAAATGGAATTTTTCTTTATCTCTAGCTGTTGAACTTTGTTGGTAATATATAAAAATGCTGATGATTTATGTGTATGTATTTTGTATCCTGCAACTTGGCTAAATTCGTGATTTTTTTCCAGTGCTTTTTTTTTTTTCTTGATTCTATAGGGTTCTCTAAGAATAACTTTGTTAAAGTTATGACTTGTTTCTAGTAGTTGTTAAATTGATTTTTGGATTCTCTAAGTATATCATTATATCACCTTTAAAAAGGGATGATTTTGTTTCCTCGTTACCAAATTTATTTTGCCTTCATTTTTTTCTTCTCAGTGCTAAAAGTAGCATTTCTAATATAATATTAAATAATAATGATGATGGTGAGCAAATCTGTTTCACTCAGGACTATTTTGTGAATGGTTCTATTTTATACATATTATATATGATTCTTGCTGATGGTTTTAAGTAGATGCTGATGATCATTTTATAGAAAACTCAATTTATTCCTATACTCTCTATTGTTTTTTAATCATTAGATTTTGTCAAATACTTTTTTCTGCATCCATTAAAACAATCATATGTCTTTTGTTGGTTTGATTATTGATATAGTAAATGATGTTAATATTTTTCCTGATATAGAACCAGTTCTGCATTCCTGGTATAAATGCTACTTAGTCCTAAAAGTGCTAACAGGAGAGGTATAGTTAGGTTTTGGTTAATAGGGAGCATAAGGTATTCATGGGGTAGAACCATGATTTATTGAGTCAAAATCAATTATCTTAATTAGATTAAAAACCTGTTCAGTTCATTCAAGACCTTTTTGGAATCATTCATATGCTAGGCCACCTGTGAGTAGGATGATGAGGGAGTATGCAAGGGCAAGTATAGTATTGGTAGTTGATAGATGGCTCAGGGAAGTGGTAGGAGGAGGGCAATTTCTAGGTCAAATAGGAGGAATGTAATGGAAACTAGGAAGAATTTTATTGAGAATGGAAGACGGGCAGAACCTAAGGGGTCAAACCCACATTTGTAAGGGCTAGACTTTTCTATATACAGATAAAGTTGTGGTAGTCAAAAAGCGATGAGAACTATGATTGTTGCTAAAGCAGAGTGGCATATTATCCTGGGGATAACTTTCTGTAACCTCTTTGATAATATTTTATTGAAGATTTTGTTGAAGATTCGTGAAGATTTCAATATTGAAGAATATTGAAGAATCAATATTCATTAGGATAATTGGGCTTTAATTTTCCTTTCTTTATTTTGACATTATCTGGTTTAGATATCAGCACCATATCTGTGTCAGAAAGGAATTTGGTAGGACTCTTTCTTTCCCTATTTTTCCAAATTGTTTGCATGATATTGGAATTAATTGTTCTTAAAATGTTTTATAGAATTAATATGCAAAGCTATCTGGCCCTGGAGTTTTTTCTTAGGGAGCTGATTAATAGCCTGGTAAATTTTTCTAAAATATGACTATTAATTTATTTTCTCTTCTTTTAAAGTGGAAATATTTATTTTTCTAAGTATTCAACCATTTCACTAAGATTAGCACTTTTATTGGCATATAACTACTAATTATTGCTCTAATTTCCTATTCATTACTGAAAAGTTCACCCCTTTTCATTTTTGATACTAATAATTTCGTCTTTTTTTCCGTTTTGTAATCAAATCCCCTAAATGTTTATATATTTTGTTAGTTTTTTCCATAAAATCTACTTTTAATTTTGTTTATTAGTTTAAATGTTTTCTTCATTTGAATTTTATTAATCTCCCCTTTTATTTTTTAGAAATTCAAATTTGGGATTAATTAGGGGATTTTAATTTGTTTTTTTTCCCCTTAGGTTTTTTAGTTGGATGCCCAGTTCATTGATCTTATCTTTCTCTATTTTAAGCAAGTATGCAAGTACAGATATGAAATTTCCCCTAAGCAGTGTTTTTGCTGCATCCCCAAAATTTTAGCATGTAGTATCATTATTATCATTCTTCTGGATGAAATTATTCTTTTGTCTATGATTTGTTAGGTCAACCACTCAATATAAGATTTTATAATTTCCAGTTAAATTTTGATCCATTTTTTTCCTGACCTTTCATTACATATAATTTTTATTGCATAATGACCTGAACAAGATGCATTTCCTCTTTCTGGCTTTCGGCATTTGATTTTTTTGAGGGTTTCATTATCTTATACATGATTAATTTTTGTGTAGATTCATGTATTGCTGAAGAAAATGCGTCTACATCCATTCAATTTTTTTCCCAAAGTTCTATCATCCTGAATTTTTCTAAAATTATATTTACCTCCCTAACTTCTGTTATTTATGTTGTGAGTCAATTTATCTCATTTTTATAGAGCAAAGTGCAGATTCCGCCCACTGATTTGCTGTCTGATTATTCTTGCAGCTCTCTTAACTTGTCCTGTATGAATTTGGATGCTATACTACAGGGTGCATATGGTTTAGTATTGATGTTACTTCATTATCTATGATAATCTTTAAAAATACTATTTTTTCCTTTCTTATCTCCTTTAGTTGAATCTATTTTTTTTTTCTTTTTGGTTTATCTGAGATCAGAGTTGCTACCCCTACTTTTTTTTTTTTTTTTCTTGCTTCAGCTGAAGTGTAATAGATATTGGTCCACCCCTTTTATCTTTGCCTTGTATGTATCACTACCATTTAAATGTTTTTGTTGTAAACAATATATTCTGGATTATTTCTTTCAATTCAGTCTGAAATTCCCTTTTATTTTATAGGAGACTTCATCTCCTTCACATTCACAGTTAAAATGACTCACTCTACATTTCCCACTGTTTTATTTTCCCCAATTTATAGTTTTCCATTTCTTTTCCCCTTTCCCTTCTCCCTAATGATTTGCTTCAGACCACCACCTCACTCCAGCACCACCTTCTTTTATAGCCCTTCCTTCTTCTTATCTCTTCCATCTTCTACTTCTTTTCTCCCTTCTATTAGCCTCCCTCTCTCCTTCCCCACTTCCTAGTTTTCTGTAAGATGACACAAGTTCCTCCTATCTAAATATGTTTGATATACTCTCTATGAGTCAAATCAAATGAGATTAAGGTTCACACAATGTTTATCCCCTCCCTTCTTTACCTCAAGGATAATAGATTTTTTTGCATCTTCATGTGATATAATTTACCTCATTAAAAAAAAAAAATAAAGTGAAACTATACCTTTTAAGTATACCCCTAACAAAGAAACAGTTCTGAAGAGTTAAGCATACCATCTTCCCATACAAAAATGCCAAGATTTAAACTTTTAAAAAGTTGTTTTTTTTCTTTTCTTTTTACCTTTTTATGCTTTTCTTGAGTCTATATTTGAAATAACATGTTCTGTTCAGCTCTGGTCATTTCAGCAATATTAAATGAAATTTCCCAGTTTCTTTTAATGTCCATCTTTTCCTCCTGAAAAATAATACTTTTTTTGTATAGTTGATTATTGGCTGTGGTTTAAGCTCCTTTTTCCTTTGGGAAAATCATGCTCCAGGCCTTTCCATTCTTTAAAGTAAAAATTTCTAGGTCCTGGGTATTCCTGATTGTGGTTTCCCAATACTGGAATTTTTTTTTTTTTTTTTTTCTGGATGCTTCTAGCGTTTTTTTTTTTTTTTTTTTTTTTTTTTTTTTTTTTTTTTTTTTTATCTGACAATTCTGAGAGTTAGCTATAATATTCTTTGGAGTTTTCATTTGGGTTCACTTTCAGGAAGTGACCAATGGATTCTTTTAATGAGTATTTTACTCTCTGTTTCTAGCACATCAGAGCAATTTTCCTTAATTATTGAAAGATTTTTTTCTTGGCTTTTTTTTTTATGGTTTTTAGATAGTCCAATAATTCTCATATTGTCTCCTCTGCATGGAGTTTCCAGATAAGTTGTTTTGCTTATGAGGTATTGAATACATTTTTTTTTAAATTTAAAATTTATTTTGGTTTTGTTTGACAAGTTCTTCATTTATCTTTTAGTCATTCACTTCTATTTGTTCAATTCTGATTTTTAAAGAATTATTTTCTTAATTAGTTTTTTTTTAATGTCCTTTTGTATTGGGTAGTTATTTTCATATATATGTGAACAAATTTACATACACAAATGCAATGTAAACAGCAAAGAGGCACAGTGGATAGAACACCTGAGTTCAAAACAGGCCTCACTTTATATTTTTTTGATTAATTTAAGCACAAATGCTAGTTTTATTCATTTTTTAAAAGTTTTTAAAATTAAATCTTTAATTTAAAAAACATATACATGGGTACTTTTTCAACACTGACCCCTAACTTCCGCCTAAGATGGTGGAGAGGACACACACATACTTAATCTCCATCTTTAACTCAGAAATTATTTCATGACAAGGCCTTGGAATTAGTGCTTGACTGGAAAAAGAACATAAATAATTATGAACAAAAAACATCCTTGTAATTGTCCAGAAAAGGCCAATTGTTTTTGCTATTGAGTGGGGATGGTCATATTGGGCACAGGCTGAGGGCAGACAGTGAGAGTTTGGCAAGCAGCTCACATTGAGCAGACCAGATTAGGGTGGAGTGTGATCTCAGCTGTTTTGGATATAACTTTAATGCAGTATAGATACTTTGCTAGGGAAGCAAGCCAGGATCAGCAGAGAAGCTGTAAACACAGGAGGTAAAGACTCTAACCCTTAAAAGCTAGGGTCTCTTGGGACCTGGCCACACCCACCTGGAAGTGTCTCAGCAGGCTCTCAGCATCTCAGAGTCTCAGAGCACAGACACAGCACAGCCATTGCTATCCTGTTAGGGCTTCACTGCTGTCCCTATAGTCTGCAGAGGAAACTTAGTAATACCATCCAGCCCCCTCCTCCCAAAAAGCAGACTGCATTTTTTTTTTGTTAGTTTGTCTTCTTTGATTCTTCTCTGACAAAATGAGCAAAAAATTAAAATAGACTCTAACCATTGACAGCTTCTATATGGATAGAGAGCAGAGTTTAAACTCTGAGGAGACAAAAAACAGACTTTCTCCAGATGAATACCCAAAAGGGGATATGATCTGATCCTCAACACACAAGACTCTCATTGAAGAAATTAAAAAGGCTCTCACAAGAGAGCTAGAAGAAATATGGGAAAAGGAAAGGGAAGCTTGGCAAGAGCATATGTGAATAAGTCAGCACACACATTAAAAGAGAGAGTGGATAAAGAAATCAAATCCTTGAAAAAGAGAATTGGTGAAATGGAAAAAGAAAATAGCTCTCTCTAAAAATAAAATTGCTGAAATGGAAAAAAAAATCCAAAGAACAAAACAACTCACTTAAAAATTCAATTGGACAATTAAAAAGAGTTATAAAAATGTGAGTGAAGAAAATAATTCATTGAAAATCAGAATAGAACAAATGGAATTGAATGATTCAGGGAGAAATCCAGAATCAATCAAGCAAAACCAAAAAAAAAAATGAAACAATGGGAAAAAATGTCAAATACCTTCTTGGGAAACAACAGACCTGGAAAATAGATCTAGGAGAAACAATCTGAGAATTATTGAACTCCCTGAAAAGTATGAGGAAAAAAAGAGCCTGGACACTATTTTCCAGGAAATTAACAAAGAGAACTTCCCAGAAGTTATAGAAACAGAAGGTAAAATAGACATTGAAAGAATTCATCGATCACCTACTGAAAGGGATCCTAAAATCAAAACACCAAGAAATATGGTGCTTAAATTTCACCATATCAAACAAAAGAAAAAATATTACAAGCTGCTAGAAAAAATCAATTCAAACATAGAGAAGCCACAATAAGGATAACCCAGAATCTAGTAGCATCCACATTAAAGGATCCAAGGGACTAGAATCTGATATTCAGAAAAGCTAAAGAACTTAGTATGGAGGCAAAAAATAACTTACCCAGCCAAAATGAGCATTTTTTACAAGGAAGAAGATGGACATTCAATGAAATAAGTGAATTCCATCTATTTCTGATGAAAAAACCAGAACAACACATAAAGTTAGATCTTCAAAAAAGAACTCAAGAGATACTAAAATGGTAAAAAGAAATCTTGGGAACTATATTTCTACTATAAACATATATAAAGAACACACAAATATTTTGTTCTAGAAACTAGAGGTGGAAAAGAAATTGTACCAGAAAAAGAGTAAATTGGGGGTACTATATCTCATGAAGAGGCAAAGGAAACCTATTGTATGTGAAAGAAAGAATGAAGGGGGATGAACAAAGTGGGTATGATACTCTTGTAAGAAGTGGCTTAAAGAGAAAAATATTGGGCAGATTTGATTTATAGTGAAACTCCTTCCACCTTATTGAAAAATGGGAGGGGAAAAGTGAAAAGGGAAGGAGTATGCTAAGTAGAAGGGAATATACAAATTGTAAGAAAAAGGGTTAAGATAGGTGGAGGAACTCTAAGGTGGGGGAGGGATACTAAAAAGGGAGGGCTGTGAGAAGCAAGTGTTGCTCACAAGTTTAATACTGGGGAGGGGTGTACAGCAGAAACAAAAGAGAAAAGCAGAAGCAGGGATTAACAAGATGACAATACAGAAATGGTAATTTTAACCATAAATGTGAATGGGGTAAATTCCCCCATAAAGAGGAAGTGGTTAGCAGACTGGATTAAAAGCCAGAATCCTACAATATGTTATTTACAGGAAACACACATGAAGCAGGGAGATACAAAAAGAGTAAAGGTAAAAGGTTGGAGCAGAATCTACTATGCTTCAGGAGAAGCCAAAAAAGCAAGGGTAGCCATCCTCATCTCAGACCAAGCAAAGCAAAAATTGATCTAATTAAAAGAGATAAGAAGGGATACTATAACTTGCTAAAGGGTAGCATAGATAATGAAGCAAAACATATTTGCACCAAGTGGGGTAGCATCTAAATTCTTAAAGGAGAAATTAAGTGAGCTGCAAGAATAAATAGACAACAAAATTATAATAGTGGGAGATTTCAAACTTGCACTCTCAGAATTAGATAAATCAAACCACAAAATAAATAAGAAAGAAGTCAAAGAGCTAAATGGACTATTAGAAAAATTAGATATGATAACTCTGTTTTTTTTTTAATTTAATAGCCTTTTATTTACGGCTAGTATGTATGGGTAACTTTACAGCATTGACAATTGCCAAAACTCTTGTTCCAATTTCTCCCCTCTTTCCCTCCACCCCCTCCCCCAGATGGAAGGATGATCAGTAGATGTTAAATATATTAAAATGTAAATTAGATACACAACAAGTATACATGACCAAACCATTATTTTGCTGTACAAAAAGAATTGGATTCTGAAATAGTGTACAATTAGCCTGTGAAGGAAATCAAAAATGCATGTGGGCAAATTTATAGGGATTGGGAATTCAATTTAATAGTTTTTAGTCATATGATAACGCTTTGTAGAAAACTAAATGGAGACAGAAAGGAGTACACTTTCTTTTCAGCAGTTAAGGAATTCAGTAAGGCAGAAATAACAAATGCATCCTTTTTCAGAACACAATGCAATGAAAAATACATTCAATAAAAAGCCAGGGGAAAATAGTCCAAAAATAATTGTAAACTAAATAATCTCATACTAAAGAATGATTGGGTGAAAGAGCAAATCATAGACATAATTAATTACTTCACCCAAGAAAATGACAATAATAAGACATCATACCAAAATGTGTGGGATGCATCCAAAGTGGTAATTGGAGGAAATTTTATATCTCTAGAGTTCTACATGCATAAAATAGAGAAAGAGAAGTTCAATGAATTGGGCTAGCAACTAAAAATTCTGGAAAAGGAACAAATTAAAAAACCCCAGTCAAACACTAACCTTGAAATTCTAAAAATAAAAGGAGAGATTAGTAAAACTGAAAGTAAAATAAAATTATTAAATTAATAAAACTAAGAGTCAGTTCTATGAAAAAAAAGAACAATAAAATAGACAAACTCTTAGTAAATCTGATTTAAAAAAAGAAATAGGAAAATGAATTTTTTAGTCTTAAAAATGAAAAGGGAGAACTTGCCACTAATTAAGAGGAAATTAGAGCAATAATTATGAGTTACTTTTCCCAACTTTATGCCAATAAGTTCAATAACTTAAATGAAATGGAAGAATACTTTCAAATATATAGCTTGCCCAGATTAACAGAGGAAGAAATAAATTGGTTAAATAGTCCCATCTTAGAAAGGGAAATAGAACAATCTATTTACCAACTCCCTAAGAAAAATCCCCAGGACCAGATGGATTTACATGTGAATTCTACCAAACGTGTAAAGAACGATTAACTCCAATGCTATATAAGTATTTGAAGAAAAAAAGGGATTAATAGAGCAGTAATGAATTGAACCAGCTACACCCAGGGAAAGAACTTTGGGAGATGATTATGAACCATTACATAGAATTCCCAATCCCTCTATTTTTATCCACCTACATTTTTTATTTCCTTCAAAGGTTAATTGTACACTATTTCAAAGTTCAACTCTTTTTATACAGCAAAATAGCTGTTTGGACATGTATACATATATTGTATTTAACTTATACTTTAAAATATTTAGCAAGTATTGGTCAACCTGCCCTTGGGGGAAAGCAGGGAAAACGTTGGAACAAAAGAATTTGCAACTGTCAATGCTGAAAAATTACCTATGAATATATTTGTAAACAAAAAACTCTAAAAATAATAAAAAACAAGAAGTTTTTGCAAGGGCCAATGTTGAAAAAAAATTTTTTAAAAGAAAAAAAAAAGGATTGAAGGAGTCCTACCAAATTCCTTTTATGACACAGACATGGTACTGATATCTAAATCAGATAGGCTGAAAACAGAGAAAGAGAATTCCAGACCAATCTCCCTAATGAATGATGCTAAAATCTTAAATAAAAAATTAGCAAAAATATTTCAGAAAGTCATCCCCATGAAAATATACTATGACCAAGTAGGATTTATACCAGGAATTCAGGGATGGTTCAATATTAGCAAAACTATTAGCATAATTGGCTATATCAATAACCAAACTAACAAAAACCATATAATCATCTCAATAGATGCAGAAAAAGCATTTGATAAAATCCAGTGTCTATTCCTAATTAAAATACTTATAGGAATAAATGGACTTTTCCTTAAAATAGTCAGAGGCATATATTTTAAATTGTCAGTAAGCAGCATATTTAATGGGGATAAACTGGAACCTTTCCCAGTAAGATCAAGAGTGAAACAAGGTTGTCTACTATTACCATTATTATTCAGCATTGTATTAGAAATGCTAGCCTCGATAATAAGAGATGAGAAAGAAATTAAATGAATTAGAGTAAATAATGAGGAAACCAAATTATCATTCTTTGCAGATTATATGATGGTATACTTAGAGAACCTCAGAGATTCTACTAAAAAGCTATTAGAAAAAATTCACAACATTAGCATTTTTATTCATCACCAACAAAATCCAGCAGCAAGAGATACAAAGAGAAATTCCATTCAAAATAGCTGTTGATAGCATAAAATATTTGGGAATCTATCTACCAAAGGAAAGTCAGTAATTATATGAGCAATATTACAAAACACTTTCCACACAAATAAAGTCAGATTTAAATAATTGGAAAAATGTTAAGTGCTTTTGAATAGGCTGAGCAAATATAATAAAGATGATAATACTCACTAAACTAATCTATTTATTTAGTGCTATACCAATCACACTCCAAAGAAACTATTTCAATAATCTAGAAAAAATAACAACAAAATTCATATGGAAGAACAAAAGTTCTAGAATCTCCAGGGAATTAAGGAAAAAAAATGAATGAAGGTGATCTAGCTGTACCTGATCTAAAACTATATTATAAAGCAGCAGTCACCAAAACCATTTCGTATTGGCTAAGAAATAGATTAGTTGATCAGTGGAATAGGTTAGGTTTACAAGACAAAATATTCAATAACTATAGCAATCTAGTGTTTGACAAACCCAAAGATCCCAAAGTTTGGGATAAGGATTCATTATTTGACAAAAACTGGAAATTACTTTTGCAGAAATTAGGCATGGACCCACACTTAACACTGTTCACCAAGATAAGATTAAAGTGTGTCTATTATTTATGCAAATGTGCATTCTCTTTGATCCAGCAGTGTTTCTACTGGACTTATATGCCAAAGAGATATTAAAGAAGGGAAAGAGATCTGTATGTGCAAGAATGTTTGTGGCAGCCCTCTGTAATGTCCAAAAAGTGGAAACTGAGTGGATGCCCATCAATTGGAGAAATGCTGAATAAATTGTGGTATATGAATATTATAGAATTTTGTTTTTCTGTAAGAAATGGTCAGCAGGATGATTTTAGAAAGGCTTACAGAGACTTACATGAACTGATGCTGAGTGACATGAGCAGGACCATGAGTTAATTATATATTTCAACAACAATACTATATGATGATCAATTCTTCAACAATGAGATGAAACAAATCAGTTCCAATAGAGCAGTAATGAATTGAACTAGCTACACCCAGTGAAAGAACTCTGGGAGATGACTATGAACCACATAGAATTCCCAATTACTCTATTTTTTGTCCACGTGCATTTTTGATTTCCTTCACAGGCTAATTGTACACTATTTCAAAATCTGATTCTGTGTGTACAGCAAAATAATTGTATGGACATGTAAAATATGTTGCATTTAACTTATACTTTAACATATTTAACATGTACTGGTCAACCTGCCATCTGGGGAAAGGGGTGGAGGGAAGGAGAGGAAAAGTTGGAACAAAAGGTTTTACAATTGTCAATGCTGAAAAATTACTAAATCATATATATTGTAAATAAAATGCTATAATAAAAATAAATAAAATAGTATAGAAAATATAAAATATTTTGACATATATCTACCAAGAAACACTTAGGAAGTATATGAATACAATTACAAAACACTTTTCATACAAATAAAATTAGAAAAAAAAAAGAAAAGAGAAGGACTATACTTTTCTTTGAGACTGCAATGAAGGAAGAAATCATCAGCACTTGATTTTAGTGTAATTTGAAATGAGGACGGGAGAAAAGTTTTAGGAAAATAATCACAATTTTTTTCCGTGATTTATGAGACGAGGACCATAACTAAAAAGATAAAGTGGTGGGATGTAATGGGATATTGAAAAAAAGGAATACAAAGGTTTACAATGCCTAGTAAATTACCTATTTATGAGGTAGAATAACAATTTGATTTGATGGTATAGAAGGGCTCATAAGATACTAGGAAATATATAATTCAGGAATTTTCTCCAGTTTTTTTTTTCAGTAGGATATGAATAAGATTAAATATCCTTCCACTTTTTTGGGAGAAGAGGTATTTTTTATCTTTTATTCATAGCATACTTAATAAATTCCCTTTTACAGAATCTAATTGAAGTCTGGCATTTTGATGTTAATGGATAGACCATCAATGACCGCTCATGAGTGACAGCAAAAAGCATAATCCTTCTGAAACCAAAGGCAATAAATTTTCTTGAACTCTGAGATTAGCAACTCTCTTAAGAACTAGTCTGCCAGGATGAGTAATTATTGAGTAAAAGAGACCTGAAGAGAGTGCTACAATGGGGTCATAGATTTGGAGTTGCAAGTAATCTTAGAAGACATGCATTCCACATCCCTCCTTTTTTGATGAGAAAATAAGAACTAGCAGGTTTAAATTATTTGTCCAAGGTAACTAAGAAAATAACAGTGGGAAGCAGAATTTGAGCCCAAATCCACCAAAGCAATTCTTTTCTTATATGTATTCCTCTCCCTCTTTTTCTCTAAAAAATAGAACTGACTGGAATTGTCATGCATACACACACCACACATATATACACCCACAAACACATTCAGAAGATGGAGTTAGAAATGCTGTATAGCATTGCACAAAAATTTCAGAACCCTGGTCTTAAAATTAAAATAAAACAACGGTTTGTGGTAGTTTCATTTGAGAATATTTCAGTACTCCACCTCTAATGGTGATTCTGTCCGGTTCATATGACCTCTAATATAAAAGACTACTAAAGGAATTATTTCGAGCAGGTAGAACAATAGGGAGTTGGGGATTGATCTTCCATATAGACAGCATCCACTGGTGCTATGTTAAAAGCTTTGCATAATCTAGATATATCCTGATGTTTTCACATCCTTGCTAAAAATAAAACATACATATTTTCTACTCATGAAATTCTTTATGAAGACATGGCTCCAACTTGTTTATTTGCTCTTAAATAATGGTGCTAAGTCAGTGAAGTATGATGAGAAAGCATGAATTCCATTTTCTACTTTAAGTAAGGAAGCATTTAACCTTCTCATAGATTTGCTTTCAAATATAGCTAAGCAATATTCATTTGTTATTTGTTATATTACTTCAATATAATTGGAGTATGGTACAATGGTATAGGGTGGCACTAAGAAAGGTTTGTAAAACGTAAGTCATAAACTTTCTTATTTTAGAGTATCCAATAAAGATTTTATGAGATCATGGAAACAAAACAAAGCAATTATTGTTTCGAATTTTCCGAATGGTTCTTCATTGAAGTATATTTTTGAATGAAATGCAAATGAATGAACATATCCTTAAATAATTAGAATAAAAGAACATCATTTCATCTTAAATAATTTTTTTACGGGTTATATGCATGGATAACTTTACAGCATTAACAATTGCCAAATCTCTTGTTCCAATTTTTCACCTCCTACCCCCCACCCCTTCCCCCAGATGGCAGGAAGACCAGTAGATGTTAAATAAATTAAAATATAAATTAGATACACAATAAGTATTCATGACCAAAACATTATTTTGCTGTATAAAAAGAATCAGACTCTGAAATATTGTGCAATTAGCTTGTGAAGGAAATCAAATATGCAGGTGGGCATAAATATAGGGATTGGGAATTTAATGTAATGGTTTTTTGTCATCTCCCAAAGTTCTTTCTCTGGGCGTAGCTGGTTCAGTTCATTACTGCTCGATTGGAAATGATTTGGTTGATCTCGTTGCTGAGGATGGCCAGGTCCATCAGAACTGGTCATCATATAGTATTGTTGTTGAAGTATATAATGTTCTCCTGGTCCTACTCATTTCACTCAGCATCAGTTCATGTAAGTCTCTCCAGGCCTTTCTGAAATCATCCTGTTGGTCATTTCTTACAGAGCAGTAATATTCCATAGTATTCATATACCACAATTTATTCAGCCATTCTCCAACTGATGGACATCCATTCAGTTTCCAGTTTCTAGCCACTAAAAAAAGGGCTGCCACAAACATTCGTGCACATACATGTCCCTTTCTCTGCTTTATAATCTCTTTGGGATATATGCCCAGTAGTAACACTGCTGGATCAAAGGGTATGCACAGATTAATAACTTTTTGAGCATAGTTCCAAACTACTCTCCAGAATGGTTGGATTCATTCACAAGTCCACCAACAATGCATCAATGTCCCAGTTTTCCCACATTCCCTCCAACAATCATTATTATTTTTTTCTTGTCATCTTAGCCAATCTGACAGGTGTGTAGTTGTATCTTAGAGTTATCTTAATTTTCATTTCTCTGATTAATAGTGACTTGGAGCATCTTTTCATATGACTAGAAATAGTTTCAATTTTTTCATCTGAGAATTGTCTGTTCATATCCTTTGACCATTTTTCAATTGGAGAATGGCTTGATTTTTTATAAATTAGAGTTAATTCTCTATATATTTTGGAAATGAGGCCTTTATCAGTACCTTTGACTGTAAAACTATTTTCCCAGTTTATTGCTTCCCTTCTAATCTTGTCTGCATTAGTTTTGTTTGTACAAAAACTTTTCAGTTTGGTATAATCGAAATTTTCTATTTTGTGATCAGTAATGATCTCTAGTTCTGCTTTGGTCATTAAGTCCTTCCCCTTCAGCAGGTCTGAGAGTAAACTATCCTATGTTCCTCTAATTTATTAATAATTTCATTCTTTATGCCTAGGTCATGAACCCATTTTGACCTTATCTTGGTGTACGGTGTTAAGTGTGGATCAATGCCTAGTTTC
This sequence comes from Dasyurus viverrinus, assembly GCA_020854095.1. Lineage (NCBI taxonomy): Eukaryota > Metazoa > Chordata > Mammalia > Dasyuromorphia > Dasyuridae > Dasyurus > Dasyurus viverrinus. Next base: position 67,960,512 of record CM036997.1, on the reverse strand, counting down.
TGCCATATTAGTTTCCAATTTTCCCAGCAATTTTGATCAAACAGTGAGTTCTTATCCCAGAACCTGGGGTCTTTGGGTTTGTCAAAGACTATGTTGCTATATTTATTGACTGTTTTATCCCTTGAACCTAACCTATTCCACTGATCAACTAATCTATTCCTTAGCCAATACCAAATGGTTTTGGTAACTGCTGCTCTATAATATAGTTTTAGATCTGGTACAGCTAAGCCACCTTCATTTGATTTTTTTTTTCATTAATTCCCTTGAAATTCTTGACATTTTGTTTTTCCATATGAATTTTTTTGTTATTTTTTCTAGGTCATGAAAATAGTTTTTTGAGAGTCTGATTGGTATAGCACTAAATAAATAAATTAGTTTAGGTAATATTGTCATCTTTATTATAATTGCTCGCCCTATCCAAGAGCATTTAATATTTTTCCAATTGGTTAGATCAGACTTAATTTGTGTGAAAAGTGGTCTGTAATTTTGCTCATAAAGTTTCTGATTTTCCCTTGGCAGATAGATTCCTAAATATTTTATATTATCAGTAGTTACTTTAAATGGAATTTCTCTTTGTAACTCTGACTGTTGGATTTTGTTAGTGATATATAAGAATGCTGATGACTTATGTGGGTTTATTTTATAACCAACAATTTTGCTAAAGTTGTGAATTATTTCTAATAACTTTTTAGTAGAATCTCTGAGGTTCTCTAAATATACCATCATGTCATCGGCAAAGAGTAATAGTTTGGTTTCCTCATTTCCTATTCTTATTCCTTTAATCTCTTTCTCAGCTCTTATTGTCACAGCTAGCGTTTCTAATACAGTATTAAATAGTAACGGTGATAGTGGGCAACCTTGTTTTACTCCAGATCTTATTGGGAATGGTTGCTGTTTGTCTCCATTACATATGATGCTTACTGATGGTTTTAAATAGATGCTGCTGATTATTGTAAGGAAAAGTCCATTTATTCCTATACTCTCAAGTGTTTTTAATAGGAATGGATGTTGTATTTTGTCAAATGCCTTTTCTGCATCTATTGAGATGATCATGTGGTTTTTGTTAATTTGGTTGTTAATATGGCCAATTCTATTGATCGTTTTCCTAATATTGAACCAGCCCTGGATTCCTGGTATAAATCCTACTTGATCATAGTGTATTATCCTGGTGATGATTTTCTGTAGTCTTTTTGCTAATATCTTATTTAAGATTTTAGCATCAATATTCATTAGGGAGATTGGTCTATAATTTTCTTTCTCTGATTTTAACCTACCTGGTTTAGGTATCAGTACCATGTCTGTGTTATAGAAGGAATTTGGTAGGACTCCTTCATTCCCTATTTTATCAAATAACTTATAAAGCATTGGGGCCAATCGTTCTTTAAATGTTTCGTAAAATTCACATGTAAATCCATCTGGTCCTGGGGATTTTTTCTTAGGGAGTTCTTTAATTGCCTGTTCTATTTCTTTTTCTGAAATGTGACTATTCAAGCAATTTACTTCCTCCTCTGTTAGTCTGGGAAGTCTATATTTTTGGAGGTAGTCATCCATTTCATTTAGATTATCAAATTTATTGGCATAAAGTTGAGCAAAATAAGCAAAATAACTCCTTATAATTACTCTAATTCCTTCTTCATTGGTGGAAAGTTCTCCCATTTCATTTTTAAGACTACTAATTTCATTTTCCAACCTCCTTTTTCTAATCACATTTACCAGAGGCTTATCTATTTTATTGGCTTTTTCATAGAACCAACTCTTAGTTTTATTAATTAGTTCAATAGTTTTTTTACTTTCAATATTTTTAATTTCTCCTTTTGATTTCAGAATTTCCAATTTAGTATTAGATTGGGGGTTTTTAATTTGTTTTTTTTTTTTGTTTTTTTAGTTGCAAGCCCAATTCATTAATCTTTTCTTTCTCTGCTTTATTTAAGTAAGCTTCTAAGGATATAAAATTCCCTGTTATTACTGCTTTGGCAGCATCCCATAAATTTTGCTATGATGTTTCATCATTGTCATTGTCTTGGGTGAAATAATTAATTGTATCTATAATTTGCTGCTTCACCCAATCATTCTTTAAGATGAGATTGTTTAGTTTCCAATTACTTTTTGGACTATTTGCCCCTAACTTTTTGTTGAATATAGTTTTTATTGGATCGTGATCTGAAAAGAAAGCATTTACTATTTCTGCTTTCTTGCATTTAATATTGAGGTCTTTATGTCCTAATATATGGTCAATTTTTGAATAGGTTCCATGAACTGCTGAGAAGAAAGTATATTCCTTTCTATCTCCATTCAATTTTCTCCAAAGATCTAACATACCTAATTTTTCTAATATTCTATTTACATCTTTAATTTCTTTCTTATTTGTTTTGTGGTTTGATTTGTCTAATTCTGAGAGTGCAAGGTTGAGATCTCTTACTATTACAGTTTTGTTGTCTATTTCTTCTTGCAACTCTCTTAACTTCTCCTTTAGAAGTTGAATGCCCTACCACTTGGTGCATATATGTTTAATATTGAAATTACTTTGTTGTTTATGCTACCCTTTAGCAGGATGTAATTGCCTTCCTTATCTCTTTTAATTAGATCAATTTTTAGTTTTGCTTGATCTGAGATACAGATGGCTACCCCTCCTTTTTTGACTTCACCTGAAGCATAATAGATTTTGTTCCAGCCTTTTACCTTTACTCTATATGTATCTCCCTGCTTTAAATGTGTTTCTTGTAAACAACATATTGTAGGGTTCTGATTTTTGATCCAGTCTGCTATCTGCCTCCTCTTTATGGGGGAGTTCATCCCATTCACATTTACGGTTAGAATTACTAAATCTGTATTTCCTGCCATCCTAATAACCCCAGATTATGTTTTACTTATTCTTGCCTCCCCCAACCCTTTTACCCCTTTTCAACTTATATACCCCTCTTATATCACGATGCTTACCCCCTTTATAATTCCTCCCTCCCCCCTTTGAGTCTTTTCCCCTTCCTTCCCTTATTACTCTTTTTCTTTTCCCTTTTCCTCTCCCCCATTTTCAATGAGGTGAGAGAGAATTTTCTTTAAAACAAATGTCAATTATTTTTTCTTTGAGCCAATTCTGATGAGAGTAAGATTCACACAATGTTACTCCCCCTCTCTAAATTCCGTCAGATATGATAAGTTTCCTTTGCCTCTTTGTGGGATGTGGTTTCCCTCTTTTTATCCTTCCTTCCCACCTTATTCTGCCATCATCCCTTTGACATATCTACTTCACCTTTTTATGTTATATCAGTACAATCAAATTATACATGTATATTTTTTGTATATCCATAACAGAAATACAATTCTCAAGAGTTATTTTTACCTTTTCTGCCTCTCTTGAGTTTTATGGTTGGAGATCAAAGTTTTTTTTTAGTTCTGGTTTTTTCTTCAGAAACAAATGGAATTCATTTCTTTCATTAAATGTCCATCTTCTTCCCTGGTAGAAAATGCTCAAATGCTCAGTTTAGCTCTGTAGTTTATTCTTGGCTGCATCCCAAGTTCTTGTGCCTTTCGGAATATCATATTCCAGGCCCTTCTTTCCTTCAATGTGGAGGCAGCCAGATCTTGGGTAATCCTTATTGTGGCACCTCGGTATTTAAATGTTTTTTTTTTTTTTTTTTTTTTTTTTTTTTTTTTTTTTTTTTTTTTTTTTTTTGGCTGCTTGTAAAATTTTTTCCTTAATCTGATAGTTCTGGAATTTGGCCACAATATTCCTTGAAGTTTTTTTTTTTTTTTAGGGTTTCTTTCAGAAGGTGTTCGATGAATTCTTTCAATACCTATTTTACCTTCTGATTCTATTACATCTGGGCAGTTCTCTTTGATGATTTCTTGTAAAATAGTATATAGGCTCTTTTTTTCATCATAGTTTTCAGAAAGTCCAATAATCCTCAGATTATCTCTCCTAGATCTATTTTCCAAGTCTGTCATTTTTGCAAGTAGATAATTCATGTTTTTTTTTTTCCAGTTTGTCAATTTTTTGGTTTTGCTTGACTGATTCTTGCTGTCTCAATGAATCATTAGTTTCTATTTGTTCAGTTCTAATTTTTAAAGACTTAATTTCTTCATTAGCTTTTTTTTATTTCTTTCTGTATTTGTCCAATTGAGTTTTTAAATGTATTGTTTTGGTCTGTGGAATTTTTTCCCATTTCACTATTTTTTTTTTTTTTTTTTTTAGTGAAATATTTTCTTTTTCCAATTCGCAAATCCTATTTTCTAGTGCACATTTCTTACTTTCCTGAGATTTTTTTTATTTTTTCCAGTTCACAAATTTTGTTTCCCTGCACTTCCTGGGAATTTTTTAACTTTTCCAATTCGTATCTCAGGAAGTTGTTGCTCTCTTGTAAGGCTTCTCTTTCCTTTCCCCATTTATCTTCTAACTCTCTTTTGAGACTTTTAATGGTCTCTTCTATGAGAGCATAATGTAAAGGAGGATAGTCTGATGCATTTTTGCAGTTTGAGGTCTCTTCAGGTTTGCTGACTTGCTCTTTTTCTGCATAGAAGGGAGAGGTAAACGGATTTCCGGCTCCGAGGTATGGGAGAGCTCTGAGTGAGAGTATTCGCTTCCCCCAACAGGAAGTGGATTCAGCACTGGCTGAGCTTTCGAAAGTGGCACTTTTTTGCTTTGTGTATTAGCAATTACTTTAGGCTAGAGATCAAGGGTGAAAGTTTCATAGCCCCAGGCCGGAGCCTCTTGTGTTACTGTGAGTATCGCAGGCCACAGATTTTAGCAAACTCTGCCCGGGAACTCTCCCAGCTGCAAATCGCCCCGTGCAAGCTCTATGGCCCCAAGCCAAGCCCCCACTGCGCAGATTAAAGAGTCGCCTGGGCTGTGCCCTCCTGCAGTGCAGGATCACAGCTGCCCCAAGGAAAAGCCCGGTACTACGGGTTGGGCCTGCGGCTTGTGCTGAGATCTGTGCTCTCACTTCCGGTTTGAGACTCTCCTTGGAAACTAATTTCTCTCCCTGTCTGTGCTGATCTCTCCCCGGGCCCCGAAACCAACTTTCCCTGGCGAGACTGCTGGTTTTCTTTGGCTGGTGAGTTGTTCTATTTCTTATCTTTGCGAATTGTAGCAGTCAAGGCTATTTTTGAGGCTCGATATAATGTTGTTAGAGAGGGTAAGAGAAGAGTTTAGAAAGTCGCGTGTGTCTTCTCCGCCATCTTGGCTCCGCCCCCCCTGATAATTTTGTTGTTCCAAATGCTCCTCTTAGAGTCCTATGTTTAGGAGTAATTGTAGGCAGTGATCTTCAGGGACGATGCTTACCCTTTCATTATTAAATATCCCTTTCTCCACCCTCCATGTCCTTATTATACCTTTCATTAAGGGTCTTAATCTTAGCTTAATATTTAATAACTCTTGTGTACTAATGTGATAAATGATTGTAGCTTAAGGTGATATTCCTAGAATAGTTCAAATTAGTTATTAAATGTCTTACTGTGCTCTAAAAAAACAATCTCAAAAATGATTTTCAGTTAATTTCTTAATTAATTAATTTCAAGCAATGTCATTTCAAAAAATGTATTAAATTGAAATCTTATTGATAGAAGATTCATGTACCAATAGGTTGAAGGCTTGAAATAATCATTTAAACATGTTGGATCAGGTCCTTTTTTCCCTTTTATCCTTGAGTTTTTGTATTTTATTAACATATATATATATATATATGATGAATTAAATTAATGTGAATATCGGATTTAGAAAATAACTCCCTTCAACTAGTGTCATGCTTCCCCTAATGCCCCAGACTTTCTCTCTTTACATTTATACCCTTCCCTTTATTTTGACACAATTTTAGACTCAGAAAGAACTAAGTAGCCATGCATTCTAACTTGTGCAATGTGGCACAGAGACATTAGGTGAATTCCTAAGGTTTCCTAGGTAGCAAATAATAGAAGGAGGCCTTAAATCTAGGTATACTATCTCCAACTTGGATGTTCTATGCATTACACTAGGATGTCTTTGTTAGGTAAATGCCATTTGCCTAATATTGTGCAAAAATAAATCTGAATTTCAAGGCCATGTATGTATTAATATTTAAGCATTTTGTTGAATTGCTTTTAATTAAATTACATTCATTCTCTGTAATATTCTTTTTAATGAACTGTATGATTCTAGAATTATAATAGAAATAAAACTCGGTAGCAGGGCAAATGAAGTTTATTTACAATTGCTTTAAAAATCTGTAGAGGATGAAGTCATAGTCATCATAAACATCCCAATAGTCATTTCTCTGACCCCTAAGAGACAAGGTGCTACATTTATGGACATTTTGATGACTTGGATATTTTTCAAGAGGGAGAAGCTCAAGCTCTTTGGCTAAGAGCTATCATTAATAGCATAACCCTGGCCCTAATTTTAAGTAACTTTAGTTCAATCCCTTAATAGCATGCAAGTCTTTTTTTTTTTTTTTTGCTTTTACAGCTTTATAGCTGATTTAATGGGCTGTGATTTTGATTTTGAGTAGTTTCTAATTGGGAGAATTATTTTTATAGTTCATGTTCATAGAACCTCCATACGCTTCACTTTTCTATCGTGCTGTTTTCAATTCCAGTAATATTTCAGTCTCAGCTGTTTAGTTTACACTATGGCATGATAATTCATATTTACATTTAATTTTTTATGTTGGGGCAAATTGTTATTTTAAAAGGATCTTTATAAAGATATAGGTTTCATTAAAATGTAGTAAGTGTTTAGTTCAGACACAATTCATTTCACATCCACTTGCAATTAAGAATGTTAGTAACTATTTATATTATAGAAGGACAACTCAATATTATTTGCTAGTATAATTAAATAAGATTAAAATAACTTTCATTTATATCAGTACTTTTCTTTTTGTGCTAAATATGTTATTGGAACTGTCAGAAAAGAAATAACAATTTGACTAATACCTTAATGATAAGAAAATTTTGCCTTGATTTTCAGAATGAAGGGATTTGGAGAGTCAAAAAGCATTGGCTCCAGCTTGGGAAGAAAATTGGATTTGGTTATTGGGAACTTTGGTTCCCAATTTCAGCACTGAGATCTCAGTATTCTTACTTAAATTATTTAACTTTTGTAGGCCTTGTTTTCCTCATTTTCAAATGAGAATATTGGAAGTACTTTCCTCCTCTATGATCAGAAATACCATAGAAGAATTATTAGTGTTGCATGTTTTCCCAATTATTTCTCAACTTTTTCTGTTTTCTGAACAATATATTACCTCTTAACGATTAACTCAGCACTAAGAATAATAGAAAAGAAAATACAGACTCAATGAACTCAGAGCATTTTGAGAATAAAACTAGTGAGTAAAGAACTGTTAGGTAAACTCTATTCTTACTTAGGATTCAGAAGTAATTCAAAATGCCTACAGATTTTTGAATTCTATGAATTATGCTTACGCAAAATCTAATGCATTGCCTTGTCCAGAGATAAAGGAGTAAGGCTTCAAGTCATTTTAATAGTATTCAACAGGTTGGACTTTTGTTACAAGTAATTTCTGATTATCTCAAATACTCTATAACTTACAATAGTGGCATGTATTGTATTTTGTTTTATCGCAGAATATACATATAAAAATAAGCCCGCTGGTAAATACTAACCAGTTCTCTAGAAAAAAAAAAGCAAATATATATGCATAAAATTTTAAGTTTAATATCTATTATATACTTCTTAAATACAGATAAGCAATAAATCAAACCAGCCCTTATTTATAGTATAGGCCACTTTCCAAGGTATAAATGCTCACACTGAACATTTTTAATGGCCTCTTCATCATCTGGCTCCAGCACATCCCAGATTATATGTATATTATATTAATTAGTTCTATCCCAGTTGAACTGTGCTGTGATAATTTTGCAATAATAAAATCAGGTATTTCCAGGAATTCATTATTTGTACTATATGGGAAAAGATTACAGATAATCATGCCCAGTATTATACACATACTAAATAGGATTTATACCAGGAATGCAGTGCTCATTCAATATTAGGAAAACTATTAGCATAATTGAGGATACCAATAACCAAATTTAAAAAATCATGTGATTGTCTCAGTAGATGTAGAAAAAGTATTTGATAAAATCCAACACCCATTCTATTAAAAATACTAGAGAGTATAAGAATAAATGGGCTTTTCCTTAAAATATTCAGTAGCATTTATTTAAAACCATTGAGCAAGCATCATATGTAATGGGGATAAACTAGAACCATTCCCAATAAAATCAGTAGTGAAACAAGGTTGCCCACTATCACCATTGCTATTTGATATTGTTGTATTAGGAATCCTATCCTTGGCAATAAGAGAAGAAAAAGAGACTTAAGAATTGGAGTAGGTAATGAGGAAACCAAATTATCACTTTTCAGATGAAATGATGAAAAACTTAGAGAACCTCAGAAAATCAACAAAAAGCTGTTAGAAATAACCCACAACTTTAGGAAAGTTGCAGAATACAAAATAAATCCACAGAAATCATCAGCATTCTTATAATCACTAACAAAATCCAACAGCAAGAGATACAAAGAGAAATTCCATTTAAAATAATTGTTCATAATATAAAATATTTGGGAATGTATCTGTTAAGTTAAAGTCAGGAATGATATGAGGAAAACTATAAAACACTTTCCACACACAGTCAGATTTAAGTAATTAGAAAAATATCAAATACCTGTGGATAGGTCAAGTGAATATAATAAAGATACAATACAAATCAAATTCCCAAGTAACTATTTTGTTGAACTAGAAAAAATATCAACAAAATTCATCAGAAAGAACAAAAGTTCAAGAATTACAAAGGAACTGATGAAGTGAAAAACAAATGAAGATGGCCTAGCTTTATCAGATCTAAAACTATATTATAAAGCAGTGGTCATCAAAACCATTTGGTACTGGCTAACAAATATAGAAGTTGATCAGTGAAAAAGGTTAGGTTCACAGAAGAAAATAGTCAATGACTATGACAATTTAATATTAGACAAAACCAAAGACCCCAGCTTTGGGGATAAGAATTCACTGTTTGACAAAAACTACTGGGAATATGAAAATTAGTATGGCAGAAACTAAGCATTGACCCATACCTAACACTGTATACCAATATAAGGTCGAAATGGGTTCATGATCTAGACATGAAAAATGATATTATGAACAAATTAAAAAGAGATAGGATATGTCTCAGATTTGTAGAAGAGGAATGAATTTGTGACCAAAGAGGATCTAGGGATCATTATTGATAATAAAATATATTATTTTGATTATATTAAGTTAAAAATGATTTGTACAAACAAAACTAATACAGACAAAATTAGAAGGGAAGCAATAAACTGGGAATTTTTTTTAATTAGAAAGATCTGATAAGTGCCACATTTCTAAAATATATAGAGAATTTACTCAAATTTATAATAGTACAAGTCATTCTCCAATTGATAAATGGTCAATGGATATGAATAGACAATTTTCAGATGAAGATATTGAAACTATTTGTAGTAACATGAAAAGGTGCTCAAAATCACTATTGTTCAGAAAAATGCAAATTAGGACAATTCTGAGATACCTCTACACACCTGTCAGCTTGGCTAAGACAATGATGATGTTGGAGGGGATTTAGGAAAACTGGGACACTGGTAAATTATTGGTGGAACTGTGAATAGATCCAACCATTCTGGAGAGCAATTTGGAATTATGCTCAGAAAGTTATCAAAATGTACATACCCTTTGATCCAGCAATGTTTCTACTGGGCTTATATCCTAAAGAGATCTTAGAGTATGGAAAGGGAGGGATAGGGAGCCACATGAGTGAAAACGTTTGTGACAGTTCTTTTTGTAGTGCCAAAAAACTGGAAACTGAGTGGCTGCCCATCAGTTGAAGAATGATTCAATAAATTATGGTATATGAATGTTATGGAATATTATTGTTTTCTAAGAATTGACCAGAAGGATGATTTCAGAGAGATTTGGAGAGATTTACATGAACTGATACTAAGTGAAATGAGCAGAACCAGGAGATCACTATACATGGCAAAAACAAAACTATACAATTACCAATTCTGATAGATGTGACTCTATTCAACATTAAGATGATTCAAACTAGTTCCACTTGTGTAGTGACAAAGAGAACCTTCTACACCTAGGGAGAAGACTATGGGAACAGAGTATGGAACACGACATAGCCTTCTCATTCTCTCTTTTGTTATTTACTTGCATTTTGTTTTCTTTCCCAGTTTTTCTTGTTCTTCCTTCTTAATCTTATTTTTTTCTGTGCAACAAAATAACTGTATAAATATGTATACATATGTTGTATCTAACATGTATTTCAACATATTTAACATGTATTGGACTACCTGCCATCTAGGGGAAGGGAAAATCACTAGAGAAAATCTCAATGCATCATTTAGTATAACCAGGATAAAGGGGAAATATATTTTGAATGGTAGAGGAAAGATGCCAAAATAAGGAATTGTGGCCCTATAATCTAGTTAGAAAATTCCTCTTTTACAATGTATCCTTGTGCAAAATTTCTCATAATTTTCAATTTGATTTTCTTTACACATAATTCAAAAATATTTAAGGGGTTATTAGCAGAAAAAATAATTTTAAATTCCTAGATAACTGTGAAGACTATGTATTTTAAAATCAGCCGGAGTCAGGAATTCAGGTTAGAGGAAAATGGTCAATCTCAGTGAAGAAAGATCGGAGGTGGAAGGGAATGGGCAATAGCAATGTATGGAGCTGAGTCAAGAAGCTAGCTAGACCAGAAGCCACACGACCAGCAGCTGCTAGCATGGAATCCAGGCCCAATTTCTCCCTGCATCTCTTCCTGTCTCTCTGCCTCCACCCATGAAAATCATCATTTCCTATACAGCACATCAGGACTTGCACAGAGAGTGGGTGGGGGCCATTCTTTATCCAAGCATGTATATTAATAGAGTATAGTCCAATTTACTATTTAGCCTCATGTGCTTGGGACCTCAGTGCATTAACTCAAGCCTCAGCCCATTACAGATAACATATCACATCAAAGATTTTTCTCTTTTATTCTTTTCTACAGTCTTCTTTCTAACAAGGTAATGATAAACTTTTCATACAACTTGTATTCCCACTGGTAATTTGAAACTACTATTTAAACTTTTTTATTTAATTTCTAAACATTACAAAATAGTTTTGGTGAAATTTATATATGTTATTCATTCATTGTCAAATGTGAACTGAATCAGTAAGAAATGGCCAATAGGATGATTTCAGTAAGGCCTGGAGAGACTTACATGAACTGATGATGAGCGAAATGAGCAGACCAGGAGATCATTATATATACTTCAACAACAATACTATATGATGATCAATTCTGATGGACATGGCCATCTTCAGCAATGAGATGAACCAAATCAGTTCCAATAGAGCAGTAATGAATTGAACCAGCTATACCCAGCAAAAGAAATCTGGGAGATGACAATGAACCACTATATAGAATTCCCAATCCCTATATTTTTGTCCACCTGCATTTTTGATTTCCTTCACAGGCTAATTATACACTATTTCAAAGTCTGATTCTTTTTGTAAAGCAAAATAACTGTTTGGATATTTTTACATATATTGTGTTTAATTTATACTTTAACATATTTAACATGTATTGATCAAACCTGCCATCAGGGGGAGGGCATAAGAAGAAGGAGGGGAAAAACTGGAACAAAAGGTTTTGCAATTGTCAATGCAGTAAAATTACCCAAGCATATAATTTGTAAATAAAAAGCTATAATAATAATAAAAATGTGAACTGAAAATGAATGAGGAAAATTAATTTTAATGCTGCTTCATTTAATTATTAACATGAAATTCTAACATACCTGTTTTATGTCAAAATCTCCATTTCTTAGCCTAAAAAGACATCTCTTTCATTCTATCTGAGGAATACACTTATTCCCAGCTTCCAAGACATCTGCTTGGGCCAAGAGCCTTGCTTCATTTATCCCATAAATAGAAACCTGTAGGAGCTAAGGTCTGCTATCTAAAAAGTGATTATTGTATCTTTGTTTTCTAATCAAGATTCAATTGATATGATCTACATGGGGGAAGGAGAACAATACCAGTAGAAATCTAACTTAGATGGTTCATGATAGGAACAGTTGTCACTCATAGATGCAATTGCATTCTTTGAGGGGCCATCAACTTGAAGGTAATTCACTCAGCACTCTGGGTTGCCTTTGTGTGTCAGAAAAGCTTCCAAAAAAAGGATTATCAGAAGGAAGACAATTGAATTTAAGGTATCCTATGACCTTTAAGGTATCCAAAGACCAGAGACCTTTGGTCAGTGAGAGATCAATGACCTCAATTTATTCTTTATCACTAGCCTAGGTAATAAATTAATTAATCATATCTGGCACTCTGTCTCTTTAAATTTCATTCAGCATGAAAGATCATAGCTATGGAGATCACAATTTATGTAAAATAATTTGCTACTTCTTAAGGTAAAAGAACAACTTATAAATTTATACACATAGCATATTTCCCCTTGCTTTCTTTAGGAAATGTTGCTTTATATTAGGAATGATATAATTGATGGAAATAAACTAATATTTTATTTATGATTCCTTTGTAATAATCAGTTAGGAAAATAGCAAGAAAAAGGATCATTTTTTGCTTTGATATTTTCTTGTTAGTTTTATAATATATTTTTTCTTGTACTTTTTTACTTTTTAAAAATTTCTTTCAATTTTATTTTTATTTATTCAAAACTAAATATAAAATAAGAAAGAAAAAAAGAAAGGAAAATTAAAAAACAAAAAAAAATAAAACATTGTCATGTGCACAGCAGAACATCAGAGAGAATTGAAAATATGTAACAATAAATTACTGTGTCAAGAAAAAATAATAGAAAGATCATGTATTTATGATTATCTTTTCTTTCCTTCATTGTTCTCGGTTGTACACTTTTTACTTTATTCATTTGTTCCCCCTTTCAGTATTCTCTTTCCATCCCCCAAGTAGGCGGCAGTTAAGCATGGGTATGTATATATATATATATATATATATATATATATATATATATATATATATATATGTGTGTGTGTGTGTGTGTGTGTGTGTGTATGTGTTATGCATGTGAGTATATATACATATATGTATATATGTATATATACACGGAGACATGTGTATATATATATATATGTGTGTATATATTTATAACAAATCTGTGTCTAAATACACCTACATGAATAATATACACACATACATACTTCATATATACAAATTGATATATTGGTAGACATGAATCTAAAACAATAATAATATGGCTTACATATAATGTAGATTTCTCTCTTGATTGAATCTTTAAGTATCATTTAAGATTAAATGATTAGTAACCCTACTTTTTTTTCCTAATAAATTCTACGCCTGAACTTTGTTAGACTGTTCTTCTTTTTCCATTTGTAATTATTTGGAAAACATATATTTTTTTCAATTATTTTGTTTTGCTAATTATATATACATATTAACATTTTAATTTTTTATGAATCATGTCAGAAGAGAAAAATCAGAACAACAGGGAAAAACCACAAGAGGAAAAAAAAAGCAGAAAAGTGAACATCTCCATATTTCTTTTCCTGAATCTTGATGGCATTTTCTACTCAAAGTTAATTGGGGTAGAATTCCAATAAGTTTATTGGATCATTAAACCAATTCTTAGAGAGTTGATCATCACAGTATCTTGCTGTTACAATGTACAATGTATTCCTTGGTTCTACTTTTTTCACCAGCATCAGTTCACGTAAATCTTTCCAGGACTTTCTAAAATCAGTTTGTTCATCGTTTTTATAGAATAATAATATTCCATTATCCCCAATTGATAGATACTTACTCATTTTCCCCAAAAAGAACTGCTACAAATATTTTTGCACATATGGGTCCTTTTTCTTCTTTTCAGATCTCTTTGGGATAAGCCCAGTAGTAACACTGCTGGTTCAAAGGGTATGCACAATTTGATAAATTTTTGAGCATAGTTCCAAATTGCTCTCCAGAATGGTTGCATCTGTTCACAATTCCACCAACAACGTATTAGTGTCCTGGTTTTCCTACATACCATCCAACATTTATCATTATCTTAGCCAATATGAGAGGTGTGAGGTGATACCTAAGAACTGTTTTAATTTGCAGTTCTCTAATCAATAGTGATTTAGAAAACCTTGTAATATGACCATAGATGTCTTTAATTTCATCATCTAAAAATTATTTGTTCATATCGTTTGACCATTTATCAATTGGAGAATGACTGAAAAAGAGTAATATTAATGAGTGACCATCTACATACTATTTTTATTTGAACAGTATATAGATACCATTGATTTCATTTTAATGGCCAGTTTTAGAGAAATCATATACATTTCTAATATCTAAAATTCTTATAAATTTTTTTAGCTTTAATGCTATTATGTCTATATAAGATCCTGTATTTTATTTTATTTTATTTTTTTTTAGTGGATGTGAAAGTAAACAACTTACTACATAACTGAGAGAAAATATTTCTGGAATTTCATTGGTCTTTATTTTCACTGTATAATATTATTATTGTTAGGGTTACTAAAACATTAAAATCATTTAACCTTATCTCATTTTACATATGAAGAAACTGAGGCCTACAGTGACAAAGAGATTTTTGTACATTCATAATCCAGAAAGTGGTAGTACCATAATTACACCCTATATATTCTTGACTGCTTTTCTAACACTTTTCTCCCACATCATTAATGAACTTGAATTTGAAATAAAATAAAATATACTGAAATTTGATATTATTTTATTGTTCTAATATATTTTTATATATTATATGATTAAAAATAAATATTCCAAGTGTTTTCTTGGAAAGATAAACATCCAAAAAAAAGCTGGTTTAGACCCTTTATAGTTGATTACAAAATTAAATACCTTTGGTTATGAAAATTTAGAAGAAAATATAACTTTTGTTCTTTCTTCCTTTGTTCTTCCCTCCCTCCCTTCCTTCTTCCCTCCCTTCTCCTTCATCTCTTTGTCCCTTCATTTCCTTCCTTCCTTCCTTCTTTCCTTCCTTCCTTCCTTCCTTCCTTCTTTCCTTCCTTCCTTCCTTCCTTCCTTCCTTCCTTCCTTCCTTCTTTCCTTCCTTCCTTCCTTCCTTCCTTCCTTCCTTCCTTCCTTCCTTCCTTCCTTCCTTCCTTCTTTCTTTTTTTCTTTCTTTCTTGCTTGCTTGCTTTCTCTATTGTAGATGAAGTTCTCACACTGGAAGCTCCCAAAAATTTTAGATCACAGATTTTTCCAGTCTGATACACATATAGACTTTCAATAACGCAGAGTGTCAGATTGTTCTGGCTGGAGTTAGCTAGATAACTGTGGACTGTTATTTAGAAGTAGTTGATATTGAAGAAAAACAAGTAAACAAATAACCACCCTGTGTTTTATACTATAACTATAGCAGCTAACCAGATATTACAAAGTAAACTGATTTAGTCTGAAAAAGAGTCAAGATCAAATATTGATCTTATTAGCACCTTGGAACACACAAAAATAGTAATGGGAAAAGTAACACCATTTTCCCTCTGATCTGAGTCCTTGGAATATAAACACATATGAGAAAGATACAACCATCAGCAATTTTTCAAGTCACATTAGTCTGTCTCCACCTCCTGCCAACTTAAATGGTAAAAGCCTAAGAACTTATTATTTTCTTTTCTTTTTAAAACACTTGATTGTTATCCAAAAAACAAAAGTTCAATGACATGTGAGTAGAATAAAAACCCATCACATCCAGATTTGCTGATTCTATCAGAAATAAAACAGCTTTCAGCCTGTTACAGTTTTCTTAGAGATCTTAGAACATAACATTTTCTTGTTTTTTTTTTTTTTTTTTTTTTTTAAATTCATCTCACCAGAAGGTCAAAACCCAAAATCAATTTGCCCACAGTGGTCAAATAGCAACTATTTGTATTTAGCTATCATATACTTTTAGGACAAACATGTTTTAACCAATGATTGTGAAATTATAATTCTAAGAATGGCTTTTTGATGCTAAATATCTCTCATCTCTGAATTTAAAAATTTCTTCCTCCAGCCCAACTGCTTTCCTCATTGAACCCTGACAATAAACTAAATTCAGATTTCTATTTTCAACACTGCTAATGTGCTAATGTTCCTCCCATCTGGACATTCCCAAAATCATTTTTTCTTAAAATTCTATATATATCCTTCAAGACCTAGGTTTAGATTAAATCTAATTCTGTGTATATTCTGGACTCCTACATGTTCTGGGCTACTAGAATATCTATAATATGAAATAATTCATGAGCAATTATTATTTAATGTCTGTATTTTTTGTGCCCATGGAGTCTTCTGAATGGAGGTCTGCATATTTCCACCACAATACCATTATAGAGGTAGAATACCATATAAATGAAAAGCAAAGGATTTCTGGAAAGGAAATGAAAAGGAAAGTGATGTGTGTGTGTGTGTGTGTGTGTGTGTGTGTGTGCTTGTGCATGTGCATGTGTGCGTGTGTGAGCATATTTATAACTAAAAAGCTTAATTGTGAAATTGAAAAGTTAGAAAGAAAATGTCTGAATCTCATTGATGATTTGTGAAAATAATTATTTTCAAACACAAAATGAGGAAACTATATTCATTGTCTGGAGGGAGTCACTATGGTGTGTAGTTCCACTTATTTATTTCTTAAGACAATCAACTCTATACCATTCAATTACCAACGATTTCATCATTCAGCTGAAATTGCTTTCTTCAAAATGTCTTACCTATGAATTGAAAATACAATGAATTTTTTCTCAAGACCTTTTTTCTAGATTTCACTAGAACCTCATCTTGGACACTCTCTCTTATAGCAGAGGTCTTACAGAGTTGTCTTCACTTTTCCCTCTCTATAATGCTTCACTTGGTGATATCATCAATTCTCATTGATTAAATTATTATTTCTATGCTGATGATTCTCTATTGTCCTTAATCACCCAAAAATATTATGCTTACTTCCAGTCTCACATGTTCTATTGCATTTCAGTTATCTTGAAATTTATTATATATTGAATACATTTTAATTTGATTATATCAAAAATAAAATTTGTTATGTTTTCCCCTAAGCTTTCCTATTTTACAAACTTTCCTTTCCCTTTTGAAGTCCCCACCAAATTCCAAGTTTTTTAGATCTAGGTGATATTTTCAACCCATCACTATCTCTCATTTCTCCACTTTCCTAAGCAATCTGGTAGAAAGACTATCAATTTCAATTTTATATTATCTTCTGATTACAGCTCCTTCTGTCTTCTGATAAAGTCCTCAGGGAGGTGTAGGCTCTCATGAACTAATGTTGGCCTGTTTTTGGTTCTGCCTAGCTCTATTTTCTATCCACTAAGATCTATCCTTCATTGAGTGACCAAAATACTGTTCCTACAGAAAAGATCCTCCTGGGGGCTGAGCCAAAATGGCAGAGAGTATTTATTTCTCTATCTAACTTCTTACAAGCTTCAACAGCAGATTAAGCCTCTGAATTGGTATTAGAGTAACAGAACCCATAAATACTTGTATTTCCAGAACAACAAATTTCCAGAAGATAATTTGGAAGAATGTCAGAATAAGTTGTGAAGACCAAGTTAGCAACCTGGATATCTTAAAATCAGCTGGAGTCAGGATAAGCAAAAGTCCTTGGTCTTCAGGGGTAAAAGCAAATTGGATGGATGCAGTATCTCCATGACCTCCCCTTTTTGTCTCCTGCCCATAAGTGATTCTGGCTGTCTTACTACACCTCCTAGTCCTTCCCACAATTCTCTGTATAACCAATTAGCGAGCCAGCACAGAATAGTGGGAAGGGCCATTTTTCCAAGTATATGCTTATAGAGTACTGTCAAACCAGTAATTAGCCTTAAGTGCTCGGTTGTCCGACCACAGTGCATCAACTCAAGAGTTTCAGCCCTTTACAACAAGTCTGTTTCAATCAGGCAGTGGGAGAAGCTGCTAATCCCAGACAAGAGCACAGGTAACCCAGGCAGAAAGCCAGAGCATTGTAGTGTTCATGCTCTGGAAAATCTATTGTGAAGCTTTTAGGCTACTCTGTCATGGATACAAGTCAGTGGTTCAGCAGATTTACTGTAAGACACCCAATGAAAATACAAGGAAAATTGTGAGTCCCTAAACCCCAGCACAAGGGATTTGGCCATATGTAACCAGCAATGGAAGTCAGTCAGAAACACTGGCTCCAGAGCAAACTACAGAGACTCTCACCCTTTGCTTTATAAAGCTGAACTCAATCTTTAAAAAATGAACAAAAACAAAAATTACTCTAACAGTAGACAGTTTTTATGGAGAAAGAGAAAAAAAAGTCCTCACACCTTGAGTATCCTAAATGCAAATCAGTTATAGATGAAGTCCCACAGGGTGATATGAGGTATTTCCCATTTTACAAGGTTCTATTGGGAGAATTCAAAAAGGATCTTAAAAGAGAGAAGAAAATGGAGAAAAGAAATGAGAATATTGAAGAAGAATTTGGAAAAGGAAACGAGAAATTATCTAAAGAAAACACCTTAAAATAGATTTGATGAAATGGAAAAGGCACATGATTCCTTACAATATACATTTGATGAAACAGAAAAAGCATACAACTCTTTACAAAAATAGATATGAAAAACAAACCAATGTGTTGAAAAACAGAACTTGTGAAATAAAAAAAAATTACAATGAACAAAAAACTTTAATCGAGCAAATGCAAAAGGAGATTTAAAAAAAGCTAACTGAAGAAAATAACTTAGAAAAAAATAGAATTTTTTATATAAAGCATTTTATTTTCAAAACATATAAAAAGATAATTTGACACATGTACTGTTGCATACCCTTGTGTTTCAGAATTTCCCCTCTTTTCCCCCCTCCTCTAGATGGCAAGCAATTTGTGTGTTAAACATGTTAAAATATATGTTAAATCCAATATGTATCAACCTATTTATACAATTCTCTTGTGCAGCAAGAGAAATCAGATTAAAAAGAAAGTAAATGAGTAAGAAAACAAAATCCAAGCAAACAACAACAAAAAGAATGAGAATGTTATGTTATATTTCACATTCAGTTCCTCTCTATGGCTGTATATGGATATTCAACACAAGCTCATCATCTCATTTTGGAAATAGTCATATTCATCAGAATTGATCACTGTATAATACTGATGTTGCCATGTACAATAATCTCCTGGTTCAGAATTGATTATCATATATTTTTTGTTTGCATACAATGAACTTCTTCGGGTCATTTCACTTAGATTCAGTTAATGTAAATCTCTTCAGGTCTCTCTGTAATCATCTTGCTGATCATTTCTTATAGAACAATAATATTCCACCATTTTCATGTACAATAACTTATTCAGCCATTTTCTCAGTTTAAAGTTGCTTTCCCCTACAAAAAGAAATGCCACAAACATCTTTTTTTGCACATGGGAATCCTTTTTCCTTTTTTATGATCTCTTTGGAAGCCAGTACAAACACTGCTGTATCAAAGGGTATGCAAAGTTTGATTTTCCTTTGCCCATAGTTCCAAATTCTGGCACTAGTTTCTAAACAAGATAGCTTTATGGCATAGAAATAATAGCAACTAATGTTTTACCTGGAAAAATAAATATTTATCATTATTCAATCAAGTTCTCTTCCTAAGCTTGAAAACATAGTTTCCCACATTCAAAATCCATTTTCATTTGCTCCCTTCCAACTATTATGGAAATTATTTTATGTATGGTGTATTCCAAATAAGAATTTGTAAAGCACTATGGTAGATGCTTAAGAAAATTTCAAAAGAAATGTTTCTCCTTTCAATGAATATGTTATCTTGATGAGTAAAAAAGCATTCTCTTATGGGAAGAATACATAAATTCAAAAATATTTACCTATTAATGTCAAAACAAGTACACACATATGCCATTCTATAAAATGTTTATGCTAGGGTAGATTGAATGCACAATGGAAAGTTTAGTGGCCATAATCAGGAAAGAGTAACCACACATCTTTTTAAAAGTGGTTCAAATGTGATTAAAAATTGGGAAAATGATCATTATTCTATCAGAGTCTATTCTTCATGCTGGCAGCAAGGAGAGTTTTGTGAGAAATCATTTTAAGCACTTTAGCCTTATATAATCATCACTTCTCATTTTCCAATAAACCACAGAAATAACACTAAAATCAAATTACAATCAACATGTTCTTTGTTTTGATAGCATTTTGAAAATTCTTAGCTACGCAGTGTGTTTTATGCCTGAATGAGCTCCAAAAAGAACACATGAGCCTGCTTGGACAGACTTCATAAAGATATACACAGAACAGTACCTTCACATCTCAAAGAAAAAAGGAAATTTAGGCCAATGAAAATAGATGTAGGGGTAAATATATATAGATATAGATATAGATATAGATATAGATATAGATATAGATAGATAGATACATACATATATACGTATATATATATATATACACACACATGTATTTATGTATGTATTTATCTGTGTGTTTGTGGGCACATCCATGTACATTAATATAGTATCTATCTATATTTATCTACACAAACATATGTACATATATATATATATATATATATATATATATATATATATATAAATATATATAAAATAGCTAATGACCACTATGGCTACATTATGTCATTCACAATATATATAAAATAGAACTGGATTTGGACTTAAGCCTATTTCTTGTGTAACTGGAGGTAAGGGACTTTACCTTTTTGAGCCTTAGTTTCCTGTTGTAAAGCAAGTGTTGGACTATATAGTCTCTAAAGATTATTATGATTTAAAATGATATATGTGTTCCATAATATATACATGATCATAAAATTAGTTAATATTGGTTAGTATAGGAATTATTTTGTAACTAATTCAAATGTATCTTCACTCTAGTGACCATTCTGTTGCGACTTACAATTTTTGTTAAATTTAATTATCAAAACATCGTGTGTGTGTACCTTTCAGTGAAATAAATTCCTTGACTGATCCTGCCTGAAAATACATGTCTATAAATTTGAAGTTAACATCTTTGAAAGAAAGTTAGCTTGAAGCCATTCTTTTAGGGTCATATGTCAAAACTAAAAGTAGAAACTTTAGTTAAATACTTAGAAAATGGGTAGTGACAACAAGAGATAAAGCAAGCACAAAAACTAAAAGAAATAAATACATTGAAATTGCTTGGGAAAGACTGATATATATTCTTAATACATATGATAAATATGTTAAAAGTCTTTAAGAAATACTTTGTAACAAGAAAACATTATATAAAATACTTATTATATATATATATGACCATATATATATATGTATAACATATATAAGCATTTAAAGTGAGCTCTAAATACTTTCCTTCTCTCATTCATCCAACTTCCACTGAGAAGACAAACAATATATCAATTATACATGTGAAGCCATACAAAATGCATTTCCATAATTTGCCAAGCCCCACCCCCCAAAAATACATGAACAATTTAGAGAAAAATTTATTTGAATTTATATTCACAATCCATCAGTTCTCTCCCTGAGGTAACTCTTTCTTCCTCTTACTCTTTTTCTTTCTTTCTTTCTTGGCCAGGTCCATCAGAATTGATCATCATATAGTATTGTTGTTGAAGTATATAATGATCTCCTGGTCCTGCTCGTTTCACTGAGCATCAGTTTGTATAAGTCTCTACAGGCCTTTCTGAAATCATCCTGTTGGTCATTTCTTACAGAACAATACTATTCCATAATATTCATATGCCACCATTTATTCAGCCATTCTCCAAATGATGGGCATCCACTCAGTTTCCAGTTTCTGGCGACTACAAAGAGGGCTGCCAAAACATTCTTGCACATACAGATCCCTTTCCCTTCTTTATGATCTCTTTGGGGTATAAGCCCAGTAGTAACACTGCTGGATCAAAGGGTATGCACAATTTGATAACTTTTTGAGCATAGTTCCAAATCGCTCTCCAGAATGGTTGGATGTATTCACAGTTCCACCAACAATGTGTTAGTGTCTCTGTTTTCCCACATCCCCTCCAACATTCAGCATTATCTTTCCCTGTCATTCTAGCCAGTCTGACAGATATTTAGTGGTATCTCAGAATTGTCTTAATTTGCATTTCTCTATTTAATAATGACTTGGAGCATCTTTTCATATGGCTAGAAATAGTTTCAATTTCTTCATCTGAGAATTGTCTGTTCATATCCTTTGACCATAAAGGCAACATTTTAAAAATATGTAGAGAATTGACTCAAATTAACAAGAATTCAAGCCACTCAGCAATTGATATATGCTCAAAGCATATGAACAGAAAATTTTCAGATGAAGAAATTGAAACTCTTTCTAATAATATAAAAAGGTGCTCTAAATAAGTATTGATCAGAGAAATGCAAATTAAATTTGAGATACTGCTACACACTTCTCAGAGTGGCTATGATGATAGGAAAAGATAATGATGAATATTGGCAGAGATGTGGAAAAACTGGGACACTGATACATTGTTGGTGGAACTGTGAATGCAAAGAACCGTTCTGGAGAGCAATCTTGAACTATGCTCAAAAAGCCCTCAAACTGTGCATACCCTTTGGCCCAGCAGTCTATTGGGCCTCTATCCCAAAAAGATCTTAAAAGAGGGAAAGGGACCCACATGTTCAAAAATGTTTGTTGCATCCCTTTTTGTAGTGGCAAGAAATTGGAAAATGAATGGATACCCATCAATTGGAGAATGGCTGAATGAGTTATGGTATATGAATGTTATGGAATATTATTGTTCAGTAAGAAAAAACAGCAGCATGATTTCAGAGGCCTGGAGAGACTTACATGAAGTGCTGCTAAGTGAAATGAGCAGAACAAGGAGATCATTATACATGGCAACAATATGATTATATGATGACCACTTCTGATGGATGTGGCTCACTTCAACAATGAGATGATTCAAATCAATTCCAATTGTTCTATGATGAAGAGAGACATCTACACCCAAAGAGAATGCAGTGGGAGCTGAGTGTGGATGACAGCATAGCATTCTCACTCTTTCTGTTGTTTTCTTGCATTTTGTTTCCTTTCCCAGTTTTTTTTTTCCTTCCTGATAAGATTTTTCTTGTGCAGCAAGATAAGTGTATAAATATGTATATCTATATTGGATTTAACATATATTTTTATTGTATTGTACTATCTGTATCTGGGCAAGATGGTGGGGGGAAGAAGGGGATAATTTTGGACAGAAGGCTTTGCAAGGGTCAATGTTGAAAAATTGTCCATACATATGTTTTGTAAATACAAAGCATTGGTTAATTTTTTAAATAAAAAAATAATCAAATCACTTTATCTTTTTCCCCTGAGGCAATTTGCAATAAATGACTCACCCAAGGTCACACAGCTAGGAAGTGTTAAGTGTCTGAGACCAGATTTGAACTTAAGTCCTCCTAACTTCAGGGCTGGTGCTCTATCCACTGAGCAGGGTGCTTATAGTTAACATTTGTGCAGTGTGGTGATGTGGTAATGTAATAATGGTTCTATAGTTGGCACATACTTAGTATGTTGTAGTGATGTAATTGTACTAAGGTAATTAGCGGCTTAGAGGACTTGAAATAAAAAGACTCCATTTTTGACCATCCTTATGGGTTGACTGCTTTTTCACTTCTTCACTAGGACCAAGGATGTGGGCTGGTCCCTAGATCCTCCAAAGAGCTAGCCCAGATGGCATATTTTAGCACCCCAGCGTGTAGGCTCTAGAAAGCACACTACACTGCCCATCCTCAAAAATCTGTTTTATTTCTAACCACTCTCATACTTTATCTGCTGCCCTCATTCCCTGTTGGATAAAATAGATTGTTACACCTAAAAGAGTCTATGTACAAATATATATATATATATATATGATATATATACATATATGATAGTTATACACAAGCATATGTGTATAAATTCCTCATTGGATGATTCTTTATTTTTAATCATAAAATAAATTATCAAATGGAACATTTCATATTGTGTTACTTAAGTTTGGTTTTGGATAAATTCCATTTGTAACTAAAAAGACCAGTTTTGCATTGATGTTTGCATGCTGCATTTTTTTCCCATTAGACCATACTAGTGGAATGAAATACAACTGTCTATACAAATTATTTGTAACCAATATTTCAAGAAGAGGAAATAAAGAATCAGTAAGATCCAAAGTTTCAAAAAAGTATCTCATGTCCTGACTAAAGAAAATGGAATGTCAATCTGAATAATTTAGCAAATTGTCTGCCTTATTTGCAAAATTAGGTAAATAAGCTTCCAAAGAAGTCTTCCTTTATTAGATGACTTCTTCATCCTGGACACGCACTTGAAGAGTCAGGTCTCTGTAGCCATTTGTTTGTACCTAAAATACTGTGTTTTGGGAAAAAACAAACAAACAAACAAAAAATTATTGCGGGAATTTATCTGAATTTTCATCTTTGAAATGCCTGAGATTTTTCCCTTCTCACTTTCCCTCTCTCCAAATAAATATCTGTGGCCATTAACCAGCATTGTCTATCATTCACACCCTTTCTTCAATTGCTTGCACTGCTACAGGAGACAAAACCTACAACAAAGGAAAGTTTCAGGTTCCCTTTCATATATTATATATACATATACCTCTACATAGCATTTCTGCTCCATTTAATAAATATAAAATAAATATGTGTTTCAGTAATGTGAGGCTGATGCTGCTCTGCATCAGTTAGGAAATGGACAACAAATTGAGAGAATAAATACTGGAGGAGAAAGCCCTTCAGTACCAAGGGTTGAGTGGTATTACTCACTGAAGTCATGTTATGATTTGAAATTGTTAAGACAGATAAGGTATGAGTTTCATCTACTTTTGTCATGCATACAAACACCAGGACACCAATTAATTTTTTATTTAACTGAACTGTCTTGTGGATAAGAAATGTATTTGCTCATAACAAATACAGAAACTGGTCATTTTTTTCTTCAGGAATTATTGAGGCTTTTACTTTGTGTAATACTTTGGAAAATGTGATATGTGAAGTTCAAAGTTGAATTTCTTCTTGCCATGGGAGGATGCATAAGAAACTGGAATGACCTGGAAACAGGGACTGTCCTATGACAATGTGTTTAAAAATTAAAACAGTAGATTGAAATGAATAAATATTGAAAAGTGAAAACACTTAGCAAATCAGACAGCTAAGAAACCCCAGAACAAATGGCTTTGTTGTTTACTGTAAGATCAGAGAAATAATCCAGTTTTCATAGTCCCTAGTTTTTACCAGGCATGACAGAAAGCACCTCTCTCTTATTTGTGGGCCTCAGGTCCTTTTTCCATCCCTAGGTCTTTGAGGGAACCTTTATGGGGAACAAATGAGATTTTTTTCAGGGTGTACAACAAGATCTAGGGCAGCAAAAATGACCTGTCAACTGTGAATATAACCCTGAAATTAACTTACCTTGCTTTCTCGAGTTTCCCTGTTTTCTATAGGTAATGGAACCCATGTAAAAAAAGGGCTAGAATGAGCCAATGATAAAGTCCCCTGAGCTGATATAACAGTGAATCTTTGAAACTCTTATAACTAAACTCTCAGTATCCTTGAAGCTGAGTCAGCTAAATGACAGGTGCCAGCCTTTCTGCACTAAACTGATAAACTGTTCATACAGCTGGGACTTTTCAGATAAACAAGGGCATTCTGCATACATAGTCTAGAAATTCCCAGAGGGAACTGCCTCTTCTGACCCTTCCCCTCCTATGTAACCTCTAATTTGGGAGAGAATTGCCCCTTTTCTTTCCCCCTATAATCTTCTATTTTTCTTGTAACCCATGAATGACTGCAATTTTGCCTGCACTGTTAGATTTCTTTGTAATTTGTATATAGGATACTCCAAATGTATGTGTTCTGTTTTGTCTTGTAAGAAAAAGTCTGCTATTCAAAACTTTTGCAGTTGCGACTTTTGGTTTACATAACTTAAAGGTCAGACTTCTTTTCTTCCTGCCTCTTCTATATATCTTAAATATTCCGGGGTTTTCAATAGTTTAGCTAAAGTCAGCTTAGTGTTGACACATTCACAGAACGAGATGGCTATGCATCCCGGAATTTAAGTCAAGATCACTAAATTACATAAGCTGTAAGGTAATGAGTGGGTAAAAATCAAGATGGGATTTTAAACAATTTTAGATAATGTTTCAAAAATTTTATTTTTTATCTTTATCAATACTCATGATTTCTAATTTTAATACTTCTTACTAATAATTATATGTAATGGTTATATGTTATTAATAAACATGATGATGATTGAACAACTTTCTATTTATGGAGACATAGTATAGACATTCAAAATTATGTGGGGTTAGAATAAGTTTTACTGAATCCTTCCTGTCTTGTCTGCTTCCCAGGGTAGTATTATAGATATTTTCACTGAATGTATAGAGGATAAGTTTACATCATGATCATTTTATTCAAATACAAATGTAATTTTTTCTTTAACTTTACCTACCCATTAGCATAGAATGTTCAATATATAAACATAAAATAGACTACTGGTTTTTCCTAGTATTTTTTTTGATGAATCCTTTTAGAAGTGATGAGAAGAATTAGGTAATAATAACAATAAAAAGAATTAAAATTTATTTTTTATAATTCATTATTTGCCAAGTGCTTTACATGATATTATATTATATGATCACATTTTGTTTCAGGACTGATATATATGTTTATGTATATATAATATATATATATGTTTATGTGTATATATATATATACATATCTTTTGACTCTAAGACTGATTCTCAAAATTATTTATATATATAATATCTTTTTTAATTCTAAGACTGATTCTCAAAGTTATTTTCACCATTTAGTACATCATTTTTATTTTCATCATCCATATTACCTTGTTCTTTGTGTGACCTTAGAATTCTAAATGTCAAGAAATTATGTTGCTTCCAGATATTCTATGGCATTAATGAATAACGAGCATAGTAGGTACAATGGACAAATCAAACCTTGAACACTAAAAATCAGATTATGTAATTCCCTGAAATTCATTTTAATTCCATAGCCTTCTGGGACGTTAAAAGTTTTGTGATTAATGTGCAAAAGCTGGTCTGCTTAATTAATTTCACACTGTTCAGTTAGTCCAGGTTTAAATTAGAAGCATTAAAATTTACAGACTGTAATTCATTTGCAATTAGCACTTGGGAAATATTCTTAGTATGAGTGTTTTAGAAAATTGAAGATTCTGACTTTTTCTTGAATTTACTAAGAAGCACTTGACTGAATCTCAGAACCCAAGACTTTTCCCAATAAATATTTTAATCAAGCTAGAATCCACTGGAATTTCCGCAATGGGAACTTTAAAAAAAGTGCTAGGAAGTACTCTTCCAAATCAATATTTAGAGAAATTATATGGGGATAATTAATGGCACAGTGGATAAAGCACCAGTCCTGAAGTCTAGAGGACCAGAGTTCAAATCTGGCCTCATACACTTAGCACTTTCTAACTGGGTAACCCTTGACAAGTCTCTTAACCCCAATTGCCTCAAAAAAAAAAAAAAAAAAAAAAAAAAAGGAGCAAAGGGAAATTATATGAATGCTGGTTGAGGAATTAGCAGTTGTCAGGAATGTATATGGCCCAGAGTAGTCAACCAAAGAGCCCACTTTGGAAAACATTTAGGTGATAGTAGTCCCTTTTTAGGGAACTATATATTCCCTAATGAATGTTCATCTTGATAATATAACCACAAGTTCTATTCTTCTCGGCTGGATCTGTTTTCTCTCCTTCCTATTTCTCTCCTGTGCTCCAATTCCACATTAATGACTGCCAATTAAGCTTTTTTTTTTATCATATCACCTATTATGAGCCAAGCACTGAGCTAAGAGCTTTAGAAACATTATATTGTTTGATAAATAGAAGAGATGAAATATCTGCCTTCAAGGCGCTTTAATCATAATAGGGAAAGACAACATATAAAAAGGAAACTGAAAAGAGATGGACAAATATACAGTTATAGGAACATAGGAGATAATATCTGTCCTGTTATATTTCCTCTTTGTCCAATATGTCTGAAATTTTTCCTCACCAATTTCAACCCTCTACATACAAAAGCCATTTCAATCCATACAATATTCTTCAACAGGCTGTTTTTTCTCTCATCCCCACTCTATCACCTATTTTCAATGTCTTCATTGATGAAATGGTCATCTATTTCCTAGAGAATAAGTAAATGTGATAGACTACGATTTAGAAGAGGTATGCAGAAATGTGAGCATATACATATATTTACACCCCACGGTATTTGTGTATTTGAACATTCACATTCATTTGACTAGATATAGTGCAATGTGGTGAGAAGTATTTTAGACAGGGAATCAAAAGAACATATTGTAAGGCTTGCTTCCTTATTCAGTATTTTTGTGTCCCAGGAGAAGTTAATTAATTTCTTTGAGTCTCAGTTTCCTTTCCCATAACAGTTATAGTTCTAAATCCTATAAGTATAAACTTAAATAAGTTGCTTGACATATCTCTGCCTTAATTTCTGTCTTCTTATCACAATTGTAGAAATATAAATTTGGATCTAGAAGGGATTTCAGATATCTAATTCATACTATTCATTTTCTTGATGAGGAAACTGAAAGACAGATTAAGAATCCTCATGTAATAGGCAGAATGAAGTAAAAGTTTTCAAATAGGTGATCATTGAAATAGACTTTCCCAAATATCTAATTTATATTATATATTTTATATGTTTATATTTATACATATATATATATATATATATATTTATAATTTATAAGACAATAAATAGTCTTAATTGCCTCCTTGTACATACTTAAATAAATAAATGGATAGATAGAATAGGCTAATTTATAAAATGCATTCATAGAGGTTGAGACTAATCTAGAAAGGGATAGCTAAGCATTTCACAACTTTCTGTACCTGTTTCAGTGCCTGTGTCTGTCTATCTCTTTCTCTCTGTTGGTCTCTCTTGTCTTTTCCTCTCTTTTTGTGTGTGTATCTGTATATTAGTGTATATATATAAATATGTGTGCATGTATTAAAAATATTTCATTATTGTATTTTAGAGAAGTAGAATAAAAATAAGTATAGAGACTTTAAAAAATAACAAAGACTAAATTCCTTTGTTTAAAATATATATATTCCTTTTTTTGTTTTTATTTTGCCTTCTTTTTAGTTACCATGGTATCCCCTGGACATGTTATGGTTTGTCAATGATCTTTATAAAGTATAGAACACTGCAATGAAAATAATAATCCAGTTATAGTTTAATATGGATACTATTTTCTAGCTGTCTATGAAATTATTCCATCCAAGCAACCTAAAACTAGGTTTTTAATTACCACTTTTGAGAAGATCTAAAAGACATTTCTGTGAGATAGAGTGGTTAGAGGATAACAATACTATTTATGATTTTATACCATTTTATAGTTTATAAAGTAAATATTTTTGTACAACATCCCATTGAAGTAGAAAGCATACAATTTATTTTGGCATTTAGTAAATAAGAAAACTGGC
Source organism: Dasyurus viverrinus (assembly GCA_020854095.1). Taxonomy (NCBI): domain Eukaryota; kingdom Metazoa; phylum Chordata; class Mammalia; order Dasyuromorphia; family Dasyuridae; genus Dasyurus; species Dasyurus viverrinus. The sequence continues at coordinate 67,931,009 of CM036997.1, read as the reverse complement.
ATGGTAAAGGTATGAATTTATTAGTATTCCTTCCATAAAGAAGCCTATATTGGGATTGTATATATTTTTACTGATTATCCTCCATCACTGGAATTGTTTCCTGACTCTGAAAAATCCTTTCCAAGCCCCTTATTGAGAATCCTCTCTCTCTGAGAATATCTCTAATTTGCACTGTATAAATACAATGGTAATGTAGTTAATTTTATGTTTCCTCCTTCTTTCTTTTGGAATCTCTTTGAAGGTAGAAACTATCCTTTGTATCTTCCATGCCTACCAATGTGCTTGGCCTATAATAGGCAATGTCAACTTACTATTTTTGTGTGTTGAAGTATTAGAAACATCAGTGAAGTTATAGATTTCTTTTTTTATTCCATTTTTTAAATTTATTTAATAGCCTTTTATTTACAGATTATATGCATGGGTAACTTTACAGCATTAACAATTGCCAAACCTCTTGTTGCAATTTTTCACCTCTTACCCCCCCACCCCCTCCCCTAGATGGCTGGATGACCAGTAGATGTTAAATACATTAAAATATAAATTAGATACACAATAAGTATATATGACCAAAACGTTATTTTGCTGCACAAAAAGAATCAGACTTTGAAATATTGTACAATTAGCTTGTGAAGGAAATCAAAAATGCAGGTGGGCATAAATATAGGGAATGGGAATTCAATGTAGTGGTTTTTAGTCATCTCCCAGAGTTGTTTTTCTGGGCGTGGGTGGTTCAGTTCATTACTGCTCGATTGGAAATGATTTGGTTGATCTCGTTGCTGAGGATGGCCAGTTCCATCAGAACTGGTCATCATATAATATTGTTGTTGAATTATATAATGATCTCCTGGTCCTGCTCATTTCACTCAGCATCAGTTCATGTAAGTCTCTCCAGGCCTTTCTGAAATCATCCTGTTGGTCATTTCTTACAGAACAGTAATATTCCATAATATTTGTACACCACAATTTATTCAGCCATTCTCCAACTGATGGACATCCATTTAGTTTCCAGTTTCTAGCCACTACAAAAAAAGTGCTGCCACAAACATTCGTGCACATACAGGTCCCTTTCCTTCTAGATAATGTCTTTGGGATATAATCCCAGTAGTAACACTGCTGGATCAAAGGGTATGCACAGTTTGATAACTTTTTGAGCATAGTTCCAAACTACTCTCCAGAATGGTTGGATTCATTCACAACTTCACCAACAATGCATCAATGTCCCAGTTTTCCCGCATCCCCTCCAACAATCATCATTATTTTTTCCTGTCATCTTAGCCAATCTGACAGGTGTATAGTGGTATCTTAGAATTGTCTTAATTTGCATTTCTCTGATTAATAATGACTTGGAGCATCTTTTCATATGACTAGAAATAGTTTCTATTTCTTCATCTGAGAATTGTCTGTTCATATCCTTTGACCATTTTTCAATTGGAAAATGGCTTGATTTTTTATAAATTGGAGTTAATTCTCTATATATTTTGAAAATGAGGCCTTTATCGGTACCTTTGACTGTAAAAAATATTTTCCTAGTTTATTGCTTCCCTTCTAATCTTGACTGCATTAGTTTTGTTTGTACAAAAACTTTTCAGTTTGGTATAAACTAAATTTTCTATTTTGTGATCAGTAATGATCTCTAGTTCTGCTTTGGTCATGAAGTCCTTCCCCTTCCACAGGTCTGAGAGGTAAACTATCCTGTGTTCCTCTAATTTATTAATAATTTGATTCTTTATGCCTAGGTCATGAACCCATTTTGACTTTATCTTGGTGTACGGTGTTAAGTGTGGATCAATGCCTAGTTTCTGCCATATTAATTTCCAATTTTCCCTGCAATTTTTATCAAACAGTAAGTTCTTATCCCAAAAGGTGGGGTCTTTGGGTTTGTCAAAGGCTAGGTTACTATATTTATTGACTGTTTTATCCCTTGAACCTAATATATTCCACTGATCAACTAATCTATTCCTTAGCCAATACCAAATAGTTTTGGTAACTGCTGCTCTATAATATAATTTTAGATCTGGTACAGCTAAGCCACCTTCATTTGATTTTTCTTTTTCATTAATTCCCTTGAAATTCTTGACCTTTTGTTTGTCCATATGAATTTTGTTGTTATTTTTTCTAGGTCATTAAAATAGTTTTTTGGGACTCTGATTGGTATAGCGCTAAATAAATAGATTAGTTTAGGTAATATTGTCATCTTTATTATATTTGCTCGCCCTATCCAAGAGCATTTAATATTTTTCCAATTGGTTAGATCAGACTTAATTTGTGTAAAAAGTGGTCTGTAATTTTGCTCATAAAGTTTCTGATTTTCCCTTGGCAGATAGATTCCTAAATATTTTATATTATCAGTAGTTACTTTGAATGGAATTTCTCTTTGTAACTCTGAATGTTGAATTTTGTTAGTGATATATAAGAATTCTGAAGACTTATGTGGGTTTATTTTATAAGCAGCAACTTTTCTAAAGTTATGGATTATTTCTGATAACTTTCTCTGGGGTTCTCTAAGTATACCATAATGTCATCGGCAAAGAGTGATAATTTGGTTTCCTCATTGCCTATTCTTATTCCTTTAATCTCTTTCTCAGCTCTTATTGCTAAAGCTAGCGTTTCTAATACAATATTAAATAGTAACAGTGATAGTGGGCAACCTTGTTTCACTCCAGATCTTATTGGGAATGGTTGTAGTTTGTCTCCATTACATATGATGCTTACTGATGGTTTTAAATAGATGCTGCTGATTATTTTAAGGAAAAGTCCATTTATTCCTATACTCTCAAGTGTTTTTAATAGGAATGGATGTTGGATTTTATCAAATGCTTTTTCTGCATCTATTGAGATGATCATATGGTTTTTGTTAATTTGGTTATTAACATGGCCAATTATATTGATAGTTTTCCTAATATTGAACCAGCCCTGCATTCCTGGTATAAATCCTACTTGATCATAGTGTATTATCTTGGAGATGATTTTCTGTAGTCTTTTTGCTAATATCTTATTTAAGATTTTAGCATCAATATTCATTAGGGAGATTGGTCTATAATTTTCTTTCTCTGTTTTCAACCTACCTCGTTTAGGTATCAGTAACATGTCTCTGTCATAGAAGGAATTTGGTAGGACTTTTTCATTCCCTATTTTACCATATAATTTATAAAGCATTGGGGCCAATTGTTCTTTAAATGTTTGGTAAAATTCACATGCAAATCCATCTGGTCCTTGGGATTTTTTCTTGGGGAGTTGTTTAATTGCGTGTTCTATTTCTTTTTCTGAAATGGGACTATTCAAACTATTTACTTCCTCCTCTGTTAGTCTGGGAAGTCTATAGAGGTAGTCATCCATTTCACTTAGTTTATCAAATTTATTGGCATAAAGTTGAGCAAAATAACTCCTTATTATTTCTCTAATTTCCTCTTCATTGGTGGAAAGTTCTCCCTTTTCATTTTTAAGACTACTAATTTCATTTTCCTCCATCCTTTTTCTAATCAGAATTACCAAAGGCTTATCTATTTTATTGGCTTTTTCATAGAACCAACTCTTAGTTTTATTAATTAGTTCAATAGTTTTTTTTACTTTCAATATTTTTAATTTCTTCTTTTAATTTTAGCATTTCCAATGTAGTATTTGATTGGGGGTTTTTAATTTGGTCTTTTTTTAGTTTTTTTAGTTGCAAGCCCAATTCATTAATCTTTTCTTTCTCTGTTTTATTCAAGTAAGCCTCTAAGGATATACAATTCCCTCTTATTACCGCTTTGGCTGCATCCCACAAATTTTGGTGTGACGTCTCATCATTGTCATTTTCATGAGTGAAATTATTAATTGTATCTATAATGTGCTGCTAAAATTATAGATTTCTAAAGAATATAAAGCTTGTTGGATTTTGACAAACAAACTCTCTGTTATTCAGTTATCTATTGATTCACATATTACATTTCAGAATATCTTTTAAAAACTCAAATAATGAAAGAATATATTCCACATTATAAATTCTATTCATATCTTCAAATTATGTTGTTTTTCCTAGAGTACAGAAGCTATTTTTCATATTATTGAAAATCATTCATATGATTAATTTCTTTCATTATTTCTTTTATTAACTTTTAGAGGGCATTTTTAAAAGTAGATGAAAATAGTAATTGATTTCCTGAGTGAGGTAAAAGTGGTTTGATTGAAGACAACTAGGTATTTTCCCCAATAGTATTAGAAATAATATTTCTCCAATAGTTAAGTTCATAATAAGAGATGAGAATTGTAGGACTGACAGAAATGAAACAAAATCAAACCTCTTTATTTTAAAGAGAAAATAAAAAATATCAAAATTATTTTTATTTAAATTTCTTCTTTTTATCCTACAATTCTCATCTCTTCTTATGAACTTAAATATTTCTAATACTATTGGGGAAAATACCTAGTTGTCTTCAATCAAACCACTTTTTATCAAATTTGATCAAGGTTTTGCAGAAATCAGAACTTAGTGGAAACAACGTTAGACTGTCTTTCATATTAGGCATCTTTTAGAAATAAATTTGATAAAAAGAAGAAATTTAAAAACCTTGATCAAATTTGTTTACACTGAATCTTGCAAGCCTCCTGGTAATGTAACATAATAAGTATGTTTGACTAATGAGCTTTCAGAAGAAAATACTTGCTTGGCTACAAACTTTTGAGAAATGTATCTAAGCTAGAAACTAGTTTAAACTGACCAGCTTTAAGGCTTTTTTACTTTTATGGTCAAGCTCTGCTCCTAGGATAAAGAGAGCATTGTTCCCAGTTTCCTATGCAGCTCTAAACCTTGGCTTTGAAGCATAGGGACCACTTGTATTTGAAGGAGATTGCTTTATCTTCTCTTTCCAGGAAACAATATGGTTTCCCATAATTTGCTTTCTGAGCTGGGTATAGAGGCTGCCCCTTGGCTCCATCTCTGAAAGTTCAATCTTAGGATTTCTTGATAATGATAAATGTATACATTTATATATGTTTCTATTTCTCAGCAGGAATCCAATAATTATTTCATGAAAGGATACTTCTAACACTACGTACTGGCTTATATTATGTGAGAAAGAAATATTTCATGTCATTACCAATAAGATAGTAATTCATGAATTGACTAATAGCAACTTTACAAACATTATTGTATGTCTTTAGTCCAGATTTATATATGGATAAGTATCCCAAAATTTATTTCCTTTGAAAATACATGCTTTATATGAATTATTTATTATTTCTATGTTATTTTACATAGATTAGTGTGTTGTTATGTAGAAATAATTGAACTCACAATAAGGGAGCCATTTGTCCAAATGACTATCTCTTATACATAAATTTTGTGCTACCTTGTGTAAACCATTTTCTTTTAGTGCTTCAGGAAATTCTATAACATTGCAGTTTATAGAAAATTTGCCTACCTATAATTGCAGAGAAAATTTCTCAATGAACAACTGATCAATTCCTAAGGCATGGCGAATCTGTAGAAATTTAGCCTAGCAATTTTAATTGAATTTTTGGGTACTATATAAAACATTAACCAAATCTAATGTTCCTATTCTACTAAAAGACTCATTGAGCTAAAGAAGTTAGGTTGACATAATGTCAAAAAACTAGTTTTGGCATTGGAATGCAGAGATTTGATTGTTGCTTTTTCTACTTTTTTTTTTTTTTTTTATCTGAGTTTAGCCAAGTCTTCTTATCTCAGAGTCTCCATTTCTTCATCAACAAAATGAGAGAGTTGGATCCAGATTTCTCTCCTTTATTTGTAAAATTTTCATTATAATAGTTAGGAAGACTAGGCCTACATTTGCTGCAGTCTCCTTTTTTTCAGTTGGACAAAGACGGCTCTGAAGCATGTAGGTAAATGAAAAAATGTCCATTTATTCTAACAGCATTCTGATTATTGAAAATCTTTATTAAAGAAGAAGTGAATGCTATCTTTTTTATTATAACTTTTTATTGACAGTATATATGCATGGGTAATTTTTTTACAACATTATCCCTTGCACGCACTTCTGTTCTGACTTTTGCTTTCCCTTCCTCCACCCCTTCCCTTAAATGGCAGGCAGTCTTATACATGTTAAATATGTTATAGTATATACTAGATACAATATATGTGTGGAGGACTGAACAGTTCTCTTGTTGCACAGGAAGAATTGGATTCAAAAGGTATAAATAACCTGGGAAGAAAAAGAAAAATGCAAACAGTTTACACTCATTTCCCAGTGTTCCTTCTCTGGGTGTAGCTGATTCTGTAGATCACTGATCAACTAGAACGGAATTAGATCTTCTCTTTGTCGAAGATATCCATGTCCATCAGAATACATCCTCATACAGTATTGTTGTTGAAGTTTATAATCATCTCCTGGTTCTGCTCATTTTACTCAGCATCAGTTCAAATAAGTCTCTCCAAGCCTCTCTGTATTCATCCTGCTGGTCATTTCTTAGAGAAAAATAATATTTCATAACATTCATATATCACAATTTACCCAACCATTCTCCAATTGATGGGCATACATTCATTTTCCAGTTTCTGGTCACTACAAAGAGGGCTGCCACAAACATTTTGGCATAAGCAGGTCCCTTTCCCTTCTTTAGAATCTCTTTGGGATATAAGCCCAGTAGTAACACTGCTGGATCAAAGGGATGCACAGTTTGATAACTTTTGGGGCATAATTCCAGATTGCTCTCCAGAATGGTTGCATTCATTCACCACTCTGAGGTGAATGCTATCTTAAAGAGTAATGAACTCTATCTGTGCTGCTTACTAACATCATGAACTTAGGAAATTTCTTTAGCTTCTTGGGCCTCTGTTTCCTCATATGCAAAATGAGATCCTCAAAAGAAATAGCTCTACATCTCCTTTTAATCCTAAACTTATAATCTTGTGAACCCTAAGTTATCCAATATTAATTCTTATTACAAACCACCAAAATCAAAGCATACCATTATATAAATTGGTTTCTAGGTAAGGCACTGAAAATAAGGGGAATGGGTCAATAAATATTTTTTCTTGGCATTTAAGAAAGGGATATTTCTAAAAAGATGAGTTTTCTTTACAGAACCAAGGGATGGTGATAAATATTTTCCTTATATTTACTAATATGTCCTTCATTGATCCGTTATCTTCAATTATGTATTTATGATGTCAAATATGTAATTGGTAACTAAGACATATATTTTTAAATATGAATTTAGAAAAAGCAAATCACAAATAGATATATAGATATATAGAGAGTCATAGAGTTTTAGAGATTTATATAGGGTAATATATTGATATATCTCCATTTTATTGAAACTGCATGAATAGTAAGGATGGGACACAGGATTTTAACTCTGGTCTTTTGGCTGTGAGTCTTATGCAATGTCCATTAAAAGACATTTCTAACATCAAAGAATTGATATTGAAATGAAATTACTTAACACATGTGTGTATATTTGATGGAAGGGTGTAGTTTCTCAAAAGTGGATCATTAATACGTTGAGTAGTAACCAGTTTCCTTTTCCTTGAAGTCAAGAAATGGCTTGGCTGAATGTTATAGAAATTATCCCATTTCACATACAGATTAGATTGCACTGGTTTTGTGATTATGATTATGTCCTTCTTTGGTATGTGACATATCTTTACTTAACTGTCAAATTTTTCATAATTCTAGAGTGGAGAGAGTAGAGATTGGGGAGCATAATAAACACAGACATGCTGAAACAGAGAGACAGACAGATAGACAAAACAAACACAAACACAAACATAGACACAGACAGATACACAAACACAGAAAAACAGAGAGGGATAGAGTGAGAGCGAGAGAGAGGGAGAGAGAGAGAGAGACTGAAACCATAAAGATTAAAACCTTTAAAAAATGGGAAGAGGAGATAGAATCTAAAACTACCTAAATATCTGTTTAAAAACTGAGCTGCTATTGACCATGCTATGCCTTTGACTTCTTGGTTTGAAGAAACAAAAGGAAAAGGAAAGTGTAATCAGCCTGCAAAGATAAATTAGAACCAAACTTTGAAATGCCAAGCAGAATACCTTGTATTTGAATCTTTTTCTATTATTATTAAAACTTTTTTTATTCTCAAAACATATGTATAGATAATTTTCAACATTCACCCTTGCAAAACCTTGAGTCCAAATTTTTTTTTCATTCTTTCCCCATATTCTCCCCTAAATGGAATATAATCAAGTATATAATAAACATGTGAAATTCTTATCTATCTATCTATCTATCTATATCTATATCTATCTATTTATATATGTTTCCACAGTTAACATGCTGCATGAGGAAAATCAGATCAAAAAGGGAAAAAATGAGAATGAAAACAAAATGCAAGCAAACAACAACAAAAACAATAAAAATACAATATTGTGATCCACAGTCAATCCCCACAGACCTCTCTCTAGGTGCAGATGGCTCTCTTCATCACAAGACTATTGGAACTGGACTGAATCATCTCATTGTTTAAAAAAGCCATATCCATCAGAATTGATCTTCAGTAATCTTTCTGTTACAATGTATAATGATCTCCTGATTATGCTAATTTCACTTAGGATCACTTCATGTACATCTCTGGAGAGATGTACAACTCTCCAGACCTTTCTGAAATCATTCTGATAGTCATTTCTTATAGAACAATAATATTCCAAACATCCATATAATATAAATTATTCAGTCATTCTGCAATTTATGGGCATCTATTCAGTTTCTGATTTTTTGCCACTACAAAGAAGGCTGCCGCAAACATTTTTGCACATGTCAATCCCTTTCCCTCCTTTAAGATCTCTTTGGGATACAGGTCCAATAGAAATACTGCTGGACCAAAGAATATGGATAGTTTTATAGTCTTTTGAGCACAGTTACAAATTGCTCTCTAAAATGGTTGAATTAGTTCACAATTCCAACAACAATGTATTAGTGTCCTAGTTTTCCAACATTTCTTCCAACATTCATCACTATCTTCTGTCATTTTACCTAATCTGGGAGATGTGTAGTGGCACCACAGAATTGTCTTAATTTGCATTTCTTTGATCAATAGCTATCTAGAGCACCTTTTCATATGATGAGAAATGGCTTAATTTTTCATCTGAAAATTACCTGTTTACATCATTTGAATTTTTATCAATTGGAGATCTTCTTGCATTTTTATAAATTTGAGTCAATTTGCTATAAATATTAGAAATGGGCCTTTATCAGAACCTTTGAATGTAAAATATTTTCCCAGTTCATTGCTTCCCTTCTAGTCATGTCTGCAATGGTTTTATTTGTACAAACACTTTTTTAACTTAATATAATCAAAATTTTAGATTCTGAATTCCATAATGTATATTTATAAAGCTATATATTTATACAGTACTTATTATGTGCCAAGTAGTAAACAATGATTATTTCACTTGATCTTCACAACCATCTTGAGATGTAGGTGTTATTACTATTCCCATATTATAATTAAGCTAAATGAGGCAAACAGAGATTAAATGACTTGCCCAGGATCACACAATTAAGTGTCTGTGTCTGGAATTGAACTCAGATTTTTCTGTGTGTGCATATGTCACAGAGTTAAAATGTTATGACAGAATAGCAATTTTCTTATCTAAACTTTCTAAAATTTGTTAGAGTCATCACAGAGTTCTTAATATAGAAGGTATTCAATTTAGTTCATTAGTTTGAAGCTATTTGTCCAAATCTAAGATTTTCACTTATCTCTACTGCTTGGACTTTTGCTAAAGTTGTCTTTTTCATAAAGTCCTTCTTCCTCAATTTTTTGATTGCATCTAATTGATATTATATTTATGAAATACACAACATTAGTCCATGAACATTTAGCATTTGACAAAAGCAAAAGTCAAGCAGGAGGAGATTTTTTAGTGGTATTCTAAAAACTAATGGGAATTGTGAATTTGGGAAAATCAATAAATTTATTAGCAGATTGCATGAAAATTATTGATAAGAATAAACATTTTAGGTTCAGGTAAATCTGTCATTACATTATATGTTTGTTTCTGCCACTCAGAGAATCTTTTCAAGACTACTCTGATTTAATAAAATTATGTGAGGATCAACTGTGATAGATGTGGCTCTTTGCAATAATGAAGTTATCCAACAGACTTGTGATGGGAAAAGCTATCTGCACCCAGAAAGAGAACAATGGAGACTGAATGTTAATCAAAGCATTGTATTTCCACTTTTTTATTGTTTGCTTGTTTCTTTTTTCCTCCTTTTTGATCCTCTTTTCTTTTGTACAGTATCATGAATATGGAAATATGTTTAGAAAAACTGCACATGTTTAATCTATATTGGCTTGTTTACTGCATTGGTGGGATAGGAAGGAAAAGAGGGAGGAAAAAAATGGAATAAAAGGATTTGTAAAGATGCGTATTAAAAACTGACTTTGCATGCATTAAAAACAATAAAATACTATTTAAAAAAAAGATTACTGAGACTTCCTTTCCCCACAGGTACTAACACAATATTTTTACTTTTCTGAATTGATAGTAGATTTTTATGAACTGTATTTTTATGAACTGAGTGTATTTTTTTAAGAACTAGTAAAGAGTAATTTTATAAATTGGGGCCAACAGTTAGTACAGTGGATAATGGTTTCAAGTTTGAAGGTAGGAACATTTCTCTTCCTAAGTTCAACTCTGGCTTCAGATACTCATTAGCTGTGTAACACTGGACAAGCCTCTTAAACCTGTTTGCCTGAATTTCTCATTTATAAAATAAGCTGGAGAAGGAAATGACAAACAGCTCTTTTCCAAGCAAATCTTACCCATGGGTCAAAAAATGTCAGATGTGACCAAAACAACTGAACAACACAACAAAAATGATTTGAATTAGTTTTAAAATTTTGAAAAATGCGCAAAAAATAGATAGAAAATCTTAAAAGATGGGATAGGTAGATGTCACAGTGTACAGAGCACTGGCCCTGGAATTAAGAAGATGAATACAAATAGCATTAGATACAACATTTGCTAGTTGTGTGACCCTGCATAAGTCACTTAAACACAATTGCCTTAAAAAAAAGTAAAAATCTTTCAGAGGAAACTAAGGATATTCTAGGTATACATCCCTAAATTCCTGGAATTGGTTTGCTGACCAGAATTTCCCTAACATGGTTCACTTTTTTTCATCTGTAATAATCTTTTTCAAAAAGTTGTAGACTACTTTTCCTTTTGTTCATTTCTATCTATTTGTCCTATGCATGTTTAAAGTAGATAATAAACTTTTGGAGGAATTGTGTTTTTCTCATTTATATTTCTCTCCCTAGTACTGAATTTACTTAGGATCTAGCAGATATCCAATTATCCAACACTTTTAAGGAATGGATTTAATCAGTACTGATATTCTTTTCCCTTTTTCCAAAGACACCGAGGTTGAAAAGAAATGCAACCTGATGAAAATGAGCCTCTTCAAACATAGCAACATTGATTCCCTCATATCTGGTTGATTGCCAGGTCCATCCTCATAAAACTTTCTAACTTAATAGAACTTCTGAAGACTTATTAAATAGTCCTTGAGAACCTAGGGCTATTTCTGAGCCACAGTGAAGTACTTGTGAAGGACTTTAATAGAGCCTTTTAATCAATGTTTATTAATAATAAAGATGATGTCCACTCATGGGGCATCCCTTGATGACACTATGAGATTGCTGAGTTGAATAAACATGACTCAACCATCATTGTAATTCTTATGTTCCTAATGGTAGTGTGAGATTCAGCTCAGAAGGTAGCTTTCAAGGAGATTCTAAATATGAATTTGCAACTAAATAAGAGATATTAAGTGCCTCTTTGGCTGCATTAGTTTAGCAGTGAATACAGGGCAGATTAAAGAAGTATTTTTGAAAAATTAGTGCATATTAGAAGGAGGGAATACTACCTATATAGTTACTCAGTATGGTAGGAAATGGCACAAGTGGTAAATGAGATACCAGTTGCAATAATAATAATTATCATTAATAATGATGATGATGATGATGAATGTTTCAAATAAGTTTCTAAAATACATTAATTCTCTAAGAGTATATGTTTCTAGCCTCCCCCTTTTGTCTCAGCCTAATTTTACATTGCTCCATTTTCCACCCTACATCACCTTTCATGGTCTAACTGGACTTCTCACTACTCATCAGAAAAATGATTTTTTTTTAATCTCCAAGAAGGACAGAAACATCTGGTAACATAGAGGACAGATCCTGGATTTAGGAAGACATGATTTCAAATTCATATTAGGATTTCATACCAAAAAAAAAGTAAGATAAAAAAAATGTGTCAATCATATGGAGAAATTCACTGATAGGCAATGGAAGTTGATATGCTTTACTAGTGTCTTCATAATTTCATAAAAATACTTTTAAAATTTTATTTTCAGTTATATTTAAATATAGTTTTTAATATTCACTTTTAGAATATTTTGAGTTCCAAATATTTTGTCCCCTTTTAACTCCTCACTTCTTTATAAGACCTCAAACAATCTAATATAGGTTATACATGTGCAAGCATATTGGACATTTTCCCATGATATTCATGTGAAAAAAAAAAGAATCAGAAACTTAGGGAGGATGAGAAAAAATTGAAAAATTGAAAAGTTATGCTTTCATCTTCACCCAGACTCCATAGGGATAGCATTTTCCATACTGTATCTTTTTTAATTGTCTTAGCCAATTTTATTGCTGAAACGACTAAATTTCTCATTGCTAATCATTGCACAATAATGTTGCTATGGTATACAGTGTACTTCACTGAACACCAGTTCATGTTAATTCTTTCTACGTTTTTCTGAAGTTCATCTGTTCATCATTTCTTATAGCACAAAAGTATTCCATGCATTCAAATATCACAGCTTATTCAGTCATTCCCCAATTGATGGGCAGTCCCTCACTTTCAAATTCTTTGCCAGCACAAAAGGAGCAAACACAAATATTATACACATATATGTAGGTGTATAGTATGCATGTACAGAACATTTTTAATGGTCTCTTTATGATATAGAACTTGTAGAGGTATTGGTGGATAAAAGAATATGCAGAGTTTCATAAAATTTTAGGTATAGTGTGAAATTGGTTCTCATAATAGGTGGATCAGTTAGCAATGCAGCCAAAAATGTTTTTGCATCCCAATTTTCCCACATTACCTACAACATTCATCCTTTCATTTTCTTGTCATATTAGCCAGTCTGACAGTGAAGAGCTGGTATCCCAAAGTCATTTTACTAATCAATAGTGATATAGGAATTTTTTGTATACTATAGGTAGCATGTATGTTTTTATCTGAAAATTGCTTCATCATCTGCCTTGACCATTTACATATTAAATAATGACTAGTATTCTTATAATTTGATTCAGTTCTCTACATTTGAGAACTAAAGATTTTATCAGAAATTCTAGCTGCAAAAACCATGTCCCATTTTTTCCTTCTAATCTTGTTTGAATTGGTTTGACCTTACATTTTTTTTACTTAATGTAGTAAAAATTACCCCTTTTGTATTTCATAATGTTTTCTATCTCTTGTTTTGCCATACATTCTTCCCTTTTCTGTAGAACAAACAGGTAAACTCTTCCTTGCTTTCTCAGTCCTCTAATATGCTAATATTATTACTTTTTATGTCTAAATCATGTCCCCAGTTCAACTTTATCTTTTATCATGTGTTGTGGTGGTTGGTGTGTAGTTTCTGCTATACTATTTCCCCTCTTATCAGTAGTTTTTAATCAAATAATGAGCACTTTTCTGAGAATCTGGAGTCTTTGGTTATATGCAATAATAGATTGTTATTATACAGAGCCACCATCTTATTTCTCAGCCATTATCAATCGTTTTGATAATTGCCACACTATAATATAGTTTTAGATTTGGTACAGCGTAGCTGACTTTCTTTGCATTTTTATTGATTTCTGAATTTTTGTCTTCAAATTGGATTTTGTTATTTTTTTCTAGGTTTCTAACATAGTTTTTGAGTGAATAATTGGTCTAGCAATGAATGCATCAAATAATTTGTGCAACATTGTCATTTTTATTATGTGAGCTTGGTTTACATATAAACAAATTATTTTTTTCCACTTGTCTAAATCTAACTTTATTTTTGTGAAAAGGAATTGTATCTATAAAGTTTCTGGGTTTGTCTTGGCACATAGTCTGTCAAATATTTTACATTATCAACAATTACTTTAAATGTAATTTCACTATCTCTTGCTGCTGGGCTTTGTTGGTAATATATAGAAATGCTGATGATTTATGAGATTTTATTTCCTATCCTGAAACTCTACTAATGTTAACTGTTTCAAGCATTTATTTGCATGATTTGCAATGATACTCTAAGTATACGATCTTATCCTCATTGCCTATTCTAATTCTTTCCATTTAGTTTTCTTCTCTTGTTGCTAATGGTAGCACTTCTAGTACACTATTGAATAATAGTGGTGATAATGGGCATACTTCTTCATGCCTGCTCTTATTAGGAATGCTTCAAGCTTATTTCGCTTAACTTTAATGAATGTTTGCTGATGGTTTTTAGATAGATACTACTCATCATTTTAAGGAAAGCTCCATTTTTCCTTTGCTTTCTAGTGTTTTGAATAGAAATGGGTGCTGTATTTTCTCGAAAGCTTTTTTGCATCTAATGAGACAATCTTTTAATTTCTGTTTGTTTTATTATTGATATGGTCCATTATGCTGATAGTATCCACATATTGAAACAAATTTTCATTCCTTATATAGATCCCACTTGGGAGGGGGGAGGCAGAGCCAAAATGACAGATAGTAGATAGGTCTTTGCCTGAACTCTTCCTGGCTTCCTGGAAAATCTATCATTTCCCCCCCCCCTTTTTTCTCCTTTGTTTTCTTCCCTAAAGAATAAGATAAATTTCTATACTTAACTGAATGTGTATGTTATTACACCACAAAAAATTTAAAAGACTCTCAATATGTTGAATAAATTTCTTATGGTGAACTTATGGAAATCATGCATAAGAATCTTCCAAAGATGAGTTGTGATCTGGAAGGAATTGGCAAGATAAGAGGGTCTTTTGAAAATTTCAGTAGTTGCTTTGTTCAATAGAATTTATGACTATAATCTTAGAAATGATAGAATATTTTGATAAACTCTTTTTATAAGATAACTTCTGTGTAATTACTATAATTGTGGAACAAGAGAAACAAATAATTAATCAAAGTTTAGTGGGTGCTCCATATTCTTACTTGGATTCTTTCCTGATATACCCAACTGTTAATATTTTATGCTCCTTCATTTGAAATTACTTAGTATACATTTCATATTTACCTAACCTCTATTAAAGCTTGTTTCCTCAAGCTTTATAACTGGAAAAATAATATATTTTACTTTCTTCACCAAAGAATTTCTGTGGAAAAATTTCTGCATCAAACATAAACTGACATAGTAATGAGAGCTCACTTTTACTTGGTATTCAGAATTTCCAAAAAAGTTTTGTTTAGAGATTTAATGAAGGGGAGAAAAAGGATAGATTTTCATTTAGACGTCCTTGATTCAAATTTCAGCTACTTACCACATGTACAAACCTTGGCTCTGTAATGATACTATATGTTATATCGGGAACTATATGTTTCCTTCTTCACTGGAAAGTAAGACAATATAGTTAAACAACAACCAGTTAATTTGAAGTTTTTTCAGGCTCTGAGCTGCTCAATACACCAGTGACCTCTTGAAAGTGAATTTTTTTGTTAAATTGGGAAGTGTGTGTTGTTGCCAGAAACCACAAAACAATCTGTAGCAGCAGCTACAGACTCAAAATATTTTCAGGGACCTGAAAAGATTCTAAAAGGATAACTTCAAGGAATATTAGAGCAAAAATCCAGAAACCTCAGGTCAAAGAGAAAATATTGCATTTGAAAAAGAAATAATTCAAACATTGAATAGTCACAGTCAGAAGCACACATGATTTAACATTAAAGGATTGGTATGCTGGAAAGGATATTGTGGAAGCAAAGGAACTTGGGTTACAACTAAGAATAATCACCCACCAAGCAAAACTGAACATATTTTTTTTCAGGGAAAAGAAGTATATATTCAATGAAAGATGACATTTAAACATTCATGATGCAAAGAACAGAGCCAAAGAGAAAATTCAATTTTCAAATAAAAGACTTAAGAGAAGTGCGCACACACACAGACACACACACACACACACACACACATACACACACAACAAACACACACAATGAAACCTTGTAATTCTTAGTAACTGCATATCTATTAGGGCAATTAAAAAGGAGTATACATAAACAGAGGGTGTATGTTTAATGTGGTGTTATGATATAACTAAAAATCCAATGTGAATAAAGAGGATTACCCTGGAAGAAAAGGAAAGGAGAGGAGAATATAGTAAATTAAATCACATAAAGAGGCATGAAATATCTGTTACAGTGGAGGGAATGAAGGGATGCAGTGGAGTATTTGAACTTTAATCAGATTTGACTCAAAGAGGAAAGATAGATTGAGGGAGGCAACAACACCACCACCACAACTGGAAACTGCAGGAATGTCCATTAATTGGGTAATGGTTGAAAGAGTTGTGTATGATTATGAAATGGTATAAGAAATAATAAATTGAATGGTTTTAGAAAAAATGTAGAAATGATTGCATGATATAATTGTAGAGGGCTGAAAGTCTTGAGTCGTTGCAATGAAGTCGGTCCAAGCACTTAGGGCTAATTACCGATTGAAAAATACTCTATGGGCACATGCTTGGGGAATGGCCCTTCCCACTATCCTGTGCTGGCTCGATAATTGATATATACAGAAAATATAGGTAGGAGGGACTAGAAGATGGAGTAAGATGAGCCAGGCTCACTTTGGTGGTGGAGGAGGAAGAAAGAGGTTACAGAGATCATACTTCCATCCCCTTCACTTCTACCCTTAAAGACCAAGAATAAAGATTAAGGACTTTTGCTTATTCTGACTGCAACTGATTCCAAAGTATCCTGGGTGCTAGGGTGGTCATCACAAATAATGAAGTATGAAGTAAGCAGAATCAAGAAAACATTGCACACAATAAAAACAATATTATTTTAAATGACTTTGATTAAATAAGTTATTTTAAATTTTATAAATGTATATATAAATTTATAATCTTTATAAATTTAGTATAAAATACATATGAAGAAAGATGATATTTGCAACCAAAGAAAGAACTGATCAATGAAAATGTGTATATTTCATACATACACATACACACATGCACACACAGTTTTAGCTTGATGCTTCTCTGCTTTGTAACTCATTGAAATATTATTCCATACAATTTGATGAGAAGGAAATTCTTTAGCACTTGATAATTGTTTTTCATTCATAGAACTTAGTTTCCTTGATTGAGCAGTAGGGACGTGAGATTGGCCAGGAATACCTCTCAAGCCTTACCTGCTATTGCCTGCTGCCTTGAGCAGCTCCTCTGCAAGAAAATTGGTGATTTGAAGGACTGTTAGAGCCCATAATGTTGTGGTTTGTGCATCGTCAGACAAGTTACAGGGCAGTTCTTGAAGGATAAGGTGACTGTAGTATATATTCTCCCAGCTCCCAAATATTAATACTGGAGGGGCTACACAGCAGCTGGTGTACTCAACAAGTGAAAAAGAATCAGGAGCAGGGACAGCTGTGGTAATGCATGCAAGCCAGGGAAGGAGGCATCCACATCAGCAGCTGGGAAGGACCCAGTCTCTTGGCTGCCCAAACCCTCAAACAGCTGTCAGAGCACTGATCAATGGAGGGTAAACATTATAGTTTTGTTCTCCATATGCAGGCACTTCTACACACATCCCAGGTATATGGTTGCAAGATATACGGAGGGAGAGATTATAAAGATCTTCTTTTCTGTCAGAAAATGAATTGGGTCAAGAAGGGAAGAGCCCAACTGGACTTAACTGGGCTGGCTTATTTCTTATCAGCTGGAAGCCCTACTTGCTTCACTGGGGAATTGGGTAAAGAAGGATGCTAAGGCTGGGGACTAAAATATATTCCTTACAAGAAAAATTCATGTTGTACTTGTCATTTTCACCACTCTATATACAGATATGTGTTTATATACATATTTATGTATGTATATGTACATATATTATATATATATAATATGCATATATATCCATATACACACAATCATTTGGGTCTAATAGTCTTCTCAAAGGCAATGACAGTGGTGGAAAGGGAAGAAAAATAAATATACATGATAATTTTGTGGTATGTGAAAAGAATCACAAATGGTCCATAATATATTTGCAGTTTCATATGCAATCATTTTTTAATCTACTGTGTGAAAAAAAAAATCCTTGGCTCATTCCATAAATGAAATACATTTTTAAAAAAAGATATAAGGAATGAAGCTAAAGCTTATTGACAGGTATAGCTGACAATGAAATAATATCAGTCCTAAACATATATTCACCAAAATCTAAACAATATCTAAATTTTAGAAAATTAATGAAATGGATAACAGTAGAAAATAGATAGTAGAACTGTACTACTGAGGGACCTTATCTTTCTCCTCAAAGAACCACCTTTTATAATAAAAAATAAACAAAAAGATAAGGAGATGAATAGAATTTTTTTTAAAAAATAAGATGATAGAACTCTAGGGAAAACTAAATGGAGATAGAAAGAAATAAACATTTTTTTTTCTTAGTATTATATGGCACCTACATAAAAATTGACCACATATTAAGGAATCACAATTTCACAGTCAAATGCAGAAAGGCAGAAAAACTAATTGTATCCTTTTCAGATCATGATGAAATAAAAATTGGAAACAATAATTTAATCTTAAAGAAAGAGTGGATTAAAGAAAAAAAAAAGAAATAAACACCAAATTTCTAACTCTGAAAAACAAAGAAGAAATTAATAAAATTGAAAATGAGAAAACAATTTAACTAATAAATTAAACTAAGAGCTGGTTTATAAAAAATAGATAAACCATTAATTAATTGATTCTATTTAAAAGATGAAAAAGAAAATCAAGTTATCAGTATCAACAATCAAAGGCTAAATTTATCACCATTGAAGAAGAAATTAAAGAAAAAATTCGATTTTTATTCCCAAATGGATGCCAATTATATGACAATATCAATGAAATGAATAAATATCTACAGATATATAAACGTCTAGATTAACAGAAAAAAAAACTAGTTAGATTTTTTTGCACGAAGAAAAAGAAGCATCTAATTTTCAGCCAAAACTAAAAAACAGTTTTTAAAACTATTTCTAATAAAAGTGTCATTTCTCCGACATATAAGGAGCTACATCAGATTGTATAAAAATAAAAAAATATAAAAATTATGAAAAAAAATTATCCTTTCTTAACTGATAAATGATAAAAGAATATAAACAGGAAGTTTTCAGATGAAGACATCACACTTATCTATAGTCATGAAAAAATGCGCTCTAAATCTCTATTGATTAGAAAATATAAATCAAAACACAGATGAAATATTACCTCACAATTATCAGATTGGGTAATATTAGGGAAAAAAAAGAAAAATGTTAATATTTGGATTGGTTGTGGAAAATTTGGTACATAACTGTCTTGTTGGAATTTTGAATGGATCCAGATAATGTGAAAAGAAATTTGGAACCATGCTCAAAGGGAAATCAAATTTTACATACCCTTCGTTAGTAGTTCTGTATCAACAAAAGATTTTCAAAAAAGAAAAAATGATTTATTTATAAGAAACAGCTCTTTTTAAGTGATAGCAAAGAATTGGAAGTTGAAAGAATGTGCATTAATTGGGGAATTGCTGAACAAGTTGTGCCATATAATTGTAGTAGAATATTGTAAGAAATGATGTGAAAGCAAATTTCTGAAAAATCAGAAAAGATTTAATGCTGAGTGAGATGGAAAATACCAAGGGAACATTGTACATAGCAAAAACAACATAATGATGTAAGACAATTTCAAAGGAATTATGATGGAAAATGCCATTCACATTCAAAGAAAGAAATTAGTATGACTGTACAAGAAAGCACACTATTTTAACTTTAATTTTTCTGTATTTTTTTCTTTTGTTCTGTTTCTTCTTCGATACATAATGAATACGGAAATAAGTTTTACATAATTGTACATATATAAAATATGTCAAATTGTTCTCTCTTTTTCTGGGAGAGGATGTGGAAAATAAGAAAGTAAAAAAAAAACTTGTAGCTGAATTTTTAAAAATTAATGTTTAAATCTGGAATAAAAAAGGGTCAAGAATATCAAGGGGATTAATTAAAAATACAAAGGACATTGGCCTACTAGTACCAGACCAAAATTTTATTATACAGCTGCAGATATCAAAAACATGTGCTACTGCCCAAAAAATAGTGGTTCAATGGAATCAATTAGATACATATTACACAATAATCAATGACTATAGTAATCTTGTATATGATAATTCCCCAAATTCCATCTTCTGAGATAAGAAGTCAGTATTTCACAAAATAATATGTCAGATACTCAGGTTAGACCTACATTTCACACCCCATACGATAATAAGGTCAAAATAGGTACATGATTTGGGCATAAAGGGCATAAAGCAAATTAGGAAAGCAAGGAATAGTTTATCTATCAGATCTTTGGAGAAGAGAGGGATTTATGACCAACAAACTAGAATACCTTATGAAATGCAAAATGGACAACTTTGATTGCAATGAATTAAAAAAGTTTTGCACAAACTAAGCCAACACAAACAAGATTAAAAGGGAAGCACAAAAAACTGGGGAAGTTGTTTTTTTAACAGCTTGAGCTTCTGATTTAAAAAAAAAAAAACCTCATTTCTAATATATATAAAGAACTGTCTCAAATTTATAACAATGCAAGTCATTAACCCAATTGATAAATCATCAGAGGATATACATATATTTTGCTGAGGAAATTATGGTTAAATTGACTTGCCCAGGTTCACACAGCTAGGAATTGTGAAGTGTTAAGTGTCTGAGGACAGATTTGAATTCAGGTCCTCTTGACTTGAGGACTGATACTCTATCCCCTGCACCACCTAGCTGCCCCTAATGGAGAACTTTAGATGAAGAAATTAAAGCCATCTGTAATCATATGCTCTAATATACTAAAATGTTATAAATTATTACTGATTAGAGAAATGCAAATTAAAACAATTCTAAGGTTACACCTCACATTTCTCAGATTAGCTACAATGGCAGAAAAAAGTAATAATATATGTTTTAGGGGAGATGGGCAAACTGGAAGACTAATGTGTTGTTATAAGAGTAATGAAATGATATAACCATTCTGGAGAGTGATTTAGAATATTCTTAAAAGACTGTGGAACTGTCCAAATCCTTTGCTCCACCAGTGCCACTACTTGGTCTATATCTCAAGTAAATCAAAAAGGAGGGAAAGAATTTACATGTGAAAATTGTTTATAGGAGCTTTTTTGGGTTTGGCAAGAAATTGAAAAATGAGTAGATGTCCATCAATTTGGAAATGGTTAAATAAGTTATGATATATGAAAGCAATGGAATGTTGTTACTCAAAAAATGATGAATAAGCTGATTTTAGAAAATCCTGGAATGATGTACAGGAACTGATGATGAGCAAAACAAACAGAACCAGGAATACATTATACATACTAACAGCAAGATAGTGTGATGATCAACAATGAAAAAGTTGGTTCTTCTCAGTGGTTCAGTGATACAAAACAATTACGTAAACTTAGGAACAAAAACTCAGCATCTAGACAGTGAATTGTGGATACTGAATGTAAATCAACACATGCGATATTTACTTTTTTCCCCTTTCCTTTTTTTTTTCTCTCAAAAAATAAATACTATTAAAATATATCCATATAAAAATGACTATCTAAATTAAAAATATTTAATCTTCAAGTACATTCAAAGTTCACAACCATGTGAGTAAGTGGTGCAACAATTATTATCTTCTTTAGTAATCTAGGATATGAATTTCAGGGTGCTTAAAATTCTGACCAGTATCACATCCTTAATCAGAGCCTGAGAGGGTTTTTGAAGTCAGATCTTCAACCATCAAATTCAATACTTTTACTAGAGTAGAATGTTTTTCCTAACATATGAATACAAGTTATTATTATTTTTCCAAAAAGATTTACAATGGAGAAAATTGAGGATTTAAATGACTTACCAAAGTCACATAATAGAGTGACTCTTAAAACATTTACAACCTAGCAGTAGAAATAAGACAGATATATAATAATATCAGTTAGAAGGTGATATGCACAACAGATAGGTATCAAAGATTGGGCATCGACAAAGAAAAAGGCAAAATCAGACAATGATCTATTTAGCAAAGGAATGATATTTGAAAAAACACACAATTATAAAAAATGCTTTTATAATTTTATGATTATTAACATCTAGTTAGTCATATGCATTTTGTATACAAAGCATTCATTATATAGACTGCTGCATAGACAGGAACTTGAAGAACATATCTATTATACAGTAGATAATTAATTCAGATATAAGGCTAGCCCCAAAGTAGAGAATCAGGCATCAAAATTCAATTTATTAAAATGAAATGCTATTAAGCATATCTCCAAGAGACATAACCTTTTTTTCTATTCTTCTATTTCATTATGGTTGTGGTAGTGGTTGTAGTTATCAACAACATTTATATAGGAGTTTAAAGTTTATAAGCCACTTTTCAGATATTTTCTTTTTTGTCCATATAATAGTTCTAGGGAATATGTGCTATTATTGTCCCCATTTTTATATGAGAAACCTGAGACTTCAGATATATTTAATGGATAGGAATTATGGATAGAATTGAAAATCACGAAGTTATTAAGCATAACATTATAACATTTTAGTCTTGGACACATTAGTCTTAGATACTGTTGGCGCAGGTAATTCTCAAATTATAAAATATATGGGAGGTTCCAATCTGCCTTCGTGGATACTCTCTCTCTTCTCTCTCCTCTCTTTCTCTCTCTCTCTCTCTCTCTCTCTCTCTCTCTCTCTCTCTCTCTCTCTCTCTTTCTTTGTTTACATGTAAAGATGGTTTTCAAAAGTCATCTTTCTAAGATTGTGAGCTCTAATTTTATTTTTCTTCCCTTGCTTTCCCTCAGGTCTCCCTAAGAAGTAACCAATATAATATAATTTATACATGTACAATTAAATGAAGCATATTCCAACATTAATCTCATTGTGAAAGAAAATAGAACAAGATAGAAAAAACACAAGAAGGAAAAAGTAAAAACAGCATGCTTTGACCTACATTTAGGTACCATCAGTCTTTCTCTGGATAGTTAGGATTTTGTATCATGAGTCCTGTGGAACTGTCTGAGATTTTTGCATTGCTGAGAAGAGCTAAGTCTATTAAAACTGAACATTGCACAATGTTGCTGCTACTGTGTAACATATTCTGGTTCTATGTGGATGGCATTTCAACCAGTGGAGCTTACTGGATGAATGGAATCCTAAATCTGGAACATCAAATGCAAAGTGTGCTACTATTTTCCTATGGTGTGTTAAGAACAACAAACAAAAATGCAAATCTAAAAGGATGTTAGCTTATAAGGAGAATCTCCTACTAGGTAAGAAAGGATGTACTAGACATGAGAATTAAAAATTACATACAAGGCATAGAAGGAGTACATGAGAACAAAGCAACTAAGGAGAACAATGAAGGTATTTTATAAAAGATGTCATGAGCTGGTCCTTGCCCAAGGTTCACAAATTTTCTGATATGGGAATGTAAATCATTCTGCTCATAAAGAAGATTATGCACAAAGCAAGATTGACATATTATGTTTATATGTGAGTATCATATAAGTGAATAGATATATTTATGTATGTATATCAATATATAATGCCAATATCTAAACACACACATCTATATTATTACACAAAACCTAGTCAGATCACTTTCTGTAATAAAAAGTATTTCTGAAGATTTTTTTTTTATTTAGAACTTATTCCAGATAGTTAAAGGAACATTTTCCATAGAAGAATTGGTATAAAAATCAAATTGTGTAGATCTAAGAAATGGTAAGAATTGGCCATTGAAAGAAAGGGAAATACATGACAAACTTGAAGGATTCCTTGCTAAACTAGCTACCCATATCTCTAAATAAAAAATAAAGTAATCTCTTATATAGGCCAAAAGTATTTTACATTAAGTTTGTTTGTTTGTTGTGAGGATGAGGAGAGGGTTTAAGATTTTAAAATACAGAATGTCACCTAGCATTTGGAAGAACCATTGAATGTCAACATCACCTATAAACACTAAAACTAAAAGAACTCTTTCAGTTTAAGATTTTTTTTTCAATTTGTTTTGGTACTTTAAGATATTATTTTTCATGGGGAGCATAAGATATATCTATTTTGTGCCTATCAGGGAAGGCACAGTTGTTATGGAAGTTTATTAAGAAGAATTTCACCTTTAAGACCTCCCTAGATCTGAGGAATTTGAGATAAAAAATATGAAATACTGAAAAGTACATGAAAAGTAATATCTGCAGCAGTGAAATCTCCTACTTTCCCCATAAATTAAATTTATTTTCTTTCTATTACAAATGATAGCTGTGTAGTTTATTAAGTGAGAACTTGCAATATCATTACACATCTCAATTGGTAAAAATATTGATATTCAGTCACTAAAATTTACCAGACAAGTGAAAAAAAACACATTTATAAAATTCTTGAACATAATTATGTATAAGGGAGAATTTAATTATGAAATGAACTCAGAAAACTTCATAAAAATAAATGCTAAAAAACTGTTCTCAGAAGCATAAGCAATGTATGAATTAAATAATTCTCTAATTTTCTTAAATGTGTTTAACACCACAGTTATACATAGAAATGTACACAAAACATAGAATGTATTAAAACATATTTGGACACACCATAAGAAATATCAAGCAATATCAAGCAAGTTCTAAATCACATGAACTTGCAAAATAAATCCTTATGTTCAGAGTCTGATAAAACAATATAATTCATTTAAAGTCACATATTTTGATTCAGTGCAACAAACATATGAGGGGCTATATGTGAGGCATTCTAATAGAAAACAAATGACAATAAAAATAAATCCATCTCTTTCCTCAAGTTTAAAAAGCAACTTAAACTTATTCACAAACAGTTTTTAATGAAAGCTGGAATACAGTACTTCATAAACCATTTGTAAGTGTGTAATAGAGATCAAAAAGTATGACCTCAGAAATATGATGAAGGGAGTTCACTTATCACTGGGTACCAGGAAAATTGTGTTTAACACTGAGCATGCCTTAGAAAGAATTTTAAAATCTTAAGTAGTCATGCCATTTGGAGAAAGAATATGGTAAGAGTAGAGAAAGAGAGAGCATTTTTTTCAAGCATGGGTAGATGGGATGAGAAAAAGCACAGATGTTTGAAATACTAATATAAGGCTGAAAAAACAAAGCTTCATCTACATTCCTCATACCTGGAGCATGCAAATATATATAGGCTGAAATAAAGTTAGACAGGTAAGATGAACTCTGACCATGGAGGACTTTGAACAGCAGGCTAAGGTGATTTGATTTTTGTATATATAAAAAAAGAATATGAAGGTTCTGATAAAAGCCTAATTTACAAAATATATAGAGAATTGACTCTAATTTATAAGAAATCAAGCCATTCTCCTATTGATAAATGGTCCTAGGATATGAACAGACAATTCTCAGCCGAAGAAATTGAAACTATTTCTTGTCATATGAAAAGATTCTCCAAGTCATTATTAATAAGATAAATGCAAATTAAGACAACTCTGAAATACCACTACATACCTGTCAGACTGGCTAGAATGACAGGGAAAGATAATGTGGAATATTGGAGGGGATGTGGGAAAACAGGGACATTAATACATTGTGGGTGAAATTATAAATATATCTAGACATTCTGAAAAGCAATTCGGAACTATGCTCAAAAAGTTATCAAACTGAACCAGCTATGCCAAGAGAAAGAACTTTGGGAGATGACTAAAAACCATTACATTGAATTCCCAATCCCTATATTTATGTCCACCTGCATTTTTGATTTCCTTCACAAGCTAATTGCACAATATTTCAGAGTCTGATTCTTTTTATATAGCAAAATAATGTTTTGGTCATATATACTTTTTGTGTATCTAATTTATATTTTAATGTATTTAACATCTACTGGTCATCCTGCCATCTAGGGGAGGGGGTGGAGGGTGGGAGGTGAAAAAATGGAACAAGAGATTTGGCAAGTGTTAACGCTGTAAAGTTATCCATGCATATAACCTATAAATAAAAGGCTATTAAATAAAAAAAGTTATCAAACTGTGCATACCCTTTGATCCAGCAGTGTTACTATTGGGCTTATATCTCAAAGAGATCATAAAGAAGGGAAAGGGATCTGTATGTGCAAGAATGTTTGTGGCAGCCCTCTTTGTAGTGGCCAGAAACTGGAAACTGAGTGGATGCCCACCAATTGGAGAATGGCTGAATAAATTGTGGTATGTGAATATTATGGAATATTATTGTTCGGTAAGAAATGACCAACAGGATGATGTTGAGTGAAATGAGCAGGGCCAGATCATTATATACTTCAACAACAATACTATATGATGATCAATTCTGATGGACATGGCTTTCTTCAACAATGAGATGAACCAAATCAGATCCACTTGTTCAATAATGAATAGAACCAGCTACATGCAGAGAAAGAACTCTGGGAAATGAGTGTGAACCAATACATAGCATTCCCAATCCCTCTACTTTTGCCTGCCTGCATTTTTTTATTTCCTTCACAGATTAATTGTACATTATTCCTAAGTCTGATTCTTCTTGTGCAGCAACATAACTGTATGGACATGTATACATATATTGTATTTAACATATACTTTAACATATTTAACATGTATTGCTCTATCTGTGATCTCGGGGAGGGGTGGGGGGAAGGAGGGAAAAATTAGAACAAAAGGTTTTGCAATTGTCAGTGCTGAACAATTACATGCATACGTCTTGTAAATAAAAAGCTATAATAAAAAGAAAGATGACAATGAGTGTGCGATATGTGCTATTATGCTAATATTATTAAATTATATATATGTATATATATATATATATATATATATATATATATATATATATGGAAGAAGAGAGAGAAAGAGGCACAGACCCAGAGAGAGAAAGAGAGAGAGAGAGAGAGAGACAGAGACAGAGACAGAGACAGAGACAGAGACAGAGACAGAGACACAGAGAGAAAGAGAGACAGAAACAGAGACAGGGACACAGAGAGACAGAGGTACAGAAACACAGAGATAGAGAGATTTTACAAGAAAATCAATGTAATTTAAGCTATATTCATGTTTCTTTTGAATTTAGCCACTTAGAACATGATCAGTACCCAAGATGGATTATTTCCAACTACCTAATATTTTATCTTTTGGTCCTTGTCAAAAAAATTCCCCACATTCAAAATAGTCAACTTAACGTCTTCTCTTAGTAATGCAAATATTTTAATGTTTTTCCATTGATGATGTATGTTTCAGTCCCCTATCAAAGTCTCCAAAGATTTAAAGTTGCTTATCATCAAAACAGCAAAGGAAGGTGAAAGAGTCAATTAGTTAACTTGTCCAATTTGGAATTGAAGAAAAGAATCAGTGAACAACATATAATCAGAGAGTATGATAACATAAGGAGTTGCACTTTTTATGAACTGAAAACTATTGAAAGCTTATGGAAATCTTATGGATTCTATTGATAATCATATAATAACCAAATATCTAGTGGCATGTTGACAATATGTTCATAAAATCCCTTTAGATTATATGTGTTAGCATGCAATAGATAAAAAAGTGCCATGAAATGAAAAAAAGACCTTCATTCAAGCATTATTTGTGATATACACTGATTATATGACCCTGGGCAAAGTCATTTAACTTACTAGGGGCCCTAAACAACTATCAATGTGTGTAAATCACAGAGAAGCTATGCAGGTTTGGGGAGTATACAATCGAAGGGGCAACCACATTTCAATGTTCACAGAGCTCTCAAAGTAACAAAATATATAATCTCCTCACAACATTCTAGTGTGATGGTCATGGTGAGTTCTGTGAGACTAAGCAGTGTTTTCATATATAAAATAAAGGACAATAACTACCAAAATTGTTATGAATAGAAAGATCCATGCACCATAAAGTGCTATACAAATATGAGTTATTTATCTTCCTTTACTCTCTTCTCTTCTAAAACAAAATACATCAAAGTCATAGACAGAAACACATCCCTCAACAATCCATTTCAGTCCAGTTGTGAAGGCTTTACATAAAACAAACTGACTACAAAAATCACATTCCTATCTAGACTAAATCATTAGGATTTCTTTACTCTTGTCATTTCTATATTTTATTTTGTTTTCAAATTTTATACTTATTAGGGAAGGAACGAGGAAAGGAGGAAAAAAAGAGGGAGGAAAGGAAGGAAGGAAGAAAGGAGAGAAGGAAGGAAGGAGGAAGATAAGAAAAGGAAAAGGGGATTGAAGAAGGAAGTGAGGGTGGAAGGAAGAGAGGAAGGAAGGAAAGAAGGATGAAAGGGATTAAGAAAGGGAAGAAAGGAGAAAAGAAGGAGGGAGGAAGGGAGATTAGGAATGAGAGAAAGAAAATGAAGGCAAAGAAAGAAAATGTAAAAAAAAAAAGTCTACTAGATTATCCAAAACTTCAATCTACTCTGAAAAAGTAAGGCTACTAAAATAAATATTAAAAAAAAATAACTGAACAAATTTGCAATATAGAATCAAACGTCTAAGTCTGGTACAATGAAAGCATCAATAAGTTATACGTTTTTCCCAAGAAAGATTTTTTGAGAGGAAATGCTTAAAAATGTACTGCACCCACTTGTGTGGGAAATCACAAAGGAAAGCAATTTAAGTTTATTTCTGAAATCAAGGAGAGAAAGTTTTCACTAGCTTGTTTGAATTTGAAAATTTATCTCAGTAGAGTCTGACAAAAGGAAAACATCCAAGCAAATGTTTTACTTTTAATCTCTATCACACCTGTTTTCTTCTGAATGTCATGTGAGAATTCCATTCATGTATCAAATATAAATTCATGCAATATAAAACTGACACCTTCTTTGGAAATTTCAAATCATCACTGAACAGAATTTCAGAGAAACATTATTGCAAGCCTGAATGGCTTGAAATATGTTCATATATTTAGAATACTTTCATTTTGCAATTGCACATTTCTATGTGGGCATTTTTCCCCAAAGAATTTACACATGGCATCTTTCTCATTTTAAGAGAGTGGAACACAAGAGTGCCAGCTCAGAGAAAATTTATAATGCTGGAAAAATATTATAATCTATTTGACTCTAAATGGAGTAGGCCAAGACTATTTAATGTTCCTTGAAGAACTTCCAACTAAGTCATTTCATTTTTATATGTCATCTTAGACTATTTAAAGAACCTGCAGGAAATTATTTTATATTGGAGAAAGAAGTTCTGAGCAAGCCAAGGCATTTTAAAAGTAAATAACAAAAATTCCTCCTTAAAAGTACAGTTATAGTGAATACATAAAAAAAAGGAACAAACAAGGAACAAAAAATCCTTAAAAGTTATGTCATGCCAAGGGTCATGGACATTTTTTTACCTTTAAAAACACTGCTGTTACCACAATTCAAAGCACACACACACACACACACACAAACACACACACACACACACACACATACACACACACACACAAATTAAGTATTTAGTTTGTATGAAGTAGTAGCCCAGGCACTGGCAATCCAAAGAGATATCACCACTTATACTATTGTTGTTATTATTACTACTACATTACCTTTACTAGTACTCAGATCTGCTCCAGACTTAATATTCTTACTAATCAATTCTGATAATAAAATGGTTCATGTGACAATAAAATTAAAAAGTCATAATCTCATTAAATAAAAAAACATTTTTTGTGTTCTACTAAAGGGGTGGTTACATTATCATAGTTTAAAAATTGATAAAAAATGCATTTGTAGACAGAACAAATTGAGGGCAAGGGATAGAAAACATTTTACAATATTGCAGGCCTATTAACCGGGGGATGGCTGAATAAATTATGCTATATATACATCTTTCCAAGTCTTTCTGAAATCTTCCTAGAGAACAATTTCCTAAACAACAATAATATTCTATTACATTTATTTATTATAACTTATTTAACCTTTCCCCAACTGAGGGACATACACTCAATTTCCAATTCCCTGAGTACAAATGGGCTCCCACTAGCATTTTGCATATGTGAGTATTTTTCCCTCTTTTATGATCTCTTTGAGATATAAGCCCAGTAGATACATCGCTGGATCTAAAAGCTATCCACAGTTTGATAGCCTTTTAGGCATAATTCCAACTTGTTCTTCAGAATGTTGGATCACTTCACAACTCCAACAACCATGCATGGGTCCCAGTTTTCCCACATCCCCTCAAACATTCATCATTATCTTTTCGTTATCTTATTCAATCTGAGGAGTTTGTAGTGGTACTTCAGAGTTATCTTAATTTGCATTTCTCTGATCAATACTGATTGAGGACATGTTGTCATATGATAGAAATGATTTCAATTTCTTCATCTGAAAATTCTGTTTTCATACCCTTTAACCTTTTATGAATTTGAGAATGGCTTGAATTCTTATAAATTTGAGTCAATTCTATTTCATATTTTAGAAACGAGGCCTTCATCAGAATTTTTGAAAGTAAATGTGTTTTTTTCCCCAGTTTAGTGCTTTCCTTTTCATCTTGTCTGCATTGGTTTTGTTTGTACAAAACTTTTTAACTTAATATAATCAAAGTTATCTATTTTGTATTCAATGATGCATCCAATTCTTCCCTGGACATGAACTCCTTCTTTCTCCAAAATCTGATCAGTAAAGTACATTTTGTTCCTCTAATTTGCTTATAAGACCACTCTTTATGTTTAAATCATGAATCCATTTCAACTTGATTTTTGCTATAGGGTATTAGATGTGGGTCAATGCCTAGTTTCTGCCATAAAAATTTCTAATTTTCTCGGAAATTTTTGACAGATACCAAGTTCTTATCCCAAAAGCTGGGATCTTTGGGTTTTTAAAACTAGATAGATTACTATAATCATTGACTATTTTGTCCTGTGAACCAAACCTATTCCATTGATCAATTAGTGTATTTCTTAGCAAGTACTAAATGTTTTTGATGATCACTTCTTTATAATATAGTTTTAGGTCTGGTAGAGCTAAACAACTTTCATTTTCATTTTTTTTCATTAATTCCCTTGAAATTCTTGACCATTTTTTCTTCAAGATGAACGTTGCTATTATTTTTTCTAGCTTTATAAAGTAATTTCATGGGTATTTTATTAGTATAGCACTGAATAAGTAGATTAATTTAGGTAGTATTTTTATTATATTATCTCTGTCTACTTATATACACTTGATATTTCTCCAATTGAGTAGCTCTAACTTTATGTGTGTTGAGAATCTTTTGTAATTTTGTAGATATAATTCCTGATTTGACTTGGCAGGCAGAATCCAAAATATTTTAAATTTTTCTGCAGCTATTTTAAATAAAATTTCTCTTTTTTTCATTTGCTACTGGACTTTGTAGGTAAGATATCAAAATGCTGATGGTTTATGTGGATTTATTTTGTATTCTGCAGCTTTGCTAAAATTATAAATTGTTTCTAGTAGTTTTTTGTTGTTGTTGTTGTTCTTGATTCTTTAAGATTTTCTATGTATACTATCTAATCATCTGCAAAAAGTACAAATTTGGTTTTCTCATTACCTTCTCTAATTTTGTTAATTTCTTTTTCTTCTTTTATTACCAAAGCTAACATTTCTAAGACAACATTGAATTGGAATGGTGATTGTAGTCATCTTGTTTCACCCACAATTTTATTGGTAATGGTTTTAGTTTTTCCCCATTACATATGTGTGATGGTGATGGCTTTACATAGATGCTACTGCTCATTTTAAAGATAACTCCAATTATTCCCGTAATTTCTACTTTTTTAAGTAGGCATGTATGCTAGATTTTGTGAAATGTTTTGTGTGCATCTATTTAGATAATCATATGATTTTGTTAATTTGGTTATTGATATAGTGAATTGTTTTTTATTATTATAGCTTTTTATTTACAAGATAACTGCATGGGTAATTTTTCAGCATTGACCCTTGCAAAATCCTCTTTTTCAACTTCTTCCCGCCTTCCCCCCACCTCCTCCACTAGAGGGCAGGCAGACCCATACATGTTAATTTCATTTAAATAATATAATTATATAATAATATATACTATACCATATATAATATATTATATCAAATCAGTTCCATTTGTTCAACAGTGAATAGAATCCGCTACATCCAGTAAAAGAATTCTGGAAAAGGAGTGTGAACCACTACATAGCATTTTCAATTCCTCTGTTTTTGTCTGCTTGCTTTTTTGATTATCTTTTTAGGTTAATTTTACCTTATTTCAAAGTCTGATTCTTCTTGTGCAGCAAAATAACTGTGTGGATATGTACACATATATTGTATTGAACATATACTTGAACATATTTATCATGTATTGGTCTATCTGCTATTTGGGGGAAGGAGTGGGGGGAAGGAGGGAAAAAAGTTGGAACAGAAGGTTTTGCAAGGGTTAATGCTGAAAAAATATCCATGCATATATCTTGTAAATAAAAAGCTATAATTAAAAAAAAGTGGAAGCTGCAAAGTGCTGGGTAATCCAGGTTGTGCGTCTTTGGCATTTGAATTGTTTCTTTCTGGCTGATTGCAATATTTCCCCCATGATCCTATAATTCTGAGATTTAGCTGCAATATTCCTTGGAATTTTCAATGTGGGGTGCCTTTCAGTTTGTAATTGGTGAATTCTTTCAGTGGCTATTTTACCTTCTAGTTTCATGACATCAGGACAGTTTTCATTGATTATTTCCTGAAAGATGATATCAAACCTGTTTTTTTTTTTTTCATTATGGTTTTCAGAAAGTTCAATAATTCTTAAATTGTCACTTCTAGATATATTTTCAAGGTAATCTGTTTTTGCAATGGAGTATTTTACATTTTCTCCTATCTTTATTTTTTTTTTATTCTTGACTGATTCTTGAAGTCTCACTGAGTTATTCACTCTCATTTGTTCAATTATAATTTCAATGAGTTATTTTCTTCAGTTACCTTTTTTAAATCTTTTATATTTGACCAATTGAATTTTAAATGAATTATTTTGTTAAATGGATTTTTTTCCATTTCACAAATTCTGTTTTTCAAGAAGTTGTTTTCTTTTCCCCTTTTTGTTAAATCTATTTTGTAAGGAATTATCATTTTTCCATTTTGCTAAATCTATTTTGTAAGGAGTTTTCTTCAGATAAATAATGTGTTTCATTTTCCAAACTCTCCTGAAATGTTCTCATTATCTTTTCCCATTTTTCTTCTAACTTTCTTTTAAGATCTTTTTTGAACTCTTCTAATAGAGCCTTGTGATATGGGAGCCAGCTCTTAATTCAGCCTTTGAGGCTTCATCTGAAGATGATTTGCTTTTAGTGTCCTAAGGATTTGAGGTTTGTTCTCTTATTCCCTAGAAACTATCCATAATCGGAGTTCTTTTTGCTTTTTTGATGATTTTTTTTTTAAAGATTGTGGTCTGCTCTTAAGGCAAATGAGGAGATTGTCCCAAGATTCCTCTAAAAGGCAACAGTGGATATCCTGGGCCAGTGTGACTGACTTACTGACTTCCTTTCTTTGTTGGGTGAACAATTCTCCTATTATCCTGGGGTTCAAAGGTTCACTTTTTTGGCTTTTATATTTGCATTGGTGCCTCACAGATAATCTGCTGATCCACTGGCTTCTGCTTCAAGGGACTAACCAACACTGCTTTTTTTTTTTTTTTTTTTTTTTTTTTTTTTTTTTTTTTTTTTTTTTTTTTTTTTTTTTTTTTTGCCAAGATCCTCCTGATAAAGTCCTTGGTGCTTGGATGCCTCACTGCCCTGGATCTCTGTGCTGTGCCTGCACTCAACTGTCTCCCCATGCCTGACTAAAACAAATCTTTTCTGAAGTTCTTCAAAAATATCTTCTGCTAAACATTAGTTACACTCCAAACATGTGTGGATGTTGTCACTCCAAAAACAGTTCAGAGGCTTCATTTGGTGTGGATTTGAGGGATGTCCGGAAGAGCTCAGATAAAGACCTGTCTACTCTCTGCCACCTTGTCTCTACCCCCTAGGATTCTGTTTTTAATCTAGTCTACATTTTGTTTCTGTTTTATGGGAGACTTCATTCCTTTCTAATTCAGTTATGATTGCCATTACTGTGTTTATTTTTGACTATTTTCTCTTCTGTGTATATTTTTGTTTTCTCTTGCCACCCATCCTTAGTTGTTTTTATGCCCTCTACCAATTATCTTACCTTCCATCAGCCATTGCCCCCTTCTATTCCTTTTTTTTAGTGTTGCTGCCCTCCCTCCTATTTTGTTTCTCCTTAGCTTCCTCTTTCTACACCTTCCTCTTTATAGGTTTAATAAATTTCTATAACCAATTAAATGATTAAGTTATTTTTCCCTAGAGCCAAACTTATGAGATTTTAGACTGTGGTCTACTCTTAA
Organism: Dasyurus viverrinus; assembly: GCA_020854095.1. Lineage (NCBI taxonomy): Eukaryota > Metazoa > Chordata > Mammalia > Dasyuromorphia > Dasyuridae > Dasyurus > Dasyurus viverrinus. Next base: position 67,896,492 of record CM036997.1, on the reverse strand, counting down.
GTCAAATGAGGAGATTGTCTCAAGATTCCTCTAAAAAGCAACAGTGGTTGTCCTGGGCCGGTGTGACTGACTTCCTTTCTTTGTTGGGTGAACATGAACAATTCTCCTATTATTCTGGGGTTCAAAGATTCACTTTTTGCCTTTTGTATTTGCATTGGTGCCTCAAAGACAACTTCAGACAACTCTCATCCCTTCCTTCTTTCGTTTGATTGTAATAAGTCTTCTGCATCTCTTCCTGTGAACCTAATTTTCCTATTATAAATTCTGTTTCCTATTTTTCCAGGACAGATCATTTTACTTTATCCTTTATCTTTTCCTTATACTTTTATACTTAAAGTATACTTTAAAATATACTTATACTTAAAGTATATCCTTATACTTTACCCTTAATATATATTTTTTTTAAAATATCATCACATCAGAGTCCACAACTTCAGTGGTTGTGATACCTTCTTCTGTCTATCCCAGTGACAAACACAGTTCTCAAGATTTATAGATATCATTTTCTCATCTAGAAATGTAAACTGTTTAATCTTAAAATAATACATACATATTTATCCTGCTTATCTTTTTTATGTTTTTTCTTGAGTCCTCTGATTTTAGATTAAATTTAGTGTTTAGTTCTTTTTTTTCCAATAGAAATTATTGAAAGTCTCTTACTTCATTGAAGCTCCATTGCCTCTTCTAAAAGATGATGCTCAGTCTCACTAGTTAGGAATTTTTTTGTAACCCTAGGTCCTTTATCTTCTGGAATATGATATTCCAGGCCCTCTGATACTTTATTGTGGAAGCTGCAAGATCCTGGTATCCTGACTATAGTCACTTACATTTGAATTATTTCTCTCTGACAGCTTGCAATATTTTTTCCCTTGTTATTGTAGTTCTGGAATTTCACAACAATGTTTCTTAGGATTTTCTTTGTGGGATCTCTATATGTAGGTCATCAAAATATTCTTTAAATGAGTATTTCCCCCTCTGTTTCTAGAATATTGGGGCAGTGTTCCTGAATGATCTCAAAGAATGTTATCTAGACTCTTCTTTTGGTTATGGCCTTCAGGGAGGCCAATAATTTTAAATTGACCCTTGTGAATTTATTTTCTAGGCTGGCCGTTTTTCCAATGAGATAATTCACATTTTCTTGCATTTTTTCATTCTTTTTAGTTTATTTGACTGATTATTCCTGCCTCAGAATCATTAACTTCCATTTGCCCTGTTCCATTGTTAATGGGTGATTTTCTTCAATTAGTTTTTGTATGCATATTTCCATTTGTTTAATTTTACATTTTAAGATGATGTTTTCTTCAGTGTTTATTTCCCTTCTTTTCCCAACCTATTGACTTTCTCATTTTCTTTCTCATTATTTTCTTCTACTACTATTATTTGCCTTTTAAATTCTTTTATGATAACCTCCAAAAACTGTTTTGAGCTTTAGACCAATTCATATCACTCTTTGTGATTTTTTCTGTGGACATTTTGATATCATCTTCATTTGTATTTTAGTCTGCCCTGTCACCATAGTAGCTTTCTATGTTCAAGGATTTTTTCTGTTTCTTGGTCATTTTCTTTTTTTTTGGCATTTCCTTTTATTTTAACTTTTATAGCTAATCTCTATTCCTGTGGTAAAGGTGGTGCTGTTCCACACTTGATATGCAGGTTCGAGTCTTGCCTTTGTGCACAGGCGCCCTTGTCCTTGCATGGAAAAGCTTTGCCTGCTTTTTTTCAGAACACAGCCTGATTTCTCTGATTTTACCCTTTGTCCTGGGAATAGAAGATGTCCCCCTGATTCAATGAGTGCTATAACAAATTGAATGATTATGTTATTTTTTCCTTAAAGCCAAACTTATGAGATCAAGCTTCAGACAACTCTACTGAGCCAGGAATGAAAGTCTTAGTTGCTTGTTTGCTGTGATGGAAACACTCTCATCAGCTTTTCCAGAGTTTGTCTGAGCTGAGCTGAATAACCTTTTCACTCCAGTAGACTGACCTTTCTTGAAATTTTTCCATTCTATCTTGTGCTAAAGAGTGGTTTCATTTCATCACACTCTGTTCAGAGGCTTGGATTCCTGTCCTTTTCAAGGAAAACTGGGCAATCTCAAGGAGCTTCCTGGCTTTACTATGCCATCTTGGCTCCACACCCAGAAGTCCTTCTGCTTCCCTTCTTTCATGTTGATTTTATATTTATGATTATCTTGTTAGATAAGAAGTTTGAAATAAAAGTTTGAAATCTTCCATTAGTATGATTTTGCTGCACACATCTTTCTATAATTCACTTAACTTCTCTAAGAATTCACGTTATATCACTTGATGTACATATGTTTAGTATTGATATTGATATTATTTCACTGTCTATGATACTCTTTAGCAAGATATAATTTCCTGTCTTATCTCTTTTAAATAGATCTATTTTGGCATTTGCTTTTTCTGAGATTAGGATTACTACATCTGCTTTTGTTTTTATTGCATTTGAAACATAGTTTATTTTGTTTCTGCCTTATATCTTTACTCTGTATGTGTTTTTCTGCTTCAATTGTGTTTCTTGTAAAGAGCATATTATAAGGTTCTGTTTTTAACCCACTATTATATCTGTTTGATGGAGGAGTTCAATTCATTCATATTCTTGTTATGATTATTATGTATTTCCCTCCATCTTATGTTTCTCCATTTTAAGGTTTTCTCTCTATTTTTATTCTTTTCCTTCTCGCCACTCTCCTTCTGAATAATACCTTCTTTAATCTTTCTTTCCTTCTATCATCCCATCTCTTTTTTTCTTTCTACTTTCCCCTCCTACTTCCCTATATGTTAAGATAAATTTATATTCCAAACTGTGTATGTTATTTCCCTCATTAAACCATTTCTGAAAACAGTAAGAACCAAACAATGTTCACTACAATTTCATTGTCTCCATTGTAATAGGTGTTTTGTCCCTTATAGTATGACATACTTTACTCATTTTGCTTTTTGTTCCTCTTCTCCCAGTAGAGTTTTTATTGAACCTTTTTAAAAAATATTGTCACATCAAAGGAAACATATACTCATGCCTACTGTCTAAGTATACATCTTCTAATTGCCCCCAAAACCATACAGTTCTCAAGAGTTACAAACAGAATCTTTCAATGTATGATGTAAATAGTTTAACCTTATTTAATAACATGTTTTTTTTTCTGTTTGTTTTTTATGCTTCTCTTGACCCTTCTATTTGAAGATCAAATTTTCATTTCAGTTATGATCTTTATATCAGGAAAGTTTGAAAGTCCTGTCTTTCACTGAATGTTCATTTCCCCCCTGAAACACTATTTTGGTATACTTTGATATATTACTATTAATGGTTTCTAAAATTAAATTAGAATCTTCTTGTTTTTCACATTAGAATTGCACTGCTTTCTTCTTATAAACTTCATTTTCTTAATTTCTTATTTTCCTGATACAAGGAAACCCATGTTTTTAAATATACTTCTTCAAAGTTTATTCCATAGCAAATTATTATTTATCTGAGCATTTGAGCCTAGAATTGAATTAATCTCTGAGATGAAAGCATACTTGTACAGTCAAGACTACTAGGGAGTCAAAGCAAGAATCACATATCCGAGTCCCACAGTCAGTTCTAAGAAGATAGTTAACTATTGTATATGTATTCTAATCAGACATTACTGATCTCAAACCATTCATTTTGCCACAAATGCAGTAGGAACATCATATCCTTTATGGTATGTTTGAATCTTCAGATTTTTATCTGGTCCTCCATGGACAGATGTTAGTCAAAGTTTACCAGGTATTTCACAATTTCCAAGAGTCTACTCTATTTTTCCAAAATCAGTTTAGCCTATCAATACTAAAACTCTACTTAAACTGCTCACTTTATGGTGCATCTTCATCCTTTCTGCAACTCTTTCAAAAGTTTTCTTCACCATATAGAAAATTTCAAAAATCACTTCCTTAAGAATTCAATATGACTATTTCTCTTTCTATTTAATTCTATCACCAGATGTCTAAAGGATCCAGGAATACTTATCAATATCATCTAGAAGAATTACTTTGTAGTTATATTAATGGAAATTCAATTTTCATGTCAATAAGGGTACAGTACTAAGGTAACTAGGATTTTCCATAACTCAAAAAAAAAAACTAGTTTGTGTGTAATAATATGATATCCACTTCAATGTGATCTATGTTAAATCCAGGTAAATATATTTTTGTATCAATAATCTGTTCTTCAGACTATTGTGGATTATTGTGGGCATCATCCTTAAAAATCAACTACACTTTACTTTAATGAAACTTGTATCCTTTGACACGAACAGTTTTTCTTTTCAGTAAAGAGTGAGTGGTAATTCTTTTCCATATCCCTACAATGAATATTTTCTTTTTTCTTTTTATTTAATAGCCTTTTATTTACAGGTTATGTGTATGGGTAACTTTACAGCATTAACAATTGCCAAACCTCTTGTTCAAATTTTTTTACCTCTTACCCCCTCACCCCCTCCCCCAGATGGCAGGATGACCAGTAGATGTTAAGTACATTAAAATATCAATTAGATACACAATAAGTATACATGACCAAAACGTTAGTTTGCTGTACAAAAAGAATGAGACTCTGAAATATTGTACAATTAGCTTGTGATGGAAATCAAAAATGCATGTGGGCATAAATATTGGGATTGGGAATTCAATGTAATGGTTCTTAGTCATCTCCCAGAGTTCTTTCTCTGGGCATAGCTGGTTCAATTCATTACTGCTCCATTGGATATGATATGGTTGATTTCGTTGCTGAGGATGTCCGGGTCCATCAGAACTGGTCATCATATAGTATTGTTGTTGAAGTATATAATGATCCCCTGGTCCTGCTCATTTCACTCAGTATCAGTTTGTGTAAGTCTCTCCAGGCCTTTCTGAAATCATCCTGTTGGTCATTTCTTACAGAACAGTAATATTCCATAATATACATATACCACAATTTACTCAGCCATTCTCCAACTGATGAACATCCATTCAGTTTCCAGTTTCTAGTCACTACAAAAAGGGCTGCCACAAACATTCGTGCACATACAGGTCCCTTTCCCTTCTTGATAATCTCTTTGGGATATAATCCCAGTAGTAACACTTCTGGATCAAAGGGTATGCACAGTTTGATAACTTTTTGAGCATAGTTCCAAACTACTCTCCAGAATGGTTGGATTCATTCACAACTTCACCAACAATGCATCAATGTCCCAGTTTTCCCGCATCCCCTCCAACAATCATCATTATTTTTTCCTGTCATCTTAGCCAATCTGACAGGTGTGTAGTGGTATCTTAGAGTTATCTTAATTTGCATTTCTCTGATTAATAATGACTTGAAGCATCTTTTCATATGACTAGAAATAGTTTCAATTTATTCATCTGAGAATTGTCTGTTCATATCCTTTGACCATTTTTCAATTGGAGAATGGCTAGATTTTTTTTTATAAATTAGAGTTAATTCTCCATATATTTTGGAAATGAGGCCTTTATCAGAACTTTTGACTGTAAAAATATTTTCCCAGTTTATTGCTTCCCTTCTAATCTTGTCTGCATTAATTTTGTTTGTACAAAAACTTTTCAGTTTGGTATAATCGAAATTTTCTATTTTGTGATCAGTAATGATCTCTAGTTCTTCTTTGGTCATAAAGACCTTCCCCTTCCACAGGTCTGAGAGGTAAACTATCCTGTGTTCCTAATTAGAGTAGTTTCATATAGAAATGCAATAAAACTTTCATAATTTTGGTAAAAGTATTTTTGATACCTGCTTTCTTGTAAAAGCTTGAAAATATACTTGTTAGTTTTGTTTGAGATTGCAAATTTCTGTCAGAAGGTTTTTTTTTTTTTTTTTTTTTTTTTTTTTTGTTTGTTTTTTTAAAATAGCTGTATCTTTTTTTGTATTCTGGTCTTTTGGTCGCAATATAACTTTTGAACGCAGCAACACTAGAATTCTTTTGTTTTGCCCTCTTACAGATTTTCATTAATCTTCTGTGTTTTGATAGTTGCTATTTCTCTTGCTGCAGCAGCGACTAACTAATACAACAGGAACCCGAGGAGGAAAAACAGTGTTGCATTGATTCTCAATGTCTTATAGGATCATTAGTTTTCACTTGACAAATTTTAATTCTAAAAGAATTAGTGTACTTAATAAACTTTTATTATTCCTTTCCTTTTAAGCAAATTCTATTTTTAAAGGAGTTGCTTTCTTCAGTATATCTCACCCCCAATTTGGTCAATTGCATTTTTTAGCAAAATTTCTTAGTAAATGTTTTCTTCCGTAAATTTTTGTCTTTCCTTTTCTTGGCTATTGACTATCATACCTCTCATTATTTGCTTCCAATATACTTTTATCATTCTTATTTGATATTTAATTGTTTTTGAGTTCTTCCAAGAAGGCTTTACAAGGTTTGAGAACAATGCATATACCCCTTTGAATTTCACATGTTGAACTTTTGGCACTTTGTTCTGCTGAGTATGGATTTTGATCTTCTCTCTCACCATACTAGTTTTCTATGATCAGGAGCCTTTTGTCTTGTTTATTTTTATCCCCTTTCATAATTTTGAATGTGGAGCTCTGGGTCCATGATTTAGAAATAAAAGAAGATACTACAAGCAAATTAGCAGAATAAGGGATAGTGAACATTTCAGATCTGTGGAAAAGGGAGGAATTATGCATTTCAAAATGCAAAACTGATAATTTCAATTATATTAATTACAAAGGTTTTGTACAAACAAAATCAATGCAGCAAAGATTAGAAGGGAAGAAGTAGGCTGTGGGACAATTTTTACAGCCAGTGTTTCTGATAAAGGTCTCATTTCTAAAATATACAGAAATTGATTCAAATTTATATGAATAGAAGTAATTCCCCAACTGATAAATGGTCAAATGATATGAACAAACAATTTTCTGATGAAGAAACTAAAGTCATTTCTAATCATATAAAAATGCTCTAAATCACCATCTTTTAGAGAAATACAAATTAAGACAACTTTGAGATATTATTTAGCACTTCTCAGATGGGTTAAAATGAAAGAAAAAGGTAGTGATTAATGTTTGGGGTGTTGTGGAAAAACTAGTACATTAATCCATTATCGTGGGATAATGAAATGATCCAATTATTCTTGGAGAGGAATTTGAAACTATGCACAAAGGGCTATCAAACTGAAAATATTTTTGATCCAGCAGTGTCTTTACAGGATCTATATGCCAAAGACTTCATAAAAAATAGAAAAGGTTACACATATGCAAAAATGTTTGTAACAACAGTTTTTTGTAATGATAAGGAACTGGGAATTTTGTGTATACTCATTAGTTGGGCAATGGCTGAATTAGTTATGGTATATAAATGAAATGTAATGTTATTCTATAATAATCAGGATGATTTCAGAAAAAAAATATAAGGACTCACATGAAATGATGCTGAGTGAAATGAGTAGAAAGAAGAGAACATTTTCCAAATTAATAACAAGATAATGTGATGATCAACTGTTTGAACTTGGGTCTTTTTTAACAATGAGGTGACTAAAGAAAATGCCAATCCATGTGCAATGGAATGTGATTTTCATCCAGAGAGAAAACTGGAAACTGAATGTGGATCACAGCATAGTATTTTCATCTTTTTTGTTCTTGTTTATCTTTCTCATTTTTCCCTTTTGATTTGATTTCTTTCTGTGTGATGGATATGGGATTGTGTTTAGTAGATTACACATTTAAACTTATATCAAATTACTTGCTGTCTTGGGAGGGAGAAGGAAGACAAATTTGAAATAAAAAGTTTTGCAAAGGTAAATATTGAAAACTATCATTGCATATATTTGGAAAATAAAATACTGTTAGTAATGAAAAAATATATAGTTGAGCTCTACTCTTGTTGCACAAGAAATACTTGCTTAAGTTTCTTGTGCTGGGGGCTAGTGACCTTGTCACTTTCATAATGCACTGGAAATAACCTTGTGACATCAAAATGAACTAACATTGCAAATAGAAATCTGCAATACTTGTATATAAGCCCATTCTCGATACAACATTACTTATAGATTTTTGGCTTTCTCATATTCTGTAACATTATCATATATTGCAGATGAAGCATATTTTATGAGATTATACTATGCACATTTTGTAAGCTTACAAACAAATTAAAAATTAAAGACATTGAGATTGATTTATTTTGTAGACTTATACTAAAGGACATACACTTGTAGATCTGAAGCAATTTATATCCATCCACTCAGTTACTTTCTTGAAAGTTAGTGTGATAAAATGCCATTCTTGGAAGTAAGAAGATTTGTATTGAGATTCTGACAGATAAGATTATAAAATGCAGGTATGCACAGGGACAAAGGTGTTTCCACATAAAGCTTATCTATAGTAATGAAATTTCTAGACCTTCCCTCCCCCCCCAAAAAAAAATGAACCTATAGACCTACATCTTTCCAGTATATATTCTAATTCTTGACATTCCACATGGCAGTCATGAAAAGATATTTGGTATTCACATATTGCTAGGAAGTCTTAGTATAGAATTTATGCCAGCTTTATTTTTGTAGTTGATTAGCTAAATTAATACATTCCCATTTTGTTTTCTGATTTTTCTTTCATTTCCAGACTTATTTTCCAGTTCTGCTCAACTAGCAAATTAATCTTTATTGTAAATGGTTGCATTACCTCTGCCTTGAGAGAACTGTTTCTTACTACAGTTGGATATTTTAAATCTGTATACAAATTGGCAGCAATCTATCTAGATTTCAATTTCCATACTTAGTTTTGTCATAGTAAAATTAAATGTGATTAAGAAGTCTGTGCTTTGTATTACACTGTATCTTTCTATACCATATTTCTTACATGGCCTATCTTTCAAATATTTAAATTGGATTATTAATTCATTCTTATAACTCAGGGGTATTAAATTTATATGCAAATGTCACAATTTCTGACAGTCTTAACTTATCTCATTTCTCAGAATATCATTTCATACCACAGATACTACACGTAAGCCTTGAGAAAACTGAATGGCTTTCTACAATTACTTTTCATTCTGGAAAGAGTAGAAATGTTAGATGAAATAGAATTCAATACCATTCTTGACATCTATATTCACCCTCCTAACTCTACAGCCATTCCACCAATGACATTCACAAAATTTTGTGAAAAATTTACAAAATGAAATATCAGAGCTGAGCCAAGCAAACTTATGCTACATCTATTTTCAGAACAACAGTCAAAATCAAAACACAATGAATGGTTAAAAAATAATATTTATATCAGAGTCACATGACTTGAAGTATGTTTGAGGTATAATCTTCCATTTTTTAATGAAGCTTTTTTTTTTCAAAAAAATGCATGGATAATTTTTAACATTCATATGTGCAAAACTTTGTTTCAACTTTTTTTCCCTCCATTTTCCCCACCCTCTCCCCTAAATGGTAAGTAATTTAATATATGTTAAACATGTGCAATTCTTCTATACACATTTCCACAGATATGTATGCAACACAAAGTAGATTAAAAAGGAAAAAAAAAGAGAAATAAAACAAAATGCAAGTATCAACAAAAAAAGTGAAAATATATTGTTGTGTTCAGTCCTTTCTCTGGGTGCTGATGCTTATCTTCAACACATGACCATTAGAACTAACCTGAATCAACTAACTGTTGAAAAGAACCATGTTGGGGGCGGAGCCAAGATGGCGGAGAAGACACACGCGACTTTCTAAGCTATTATCTCTTACCCTCTCTAACAAGAGTATATCAGCCTCAATAACAGCCTTGACTGCTACAATTCGCAAAGATAAGAAGTAGAACAATTCACCAGCGGAAGAAAACCTGCAGTCTCATCAAAAAAGGTTTGTTCCTGGCCCAGGGACAGACCAGCGCAGGCAGGGAGAGAAATTAGGTTCCGAGGAGAGTCTAAAACCGGAAGTGAAAGCGCAGATCTCAGCACAAGCACGCAGCCCCAACCCGCAGCACAGGGCTTTTCCTAGGGGCAGTTGTGATCCTGCAGGGCAGGAGGGCACAGCCCAGGGGACCCTATAATCTGCGCAGTGGGGGGCTCGGCTTGGGCCATAGAGCTTGCATGGGGCCGATTTGCATCAGGCAGAGACACGGGGGGCAGGGAGACTTCCCAGCAGAGCTCACTAAAATCAGAGGTCTGCAATCAGCTGCTAATACTCACAGTCCCACAAGAGGCTCTGGCCTGGGGCAACGAAAGTCTCACCCCTAATCTCTAGCCTAAAGCAATCGCTAATATATATAGCCCAAAGGGCCACTGTCAAAAGCTCAGCCAGTGCTGAATCCACTTCCTGTTGGGGGAAGGGAAAACTCTCACTCAGAGCTCTCCCACACAATTGGAGCCGGTAATCCGATTATCTCTCCTTGTTCTGCAGAGGAAGCTGGTAACCCCCTTGCCTAGGAGAAATACCCTTAAGGCTTTAAAACATGAATAAAAAGATGAAAAGAACTATCTACAGCTTCTATGCAGAAAAAAAGCAGGTCAGCAAACCTGAAGAGACCTCAAAATGCAAAAATGCATCAGACTGTCCTCCTTTACATGATGCTCTCATAGAAGAGACCATTAAAAGTCTCAAAAGAGAGTTAGAAGATAAATGGGGAAAGGAAAGGGAAGCCTTGCAAGAGAGCAAAAACTTCCTGAGATACGAATTGGAAAAATTAAAAAATTCCCAGGAAGTGCAGGGAAACAAAATCTGTGAACTGGAAAAAATAAAAAAATCTCAGGAAAGTAAGAAATGTGCACTAGAAAATAGGATTTGCGAATTGGAAAAAGAAAATACTACACTAAAAAAAAAAAAAAAAAAAAAAAAAAAAAAAAAAAAAAATTAGTGAAATGGAAAAAAATTCCACAGACCAAAACTTTACACTTAAAAACTCAATTGGACAAATACAGAAAGAAGTAAAAAAAGCTAATGAAGAAATTAATTCCTTAAAAATTAGAACTGAACAAATAGAAACTAATGATTCATTGAGACAGCAAGAATCAGTCAAGCAAAACCAAAAAATTGACAAACTGGAAATAACCATGAATTATCTACTTGCAAAAATGACAGACTTGGAAAATAGATCTAGGAGAGATAATCTGAGGATTATTGGACTTTCTGAAAACTATGATGAAAAAAAGAGCCTAGATACTATTTTACAAGAAATCATCAAAGAGAACTGCCCAGATGTAATAGAATCAGAAGGTAAAATAGGTATTGAAAGAATTCATCGAACACCTTCTGAAAGAAACCCTAAAATAAAAACCCCAAGGAATATTGTAGCCAAATTCCAGAACTATCAGATTAAGTAAAAAATGTTACAAGCAGCCAAAAAAAAAAGCATTTAAATACCGAGGTGCCACAATAAGTATTACCCAACATCTGGCTGCCTCCACATTGAAGGAAAGAAGGGCCTGGAATATGATATTCCGAAAGGCACAATTACTTGAGATGCAGCCAAGAATAAACTACCCAGCTAAGCTGAGCATTCTCTACCAGGGAAGAAGAAGGACATTTAATGAAACAAATGAATTCCATTTGTTTCTGAAGAAAAAACCAGAACTAAACAAAAAATTTGATCTCCAACCATAAAACTCAAGAGATGCAGAAAAGGTAAAAAAAACTCTTGAGAATTGTATTTCTGTTGTGAATATACAAAAAATATACATGTATAATTTGATTGTGCTGATATAACATAAAAAGGGGAAGTAGATATGGAAAAGGGATGATGGCAGAATAAGGTGGGAAGGAGGGATAAAAAGAGGGAAACCACATCCCACAAAGAGACAAAGGAAACTTATCATATCTGAGGGAATTTAGAGCGGGGGAAGAAAAATATGTGAATCTTACTCTCATCAGAATTGGCTCAAAGAAAAAATAATTGACATTTGTTTTAGAGAAAATTCTCTCTCACCTCATTGAAAATGGGGGAGAGGAAAAGGGAAAAGAAAAAGAGTAATAAGGGAAGGAAGGGGAAAAGACTCAAAGGGGGGGAGGGAGGGATTATAAAGGGGGTAAGCATTGTGAAACAAGAGGGGTATATAAGTTTAAAAGGGTGAAAGAGGGTGGGAGGAGGCAAGAACAAGTAAAACATAATCTGGGGTTATTAGGATGGCAGGAAATACTGATTTAGTAATTCTAACCGTAAATGTGAATGGGATGAACTCCCCCATAAAGAGGAGGCAGATAGCAGACTGGATCAAAAATCAGAACCCTACAATATGTTGTTTACAAGAAACACACTTAAAGCAGGAAGATACATATAGAGTAAAGGTAAAAGGCTGGAACAAAATCTATTATGCTTCAGGTGAAGTCAAAAAAGGAGGGGTAGCCATCCTTATCTCAGATCAAGCAAAAGCAAAAATTGGTCTAATTAAAAGAGATAAGGAAGGCAATTACATCCTGCTAAAGGGCAGCATAAACAACGAAGCAATTTCAATATTAAACATATATGCACCAAGTGGTAGGGCATCCAACTTCCTAAAGGAGAAGTTAAGAGAGTTGCAAGAAGAAACAGACAACAAAACTGTAATAGTGGGAGATCTCAACCTTGCACTCTCAGAATTAGACAAATCAAATCACAAAACAAATAAGAAAGAAATTAAAGAAGTAAATAGAATATTAGAAAAATTAGGTATGTTAGATCTTTGGAGAAAATTGAATGGAGATAGAAAGGAATATACTTTCTTCTCAGCAGTTCATGGAACCTATTCAAAAATTGACCATATATTAGGACATAAAGACCTCAAAATTAAATGCAAGAAAGCAGAAATAGTAAATGCTTTCTTTTCAGATCATGATGCAATAAAAACTATATTCAACAAAAAGTTAGGGGGAAATAGACCAAAAAGTAATTGGAAACTAAACAATCTTATCTTAAAGAATGATTGGGTGAAGCAGCAAATTATAGATACAACTAATAATTTCACCCAAGATAATGACAATGATGAAACATCATACCAACATTTATGGGATGCAGCCAAAGCAGTAATAAGAGGGAATTTTATATCCTTAGAAGCTTACTTAAATAAAACAGAGAAAGAAAAGATTAATGAATTGGGCTTGCAACTAAAAAAACTAAAAAAGACCAAATTAAAAAACCCCAATCTAATACTAAATTGGAAATTCTAAAATTAAAAGGAGAAATTAAAAATATTGAAAGTAAAAAAAAAATTTTGAACTAATTAATAAAACTAAGAGTTGGTTCTATGAAAAAGCCAATAAAATAGACAAGCCTTTGGTAAATCTGATTAGAAAAAGGAGGGAGGAAAATGAAATTAGTAGGCTTAAAAATGAAAAGGGATAACTTTCCACCAATGAAGAAGAAATCAGAGAAATAATAAGGAGTTATTTTGCTCAACTTTATGCCAATAAATTTGATAACCTAAGTGAAATGGATGACTACCTACAAAAATATAGACTTCCCAGACTAACAGAGGAGGAAGTAAATTGCTTGAATAGTCCCATTTCAGAAAAACGAAATAGAACAGGCAATTAAAGAACTCCCTAAGAAAAAAATCCCCAGGACCAGATGGATTTACATGTGAATTTTACCAAACATTTAAAGAACAATTGGCCCCAATGCTATATAAATTATTTGATGAAATAGGGAATGAAGGAGTCCTACCAAATTCCTTCTATGACACAGACATGGTACTCATACCTAAACCAGGTAGGTTAAAATCAGAGAAAGAAAATTATAGACCAATCTCCCTAATGAATATTGATGCTAAAATCTTAAATAAGATATTAGTGAAAAGACTACAGAAAATCATCCCCAGGATAATACACTATGATCAAGTACGATTTATACCAGGAATGCAGGGCTGGTTCAATATTTGGAAAACTATCAATATAATTGGCCATATTAGTAGTTTAGAGTCTGATTCTTTTTATACAGCAAAATAATGTTTTGGTCATGAATACTTATTGTGTATCTAATTTATATTTTGGTGTATTTAAAACCTGCTGGTCATCCTGCCATCTGGGGGAAGGGGTGGGGGGTGGGAGGTGAAAGATTGGAACAAGAGAGTTGGCAATTGTTGATGCTGTAAAGTTATCCATGCATATAACCTGTAAATAAAAGGTTATTAAATTAAAAAAGAACCATGTCTGTGATATTCTTCTTTGTCTATAATATATATGATGGTTCTCTGTGAGTAGGTTTCTTGGGGAGATGTTCTGGAGGCAGCTTTAGTTTCAGTTCAACAAAATAATCACTTCAAACACAGCCAGCTGATAAAATTCAAATGTTTATTTTCTCCTTCCAAGTCTCTTTCCTTGGGCCCATTAGCTTTAATAGAAGCCTATCTCTCTCTTTGGTTCTAAGAACTACCTCTGAATGTCTCCAAATCCAAAGGTTTTTCCTTCAGCCTCCAGCCAGCACAAAGGTGGAAAATGGAATGAATCTCACTCCGCCTCTGAGAGTGTGCTTCTATATTTCACAGAGTGCTCTTTGGCCTTGAGAGCTTCTTGCTTATGTGCTGTGCACTAAGAACACACCAATCATTATATCACCTGGAAACCCTAGTTTGTTGTAGGATTAAATCAATTCTACACTAGATTTAAACATTGTCTCCTCAATTCTACTTAGTACTTTGTTTCAAGTTCTGACCCATAACATCTCCTTGTAGGATGAGATCTGTGAAGACCGTGTATTTTAAAATCGGCAGGAGTCAGGAATTCAGGTTAGGGGAAAATTGTCAGTCTTTATTCTCAGTGAAGAAGCATCAGAGGTGGAAGATAATTGGCGATAGCAATGTGTGCAGCTGAGTCAAGAAGCTAGCTAGATCAGCAGCCACATGACCAGCAGCTAGAAGTATAGAACCCAGGCCCAATCTCTCCCAGCTTCTCTTCCTGTCTCTCTCTGCCTCCACCCACCAAAATAGTCATTTCCTATACAACACATCAGGACTTGCACAGAGAGTGGGCAGGCACTATTCTTTATCCAATCATGTATATTAATAGAGTATAGCCCAATTACTATTTAGCCTCACATACTTGGGATCTCAGTGCATCAACTCAAACATCAGCCCATTACACAGATCAATCATACTGAACCATGCTAAATTAGATAATTATTGTCTCTATGAACTCTAATGAGTTAACACTTTGTAAGGATTCCAACATCTCCCGCTTGCTTTCTTTTCATTTAGAATGTAAGGTGGTCATGACCTCCCTCACTTCTCAAGGAGGAGAGAACCCCCAAAAGAAGGTAGTCACACCCTCCCTGACATCTCAGGAAGGGAGATGAAAACACCAAAGGAAATGGGAAATCAAATCAGATTAGCGGGTTTCTAAAGGGCCTCACTTGAAACAGGTATACATAAATCCATCTATAAGGGATGTATTACACATAATTACATAATTTACATACACACATAGCAATATAACACAGGCTAGTAGTAATGTAATAAATAACATGAATCAACATGAAAATTTATACCTGTCCATAAATCCTAGAAATAGTGCAAAAGGAGTCCATTGTCCATTAGTTCATGTGTCAGGAATTCAAAAATTTCTGCAAGCTGTGAAGTGCTGCAATAGTCTCATTAACAATTTTTCATCTCAAGGAATCCAATGATTCCTGCTGGTTTTTAAGAAGTTGAAACAGTCTCATCTTGTATTAGGGAATCCAATGATTCCTGAAGATTTCAAAGCTCCTTCAACAGTCTCACTGTCAGCCATGTTCTTTCAGTGTCAGATGTTTATTAAATCTTCTCCTTTGTTTTGAAGTTTTTCTTCTTTTCTGTTTCTCTCTGATGGACAAGGCGAATATGGCTTGTTGGCACCCATCTGATTCCTTCTCCATCTGTATCCTTCTCTGTCTGTAAAAATACAAGCAAACCCTTTCTCCCAAGCAGTTAACCTATCTAATTCCCTTCTATTTACCACTTTTGGGATTTCTCCTTATTATATGGCAATTACATTGGAGCTGTTTGCACTGGACACGGTCCTATTGGGTTAAAAGGCCTGTATTCTCCCGAACTGGAATCTCTTCCTGCCATGTGATTATTTTTAGGCTTTTTGATCACATAGAGTCCTGACCTTCTACAGGCTTTCTGACTATAACCTCAGCTGCCATCATGCTCCACCTGTCTTTTGATTGATAGCTTGGAGCTGGGATCCACCTCTCATTTCCCTGGGTCAATCTACATTCAGAAGCCCAGTAAAAGCCTCGGTTGCATTTTGGACATGGGGTTTTGGGTTTTCTCTCATCCTGTCTTCTCATTCTATTTCCATAACTACAATGAGCTCTCAAATGTCCAACTTTTCCACACTGAAAACATCGATGAGTTTCTGTAGAAGTCTCTTGCCAAGAGGGACCCTGTCTTTCCATATTCATCATAGTCTGGGTATAATAAGCATTTGTGCCCACTGTGGCACAGACCTTATGACCTCTTCTAAAGGAGCATCTATGTCTAGTCCCCATATAATTCTTTTGCAAACCTCATTGGCATTTTCCTTAGCCAGATGTCTGGTCATTATTTCTGTAGCTGCATTATCTCCAATGATTCTTGTTACAGCGGTGTGCAAACATCCCACAAAATTTGCAAAAGGTTTATTGTGACCTTGCTCTATTTTTGTGAAGGCTTCCCCTTGATCTTGTTGTCCTGGGAGGGAGCCCCAAGTTTTATTGCAGCCTTAGAAATTTGCTTATACACTGGTATGCCATAATAAATCAGTTCTGATTTCTTTCCATGCTCTTCACCAGTTAGTTGGTTAAAAGCTATTTGTATATTAACTCCTGTATGCCTGTTACGTTGGGCTTGCATCCTACATAATTCATGAAACTCGAAAGCCACAATAAATTTTGTCCTGTTTCTAAACATGTTCTAGCTATGGATTACCAAAGATTCAGGGTTAAGATTTCATAAGACAAATAATCTAGTAACATCTTAACATAAGAGGATGTAGTCCCATAAAGAGTGCAACCCTTCTTCAAATTCTTAATTTTTTGCAAATTAAAAGGAATGTATCTTCTCCCTTTTTGACCAGAAGTGTCAAGCTCTGCAAGCACAGGATAAGTATTTGTAAAATCAGATAATCTTCTCCTTCATTTTTTGTCTTAATGCCTCTAATCTTGTCATATTGTGTTTCACAGGATATAATTGTGTTTCTACCTCTCTCTCTCCTTCTCCCTCTACCCATAAAGAATGAATTGAGGAGGGCGGGTCATGAGATGTGGCATGATCGAATTTCTCGTGCTGTGAAGTATCACACTCAAAATCGTACTTAACTGCATTCTTATCTGATTCTTCCTCTTTTTCACCTAGTTTAGTTGGCACCTCCCCCTCTTGCTCATTCTTTTTCCTTATTCTAAAACTTACATAATTTCCTAAAGCCAGTTGTATTACATAATATGTATTAAGTATGTCTTTGCAAATTGAATTTTTATTGCAGAATTGACAAAATGACTCCTACTAATTTGCACTCCATTGAATTTGGATTAGAATTGTAGTATTCACCCAGTTGCTCTCCTATTAATTCCACTCATCTAGATCCAATTCTTTTTCCATAGAGAACCAAGGACATATGTGCTTTACAATTCCTAAAAGTTCAGTGATCTGCTCCAAAATTATACTCAAACCTTGGCTTTCCATAACCTTGACAATGCTCTCTAAATATTTTCCTTGAAAAAATTTTACAAGCAGCCAAAAAAAAAAAAACAAAAAAAACAATTTAAATACCGAGGTGCCACAATAAGGATCACTCAAGATCTGGCTGCCTCCACATTAAAGGAGCAAAGGGCCTGGAATCTGATATTCCAAAAGGCAAAAGAACATCTGATGCAGCCAAGAATAAACTACCCAGCTAAGCTGAGCATTTTCTTCCAGGGAAGAAGATGGACATTTAATGAAACAAATGAATTCCATTTGTTTCTAAGGAAAAAAACAGAACTAAACAAAAAATTTGATCACCAACCATAGAACTCAAGAGATGCATAAAAAGTAAAAATAACTCTTGAGAATTGTATTTCTGTTGTGGATATATAAAAAAATACATGTATAATTTGATTTTACTGATATAACATAAAAAAGGGAAGTAGATATGGAAAAGGGATGATGGCAGAATAAGGTGGGAAGGAGGGATAAAAAGAGGAAAATCACATCCCACAAAGAGGCAAAGGAAACTTATCATATCTGAGGGAATTTAGAGAGGGGGAGGAACATTGTGTGAATATTACTCTGATCAGAACTGGCTCAAAGGAAAAATAATTGACATTTGTTTTAGAGAAAATTCTGTCTCGCCTCATTAAAAATGGGGAAGAGGAAAATGGAAAAGAAAAAGAGTAATAAGGGAAGGAAGGGGAAAAGATTCAAAGGAGGGGAGGGACAGATTCTAAAGAGGGTAAGCATCGTGATACAAGTGGGGTACATAAGTTCAAAAGGGGGAAAGAGGGTTGGGGGAGGCAAGAAAAAATAAAGCATAATCTGGGGTTATTAGGATGGCAGGAAATACAGATTTAGTAATTCTAACCATAAATGTGAATGGGATGAACTCCCGCATAAAAAGGAGGCAGATAGCAGACTGGATCAAAATTTAGAACCCTACAATATGTTGTTTACAAGAAACACATTTAAAACAGGGAGATACATATAGAGTAAAGGTAAAAGGCTGGAGCAAAATCTATTATGCTTCAGGTGAAGTAAAAAAAAGCAGGGGTAGCCATCCTTATCTCAGATCAAGCAAAAGCAAAAATTGATTTAATTAAAAGAGATAGTAAATGCTTTCTTTTCATATCATGATGCAATAAAAACTCCATTCAACAAAACGTTAGGGGGAAATAGACCAAAGAGTAATTGGAAACTGAACAATCTCATGTTAAAGAATGATTGGGTGAAGCAGCAAATTATAGATACAATTAATAATTTCACTCAAGATAATGACAATGATGAGACGTCATACCAAAATTTGTGCAATGCAGCCAAAGCGATCCTTAGAGGATTAGTTGAATAAAATAGAGAAAGAAAAGATCAATGAATTGGGCTTGGAAGTAAAAAAATAAAAAAAAAAAAAACACCAAATTTAAAACCCCATATTAAATACTAAATTTGAAATTCTAAAATTAAAAGGAGAAATTAAAAATATTGAAAGTAAAAAAAAAACTATTAAACTAATTAACAAAACTAACAGTTGGTTCTATGAAAAAGCCAATAAAATAGATAAGCCTTTGGTAAATCTGATTAGAAAAAGGAGGGAGGAAAATGAAATTAGTAGTCTTTAAAAAGAAAAGGGAGAACTTTCCTCTTATGAAGAGGAAATTTTAGAAATAATAAGTAGTTATTTTGCTCAACTTTATGCAAATAAATTTGATAACCAAAGTTAAATGGATGATTACTTCCAAAAATATAGACTTCCCAGAATAACAGAGGAGGAAGTAAATTGCTTGAATAGTCCCATTTCAGAAAAAGAAATAGAACAGGCAATTAAACAACTCCCTAAGAATAAAACCTCAGGATCAGATGGATTTAAATGTGAATTTTACCAAGCATTTAAAGAATAATTGGCCCTAATGCTATATAAATTATTTGATAAAATAGGGAATGAGGGAATCCTACCAAATTCCTTCTATGACACAGATATGGTACCGATACCTAAACCGGATAGGTTGGAAACAGAGAAAGAAAGTTATAGAACAGTCTCCCAAATGAATATTGATGCTAAAATCTTAAATAAGATATTAGGAAAAAGACTACAGAAAATCATCACCAGGATAATACACTATGATCAAGTAGGATTTATACCAGGAATGTAGGGCTGATTCAATATTAGGAAAACTATCATTTTAATTGCCCGTGTTAATAACCAAATTAACAAAAACCATAAGATCATCTCAATAGATGCAGCAAAAGCATTTGACAAAATCCAACATCCATTCCTATTAAAAACACTTGAGAATATAGGAATAAATGGACTTTTCCTTAAAATAATTAGCAGCATCTATTTAAAACCATCAGTAAGCATCATATGCAATGGAGACTAACTGCAACCATTCCCAATAATATCTGGAGTGAAACCAGGTTTCCCACTATCATCGTTACTATTTAATATTGTATTAGAAACGCTAGCTTTGGCAATAAGAGCTGAGAAAGGGATTAAAGGAATAAGAATAGGCAATGAGGAAACCAAATTATTACTCTTTGCCGACAACGTGATGGTATACTTAGAGAACCCCAGTGGTTCTACTAAAAAGTTATTAGAATTAATCCACAAGTTTAGCAAAGTTGCTGGTTATAAAATAAACCCTCACAAGTCATCAGCATTCTTATATATCACTAACAAAATCCAACAGTCAGAGTAACAAAGAGAAATTCCATTTAAAGTAACTATTAATAATATAAAATATTTAGGAATCTATCTGCCAAGGGAAAATCAGAAACTTTATGAGCAAAATTACAGACCACTTTTAACACAAATTAAGTCTGATCTATCCAATTAGAAAAATATTAAATGCTCTTGGATAAGGCAAGCAAATATAATAAAGATGACAATATTACCTAAACTAATCAATTTATTTAGCACTATACCAATCAGACTCCCAAAAACTATTTTAATTACCTAGAAAAAATAACAACAAAATTCATATGGAAAAACAAAAGGTCAAGAATTTCAAGGGAATTAATGAAAAAAAAAATCAAATGAAGGTGGCTTAGCTGTACCAGATCTAAAACTATATTATAGAGCAGCAGTTACCAAAACCATTTGGTATTGGCTAAGGAATAGATTAGTTGATCAGTGGAATAGGTTAGGTTCAAGGGATAAAATAGTCAACAAATGTAGCAACCTAATCTTTGACAAACCCAAAGACCCCAGCTTTTGGGATAAGAACTTACTGTTTGATAAAAATTGCTGGGAAAATTGGAAACTAATATGGCAGAAACTAGGCATTGCTCCACACTTAACACCGTACACCAAGATAAGGTCAAAATGGGTTCATGACCTAGGCATAAAGAATGACATTATTAATAAATTAGAGTAACACAGGATAGTCTACCTCTCAGACCTGTGGAAGGGGAAGGACTTTATGACCCAAGCAGAACTAGAGATCATTACTGATCACAAAATAGAAAATTTTGATTATACCAAACTGAAAAGTTTTTGTACAAACAAAACTAATGCAAACAAGATTAGAAGGGAAACAATACACTGGGAAAATATTTTTACAGTCAAAGGTTCTGATAAAGGCCTCATTTCCAAAATATATAGAGAATTAACTCTAATTTATAAAAAATCAAGCCATTCTCCAATTGAAAAATTGTCAAAGTATATGAACAGTCTATTCTCAGATGAAGAAATTGAAACTATTTATAGTCATATGAAAAGATTTTCCAAGTCATTATTAATCAGAGAAATGCAAATTAAGACAACTCTAAGATACCACTACATACCTGTCAGGTTGGCTAAGATGACAGGAAAAAATAATCATGATTGTTGGAGGGGATGTGGGAAAACTGGGACATTGATGCATTGTTAGTGGAGTTGTGAATCCAACCATTTGGGAGAGTAGTTTGGAACTATGCTCAAAAAGTTATCAAACTGTGCATATTCTTTGATCCAGCAGTGTTACTACTGGACTTATACCCCAAAGAGATACTAAAGAAGGGAAAGGGACCTGTATGTGCATGAATGTTTGTGGCAGCCCTTTTTGTAGTGGCTAGAAACTGGAAACTGAATGGATGCCCATCAGTTGGAGAATGGCTGAATAAATTGTGGTATATGAATATTATGGAATATTACTGTTCTGTAAGAAATGACCAACAGGATGATTTCATAAAGGCCTTGAGAGACTTAAACGATCTGATGCTGAGTGAAATGAGCAGGACCAGGGGATCATTATATACTTCAACAACAATACTATATGATGACCAGTTCTGATGGCCCTGGCCATCCTTAGCAATGAGATGAACCAAATCATTTCCAATGGAGCAGTAATGAACTGAACATGCTATGCCCAGAGAACGAACTCTGGGTGATTACTAAAAAACATTACATTGAATTCCCAATCCCTATATTTATGCCCACCTGCATTTTTTATTTCCTTTACAAGCTAATTGTACATTATTTCAGAGTCTGATTGTTTTTGTACAGCAAAATAACGGTTTGGTCATGTATACTTTTTGTGTATGTAATTTACATTTCAATATATTTAACATCTAGTGGTCATCCTGCCATCTGGGGGAGGGGGTGGGGGGTAAGAGGTGAAAAATTGGAACAAGAGGTTTGGCAATTGTTAATGGTGTAAAGTTACCCATGAATATATGTTGTAAATAAAAGGCTATTAAATAAAATAAATTAAAAAAAACACTTTCCTTGAACAAAAACAGAAGGCTGTTTTCTAAACATTCTGTCACATTTTAGCTGAAATTCTACTTTAATTCGTTTAACAAAATTTCTTTGTTGTACTCAGTCTAATTTCTGGGTGTAGAAGACTTTTCCACTGGATTCAGGATCAAAGCTTTTTCCACTGAAATCAAGGTCCTATCAGTCCCACTGTCAGCGCGCCAAAATGTAATGTTTTCATTCTTTGTCTATAATATATATGATGGTTCTCTGTGAGCAGGTTTCTTGGTCGGTTTTCTGCAGGCAGCCTTAGTTTTAGTTCAATGTAATAATGACTTCAAATGCAGCCAGCTGATAAAATTCAAATGTTTATTTTCTCCTTCCAAGTCTTGTCTCTTTCCTTGGGCCCAGTTAGCTTTAATAGAGATCTATCTCTCTCCTTGTTTCTAATAGCTCCCTCCAAATTTGGCCAAATGCACAGGTTTGTCCTTCAGCCTCCAGCCAGCACAAAGGCGGAAAATGGAATGAATCTGACTACACCTCTGAGAGTGGGCTTCTGTATCTCACAGAGTATTCTTTGGCCCTGAGAGCTTCTTGCTTATATGCAGTGCACTGAGAACACACCAATCATTATATCACTGGGAAACCATAATTTGTTGTAGGATTAAATCAATTCTAAACTAGATTTAACATTCTCCTCAATTCCACTTAGTACTTTGTTTCAAGTTCTGACCCATAACTTCTCCTCATAGGATCAGATCAATCATACTGAACCATGCTAAATTAGATGATTATTGTCTCTATCAATTCTAATGACTTGACACTTTGTAAGGATTCCAACACATGTCCATCAGAATTGATCATTATATAATCTCTCTGTTGCCATGTACAATGATCCCCTTGTTACACTCACTTCACTGAGCATCATTTCACATAAGTCTCTCCAATCATCTCTATAAATATTTTGGTGATCATTTCATAGAGAAAAATAATATTTCTTAACATTCATATACTGTAATTTATTCAGACATTTTCCAATTGATGAGCATTCATTCAATTTCCAGTTTCTTGCCACTACAAAAAAAGCTGCCACAAACATTTTTACACATGTGGGACTCTTTCCCTTCTTTATGATCTCTTTGGGATACAGACCCAGCAGAGACTCTGTTTTATGAAATGTATGCACAGTTCGACAACCCTTTGGGCATACTTCCAAATTGCTCTCCATTTATAAGATAAACAAGTCTGCCTTCAAAAATCACCAACTGAGAACATTCAATCCCCTTGAGATATTGCTGCATTTAACAACCATTACTAAAAAATATGTTTTCTTCAGAAAATCTTTTTATTTTTTTCTTTTCTAAGAAGGCAATAGATGACATTCTGACATTGATCCTATAAATAAAATAAATACATAATTAAATTATTGTTTAAACCTTTTGCAGTCTTTTTTTTGTTTTTGTAGGGTAAATATTTCCTTTGTATTTACCTAAAAATTAGTAGTTATCAAATATTTTCACTTTTTATCTAAGTGGGAAGAACAAAAATGTTTCTACTGGATCTCATATGAACAGAACAAATAAGAAAATTCAATTGAAGTCTAGTTAATATTTTTAATTATGATCATAAAAATAAATAGGTCTTTGTGATAGAGGGGAAAAATATTATCAACTTCACTAAAATTCTGACTTTGATGCTTATAATGTGTATGACTTTTACACTCAAAATTAATCCCTGTAATTCTTAAGTTTATTATATTTAAAGCAAAGGAGTTGGACAGGGTGGCCTTCCTCTACCTTTATAATTATGGTATCATGAAATGCCAGGGGTTTAATAGTTGCTTTCTCCCACAATTAATTTATTGCATGATCATAATATGAAGTATATTTTTTCTGATTACATATCCAAATATGTAAAAAATAGCATAAATTCAATGACGGGGAGGGAGCCAAGATGGCAGAGAAGATAAATGAGACTTTCTAAGATTCTCTCATGCCCTTACTACCAACTATTAAATTCAGCCTCAAAAATAGCGCTTGACTGCTAAAATTCATGAAGATTAGAAGCATCACAATTTACCAGCTGAAGATAATCTGGAAAATAGTCTGAGCAGGTTTGTCCTGAAGGGCAGGAACAGACCAATTTTGGCAAGGAGTTTGGAGAGACTAGCATCCAGAGCCGACCAGGGGCAGGGTTAACCTCTTTGGTTATACATGATGCTCCAATAGGCTAACTTCTCTGACTTAATTATAAAGCAGTAAACTAGCAGAGAAATTTAAGTCAAAGACAGAGGGTACTCTCTAAAAAACATTAGAGAGATCTCACTATAACCATCCAAAACCCGGAAGTGACTCACTACAGACCATAATACAATCCTGCAGACATATTCTGCAGTACTGGACTTTTGCAGGGACAGCTAAAAATCTACACAAGAAGAAGACAAAGTCTGGGACAGTCTCTAATCTGTAGAGTGGGGAACTTGGCCGGGGGCAATAGGACTTTTGCAGCAAGACCCCTCTTTCTTGGGCAGGGACACTTCTGGTCAGTGTAAGACTAATCACTAGTCAGCCACCAAGCTAATATCCACAGCTCCATGGCAAGCTTTGGCATGGGATAGTGGCACTTTCACTACTCATCTTCTAGCCCCAGGGCAGTCGTTAACCCGCACAGCAGGATTCTTTGCAGGGCACTGGAGGCTGAGTTACATCCATGTGGGGAACTGCTTCCCAGAGCACTCTTGTACCTCACTGCTCTTTGTAGATGGTTGGCAAGACAGCTACCCATTCATACACCTATCCCTATTCTGCAGAGGAAAAGTGGTAACCTCCTGGGCCTGAAGGCAGACACAGGCTTTAAAAAAAAAAAAAAAAAAAAAAAAAAAAAAAAAAAAAAAAAAAAAAAAAAAAAAAAAAACTCAAAAAGACAATCGATAGCTTCTATACGGAAAGAGAATAGGTTTTCAATCCAGAGGAGACTAATAGCAGACAATAAATCCAGATAAATTGTTGGTTTAGGCTCTCCTAGAAGAGAATATTAAAAACCTTAAAAGAGAGCTAGAAGAAAAATGGGGAAAGGAAAGAGAAGCTATGCAAGAGTAAAACAACTTCCTGAAATGTGAATTGGAAAAGGTAAAAATCTCCCAAGAAGTACAGGGAAACAGAATTTATGAATTGGAAAAGATAAAGAATTTCCAAAAAAAACTAGGATTTGTGAATTGGAAATATAAAATAATTTACTAAAAAAAATAATAAAATGGGAAAAAAATTTCCATAGAGCAAAACAACTCATTTTAAAACTAAATTGGACATATACAAAAAGAAGTAAAAAAAAGGCTAATGAAGAAAATAACTCACTAAAAATCGGAACTGAACAAATAGAAATGACTGATTCATTGAGGCATCAAGAATCAGTCAAGCAAAACCAAAAAAATGAAAGATTAAGAAAAAAAAAACTGTCAAATATTTACTTGGAAAAACAACAGACCTGGAAAATAGATTGAGGAGAGATAACCTGAGTATCATTGAACTACCCAAAAATTATGATAAAAAAGACCCTAGATACTATTGTACAGGAAATCATCAAAGAGAACTGCCCAGATGTGATAGAACCAAAAGGTAAAATAGGCATTGAAAGAATTCATCAAACACCTTCTGAAAAAGACCCTAAAATAAAACTCCAAGGAATACTGTGGCCAAATTTGAGAACTATCAGACTAAAGAAAAAATATTACAAGCTAGGAAAAAATAATTCAAATACTGAGGTGCCACAATAAGTGTAACTCAAGATCTGGCTGCCTCAATATTAAAGGATCAAAGGACCTGGAATCTGATATTGTGAAAGGCAAAAGAACTTGGAATTCAGCCAAGAATAAACTGCTCACCTAAGCTGAGCATTTTCTTTCATGTAAGAAGATGGACTTTAATGAAACAGAAAAAAATCCATTTGTTTTTAAGGGGAAAAAAGATCTGAACAACAACAACAACAACAAAATTATGTCCAACCATAGGACTCAAGAGAAGCAGAAAAAGGTAAAAAGAACTACTTAAGAATTATTTTTATGTTGTGGATATACATAAAGACAACATGTATAATTTGATTTTACTGATATGACATAAAAAGGGAAGTAAAAATGGAAAGGGGATGGTGTCAGAAAAAGAGAAAGAAAAGATAAAAATAGGGAAACTACATCCCATGATGAGGCAAAGGAAATGTATCATATCTGAGAGAAAATTGAGAAAGGAAAGAACATTGTCTGAATCTTACTTTCATCAGAACTGGCTCAAAGGAAAAATAATTGACATATTTGTTTTATGGAGAATCTTCTCTCACCTCATTAAAAAACAGAAGAGGAAAAGGGAAAAAGAAAAAGAGTAATAAGTGAAGGGTACAAGAAAGGGGAAGAGATTCAAAGGGAGGAGGGAGCGATCCTAAAGAGGAAGAGTTGTGCGACGCAAGTGGGGTCCATAAGTTTACTACCAAGGAAGGGAGTAAGGGGACACAAGAAAAAGAAAAATACAATCTGGGGATATTATGATAGCAGGAAACACAGAATAATTTTTTTTAACCATAAATGTGAATAGGATGAACTCTCCCGTAAAGCAGAGCTGGATAGCAGACTGGATCAAAAGTCAGAACCTTACAATATGTTGTTTACAGGAAACACATTTAAAGCAGGGAGATACATACAGAGGAAAGGTAAAAGGCTGGAGCAAAATCTATTATGCTTCTGGTAAAGAAAAAAAAAAATAAAAATAAAAAAAAAAGCAGGGATAGCCATCCTTATCTCAGATCAAGCAAAACAAAAATTGACCTAATTAAAAGAGATAAGGAAGGAAATGATAACTTGCTAAAGAGTAACATAGACAATGAAGTAATATCAATACTTAACATGTATGCACCAAGTGTGATATAGCATCTAACATCCTAAAGGAGAAGTTAAGAGAGAGTCGCAAGAAGAAATAGACAGCAAAACTATAATAGTGGGAGATCTCATTCTTGCACTCTCAGAATTAGATAAGCAAGCCACAAAACAAGTAAGAAAGAAATTAAAGAGGTAAATAGAATATTCGAACAATTAAGTATGATAGATCTTTGTAGAAAATTGAATCGTGACAGAAAAGAGTATACTTTCTTCTCAGCAGTTCATGGAACTGACACAAAAATTGACTATATATTAGGACATAAAGACCTCAAAATTAAATGCAGGAAGGAAGAAAAAATACATGCTTTCTTTTCAGATCACAATTCAATAAAAGCTATATTCAACAAAATGTTAGGAGTAAATAGACCAAAAAGTAATTGGAAATGAAATAATCTCATCCTAAAGAATGACTGGAT